>JAYXIM010048301.1:0-603450 GCA_037575425.1 Anastrepha fraterculus | reverse complement strand
AATTGGTTAAATTTAAAAATCGACAAGATTGCAATGCATTTAAGTGTTTTCAAAAAATTTTCGCAGACTAATAGGGAAAATGGTTACAAATTTTGTTCAAGCCCTTAATAAAAACATTAGAAATAAAAATTGCACAAATGAAACAATATTATAAATAAAGGGGGGTTACGTTTTAAGGGCCGGTGTTGATTTTGAATAAAGGACAATTTTTTTAGGAAATTATTGTCATTTCTCTTTATTATGATAATATTGGTATGGCTCAATTAGGTATAGAACAAAATATTTGCCATATGGCCGCCGCGGCCTCGGCGGCACACCTCCATCCGATGGTTCAAATTTTCGATGACGCTGAGGCATAATTGAGGTTCTATGCCGTTAATGTGCCGAATTATCTCATACTTTAGCTCTTGAATTGTTCCTGGCTTATCGGCGTATACCTTTTCTCTCCAAGTCCAACGGTGTCGTTGACGTTTAGGTGTGGTTCACATTCAACTTCGGCCCTTGAAATTTAACCACCCTTAATAACGAACGCTTGCAGGAAAAACGGCATAAATGGAAAAATCTGACTGTGAAAAAAACCGCTTCAGAGTTTTGAATTTACTATGTATCTGCACAATTGGAGACGCTTATCTTAGGGATTCGCCTCTCCATGTTGAGCAATATGTTCGACTAAGATCGAAAAGGCGTTGCCTGGTACACAAATTGCCCTCTAAACATCGGTTGGCATAACGGGGGCTTTTGATGATGCTTCTTTCAACTCTATTGAGGAAGGAATGGTTAGGAAAGAAATAGATAGAAAAATCGTAAATTGGGTTCTCAACATGCTAAGGAATAGGACAATAATCTTTGAAACTGAGCCGAAAAGATTATGTGCCAGGTCAACTGCTGTTGTGTGTTGTTGTTGTTGTAGCAGTAACTTTGCCCTGTCAGTGTAGTGTAATCATCGGTCGTCTTTGTCTAGCTCAGAGGTCGGGAGCTTAAAAAGGTGGTAATGGTCTCCCGTTGAATATCGTTTGTGGTCTGTCTGTACACTTTCCGATCCAGTAGCTGTCTGTCTGTTTTGTCTTGGATCTCGTCCACGTAACTGAGGAAGTGCCTCCTGACGTGCCTGGGAGGTGGCTCAAGCTCAAGCAGATGTCTGCATGGGAGAGGCCTACGGTAACACGCTAGCAGAAACTGCTTGATGAGCAATTTATTATGCTCCTTCACAGGCAGCATATGGGCCTCGTCGTGTAGGTGTTGTATCGGGGACATCATGAGACATCCTGTCGCGGTCCTTATTGCGGTGTTTTGGCAGGTCTGAAGCTCCGTTTACTGCGAATCACTGATTCCAGACGACCAGACAGGCGCAGCATAGCTTAGAACTGGTCGGCCTATTGCTTTTAAAGTCGACAGCAACATTTCCTTTTCCATGCCCCAAGTGCTGCCGGCAAACGACTTGAGGACCTTGTTGTGATTCTGTACTTCAGTTGCAATAGCGGTTGTATGCGCTGAGAAGGAGAACAATCTGTCAAAGATAGCTCCCAATATTTTGGGGTTGTTTACCGACGGAATTGGTGTGCCATCGACTTTTACCTTAAGTTGCAGCTTGACCTCCTTTGTCCAGGCTGCTATGTGTTTATCACCGCTCCTTTGGCTATTGAGCATTGATGAGCTCCTACAGACTCTCGATGATTTTGGATACGAAATCCAGCGCTTTATTGGCGATCTAGTTATTATGGTTAGAGGCAATTTTGACTCTACTATTGCCGATCGCACGCAACTATATCTTGGCATTGCGCAAGATTGGTATTATGTGGTACCAGTCACCCACAGAAGGAAGCTAGGTTTAAGGACTCTACAGCTAGGGGATGCAAACATAACTCTATCCGGAGATATGAAATATCTGGAAGTAATTCTTGATAAAACCTTGACCCGGAAAAATCATTCATCGTACATCACAAATAAAGCTTTGAGAGCAATATACACGTGCCAAAGGCCTAACGGGAAAACATAGGATTTACTGCTAAGGATGATGGTCTTATAGGACACTTATAGTGCCAGTATCAGCTGCGAATATTTGGTTATGAAATCTCTTTAAAATAGGGCGCACAAGTGTGCATTATTGATGGGTCCAAAATGGAAGACGGCAGAATGCTGGGGCTGAAATTGTTGGACCACATTTCAAAAAGGCAATTGCAATGGGAAAAACGATTTCCATTTTTCAGGCGGAGATCCACGCCTTAGAGCTATGTGCGAGAGAATGTCTTCATAGAGACACGCGTGGTGCCAATAATAACAATCTCACTGACAGTAAAGCAGCTTGAAAAACGCTAGATAGCTTCTCATTCCAATCATTCCAATTCCTATAACAGCTTCAAAAGTGCTTTTTTACGTAAGCGTAAACAACGAGGCCTAATCGAGTATTGGAAAGCCCAAACGTGAGTGCGGCCTTCGAAAAGACTTATTTATCCAGAGGAAGAGTCAATTCTAAACCTCAGCAGAAATGACATAAAACCGTATACTGAACTCTTAAGAGGACAATGTAAACATATTATTTACCATATGAAAAAAATGTGTGTGGTAGTATTGTAGACTCTGTAAAAAGGTTCAATAAAAACAAAACGTCTTCTGTGCCACTTCCCAACAGTGGCTCGACGCAGACTAAATTACCTGGAAAGCGGAGGTATAGACCCAAACCTCGTGGTAGAAAGTAAGCCTACAGCAGTTTTGAATATATTAATAGCCTACCACTGTTTGAGTAGGCTTCATAGCTACAAGCCATTTTATAATAATAAAGGTCTCTGTTAGTATTATAAAAGCGAAAATAATGATGTGATACTTTTAATAAAGGGCTTTTCATTAAGCGTGATATGATTACTTTTGAAAAACAAAATACATTTATTACTGAGAATATACAAAACTGTTTTATTCAATATGTAGTTTAATACAAATGGTTCAATTTGGAATATCATCAAAAACAAAGCATCATTTAAATGTCCTTCCTTGCTCGAATTCGATGAATCCAAATTTCGAGCACCTTTTCCACTTAATTTAGAGGTCAAATTCAGGGGTATAAAAATTGTCTTGAGATAAAAATTAAAAAATATACGCGATATATATGGTAAATTTCCTTTGAAAAATCAGGTAAGACGAAAAAGTGCGTGTAGCGTATTACACATAACAGAAGTGAAACTTTCAAGACAGACTAAGAAAGAGAGAGCGACCCGAGAGAGAATGATAGAGAGAGAGAGAGAGAGAGAGAGAGAAAGAATACACATCTAAATAAATTCACAACATTTGCAGAGAATACAAATAGACAAAATTTACAAAAAACGGAGAAGGTTCGACCGATGTAGGTAAACGCCGGACACAAACCGTGGCAACAACGCGCACTACTCCGAGCGTTTATAACCCGCACAAGCGCAGCGATTCGAGGACTGCAGCAACAGCACAAATTACCGCAAGGCAATACCAATAAGTCCGATGCCGGAATAAATAGCACTTTTTAGTACGAACGAGCACTAGCCAGCAAATGAAAATAAGCGCCAAAAAGTAGGCACCAAAAAATTGGAACCAAAAAACGCCCCAAGCAGTAGCCACCAAGGAAATATGACGCCAAAAAGTAGGCACCAAAAATACATTTCCTACAAGTTTGCACCAACAAACAAGCTTCAAAAAGTAGGCAGTGTTATTTCTCTAGAAATTAGCAACCATAAGGAAAAACTCAAGAAAAATAGCCTAAAGTGTATCTAAGATATATATAAGGTATAGCTCACTCTCTCCTTTTCTTCTAAGTTATAGCTTTTTTCTCTCTCGCGGAACGAAAATGCCCAAAACGTTGCATGGCCTTGGAATTTTACTTTCCATTCTCACTCGTCCATCGACGGCTAAGGAGTTTCACTTCAAAAATTAAAATGGCCACAAAGAAAATTTCGAGCTAACTTTCCCTAACCAAGCTGGGATTATAATCTAAGATAGACTTACTCGTATAAAAAATATATATAAATTTTTTTTTTTATCCAAAATAAAACTTATTTTTCTGGTGCTATTTTACACTCTGCGATAATTATTATTTTATAGATATTATTTCTTGATCAGAAATAATCATTATATTTTGAGTTTTAACTCTAGACATACCCAGCATTCATATATAACTAACTCTACCAACCAGTCATTTTTACCTGGACGTCTTTTGAAATGAAATATTTATTATTTAGACTAACCTTCATCGACTCTTAATGAAAAGCATAAATCAGAGATTATGGAGATTATCATCATTGCTTCCGTGAATCCCAACCGAGACATAGAGCACTCACAACACCTCCGCGCCATCTCATTCGATTACTCGATACGCCTTCAGCTGCTTCCAGTTTAAGCCGTGTTGAGCCGTCTCGCGATCCACGTTGCTTTTTCAGATTCTCCTGGGCGTGACAGGCGCTCTGCCTCTCGCTGTGAGAGGGTTCGATCCCACTATCTATTTCGCTATGTTACCGTCTTCCTTGCGTAAAGTGCCACCCATTTTTGTATTTTAATACAAATGTCTAGCGCCTCCATGTTTGCTTTTTCGAGCAATTCCTTGTGTGGCATTATTTTTGGTCAGAAAATTCGGAATATAATCCATAGATAGCAGTTGACAGGGACTTGTAAGCGACTGGTCATAGCGGTGGCGATTTTCCCAGTAGAATTAACATACGGCCGTACCGGCAACTCATTCGACTAATATTTAAACTGGAACTTAGGTTGTTGTTTCGGCACACAAGGTTCAATATCCAGAATGCCCCTCTCGCTTCTTCGTTTCGGGAAGGTATGTCTACATCCGTGCCACCGCCCGGGGCAACTTTGCTGCCGAGGTATGAAAATTCCTCCACTATCCATAGGGTTACCTGCAATCTTCACGCACCCACCCATCTTTTTGTGACAGACTCATCGCCTTCCTTTTGTCAAAATTGATTTTGAGGCCGGCAGACATAACTTCACTATGAAGCGCGGAACCCATTTCCTTAATATCGGTTAGGCGGTGTGCCAGTAGGCATACGTCGTCAGCATAGTCGATGGGTTGTAGCGTGCTAGTCATCCTCGAGGGGCCACTTCATGATGAAATGCGAGAAGGTTTCTGACAAGACAGCTATTTTAAGGAGTTACCTCTTTTGAAAAATATTGGAAAAAATTCAGAAACTTTTTGTAGAGGGCAAAAGATCACTACTTCAAGTACGCATTAAACACCAATGGTTGAATATTAATTCATCTTTTTTTTAACATTGCATGGCCAAATAAACCAAAAACAAAAAATCACGAAAAAATCGTGACGTACGCAACCACTGATTCACAAAATAAAATCACATTCACATAAATTTTCCACAGCAGCAGCAGCAAAGAGCCGAGAACTAATAATTCAATGAATAAAAACGAAAAGTAGCAATAAAGCGTACGTTGTTTTTTGAAGTGAATGTTGAAGGAAAAAAGTCGTACGCCGTTATTTAAACAAATACGCATATCAACAGTTAGCAGTAGGCCGTTTTGTAGCCAACAATCGATTGTGAATTTTATATTTACATTTCCTATGAAGGCTGCCATAAGCACACCTACACACACATGCACGCATAAAAACGTACGCGCATACACACCTTAATGCCAATAAATAAAAGATCAACGGTGTAATAAAATAAATTGCCCCTGAAAGCATTTAAAAGTAAATGAACGTACAAATAATACTCATACGCCCCGGTGGCGCATACAGCCATTCAAATGCTAAAATGTGGCACAAAAACCAGCAACAACAACAACAACAACACCAATATGAACAACACAGCAACCAACGAGTCAAGCAGACAACCACACCAACTAACCAACAACCATCCCGAGCATTTGTCATCGATCATTTGCTGCTGTTGCGATTGTCGAACTCCAGCCAAACTGTGTGGCAAAGCTTAACATTTGATGCAATTGTTGGTAGTATTTTATTTTCAATTTTTTTTATTTTTCATTTTTATTACACGATTTCTGTCGACAAATTCCTCTGCCGTTGCATTGCAACATGAAAAAATGCGATAAAATAGCAAAAACAAAAAAAAAAGGAATAGAAAATAAAAAACAAAAAATGTTAAGGGATTCGTAGTCAGTTCGCGCAGAGTTCATTTTATTTATGTGTTTACCCAATCGTATCTGTCTGTTTGTCCGCACGCTTGTCGTTTTAGTGCGCAGTAAATAATCGCTTGCAAACTGTGCTCAGTGGCAATTGCATTTAACATTTAACAATTGTAGACTGTCATGTAAGTTGTATTTCGAATTTTGCATATTCATTGTCAGCTTTGTCAGATTAAGTTTATGCATTTTATTTAAAAATAAAATTTGCGACTTTTCCAGCAAACATGCGATAGATAGAATACCGTGTGCATATATTTGGAAAAGTAGCTACATATCTACATATGGCAATAGCCCCATAGGGAAAGCTACGAGTGGTGAACAGGTGCACTGAGGCAGGTGAAATTAGAACAAATGGTCTGTTTTTCCATATAAAGCAGTGGAAAAACTTACAAGAAAAGTCACCTACTGACGGAACTCAAAACAAATCAACAACATCAAATATGAGTAAAGACTATTATTATTAGGCTACTACTATTTAAGACCTATCTACTTCTGGGTATCGTCCCTGCTTGGCGGTAGGGAAATAAATGCTGTGGCAGGAGGGGCTGGAATCACTAGGTTCGTTCATAGAGGTACACCACAGGGTGGCGTCCTCTCGCCTCTAGTTTGGCTAGTAGCTATGGATGAAGCTTTAACTCGCTTAAACAGGGGAGCAGTAAAGGTGGTAGCATATGCCGATGACTTGGTCTTAATAGTCTCAGGATCCTTCCCATCAGTAATGGCTGCAATTTGGGAAGGTGCACTGGCTACACTCAGTAGTTGGGCTGCCAGTTGCGGTCTCAGAGTCAACTCTGACAGAACGAAACAACCAGTGTCTTACACTCGCATCGGAAGTCAGGGAGGGGAGATAATAGGTACGTCTGTTTTCTCTGACGGATTCAAGATGAAATCTGGAGTGTGAGCGGGGGTTTTCTCTAAATCAGCCAGCATTTCGGTCCCCTTGAAACTGCCGGAAACGAGCAGCGTTTTTCAAGCTGAGGTCTTCGCGATCCTGCAAGCATGCCAAATGCTTCAAGATCGCTGTTCGGAGGGAGACATTAATATTTTTTCCGATAGCCAAGCCGCGATCAAGGTATTGTCGTCGCCGTATTGCAGTTCTCTTCTGGTGAACTCCTGTAAGGAGGAACTCAAACATCTCGATCGAGCAGGAAACATCTCCCTTATCTGGGTTCCTGGGCACAGGAATATAGAGGGAAATGAAATTGCCGACGAGCTTGTCAGGGAGGGGTCGACAGAACCGGTTTTAGGTGTCCCCTTTTCAGAACATCGGTCTCCCCTTGTCCGTTGTTAAAGGGAAACTACACAATTTCTTTCTAATAAAAGCACAAGACAGATGGAGGTCTGTCTCATCGTGTGCTATTTTGAAAACACTATGGCCCCGATACGATAGAAACAGAACGCTTAAGGTGATGGGAATCCCCCGCCATTCAATTTCAAAACTCATTGCTGTGTCACTGGGTGAGCGGTACTCATGCGGAGAGCTTGGAATTCCGTACAACCCCTATTGCAGAAGCTGTGGGGATCCCGCAGAGAAAGAGGCTGTTGAACATTTTCTCTGCAAATGTCCGGCTCTGGCGACTAGGCGCTTGAGATTCCTTAGCGTGCCCTTTGGGGATGACCTGAAGAAATTCTCCAACCTAGACCCCTTTTTTCTCCTCCACTACATCAACAGCACTGGATGGCTGTAGAAGGTTTTCTCTTCCCAACAATTTTTCTTTGCACAAGTAATGGTCCACATTATGGTCTCAAAACGGCACGTAAGTGCTACTTGAAGTTTGCCTGTGGCACTCTTGCCATTTTACTTACCTACCTACCTAGATCAGATAATCATTTACGCAGAAGAATGTTTAAAGAAAATGAAAATGTTTTAGAAACAGCAGCGTTTAGAAACTGCAGTTTCTTACAGTCAAACATAGACTTTCTGGGTTACACAGTCGCGCGTGAAAGAATCTCAGCAAGAGAAGAAAAGACTAGAGCCGTAAAAAGTTTCCGACGCCGCAAAACATAAGAGCAGTGCAGGCATTTCTGGGATTGACGGGTTTCTTACGAAAGTTTATTCCGAACTACGCTCTAAAGGCTCGACCTTTGACAAATATTTTAAGGAAAAAAACGCAGTTTGATTTTAGACTCGAAGAACGAAAAGCTATACAAGAACTGAAGGAGGCGCTGCTACACATTTTTTTTCGAGACACAAACACAGAACTACTTACTGACGCATCAAAAGACGGCTATGGGGCCAAATTGTTGCAGCAGGCCGAGAATCAACACCATTTTTCTGGAATAAAAAAACGTCGCCGAGGGAAGCCGCTCAACATAGCTATGCTACATACTTTAAGTTAAAGCAGCGTATCTAGCCTCGAAAACGGTCCCACACTATATACTGGGAACGAAATTCAAGCTTGTCACGGACTGTGCAGCGTTTAAGCAGACCCTTAAGTAAAAAGATGTCCCCCGTGAAGTTGCACAGTGGGTGCTCTATTTCCAAGAACTTGACTACGTAGTTGAACATTGAAGTGCCGACAAGCTGAAGCATATTTATTGTTCAAGCCGATACCCACAGCAAGTTCTTATAGTTGCTTCAGAAGTCACTGCTGCATGCTCAACAACGGGATAAGCATCTCAAAGCAGTTCACGAGATCTTCAAAATTAAGCTATATGGAAATTTCAGAATTACAGGCGATATAATATACAAAGTATTAGACGGTCGGGAGTTGTTGGCAGTACCAAAATCGATGAAGTCCGAAGTGCCATTGGATTCTGGTTCAAAAAATCTAAATTTCTACTCTCTTCAGGTGATATGCAGTGTTTTCGGAATATGGTCAATTATATTTAAACTCTTAGTCCTACAAAGCACCTAACAAAATGTCTGGCTTATTTTATCCACCTATCCAAATGCGTTACCTAAAATTCAAATTCAGTATATTACGATTCCTCAGTCATTGCTGAGTTTGATAAATACTCATTCACTTCAAGAATATTAATATGACTATCAACTGGGCGACTTGGCGACAAAATAACCCTTTCCATAGTCTCAGTCTAACCCAGCTCCATCTTAGGACTATTAAAGCAGCTGGGGTTCAATGAGATACTCCGATGAGTAGAGGCCACAAAAGAACGTAAGGTTGAATTGTAAAGCTTCACCAAGTCATTCAGAAAAATCCGTCCAGAACCTGTCGCATTACTTTTCTTTATTTAATTTTCCATAAATTTTCAGTATCTTAACCGATTTTTGATTGTGATTTGCGTGATTGTAATTGCGCACCCGGATAGGTAACAAACACGTCTTAACCCACTTCGTTTCATCAGGAGCCATAAACAAACTTTTTAGTTATAAAAACCGGCTAACTTTTCCCGCTTTTCGTTGACAATTGAATATTCAAAATCCGTTTTCACTTCAAAATATGAGCGATAGATGTTATGTAGAGCACAGACTTTCATAATAATTCGCCAACTTCATCTTTGGACTTATGTATATGCCATTGCCTGCCGAGGAGCGACCGCTATAAAAAACAACTTTTTTCTATCTGTTTCGTTCCCGGAGACTTATTACATAAAAAATAAGTTAGAGAAATAGTAACCCAAATTTTCCGCGAATTCGTCAATTTACAGTTTTTCAAAAAAAGCCACACAAGTCCCAAAAAAGCCAATCTTGTGATGCTTTTTTGGTCGCACTTTGAAATGAATCGGCGCTGAACGCAATTATTACTTATTTCTCTAGCATAACTAACAGTATTTAGTTATTGTTGTTGTCCACACAGAGTTCGAAAATGTTTACCATTCTTCATTAAACTAATTGCGAATAAAAAAGTATCATTGCAATTGTTACTCAAGTCACAACCGCATAGGTCTGGCTAGAACCTCACCATAGACCGTTCAAAGCATTATTTTAGTAAATTTGGAATAAAATTTAAATCAGCTCATATTCTTGAAACTTTGCTTTCTATATTAGCAATTAATATATTAGTTGAGGGTATCATAAAAGCCTAAGTTTTTTAATTAATAATTTCTATACGAGAAATTCAGTTAAAGCTAGGGTAGGTCTGGCCAGACCATGGTTTACCCACAAGCGTTAAATAAATTAATTTTAAAGGCAAAATTTATATGCTTTAGGTCGATGAAAACGATATAGAAGTTTTTCAAATCATCAATATCATGACAGTATTTCGGAGAATGTGAAAACAACCAAATGCGCCAGGAAATAATTCAAGAAGAAACCATTAGAATTGCGGTCAGGCATACAAGTTTCACAGATTTTCCCATTTGCGCAAGTGAAAGGGATGCCTGTGGCATATACCGATAGTAAGTGAAGCAATTTGGTCACCTGCCTCGTTCACTATGACCAGCGCTTGATAAACGAGGAACGCAAAACTAACGGAAGCTGACAAAAGCTGTCAAAAACGAAATTAAGTACTCTCACATGAACTGAATTTTTGGTCATATGGCCACCAAGCGCTGAGCCGTGCATAACGATTGTTGTAGCAGCTGTAGAAATAAATAAAAGGTAGAGGAGCTCTTCCTTCGGCACTTCGTTTCTGAATGCCCAGAACTTCGAAGAATGTACTTCAGGTTTTATCGCGCAGCCAATTCTTGGAGGATCTGAATAGTTTAGGATCAGTTCACTATAGCATTTGTTTCACCATTTCAGCTATTCCCTGCCGGTATGTAATTTGCATGTGTATGCGGTCAAAGTGAAAATTTAAGCTTAGGTAATCTATGATATTAAAAAAGCACTAATGAAAAACAAAGTACTTTACATGTTGATTATTTTTCATAAAAAAAACTATAACAAAATTAGAAAAAAACATGCCAGTGTGCTTGTGTGTGTGAAATATTTTAAATATTACTACATTAAATATTACATAGATCTGGGAAATTGGCTTTTATGTCGAGTTGGTTGGTTTATGATTATAAAGTGAAATGAAATATACACAACTTCTTCTTTTAATCTCTAAATAGTGTCACGGTGTATTTAATGGAAAATTATTGTGTTTCGTACAATCTATACAAAAAATACTATGAGAGCGGCTGATGTATGTATAGTACATATTTTTTAATTATTATAATTTTCTAGCATATAGATTTGAGTACCAGAAATGCAGCATTCATGGTTTAGTTCCAAAACCGCAATTCTGCCTGTGGGCAAAAAGTAAGGTGAAGCAAGGTGGAATGAAAAATCTTTATTTATTCTTGTAAATCAATTTCATCCCCTTCAATGGACTCGAAACGCGTTCCCCGGAGTGGTCTTTTGAGTTTTGGAAATAGCCAGAAGTCACACGGATCCAAATCAGGCGAATACGGTGGTTGCGGAACGATATGCGTGGAATTTTTGGCGAAATGGTCACGAAGAACGAGTGCAGTGTGAGACGGTGCATTGTCGTGATGCAAAAACCAAGAGTAGTTGGCCCATAATTCTGGTATTTTTAGACGAATTGCTTCACGTAAACGACGCATAACGCACAAATAATATTCCTTATTAACAGTTTGGCCAGGTGGAAGGAATTCATAGTGCACCAGAGCACGAAAATCGAAAAAAACTGTCATCATGACCTTTATTTTTGAACGACTTTGACGTGCTCTTTTCGGTCTGGCCTCGCCTTTAGCACGGTATTCGCTTGATTGGTCGGTTGTTTCAGGGTCGTAAGCATAAATCCAAGTCTCATCTCCCGTAATGATGCATTTGAGCTTCTCCTGATAGTCTGAAAGCATTGTTTCACACACATCAACGCGACGACTTTTTTCCAAGAAATTGAGAGGTTTCGGTACCAAACGAGATTTGACTTTTCGTAGGCCCAAATGGTCTTTCAAAATGGTTTTCACAGATCCTTCTGATATTCCGATCATATCAGTAAGGACTTTAACAGTCAACCGACGATTTTTGAGCACTAACTCCTTCACTTTATTGACGTGTTGGTCATCTGTTGACGTCGATGGTCGTCCGGAGCGCTCCAAGTCATCAACACGTTCTCGACTCTCTTTGAAGTATTTGTACCACTTATAAACATTTTTCTGCGACATGGTCGAATCACCAAATGCCTTCTGCAACATGCTAAACGTTTCCGCAGCCGAAATTTCATTCCGCAAACAAAATTTGATGACACTTCTCTGCTCAATCAAATCAGACATTGTAAAAATCGAAAAATGCACTCTTGGTCGTTTGCTAAACACAAGCGTAAATATATTACTGATAATGACATTCACATGAAAGTTGGCCCAGATGTTATTAACAATGCTGCCAACTCATGAAAAAAAAAACAAGAGCGAAATTTTAATCCCGCGAAGTTTGACAAATAAATTCACCTTACTTTTTGCCTACAGTATATAAAAATGTACAAAACTACGTCCTCTGACTTATTGCTCAAGTAACGTTAGAAAAGTCAAAAGAAAATATAAGATTTTCACCAAGACACATTCATTTACGGTACATCAACCTCTGTCTTCATTGTCAGCTCCAAGATAAAATTGGAAGACGGAGCATGAGTTTTCTCTAAGTAAGCCAATTTACCTATGAATTCTTTGCAATCCTGCAGTCATGCAAAATGTTTAGGGAACGCGCGAGCGAGGAAGATATTAACATGGTTTTGCATAACCCAGCCGCGATCAATGCACCGACGATGCCATGGTGCAGACCCAACTCCTGTTGGTTGGTTAAAGTGGTGATTCTTCCAGAATCCGACTAGCGCTTCCGCACCTCCCGTAAGGAGGAAAACAAATATCTTGGGTATGCAGGTAACATTACTCTGATCTGTGTTCCAGGGCACAGGAACATAGAGGAAAATGAAATTACTGATGAGCTTGCCAGGAAGTAGGCTAAATCGGTCTCGGAAACTTTCTACCCGGGCATCGGCTTCTCTGTCACTGTTGTTAAAGGGGGATTGCATAGCTTAGTTCTCAGGAAAGCGCAGAAAAGACGGAGCTCAATTTCATCGTAGGCTATTTCGAAAACCTTTTGGCCTCAGTGCAATAGAAGGAGGACTTAAAAAGACCTGAGGACTCAACGCCATTCAATTTTCAAACTCCTAGCTGTGATTACCGGTCATTGGGCGAATAGGTGCATAAGCGGAAATTCGGGGTTCTTCATTTAAACCCTATTGCAGAAGTTGTGAGACCTTTCAGAGAAGACTGTTGAACACTTTCTTTGTAAATGTCCGGGTTTGGCACCTAGACGACTAAGGTCACTGGGTGCAAATTTCTTTGACAGCCTGGAGCAGTGCTTCAACCTAAATCCAATCCAACCTTCTCCATTACATCAACAGATCTGCCTGTTGGAGGTCACATAATGGTACCAAAGCTGCGCTTTAGTACTACTTGGTGAGTGCGAGACTGGACCTTCAATTATGTTACCTACCTACGTACCTATATCAATGCTGAAATAAAAATAACTCAATATTTGTTTAAATTCTGGCCGGCGAAGCCGCGAAAAATGTCTAAGAACAATTAGAACCAAACCGACAATATCGAAGCACTAAATAACTCGGACCTAAGGGCACTGTATATAGAGCAGACATGATTCTGTCGAGCATAAAGAGATGCAAAGGCTGTCAACTTCAGGTCACCTAACAGCGGCATTCTCATAGCTACACTCATTTTAGACAGCTCCTTCAAAATGCGACCAAAAGGATAGGCAATAGTTTATAAAAACCAATACACAACACCTCAGAAGAATGACAATGGGTCAGTGATCCAATCAGCATTTGATTGTTGATTTGGAAATTCCATATAATGAGTTTTGTTGAGGCTGCGGAGGTGGAGAAGCGGCAGAGCAGAATCAGAGTTCTAACAACGCCGCGAATGTCTGGCACTTCAATGTCTACATAGTCTAGCCATAAGTTCTGTTACAAGTTAAGTCCGTTATAGATTTGAAATTATAATGCTTTTCTTAATGAAGTTAGTTTTATTTATTCAAGTACATATTAAAAAGAAAATTTTAATTTTCATTCGAAATGATCACCCATTTGCTTTTACACAAGCCTTCAAACGTTTAGGCCATTCAGCTATTGCAGTATGCACGGTTTCTATGGATATTGACATTGACGTCGCTGCTTGAACCAAAGATTGTTTAAGATTCTCCCCAATTTCTCTGAGGTCTTCAACAGGCCTTATTCTCTAATTCTGACCACAAACTGTAGTACAATGGGTTCATATCTGGACTTCCAGATGGCCAATCTTCCTCTGCTACGAACTCAGGAATATTGTTTTTAGCCACTCCTGGGTTTTTGCCTTATGGGGTCGGGACGAATCTTGCTGGAAGATTTAACGCTCTCCACTGAAGAGAGTAATGCCAATACGGAGACTGATGGTAGCCACGCTAAGCCCTTAGAACAAAATTTTTTTCGACTTTAGAAGTTTTAGCATAGATTTTGTAGTTTTGCTTGTTAAACACTTCTTCAACAGTGAAAATTTTCTCATCTGTGAAAAAATATTTTCATGGTCATTGGTCGCATGCCACCGAAGAAGCTGCTTGCAGCTGTCGAGTCTAATTTTTCTTCAAGCGCGTTGTCAAAAGATGACCAGTTGAGCGACGGAAGGGTTTTATATGGAGATCATCTCTAATTAATCTTGACACGGATTGGGTCAGCACATTCATATCCCTGGACATGATTTTCCGCTTTCTAAGTGGATTTCTGGGAATTCTACCTCGAACGGCTTTTATGGCAGCACTGGACCACTTCTTTTTCTGTCTGTCACTTCAGACGTTTGGGAAAAACGATTGTTCGTGCGGTTAGAAAACATTCTGGAAATATTAAATTTTTTCAGCAATTCGCAAATCTCGCTTGCACTTTTACCACACTTTTGTAATGCCATCACTGCAACGCGATTTCCCTTAGCTCCCTACTCCATTGTTAACAAGCGAAATTCGCCTCGAAACTGAGTATAATTCATGAGTAGACGAACAAAGCAAACATAACCGAACTGTTTTCTGCAAACTTGTTCTTGTCGTGTGCATTGTAAAATTTGTCACAGAATTTATGGCAAGATCAAGTACTTTGTTAAAGTATGAACTATTTTTGTTTAAAAAATATATAATTAAATCGTCAAAACTTTTTAGTATTGCTCTGACTAAAAAGCTAAAAACCTCAAAAATGTTACTTAAAAATTAGCCAGAGTACAGAGGTAGAATAAGCAATTTTCGACACTTTGAGCTTCTTGAAATGAAAAGGCTTATTAAAAGACGTGCGTATATTTAATCCGCCTACTTCAAAAAATTTTATTTCACACTCTACACACATTCACAGTGCATTCAACAAAAGAAAGACTCGAAGACTCTCGAACGGGGGCTATGAATATGCAATATATGGCATTTGATCCCCCTCCTACACCGCCTGCAGACGACAGGGCAAAAGCGAAATTTAATACGCGAGCGGAACCATATTTAATGTTCATAGTACAATATGAGTACGAGTATGTACAGTTGCATGAGTGTAAATGAGTGAAATAAGCTGGCTGGCTGATGCACTCACTTTGTCGATAAAGCCAAAATCCCCGCCAGGTGTACAACGTCTACGAGTAACAGATGTGCAAAAGTGTAGAAGAACGGCAGACAACCGGCTAACATTAAAGTAGGCAATGCAGGCACTCAGCTGCGCATTGGACGTAACCCAGCTAAGCATCCGCCCCCTATTCCCCCTGCTTGCCTGCTAATGATGCTGATTATGCCAGACGTTTATGATGCGCCGCGGCCGTTGCGTCATGTGATTTATGACCGCAGCTGGCGTTGCTGAAAGGACATTGGAAAAGTGGCAAAGGCGTCAATGGTGGACTTGGAGGGAGAGTCAGATAAATTTTGCATTAAATGAAATTATGGTTTGATATGGACACTTCAAGCGTTGCGTGGTTATGTGAACTAGCCTTAAAATGAAGAAGAACGGATTTTTAAATTAAAGTTTTCTTGTAGTATTTCTAAGTGTTTAAGTGGCCTTACAAAATGAATAATTTTTGTTAATTAAAGTAATTCCTATTGACTTGCATACAAAAGGATTAAAAAAACGAGCACGACGGGTCATACGAGTGGCGTACTGCGAACCATTTGAAGTTGATTTCTCGAATTAAATTTCGTGGAAATATTTTTCTCGGGTGGTACTTTTACTAATGTCAATATCGTCATTGGTTTCATGGATATGCTTCTTTTTTTTTTTTGTGAACAACTAAAAGTGGGATGTCTGATTATATTGAGCTAAGCTACCCTTAGCTTAGTGGAATTTCTGCTGCAGAGACTTGAGAATGTTGCAAGAGGCCTTTGACGACCAGAGTTTGTCGATAATTCAGAGAAGGCCGAAAAGTTTTTAAAAGTAATTTCCAAAAGCAATCACGTGATAACTGTATGTCTTAAGGGGGAGCCTGCTTTAGAGGCTTCAAAAAATCGATTTTGTTTTGCATAAATGTCTTTCCAAACTATCCAAAAATGTGTCCTCAGAAGCAAATTCAAAATATTTTCGGATTTACAGAAGAAATTGTGAACAAGCGTCGAGCAGGTATACGAGCGGCCGGATCGCTCGAAGTGCGACTTCTCTGTTTTTTATTTTTACAATTTTTCCTAATTGCCGGGAAAGATAGGGAAAAAGTTAAACGTCCTATCGAAACGAGATTACATTGATTGTATTCGGAATTAAATTATCTTCTAGTTGAACCTTATCTGAACCTAAATTATCTTCTAGAAAAACCTTAAGAAAGTTATGATTAACCCACTTTTTAAGCAATCTAAAGTGAATTTGTTTTTCCAAAAAAATGATTTTTTTTTTAATTAGCGAAAAATTGTTGAATTTCTCACTTTTTGTTTAAGTTTCTTAGTTTAACTAGAAGCTGTACTATACTAAAATAAAAATTGGTTTGGTTTGGGTTTGCTCTGGGTTCAGATGAAAATTGCGACCTGCATCTTTTCCGCCGCACGACACATGCACACTCGAGGCGCCTCTGCAAAATGTTTGTACCAGACATAATATGACATATATTTTAATGAAAAAATTTGAGAAGACTGTTGAAATATATAACAATAAAACCTGAAAGTTTCGTTTCAATCGAATAACTCTGTATAATAATCTCGATAGTTATCGTCATTCATCGATATACCATAGACGAGCTATCAAACATTTTCGATAGAGTAGGCAAATAACAAATAAAAATTCATAGTTTTCCCTGGCACCCTTTTTGCGTGTTTGGCCGAGCTCCTTCTCCTATTTGTGTGAGAAAATTGTCCTGTAAGCGTGGTCGTGGTGGTCATTTGCCTGTTGTTATTTTCCACTATTAACGGCATACCTTCCTCTTTATAATGAAATAAACATTCGATCATTTATATTCAAAAATAGCATTTTTCTTTGAATATCAAAATAACACATCTGTTTGAAAACCCCTATATAATTTATCGTTGTATCTGGTTTTTTTAAGAGCTTCAAAATTTAAAATGATGACACAAAACAAAAACATTTGTTGGAATGAATTTTTTTTATTATATTCTTGTACATTATTTTGTGGCATTTATTTTTTGGTTATGATATCCAGCATATGTCCGTCGCAGCTACGAGTTACAACGTCCATTCGATCAGTCCAATAAATCCGCACTCTATTTCACGTTGCGCCACGTTGTTAGTCAGCATGGCTCGAGAGACTTCCCCTTCACCGTAAGGCCATCTCTCAAAAATGAGAAAAAAATTAATACAGGTTGCGCCATCTTTTATGTCAGTATGAAAACACTGAATAACTTTGAAAAATAAAGAGGTTGTCTGTAAAGTCGGTTTACTGACGATAGTTTAACGTGACAACGTCATAAGAAAATACTGATGTAATGGTTGCAATTTTCAAAACAAAATTTTAATTTTATTTGTTTGATAGATATTTTGTATGGATATAGAGGAGGAGGTAAATGGAATTGCAATGGAATAGGTCAAGTTACATTTACACAAACGTGAAAAATTACGAAACATTTATCAAATTCATGAAAGATATGTTCAATTTCGATTGTGCATCACCCGTTAATAAGTCAACAACACTAAGAGGCACCATCATCGATTTGCCTTTTTCAAGACACATTACACTCGAAACACTCCCTTTCATTTCCTACTTTTCCTATCATCGTCCTATTCTCAACAGAGAAACGGTTCATTACCATGCACACAGGAAGAAGGCATATGCAAATACAAATATGAGAATTTATATACACATGCGCATATACATACATATATATGCTCACTCAAGTAGGACAGAGCCAGATGTCGAACGTTGCCGAATGCGGGGGCCGATTGTGATCTTTGTCGTTCGTTCAGTGCTTTCGCTTACAGTTCAAGCAAGGTAACGACGCATGAGCAAGGTAACGACGATTGAGCAAAGTAACGACACATTTTTTCGTGCGTGCAGCCGGCTAAATCGAATTATAAGACGTTATCACGTCAAAAAAGAGGTGGTCTGTAAAGTCGGTTTACTGACGGTAGTTTAACGTGACAACGTCATAAGAAAATATTGATGGAATGGTTGCATTTTTAAAAAGATAATTTTAATTTTACTTGTTTGATAGATATTTTGTATGGATATAGAGGAGGAGGTAAATGGAATTGCAATGGAATAGGTCAAGTTGCATTAACACAAACGTGAAAAATGACGAAACATTTATAAAATTCATGAAAGATATGTTCAATTTCGATTGTGCATCAGACGTTCATAATTCAACAACACTGAGAGGCAACATCATCGATTTGACTTTTTCAAGACACATTACACTCAAAACACTCCCTTTTATTTCCTACTTTTCCTATCATCTTCCTATTCTCAACATACATATGTATACTCGTATTAGACTATAAAAATTATAAACATAACATAACATAACTTAACATAATATAACATAACATAACATACCATAACATAACATAACATAACATAACATAACATAACATAACATAACATAACATAACATAACATAACATAACATAACATAACATAACATAACATAACATAACATAACATAACATAACATAACATAACATAACATAACATAACATAACATAACATAACATAACATAACATAACATAACATAACATAACATAACATAACATAACATAACATAACATAACATAACATAACATAACATAACATAACATAACATAACATAACATAACATAACATAACATAACATAACATAACATAACATAACATAACATAACATAACATAACATAACATAACATAACATAACATAACATAACATAACATAACATAACATAACATAACATAACATAACATAACATAACATAACATAACATAACATAACATAACATAACATAACATAACATAACATAACATAACATAACATAACATAACATAACATAACATAACATAACATAACATAACATAACATAACATAACATAACATAACATAACATAACATAACATAACATAACATAACATAACATAACATAACATAACATAACATAACATAACATAACATAACATAAAACATAATACTATTTTTTGAAAACAATATCAATCAAGTGGCCACCTTTATTAGCAGCTGCTATATTTTTTCTGCGTTTGTCATGACCTTCTCAGGCATTGCGGGTTTTATAGCGTCGATTTCGGCACGAATGTTTGCCTTAAGCTGGTCAATAGTCTGCATTTTGTTGGCGTAAACCTTACTTTTCAGATAGCCCCACAAAAAGAAGTCCGATGGGTTAAGTCAGGTGATCTGGGGGACCAGTCTATGTCGCCTCTTTTTGACACTACACGTCCCGGGAATTTTCGTTGCAGAAATTCAATTGTTGCATTCGCAGTGTGGCATGGCGCACCGTCTTGTTGAAACCAGTAGGGGACTAAGCGTTTCTCACGCCTTTGCGGGTAGACATAATGAGCCAACCTCCATCGATAAGGGTTTCCATCTACAGTTTCGTTTTCTCGGTAAAAATATGGCCCAATGATGGTTTTGGCGCAAATGCTGACCCAAACAGTTACTTTCCGGGCATGCAATGGCGTTCCATGAATCTCGTGTGGATTCTCAGTTCCCCAAACGCGTAAAGTTTGTATACTTACGCTGCCAGAGAGATTAAAATGTGCCTCTTCAGTCATTAAAATTTTCTTCCAAAAATTGAGTTCAGTGTCAACCATGCGAGGTTAGGCCGTATTCCAAGCGACGTGAATGGTCTGTCGGCAATATTCTTTGTGCCGGTTGCACTTTATACCGAAACAAATTTAAATCATCCTTTAAAATGCACCGCATTGTGGTTTCACTGACGCCAAAATGCTGAGCGCAACGACGCTACGACACTGTTGGCTCCTGGGCAACGCTCTCCCTCACTGCTTCAACAAGTTCATTGGAACGTCTTGGTCGTTGATGAATGGATTGTTGACGATCTACTACTGTTCCGTGCTCAAAAAAATTCGACACCAAACGACGAATAGTAATGTCAGACGGTGCCTGTTTGACGTGATACTTTTACGCGTTCTCTCTGTGAATTCCGAATGGTAGTCACGCACCAACCCATTCGGCTACGGTGGTCTCGTACTTTACTTTATATTTATTTGGAACAGAAACCCTAAGCCATGTTGTCCCTTGCGAAATCGAAGCTGCGCTATTTGCGAAATTTTTTCAAGGGTCGTTCTTTTGTAAATTTGCTATTTCTTTAATTTTTTATGTTCAAAGGAGGAATTTGATGTATTCTTAAGGGTTTTGCGGCTTTCCTTCGATGGCAAAGCCAGTTTAGCCTTTCTAGTTCTTACCGTAGGAGGCAACGATTCACAACGTTTGGACGTCGACCAAGTTTTTTCACAATTTGGCGATTCTGTTACATCTTTCTGCTTTCTCATCTTTTTTTAATTAAGAAGTTTTCAACCAAACACACTGAATCCTTAAAAAAACGATCCATTTTCACTACTTTAATGCGCAAATAATGTAGGAAAACTGGGTTCCTCTGTTGAAGTGAACCAATAAATCAAGCGCAATATAATAACTACTGCAAAATACATTTAAATGGAATAATATTCTGCTGCATGTTTATTTTTGAGCTAAGTACAGTCGTCACTTGAATTATCAGAATCGCATGGATTGCTGATCAAATAGGGTTGCTTTAATAACCATTTCCTTGCATAAAAAGTATTGCCTGTAATCATGTGAAACGAACTGTATGTCACAAGCAAGTACATTGTCACAAGCATCTAAATCTATAGTACATTGAGGAAATAAACAAAAGTGATTTGCGATTACCGATAGTTGCTCATACGACACGGTGTACCTGGCACATCGACAGCAAAATAATCAGCGTGCATATGTAGTTAGTGGTTTTGTTAAAACCTTTCTCGATGCACTCAAATGTTCGAGTAGGCACTCATACACTCATACACTCATAAACAATTTAAACACTACATTTCAACTATTGGCGAAATTTTTGGAATTTTTAACGCAGCTGGCCGTTGTGTAAGTACGAGTATGTGAATATGCTGAACTTTTTCCTCTTTTTTCTGTTTTTTTTTTTTGTTTTGCTCTACACAGCAGTACTGCATGTTTACCAAAATGCCAGTTGCATTTATTGTATTACACAAAACATTGTTTATATGCACTTGTGTGAGTGTTTTATGCTGCCGCTGTGCCATTGGAGTGGCGGCGACGACGGCAAAATTGCTTTGTTGTAATTTATATTTGCAAGTTTTTGCGCTCCATTTGTGCCGCTTTTGTTTGACTTTTTTACTTTTTTTTTACATATGTAAAAATAAAAAAAAAACAATTTTTTCACTCAACATTTCGCGCAAATATTTAAGGATTTTTCTTGTTTACAAGCACGCCAAATACATACACGTGTGCGAGCGCTTGTAAACAACCAACTAAACAAATAACGCATTTCCATGTGTGTTACCAAGTGCATGCCGCATGCAGCGCGCGTTAAACAAAAACAACAAATGAAGTAGTTTAACATTTCTAGCATAGCTGCGTTTGTGTGGAAATATCCCAACAATGCAATAAAAATGATACAGTAAAATGTTTTAAATGCTTACCACCGCAGTAGCGGCCACTGACCAATACTTTCTATATGTATATGGAAATGTATATGTACCTAAGTATGTATGCATGGTTATTCATATGGATGTTCTTGGTGCATATGCAAGGTGGCCACCTGTACTTAAATCGCCTCTCTTGAACTCGTAGAAGCTGAGCCAAATTTGACAGTCGATATGATAGCTCAGAAGTTAAATTCATCGCATGGAACTGTTCACAGGCACCTGGTTCAGTTGGGAAAGGTTGCAAAGCTGGAAAAATGGGTTCCGTATAGACTTTCCGCCGCCCACCTTCAGCAGAGAGTGAATGTGTGTTCTCAGCTGCCGTAACGGCTTGAAAATGAAAGTTTTTTGAACCGTATCGTTACTGGTGGTAAAAAATGGGTCCTTTACAATAATCCTGTTCGCAAACGCCAATCGTTAGATAAAGATGAAACACCTGAACCGGCCAGAAACACCAGATGACCTTCACCCCAAGAAGATTCTCCTGTCTATTTGGTGGGATATGGCCGGTATTGTTTATTATGAATTTCTGGGACCAAACAAGACGATAACTGCTGATTATTATTCCCATCAGCTATCAAACCTGAATGAGGCACTTAAAAAAAATCGACCGTCTTTAGTAAATAGTCGCAAAGTTTTGTTTCACCACGACAACGCAAGACCTCATACCGCAAGGCAAACATTAGGCAAACTGAACGAGCTCGGATGGGAGCTGATGCCGCATCCACCATACTTTCCTGATATTGCACCTTGTGATTATCATCTTTTCCGTGGACTTCAATCCCATTCGCGAAAGAAGCTATAAAAATTGATATCGAAGCGTATTTTGGCTCCAAGGACTAAAAATTGTTTGAGAAGGGAATAAAAACTTTGCCTAAATATTGGGAAGAACCGAACAGAAGGTGGAATATTTGAAGTATTAGCGGGTTATCGCATTAAATGAGTTCTCGAGTGTGTTTGCCAAATCTGCTAGACGTATTTTTTTTCGCTCCGACCCTTTTTCGAACTATATTGTAATAATATTATTTGAAAGGAAAGGTGTACATCGATAAGCCAGCAACAATTCAAGAGCTAAAGGTTGAGATAATTCGACACATTAACGGCATAGAACCTCAATTATGCTTCAGCGTCATCGTAAATTTGGACCATCGGATGGAGGTGTGCCGCCGAGGCCGCGGCGGCTATTTGGCCAATATTTTGTATTATACGTAATTGAACTATACCAATATTATCATAATAAAGAGAAATACCAGTAATTTCCTAAAAAAATTGTATTTTATTCAAAATTAACACCGGCTCTTGAAACTTAACCATCCTTTATTTCTAACAATGCTGCTTATATGGAAGAAAACACACAGCAGCGTCAACAAAAATATTATCCAAAATCAGCGCGCTTTTTGAGCCACTTTTTTTACCAAAATTCCATGGGCTGTAATGTGACAATGCATGCCTGAAATTTTTCTAAAAATTCTGATTAAATAGTGTGAAATTTTTATAAAAGTTTTTTGAATTTTTGTTGCACAAAGTTTTAAATTTGGATATACCTGATGACTATATTTTCATTTAAAAACATTAAAATTCCATAGAAAACAAATAAATTGTGAAAATTTGTCTGTAGGTCCCTATGCTGTAGTTATGTATAGGGTTTTTCAGTAAGAGCGCTTCAACTTTTGAACTTTTTTGAATAAAACACAAACGGTTTGACTTTTTTAATTATTTTTTTTTTATTATCGAGTTTGAACATATACATTTAAGTATGAAATTCGATTTCTTTTGCATGACCACCGCGTGCACGTTTTACGAAGTCCAATCGTTGAACCCAATTTTCGACCACTCTTTTGCACAAATCGGCCGAAATTCCAGCAATTTCGCGTTCAATATTGACTCTGAGCTCACAAATCGTCGCCGGCTTGTTACTGTAGACCAATGACTTCACATAACCCCAAAACGGGACGGCTTGTTAAATGGACCGTAAAATGGCCGTAATGGCAGCAACAGAACGATTATTTTCATAAAAAATTTGCACGATTTGCAATCGTGATGAAATGTATACTAATGAAGTTTACAAATGACAAGCGAAAAATAAAAAATATTGCGTCGTTCGCCCTCCCTATCGGAAAAAAGTTGAAGCGCACCTATTAAAAAACCCTATATTTAACGCTGTGTATGCATTTATGTATGCCTGCTATTTGAAGATGTACCAGCTTTTTTTTGGCTCAAAATTTGTATTTAAAAAAATTTTTAAATTTAAAAATTTTACAAAAATTTTTTTTTATTTAAAAAAATTTTATTAAAAAAACAAAATTTATTGAAAAAATTAATAAAACAAGAAAAAAAGAATTGTAAGACAATATTTAATTTAAAAACTTAATAAAATAAGAAAAAATAAAAAATTTATGAAACAAAAAAAACAAAACAATAAAAAAAAATTAATAAAACAAGAAAAAAGTTTTATTTTGATTTAAAAAAATTGTTAATAAAACTTTTTTCTTGTTTTATTAATTTTTTTAAATAAAATTTTTATTTTTTCTTGTAAATAAAATTTTTATTTGTTTCTTGCTCTATCAATTTTTTAAAATAAAAATTTTAATAAATAAAAAAAATGTTTCTTGTTTAATTAATTTATTAAAATAAACAAGTTTTTTGAACAATATTTTTTTAAATTAAAACAATTTTCTTTTTTTTTTAAAATAAAATTTTAATTTTTTTCTGGTTTTATTAATTAAAAACAAAAATTTTATTAAAAAAGAATTTTCTTGTTTTATTAATTTTATTGTTTTACTGTTAATTTGAGAGACGTTTGGTATGTACCTGATCTACATTCCATTTTTTTTTCAATCGCTAAAGCTGCAGAGAGTGGAAATGTCATCACATTTACAGAAAATAATGCCATAATGCAAAACAAAAACAAAAAAACAATTCTTACTGGTGCATTGGAAAATGGCATATATGTTGCTAACGTTTTAGTGAACAAAAGTGCGGACTGTGTAAATGGGGTTAGTGATGACACGAGTGATTGGCATAGGCGGTTTGGCCACATAAATACAAATGATTTAAATAAACTTTCAAGAATGAATATGGTAAATGGTTTGAACTTTGAAATTTCAAAAAACATTGAATGTTTTACGTGCGCGGTATGCAAAATCCATAGTAAGCCTTATGTGAAATATAGCGGCATTTATACAAAAAGTGTATTAGAACTTGTACATACGGACTTGTGCGGGCCTATGGGTGTGAATTCGGTTGGCGGTGCATCGTATTTTATAACATTTATAGATGATTACTCGCGATATACCGCAGTTTATTTTCTAAAAAGAAAATCCGAAGCGTTTGATATGTTTAAAATTTTTGCTGCGACCGCGGAGAAGCAGACTGGCCGCAAAATAAAAACGATTCGAAGTGACAATGGGAGAGAATTCGTCAACTCTCAGTTTGAAAATTGGTTACGAGAAAAAGGCATTCGGCATCAAACCACTGTGCCGTACAGCCCTCAGCAAAACGGTGTGGCTGAAAGAGCCAACAGAACTTTGGTGGAAATGGCGCGATGCTTATTAAGCTCGTCTAAAATGCCACAATCATTGTGGGCTGAAGCGGTAAGCACGGCGGTATACATTAGAAACAGGTGTCCTACAAAAGTTTTAGGTGCAGTTACACCTTACGAGAAATGGCATGGGCGGAAACCATCGGTTGCACATTTCCGTACGTTTGGTTGTGATGCAGTGGTTCTGCAAAAGGGGCCAAGACCACGCGGTAGTAAGTTTTTGCCGAAAGGGGTTAGGCTAAAGTTTGTTGGCTATCACCCAACTACGAAAGGTTATCGATTAATTAACTTACAAACGAATCAAATCACAATTGCACGTGATATCATATTCTTCGAAAATTCATTTGAATTAAATTTAAGGGACAGTGATGTCAACGAAGAAACATTTTTTATTGAACTTCAAGCAAAACCGAGTAGCGCTGAAGAAGCGTTAGTAAGCGAAGACAGACGTGACGAGCGTGAAGACGAAGGCAGCGAGCATGAAGAACATGAAAGAGCTGAGACTGAGTCTGATTACGAGGAGGCTGTTGCTGTAAACAATAACAAGAGGAAGCGAGGAAGGCCAAAAATGGTGCGTACAGGAGGTGTAGGAAGGCCGAGAAAAGTCTATTGTACAGAGGCTGGTCCGGAGATGCTGAACTCTGTTATTGAAAATCCGAACACGGTCAGTGAGGCGCTAAACTCTAAAGATGCTGACAGGTGGAAAGAGGCAATGAGAGTAGAGTATGAATCGTTGGTGCGGAACGCAACATGGGACTTGGTGGATCGACCAGCTCATAAAAATGTTATCGGCTGTAAATGGGTTTTCGCAATAAAACGTAATCCGGATGGCTCAATTGAGAAGTTTAAGGCGAGGCTAGTTGCGATGGGTTGCGCACAAAAATACAACGTGGATTACTGCGAAACATTTGCTCCGGTGGTACGTCATTCAACAATTCGTCTAATTTTGGCATTGGCCGCGAAACACAAGTTGCTGGTTAACCACATAGACATTGTTGCTGCATACTTGAACGGCGATTTGGAGGAGACGGTTTATATGTGTCAGCTACCCATGTTTGGAGATTCAAAAAATGTTAATAAGGTATGCAGACTTAAAAAGGCTTTATATGGCCTGAAGCAAGCCGGTCGGGAATGGAACCGGAAAGTTACGCAAATATTGCTGAAGATGGGATTCGTAAGGTGCAAGTCAGACCCATCGGTTTATATTCGTCGTGGTAATGCGAATGTTAGCATTATTGCTCTGTACGTAGACGATATGATCTTGGCATGCTCAAACAAGCATGAGATGCGGAGTATAATAGCGGCGTTGAATCAATACATTGAAGCGATCGATCGCGGACAAATATCATTTTATTTGGGGATGGAAGTTGAACGGGATGGTGATCGAGGTGACATTACTATACATCAGAAGCGATATGTCGAGCAACTTCTTCAACAATGGGGCATGGAAGATTGTAAACCAGCGGCAACTCCATGGGCTCCAGGCACGGTGCTTCATAAATGTGACAAGCAGTGCAATGACTTGAAGGCGAAGGACTACCAAAGTCTTATTGGCAGGCTGATGTATCTGGTTGTCATATCTCGTCCGGATATCGCGCATGTGGTGTCAAAGTTATCTCAATATAACTCACATCCGCATACAGAGCACATGCGGCGGCAAAATACGTTCTTCGATATTTGAAGAAACCCCCTTATGGTAAATTAACTTTTTCTGCTAATTTTGAGAATTTTGTGTGTTTCACAGACGCTGACTGGGGTAGCGACAGCTTGGACAGGAAGTCCTATACAGGTTATTTTGTTGCAATGGCTGGTGGAGCAATAGCTTGGGAGTCGCGAAAACAGTCTGTGGTTGCGTTAAGTTCGATGGAAGCTGAGTACATAGCATTATGCCAAGGTACATACTAAAGAAATAGTTTTTCTTCGTGGTCTGTTGAATGAGTTGGGTTACCTGAAATATACAAGAGGCCCTACTTTGATTTTGTGTGACAACCAGAGTGCGCAATTTATGGTGAAAAATCCCATGGTGCAGAAACGAAGCAAACACATCGACATTCGATACCATTATATACGAGAGAAACACGAATGCGGACAAATTGAGGTCGAGTATGTTCCGACAAATGAGAATGCAGCCGACATACTTACCAAAGCGTTGGGGAAACAGAAGCATATTGAGAATTGTAACTTAATGAATATTGAAATGTAAACTTGAATTTTTAAATGTACAGGCTTGGTTTGAAGGGGAGTTTGTTGAATTCTAAATACAACTCTGCAAACCAATCCTACTCTCTTGTACTTCACTTATATAGAACTTTGAACTTGTACAATTATACATTAGATAGTAGGCGATGACAAAAAATGTAAAAACGGGAGTTAGAATAAAAACGTGAATTACATCGACACGATTTTTCTTTCTCTGCGCGGAAATACTGCTTCAGACTCCGAACGGCAGATATTTTTTATGAGGAGCTTTTTCATGGCAGGAATACACTCGGAGGTTTGCCATTGCCTGCCGAGGGGCGACCGCTATTAGAAAAATGTTTTTCTTTTTTCTTTTAATTTTGGTGTTTTCACCGAGATTCGAACTAACGTTCTCTCTGTGAATTCAGAATGGTAGTCACGCACCAACCCATTCGACTACGGCGGCACGCTTACAAATAGTTACAGTTAATATAGTTAGCCCGCACTTAACAGCAAATTGCTGTCGCTTCTCTTCCACCAACGCTTTTCTCAATTTTTTAATATTTTTTAAATTTAATTTGGTTAGTTTTGTTTTATTTTTAATTTTTTGTTCGTTCGTTTGCATTATTTTTCACTGGCCTACTGTTTGTAATTCATTTCAATAAATGCATGAAATAAACTTCTTTCTTCCACCCACTTTCCCTACAGTGGCCATGAAACTTAAAGTCCAGTTTTTTAATTTATTTGTTTGGCAGCTTAAAAATTTCAACAGCAAAGCGATTTTATTTATTTAAGCGTTTTTTGCGATTAGCGTGCAAAAAACTCACGTCTGTGCCCGTACATATTTATGTGCGAAGAAAAAAATTATGAAAAATTCGACCTTTATGCGGGTGCGCTTCAGTGTTTACAAATACACTTCTGCTCTTTGGTTTGTTGCTTTTTAATCGGATTTGTGGTCAATCGATAATTAAAATTACAAGAAAGTAAATTTAAAGCCTGTACGCGTGGTAGTTTTGACGCAAAGTACCATATAAAGGTTTATAGTTTACATATGTCAGGTTGTGTAACACCGTGCAACAAAAATTAATTCTTTTTTTTGTTATCCTGGGACATTTTTATATGCACGTGAGGTAATAGATTTTAAGTAGTCATGCTGCACACTCAGTTATTCATTTTCTCCTTCGATTAATTTTTGTAAGGGGATATCAAGATGTAGACGAGAATAGGTAAAAAAGAGGTACCCATTGCGTATACTTTATTTGATTGGAGCGAAGTTCAACAATTTACTCTTTATTAAACAGCAAGAAGAAGGAAGTATAGCTGTGTATTACTACACTTTATACCCAAAAATATATTATTAGGTTTTATTAAGAAATTTCAAAATAATTCCTTAGAAAATTTCAAAATAATTCTTAAGGAAATGTCAAGTATATTTAAGGATAAATTTTTCAAAGGACATTAGTGTACTAGTGTTGAAAAATAAATAAACATTTTTTTTAATAGTCCGCTAAAATCTCTTTCCTTTAGTATCCATATTAATCTCTTACGCTGAATACAGTACTTAAAACTATTTTTGGAAAATTTAGTCTTTCGAATCTTTAAACTTCAGAAACTTCAATTGGTGAGAGAACTAAAAACTATGTATCCAGCATTACTGCCTGTAAAAACAGTCCATAGATTCATATTCACATGAAATTTTTCCTAGATAAGGGCGTAATGTTAGTATACTCATAAGTCATTTAGTCTCTACGTGTCAAAGTATTTTTTACAATGAAACAAATGAAGTCTAGTGCAGGGATTGCATTTTTATTTTTGGAAGATTTAAAAGCACAAGGGAGTTTATGACCGAATTTTGAAAGTGTAAAGAACCCTTCGCCATCAATTAGTATGGTAAAATGATGGCCGTACAAGCCTTCAAGATGATCCACATCAATGACATCCAAAAACAACACCAGAAACCTTAGAACAAATAAAGGATATCTTCTTGGAAAATAGTCGAGTGACTGAAAGAGATTTAGTAGAAACCCCAGGCATGTCATTGAGCAGTGTAAGCAATATTTTGACTGAAGTATTGGCTTTCAGAAAGCTGAGTGCATAGTGGGTGCCGCATTTGCTAACAATGAAACAAAAACTCATTCGAATGCGACTTTCTCAACAAGATTTAGAGCCTTTCCAAAAGGATAAAGTGGATTTTGTGCATCAATTCATCACCATTGATGAGACGTGGGTCTATCATCATGATCCTACATCAAATCAGGAGGCTAAAGCGAGGTGCGAACTTCTTCTTCGACCCCGAAACGAGTCCATATCATAAAATCGGCCAGAAGGTCTTATCATCAGTTTTTTGAGATGGGAAAAGGATTTTTTGGGATGTGCTGTTTGTGGCTTACTTGAAAACTGGAGCAAATAATAAATTCTTAAGGGTAGTAGAGGCCCGAAAAAATTAAGGTTTTCAATATTTTTTTTTTTTTGCTAGCCAGTTGCTTTATTTTACAAAAGTAAAAACATAGCATTAATACAACCTGTTTCACTTCACTTCAGCAAAATTAAAAAAAAATTAATAATTGTAAAAGTTATCGCTGTTTGTGTGGAGCCCGTTTCTCCAGAAGTCCTTGGAGCTTCATCTAAAATCAATCGGACAAAAGAAAGAAATTTTACTAATAGAGAATTGTGTGCCTGATTAAGGCTTTTTATTGTCAAAATTAACAATATGGCGGTCTCAGGAAATAATTTTCAGATTTTCGAGAAAAAAAAACGATAATTAATTGTTAAAAATAATCTAAATTTTTGAAAAAAAAATCCTTCGATCAGCTACGAGTTCTTTATGTTTTTCAAAAGCAGTATAAATTTTATTGAAATCTACCAAGCGGTTTTTAAGTTACAGCGATCACCAGTTCAAAAAGCATAGTTTTGTGAAAAACGCATTTAAAGTTTTTGTATTTGCCCGAGCGCCCTTTGTTAATTGTTGAATAACTCGAAAAGTATTTGTCGGGCTCATTAAAAATTTTCATATAAAATTTTTTAGATATTATACTTAAAGAAAATGCAAAAAAAAGATCAATTTTTTTGAAAATTCTGACTACCCCTAATCCATTAATATTAATGTAACCTTTTAGACCATCTAAAAGAAAAAAATCGTGAAAAAGGGCCTAGTTTGTGAAAGAAAAGAATTTTTTCATGAAGATAATGCACCGTATCATTTTCACTTCTATCTGTTTCCAGACCTAAAAATGTATGCGTGGAAGCATATTTTGCGGCTTTTACATATTTTGATTTCAGGGATGGAATTCGTAAATTGGAATCTCGTTGGAATAGTCAATTGTATTTCAAACCACAAAATAGTGTTTTTCTTATCGAACCACCAAACTCATTGAACAACCTAGTAATCCACCTCATCAGGGCCCTTTATGAAACCCCGAACTCGTAGCTGTGCTACACAATGGCAATATTGGCGACCCATTTACCACCAACGCAGGCATAGGGCAAAGTTGTCCACTGTCGCAACGTCATGAGTCTATTGACCCTGCACAAAAGAGACATCGTATGTAGTTTCAGCAGTCATCGTGAGACCCTAACTTCGCCGACGACATCTGCCTCCTTCCTCACAAACTCACTAATATGCTGCCAGCATCAGCAACAACGCGCTGTGGAGATTACCGAATGATCAACCCATCTTATGGCAAATCAAACACAGAAAGTGATAGTGGGTAGGTCACACGCTTAGAAAACTATCAAATAGCAACACAAGAATAGCACTGAACTGGAAGCCGCAAGGGAGCAGATGTCGCTGTCGACCAAAGAATACATGCAGAAGGTCCATGCTCTGCCAGCTAGAAGATGCCGACATCTTATGGGACGGCACAAAAACAAGAGCACAGAACCGAGTACGATGGACGAGTTTTGCTGAGCGGATTAAACAAAGAAAAAACCAAGAAATGCAACTCTGCAAGTAAATTTTTTAAAGAAATATTTGCTTTATGACCCAAATCGAACTACACAATTTTTATAAATATGTGAACCAGTGAATCTAATGAAGGAGGGCAGATACCTGTAAAATTTTGAAAGAAAAAATTTTTGTTTCTTTCATAAAATGTTAATATTATATAATCGTTTAAGAATATGTCAAAAAATGTTAGAACGTAAATTTAAGTATTTCTTATATTATAGATCGTCAACCGTTACGACACTATTCTTTGCGTTCGAGCGCTGGGAGAGGTATAGTTCAGAGAACTGCAAGCGGTTGTATTTTTCTGACTTGCGATCCACTCACAAAAAAAGCGGTATCAATATGTACGACCAACGCAAACTAAGCGGTGTTTGCGCTGAGCAGAACCGCAACAGAGCAGTAAATGTTCTATGTATATCGTTTGTACATCCGAGTCTTTCTTTGTTCAGTCTTTGCTTCGTTTACAACTACCGCTTGTGGGATCACTTCGGCTATGCGGTGCTGCATATGACCGCTACCGAATGGCAAAAATATTGAAAACACCGCCTGCACAAATAGATCATAACACACAAGCAAAAGAGTACCGCTAAAAAATATATATGCCATCGCGCGGTCACTATATGCCATTAGCACTCGAAGGAGTCCACTTTCTTATTTATGTTTTTTTATCTTTGTTTTCGTCGGCAGTGCATTAACGAGGGGCACGAATCACTCTACTTGCATTTTTTTTTTATTATTTACGTATGTATATACCATTAAACTAGGTAATAAAATAATTTAAATAAACCAAAAACAGATATGAATATTAATGTGTGCATGTGATTATATGTTTATTTTTAAAAGATTTATAATGGCGGAGAATTCAAATTTTATTGCTGAGAAAATTTCTAATGGAAGTTACTCCTTATCTAATAAACAAAAGGTTAAAAGTTTCATTTGGAACGTGTTGTGCGAAATCTTGAAGGAAGATGGAGCGGTATTAAACACACGGTATACTGCCGCAACTGCCATAAATGTCTAAAATACATTGGTCATCAAAAATTCAACCTGAATCGTCATAAATGCTGCCGGGCACTCAAACAGCCGACAGTTTTAAAATCTGTTACGGCAGAGGATAAAATCAACTCCATTGAAAAATGTGCAGCGTGGGTGATAGAAGATTGTCGTCCATTTTCGGCTATTGCTGGTTCAGGCTTCAAAAAACTTGTACAATTTCTTATTAAAAAAGGTGCAACCTACGGTGAAAATGTAGATGTGCATGATCTACTACCGGACCCAACTACTATTTCACGTAAGTAACAAAAATCGGCAGATGAAGCGAAGGTCCGACTAAAATCCGATATAAAAGACATTGTCAACAATGCTGGTGCATCTGCTACAATGTGGACTGACAGTTACGTATAACGGAATTTTTTAGGCGTAACTTTTCATTTGCAGAAGGATTTTAAGCTATTGAATTTTGTGTTAGGGATGAAATCAATGGATTTTGAAAGGACGACGGAAGATAATATATTGAAAAAACTGAACTCGTTGTTCAGTGAATTCGGCGTGGAAGATACGAAAGTAGTAAAATTCGTAACGGACAGAGGATCAAATATTGGCAAAGCTCTTCAGTATCACACGAGATTAAATTGCAGCAGTCATTTGTTTGCAAATGTCTTACAAAAGTCCTTTGACGAGGCAACAGAACTCATGGAGCTACTACAGTCGTGCAAAAAAATTGTGAGATATTTTAAAAAAGCAAATTTGCAGCACAAGTTCGTATATAACTGGTCCGATATAAACGAGTTATTAAAAGAGACAGAAGAAAGTCAAAGGCTATTGCACATAAATATTTCAATGTTGAAATGTTTAGTGAAACTCTGCGGAGACTTTCAAGTCGTTTTTAATAAAATGCAACTTTGCAGATCGCCTTCTCTGTGCTACGTTATTCCATCAATAAATAAAATTCAAAATCTTTGTGCGCCAAACGATGCAGACATAGCTGCCATTTCGGTTTTAAAGGGCAAAGTTAAGGAAAACATCGAGAAAGTATGGGTAGCAAATTTGAGTATATGGCATAAGACTGCATTTTTTTTTGTTTCCACCAGGTGCAATATGCAACCAAACGACCTCAACGAAATTAAAAGTTTTTGCATTTCTTACATTGATCTACAAACTGTACCACCAAATTTTACATTGCAATCAGCGGTAACAATATTCCCATCGGATAATCGATCTTTACCAACTACTTCTGATCTGACAAGTCCTGTTATACCGTCACCTTTTTCACTAAACATACCTCGTAACATTTGTGAAAATCTTCCAATTTCTCCACCTACAACTTCTGCCGATCCCTCGCCATCGACAATACAAGACAGTCATTTCTTTTTTGCGGATTTATTGAGAGTATCAGAAATGTCGCCACCAGAAAATGTTGCACAAGAAGTAGAGAGATACAGTTCTGAAATAGTTGGAATGACAGAAGATTTTGACTTGATAGAATGTTGGCGAAACCATTCAAATGTCTATCCCCAATTATCCAAATTTGCCCTCCAGATACATTCGATTCCCGCCAGCAGTGCAGCTTCTGAACGTGCATTTTCATTAGCGGGTAACATTATAACCGAAAAGCGAAATAGAATTGGGCCCAAAACAGTTGACAATTTGTTATTTTTGCATTCAATGCATAAAAACTTCAATAAGTTGCAAATGTAAATATTTTCTTTATATGCATATACATAAGTATCTTTAGAAGTAAGTTAAAAGAAAAATTATTATTTGTTTTTGTACCATAAGTAATTTTAAAAGAATGAATTTGGTTTTCAATTTTTATTTTAAAGTTCAAGTTCTGTCATAATTAATAGTAATATACAATAATATAATAAAATAATATCATTGCTTCAATAAAGAAAAAACATTTCATTTAAAAGTACTGCTACATATGTATAAAAATCCTTTTTTCCCGTGCGCTTCTATGAATTATACTGCAGACAATCTCGCTATTTGCAAGAGATGACGACGCGGTGTTTGCGGTGTTTTCCTCATTTGACAGATTTCACACATCACACCGCTTAGCCGAAGTTGAATATACGATTGCTTTCAAATCTAACACCCGAGTGTACGAGATATTCAAACACTCAACAATCGCGGTAATAGCGGTATTGATCAGCACAAACACCGCTCTTTTGCTTTCCACTCAAATGCGTGCAGTTTTTCTGAAAATGTACTGTGAAGATCGAACAAAAAGAGAGCAGTTTTTGCATTTGATCGTCATGGAAATGAATGCTTGAGCTCAAATCACTTGCCGTTTGAGTATGAGCAGTGGTCTTGAAATTTTATTTGTGGAATTTTTGCGTTTCAGTTATAGAAAAACAGAGTATTGAAGCGGTGTGCAAGCAGTCACATTACACCGCTGCAGTTCTCTGGTATAGTTGCCGACTTTCGACGCGTTTTTCTCAAAACTGTATTTTTCGAATTGGCGTACACGATAACTCGAAAAGTTATATACCGAATTGAACCGGAAATTTTGCACACATCCCTTTTACGATATTACTTTCTATGAGAATTAACAATTCGAAAATTTTTCGAAGCAAAAATAGTAGGAAAATGCGCCCCAAAATTCATTTTTTTAAGCATTTTATTCCGCGAATTTTTTTCCATTTGTTTTTAATTTCTATAGAAATTATGAAATTAATAAACAAACAAATTTTTGGTTTTTGTATCGAGGTCACTGACGCCGATGCTACAATGCCCTCCGATTGAGAAGCTCCACTGCGCCCTTCCTGGAAGAATTGAGTGTACATCCGCCATTTTAATGATTTAAATGAAAAGAAAAAAAATTATATTATTTTAATGTATAAATAAACTGTATGCAAAAATATATTGACTTCTTCATTTAAAATAATTTTAATGAAAATCAGGGAAAATATGGCCGTTTACAGGTATCTGTTCCCTTAAACTTATAAACCATCCCTGGCATGCCTGTAAAAATACGCCAAAATTTCATCAAAATCGATTTAGTGGTTTCGGAGTCAATAAGGAACATACAGCCATATGCACAAGCGTACATCCCACACACGTACACATATATTTATATATAATACATTCTCACATATATGACAGCGCTGAAGTGACACTGAGCTTGCCACACTGGTGCACTTTCAATGCTCCAACAAACCGCATCACCAATACTTCTGCGACGGTATGCACATAGAAATAAATATTTCACTACTGGAAATTACACTCAAATCTGAAATAGCTCCTTTAACGCCAGCAATTGCTTGTTAGCTGCAGTTGACAGCAAATTAACATGACAATAAGCTGGCTTCGTCTGGGCGATGTGAGTCTATTTTTCAAGCTAATTTTATTTGGTAGACAAATTTTCAATTGCATGCAAATTTAGCGCTGGAAATAAATTTACAATATAGTGCCATTTTGCAAGGTGCACAAATAACAGATAAATACTTGTCGAATGTAGCTGCCATACATGCGCGTATGTATGTGTTTATATTTGTGTGTGTGTGGGCCACAGATAAACGCGTGTAGCACCTATCGCTGCCTTCGGTTGCACATCTCTGATCGCCTTATTCTCGCAATCTCGTCTGGAATCTGCTGCAAACCTTTTCAAAATGTTTTACAGCTCGAGCGCAGAATGTTCCCCCTTTTTTCAGTTGTCTACGATTTTTTTTTCTTATTGCGAATAAAATTCAAAGCAGTTCAATTCAACATTCAAATCGACTTATTGGCTTGTTGCTGCTGGCTTTAGACTCGTTGTTGTTTGCTGCTGCTGTTGTTAGCAGCAACAAAAACAAAAACGGCTTTTATTGTTCAGCCGTGTTTACACAGCAAATCACTGAGGTCCAAAGAAGCCGTGGCATCTCTCTTATCCCATTTCATTGCTTATTTACCTCTTCTGATTTTTTTTTTTCTTTGCAAGCCTTTTTTGCTTCTAGAGAATTTCTCTGATTTTTCATTTCTTTGCTTCTGCCTTTATTTGGGCTGGCGCTAGCGGCTTATTGATGATATTGGGTTAACGAATTTTATTTCTATTTCTCCTCTTTCTCGTAATGCTGAATGGTATTCTTCTCTTTTAACCTGTTAACTTTTCAATTTGCTAATTGATTTTTCACTTTTAGTTGCCTTTGCGTGGCCAATCGAAGGTCTTATTCAAAAGAAAAATCAGAAGTCATTGAAGAGAAAAAACATGTAGAAGTGAAAAAAATAATAAAAATCTACAAACACTGGATCAAAGCAAAGCAGCTTAAAGCGTAATTTGTGGCCTTGTTTTGACTAGACAAAAAATGTTTAGCCAAAACACAAAACGGACAAAGGAAAGTAATACCTTGAATTAAATTAGTCAATTAATGGGCAATTAAAAACAGAATGCGGGAGTTAAGAAGAGTAGAAAAATAACACTGTGCAACAGCACTTTTGGGGGCGCAACAATTCTAACAACATTAAGGGGCACACCACAAATAGGAGGAGATGCTCGGTCGAACGCCCAAAAATGGTGTAAGCGCCAATTATATATTTATAAAATAATTGTAGTGTAGCATGAAACCCGTTATAGTAAAATCTCAAAATGGTTTTGTACTTTTTGGTCAAAATTCTTTGGTGGTATTTAAATTTCCAATATTTTGCCTAAGTGTTTTTAGAATAAATAAAAGCAAGAATAAAATACCTTCTTTTGTTTCCTTGTTCACTCCTCTCGGGAGCATAGGGGCTCGACAAGACTCAACCTTGCGTTGGTTTCGTTAATCTATTTTGATTTCTGACATTGTAGGTGATAAGCCTGCCGCTACCAGTCCTAAATAGTGGGAATGCCCATCTGGCTTGGCTTAGGAACAACGGCATCTTATTGCTTGGAGCGCCATCTGTGCTTCACATTTTTCTAGCAGAAGGATCGCACAGATGGTTGAGGACTTCAATAAATTTCGTATGTCTGTGCTATTATCGTGATTGTCCGCTTCCTCTTGCTGGCGCCACTGATGCAATGTGTAACTGTGTGTTTTTCTTCGTTTTTGCTTGTTTTAGCAGCCACAATGCAAATAATGCGTTGACTGTTGAAGATGAAAGGGATAAGATTTTGGTGTTCAGGAATGAGATTTTTTTTTTTTTGTAGAAACAGGAAAAGTAGGTAAATTTGGAAAAGTGCGAGGACAGTGATTTCCGTCGGATTCGAACCCACAACCTCTGGGATGGCAGGCTAGTGCTCTTACGCTAAGCCAACGTGGCTAGACACAATGTGTAACTCCGTCTATAAAAAGTCCGAATAAAATAGATTAGAAGGGAATTCGAGTATCGCTAGAGGAATAAATATTGTAGAAATTAATTGCCATAAAATTTCACTAGGGTCTCCACAAACAAAATCATTGTACAAAGAATCTGTAAGTCACAGAAAATTAAAAAAAGGAACTAGGCAAAACAAATTCTTATGCTTAATTTTATTTAAGTTTTATAGCCCTTTTAATTTAAATATGAAGTCGCTCAAAAATAGTCCTAATTTTTTAGAATTTTTTTTGCAAAGAAAATCTTTTGAATTCATAATTCTTTATAGGTTATGTTCTTCTTCTTAATTGGCGCGATAACCGCTTACACGATTTTGCCGAGTTTAACAAAGGGCGCCATTCGTTTCTTTTTCTCGCGCTAATCGCTGCCAGTTGGACACACCAAGTGAAGCCAAGTCCTTCCCCATCTGATCTTTCCAACGAAGAGGAGGCCCTCCCCTTCCTCTGCTACCACCAGCTGGTATATATATATATACCTATATAATTGGCGTGTATTCCCATTTTTGGGTGTTTGGCCGAGCTCCTCCTACTATTTGTGGTGTGCTTCTTGATGTTGTTCCACAAATGGAGGAACCTACAGTTTCAAGCCGACTCCGAACGGCAGATATTTTCATGAGGAGCTTTTTCGTGGCAGAAATACACTCGGAGGTTTTCCATTGCCTGCCGAGAGGCGACCGCTATTAGAAAAAACTTTTTCGTAATTTCTGATCTTTCACTGAGATTCGAACCAACGTTCTCTCTCTGAATTCCGAATGGTAGTTACGCACCAACCCATTCGGTCACGGCGACCGCCAGCTGTTACCGCATCGAATATTTTCAGAGCCGAAGCGTTTGTATCCATTCGGACGACATGACCCAGCCAACGCAGCCGCTGGATGTTTATTCGCTGCACTATGTCTATGTCGTCGTAAAGCTCATACATCTCATCGTTTCATCGCCTGCGATATACGCCGTTGGAAACGTGCAAAGGTCCAAAAATCTTACGCAGAATCTTTCTCTCGAACACTCCAAGCATCGCTTCATGGGATGTTGTCATCCTCCAAGCTTCTGCGCCATACGTTACGACGTTAGGACTACAGAGATGAAGAAGGTGCAAAGATTAACCCACCTCATCCTTCTTACAGTTAACGCAAAAAGCACTCGAGTTAAAGTTGCACAGCATGCATACCTCGGGGATAGGGTCCCACGCGGTTCTCGAGCTGAGATTTTGTCAACCTCAGAAGATCCCTCGAACGCCTCCGATCCACACGTAGCCAGCCGGCCCTACAAATTTTTGTGCCTGCATAGCGTTTGCTGAGTTAGCACGTAGCCCATCTTTCCAAGAGTAGGTTGCCGGTGGTCAAGAGAATACCAATCCTCCCCTTCCGCGGAAAAATTACCTTATATCACCTCATTGCATATAATGAATGCTCGAAGCTTTTTGTATGGAAGAATATGTGCAACACCGTCAGCATAAGCTGGTTTCAAAAATCAACGTGAATTTTAAGTGACTTTATTGTCATCATCATCATCATTGTTGGTCGGATGGAACCAATATCTTCAACCAAGAATCTCGATCCTTGCAGACATCTCCCAGTTTTTCAGTCCAAAGAGCTTGGCGCCATCATTAACTGCATCAACACAGTTTTCCTTGGACAACCCCTTTTATAAGGCGCATACAACTTAATGTTGTAGATCTTTTTTGCAATTTCGTTTTGGTCCATCCTCAGAATATGTCCAGCTCACTTAAGACGCTGAAGCTTGATGTAGTCGGCGATTTGGAAGTCGTTTAGCTCTGCTAGGGGTTCATCGTTGTAATGTAAACGATAGTTGACGTTATCTATTCGCACCGGTCCAAGAATGCAGCGTAGTAATTTTCGCTCAAATATGCTAAGATTTTCTTTATCCGCCTTATGCATCTCCCAGCCTTCAGAAGCATAAGTAACGCAAAGTCTAATTATTGTTTTATAGAGTTTCTGGCTCGTTCGCTTAGAAAGAAACGAGGAACCCAGCGCCTTGTGTAGCGGCTGTTTTGTTTGGATGTTGCGTCCGCAGAGATGATAGATCCCAGATATTTGAACGATGTAATCCACTCAGGTTATCCACTGGCCGCGGTAGCCGAGTGGGTTAGTGCGTGACTACCATTCGGGAGTACTTAGGTGCGAGTCTCTACGTATGAAACACCAAAATTTTAGAAAAAGTTCTTTCTAATAGCATCGCCCCTCGGTAAGCAATGGCAAACCTCCGAGTGTATTTCGGCCATTAAAAAGCTCCTAATAAAAAATATCTGCCGTTCGGAGTCGGCTTAAAACTGTAGGTCCCTGCATTCGGGGAACAATATTAAGACGCTCGCCATAAATAGCAGAAGGAGCTCCGACCAATACCTAATGCCAAACTATTCATTTCATTGTAGATTAAATTGACTTCCAGGGTTGTAAAGGGTGGTTAAAGGGCGTCAAGTTTTTTCTGCGTATCATTTTACAATTTTCAATATCAGACTAATTCAATTTGAACAAAAGATACAATTTGAATAGAAAGTTACACAATCGAGCAACGCGATAAAGTTATTCAGGCTTATTATGAGAACGGACGTTCAAATCAAAATGCATATCGCGCACTTCGTGAAGAAAATCATCTTCAGTGGTGAGGCACATTTTCACCGCAGTGGATTCGTCAATAAGCAGAATTGCTGCATTTGGGCGAATGATAATCCAAGAGTGATTGCCGAAAAACCAATGCACCCACAAAGAGTGACTGTTTGGTGCCATTAATGGGTTGGCGGCATCATTGGGCCGTATTTTTTCCAAAATTAGGCCGGTCAGGCAGTTACTGTGAATACTGTTCGCTATCGTGAGATGATAACGAACTTTTTATGGCCCGAATTAAAAGATATGGATGTGGACAATATGTGGTTTCAACAGGACGGTGCCACTTGTCACACAGCTAACGAAACAATGGCTCTTTTGCGTGAAAAATTTGATGGCCGAATAATCTCACTTCGCGGCGATGTCAATTGGCCGCCAAGACCATATGATTTGACATCGTTGGACATCTTTCTTTGGGGTTATTTGAAAGAAAAGGTGTACGTCGATAAGCCAGCAACAATTCAAGAGCTAAAGAATGAGATAATTCGGCCCATTAACGGCATAGAACATCAGTTATGCCTCAGCGTCATCGAAAATTTGGGCCATCGGATGGAGGTGTGCCGCCATGCCGCTATTTGGCCAATATTTTGTTCCATACGTGGCCATACCATAATTATCATCATAAAGAGAAATGACAATAATTTCTTAAAAAAATTGTATTTTATTCAAAATCAACACCGGCCCTTGAAACCTAACCACCCTTTACTTTGTAGTAGTCAATGAATTTTCCAGTCCATGTGTACATGTTTGCATCACTACTACATAGGTACATACACTACATAAATAAATCATTTCATCTATTCAAATCCTCCGGCAATCATGCCTTTCGATGCGCCCACCTCCATTGACCCAAAACATTAAACCAACTCATTTGCATATCCAGCGCCATTTCCTGAGTTGCGCTTAATTTGCAATAATTTTCAATTTCATTGTCGTCAAAACATTTCCATAACTAACTACTTTATTATTATATTTGCCGCACAAGAACATCACGAACATTTAACGCTTTCGTCTGTCGTCTTCAAATGACTTCAATCTTTCGATTGTTGGCCGCTTTCACTGCGCTGGCATTATAATCACAGTCACTCGGTGTGATTATCAGCAAAAATGCCGGAAATGTTGCAAACGTGCTGTCATGACTAAGAATCATTGCTGTCCGGCGACGACGAAAACTCCACAACAGGTTCCTAACAAACAGCAAAACATCGTAAAATTGCTGAGGTGGCGGTGGCGTTGGCGATGGCAGTATCGACACCCTGACCCAACTAAACCGAACTGTTTGCATGAAAAGGTTATATTTTGCTAAAGTATTTCTTTGCCGGCATTTCCATTAAGCTTATCAGGCCACCTTTGCTGTTGTTGTTGGTGTTTTTGCTGCTGCTATTGATGTTGCTGAAGTTTAAAATTCGTGTCTGGCATAAATAATTGAGTGTCGAACTGAGCATCTTGCACTTTCGATACGTTGCTGCCGCTGCTTAAGCGCTGTCTTCTGCGAGCGTTTTAACAATTTTCCAATTCCTATGAAGCATTTTCTCGTGAAATTCCTTGAAATTGTTTTAAGCCTATTTGCTGTTAAGTCGCTTAAGTTTTTCTACTTAAGCAAGCGTGAAGAGAACTTTGTGAACTTTTTTTTTTTTGGTAAATTGTTAAACGCTAAATATAATTTAGCCTACTCTGCGCCTGATTTCGTTAATGGAAAATGCGTACCCTAACTACACGTTTTTAGTTAGAACTTTTATTGTCCTGTCGTCTTTTATATTTGCCTTGACCACTATTAATTCGGCCCCTACGATTTCTTCTCAATACAGCCCGTTGCAACACTACTAAACTTTTATAAAAAATTTAGTTCATACGAGTACTACAAACTATGCGATGTCGCCAATCTGCTCCCTCAGAGCATTTCTTTCCGCGAGCCATCTGTTAACGTGCGTTCAGCGTCATCGCTCAGCGCTTCGCAGTATATGCACTTGGAATCGGTTACCTTGCCCATACGGTATAGGTATCTCGGGAAGTATCCGGGCCCACGAGGAACTGAGTTAAGAAGTAGTTCACTTCTCCGAAGTTCCTTTGGACCCACTTGTCAATTGATAGAATAAGTTTCGCCGTCCATCTGCCACTCGGTTCAGTGTCCCATCGGCTTTGCCACCTCAGCATGGTTTGGCGTCTCCGTTCTGAGAAGCTAGTGATGACGTGTTTCTTCTTGGAGTCCCACGCATCCATTCATTCCCAGACCATGAGGTCGATGGGAATCTGACCGCTGATCACGAAAGACGCTGAGACAGTGCGGTAGGCTGAGGAAGCTCTGAGTGCCGCTGTTCGTTGCACAGCCTCCAGTGCTTTGCGCTTGGCTTTGTAGTTTAGCACAATTCCCCATACTTCGCTGCCGTACAGGAGAATTGAGCTTGTGGCCGACATAATTAGCTTTCTTTTGCTCTGTGTTGGCACACCGTATCAAAAAGTAAGCCTGCAGTCAAGTTGAATACCTACTTTTTGGATCATTAAGGACGTGTCGCCTAGTTGCATGCTAACCTCGAGTGGCATGTGACCTCGTGTCATAAGGATGACCTCGGCTTTATGCTTGACAAGTCCTCAAGCCATATTGAATTTTGTATAAAAAAGTGCAAGTCAAGTAACTGAAAAAACTCGTTGATTTTTGGCAATTTTTGTTATTTTTTGTTGACGGTGATAGACATTTTCTTCCATATAACAAAAATGAAGGCATTTACTTTGTATGTAATCAAAAATGTCCAAAATAATGATGTTCTTAAGTATCTGGGATTTCTTTTTTGGTAACCATGTAAATGCAATTGGCGCATGTACCCGGACACCTCCTGCTCCTTGTGGGTTGTGTCTTATGCACCTACAGTTTTATGCTGCCTCCGAACGACAGATAATCTCTTATGGGAAACTTTTTCATGGCAGAAATACACTCGTCGATTTGCCATTGTTTACCGAGGGGCGACTGCTATTAAAAAACACCTTTTGTAACATTTGATGTTTCATCCCTGATGTTTCGAACCTAGGCGGCCGCCGTTTACCAATTTAAAAAATATTTGTTGATATCTTGAAGTAATTCCTTGAGATACCACAGTGCATGGTGCTCGCATTCACAGTTTACTAGATTGCTCAATAAGGTTGAGTATAGTCTCCCTGAATGTCAATACACCTGTTCCTACGAGATTCAATGTTATGAACTCCATCCCAGGCAGGACTGCAAAATGCGTTCCTCAGCTGTTATGTGCTCATCATTTGATAAAAAATGCTTTCCACGCGTGAATAATTTTTTTAGGTCCGGAAACAGATGGATGTCGTTAGGAGCGAAATCTGGTGAATACGCGCTTTAATTCATGGATTTTATACATTGTCAAAACGCTCTTGTGAGGCGGTGCATTGCCCTGACGAAAAAGAATTTTTTGCTTTTGCAATTTGGGTATTTTTTTCAGAAAATGTCTCCTTCCGCTGATCTAAAAGGTTGCAATAACATTCAAAAAAATTCTTTGCCCATCACAAAAAACTGATGCTAACACCTTCTTGGCCGATTTCTGAACACGAACTCGTTTCGGAGCCGAAGAGCCAGATTCGCACCACTGTTTAGCCTCCTGTTTTGATTTAGGATCATGGTGATAGACCCAAGTCTCATCCATTGTGATGAACCAAATATCCACATTATTCTTTGGAAAAGGCTTTAGATGTTTCTGAGAAAGTCGCATTCGAATGTAATTTTGTCCTATTGTTAGCGAATGTGACACCCACTGTACGCACAGCTTTCTGAAAGCCAATACTTCAGTCAGAATATTGCTTACACTGCCCAATGACATGCCCAGCGCTTCTACTAAATCTCTTTCAGTCACTCGATGATTTTCCAAGAAGATATCCTGTATTTTTTTAAGATCTCTGGTGTTGTTTCTGTTTTTGGATGTCATTGATGTGGATCATCTTGAAGGCTTGTACGACCATCAACCCATCATTTTACTATACTAATTGTTGGCGAAAAGTCCTTTACACTGTGAACATTTGTTCATAAATATTCATTGCTTTCAAACCATCCAAACATAAAAATTCAATCACTGCATTTTTTTTTTTATTGTAAAAAATACTAAGACTAAGTGTAAGTTCTAGAATGTGAATGGATCAGTGATGGAACTCTAACAGCCTAACAAAAACATAGAAAAAGCAACAGTTCCTGTTATGAGGAGTGAAGATAGTAAATGAGGCAAGCTAAGCAACTTCTCTTTAAGAAGGGTCCCTTCGTAGCTACTGCGCTAAAAATTATTTTTAATAAATCTCTTGCAGTCGGAATCTTCATTGATGATTGGAAGTGACAAATCTTTAAAAGTGGCAGTAAGAATTATGTGCGTAACCATAAACCAATTTCACAGCAGTCCACTACTTCTAAATTATTCGAAGCTATTATTGATGAAAAATTATATTTTACTACAAAAGATCTAATTTCTTCCAACCAGCATGGTTTTGTAACATATAGGTCCATTATGCCCAACCCGGCCGTTTTCAGTGAATAGTGGTTTCGAATCATTTTCGTCTGGGCTTCAAGTTGATTGTATCTACACTGATTTCTTCAAGGCCTTTGTCACTGTGTCGCATATAATGTTTTTGGGTAAACTGGGTTCTCTTTACTTTCACTCGATTTTTATGTTTAAAATCTCATTTAGGTGAAAGCAAATGGAAAGGAATTGCCTTGTTAAGATTGAGGATGAATCTTCAGCCCTTTTCATTGCCACTTCCGTGATACCCCAAGGTAGTGTTTTGAGCCCCATAGTATTCCTCTTATTTATAAATGATATTAGCAGATGCTCTTCATTTGACAGTCCCCTATGTTACGGCTATACGGCTGACCGTAAATTAAAAAAAATATTTTCAAGTCACTTACTCTCAATCTCGTCAGAATCTACAATCATCGTATTGTGTCTCTAATATAATCTGTGGATGAGATCAAAGACCTTGGAGTAATTTTTTACTCTAATTTTCTCAAGTCATATTAATAATATTATCAGAAAATCATACTCGATCTTGGGATTTGCCAAACGATCCGTAATGATCTTTATCAAAAGTTTTTTTGTTTATTAATTAATTAATTTATTATTTTTTTAATAAATGTCATCAAAATTTTAAAGCATAAAAACGGCCGAAAATTTCAAAAAACTTTTATCAGATTTGTCATATTTTTTTCAATGATTGTCGTCAGTATGATCTGGAATTTATGGAAACGAGTTTTTAGATATGCTGGAAAGCCTCTGAGACGTTCACAAAAAAGGATGAAGCAGAATCAAGTACTGGCTACATAATCCTGCAGTTAGTTAAATAACTACATAAGAAAGATTCCTAGAGCATTTAGTTCTGTGTATAAAGTGTTATTTTTCAACTTCTAACGCATTTATTAGTTAGTTGGCTAAATTCAGTTTTCCTCCCAAATCATCTTCTTCTTTATTTCTATTTATTTCTTCTTTATTTCCCAAAGCACCCCAAAAGTAAGCCCTATCATTTTTGTGATATACCAGCACTCGCATATCATTTTCACAACGCTTAAAGCTTATTTAGTTAGCCAAACTGTCAATGAGCTCTTCCGCAGCTGTTCGCTGCAATTGAAAGTTTTATGCAGCAATTTGTAAGCTATCCTTGCTATCTTCTGCGCCTCTTCTTCAACTTGGCCAGTTGTAACTGTCAACAAGCATTTTACAACTCCTCCCGGCAAGTTCATAATTCTTCGCTGTAAATTATGAGTACACGCATTTGACTTTTTCGCTTACGAGCTCGCAAAGCTGCAGCCAGCAGGACGTTGTAAGTTTCAAATTGCAATTGCAATGCGTATAACTCGGACCGAGAACAGCAGTGTACACCACTAATTCTTCTAATTCTCACAATTTCTGCTTTCTTGTCGCTGACAGCTTGGCTTGGTGTGGTGTGGTGTGGTGTGGCTCGGCGTGACTTGGCTTGCAATGTCAGAAAGTTACACAGTCCAGCTGTCATTTTGGCTTATTTGCTACATCCTTGTTTTTGACTTTCAGCACTTGAGAGTAGTTTTTCGGCGGCACTATGCTTGTACAGGGTGGTACAAGAGTGCGTTTCTTTTTGGATCAGAGGTCGTCTGGCGGGAGATGCTTTCGATAGATTAATAGCAACTGGAATTGGGCGTTACGAATTTTTTAGTGCTAGCAGCGTCATTGACTCCTTGCGCATTGAAACTGCACATATGGTTTTGAATGACCTTCGATTTCGGAAAAATAATGCAATCGTCGTTTTTCCCGCTCAGTTTGTAGTTTTTATATGCTCTTAGCCATCTCGCTGCTGTGATTTGGCACTAGTAGACTTTTACATACTTTTACGCTGAGCTGGTGCCCGAAAGATTGTTGGTATACCGAAAATCCAGAAAAGATTCATCATTAGGCGAGTATTGTCCTGAAACAACGGAGCTCTCAGCGCCAACCAATTTTTGTATCCTGTGATATTTTTTTTTAATTTTTAAATAATTTAAAATAAGTGGTAACTTTATACAAATATCCAGATTATGCTTTTTTGTATCTTTCGTTGCTTGCCTACACTCATAAATATTGATTATTGGTAGGTTCACTTCATAAGTCATTACTAAAATAAAAAATGTATTCTGAAAAGTAGGTGGCAACTCCATTTAAAGATATTTTCACTGTAAGTTCTTAAATGTATCTTTCGTTTCATGCCGGTTTTGTTATATTATGTTTACATTTCAAATATATAATTTGAAAAAGGTGGCAACTTTACATAAATATTTACTGAAATAATATCTACTCTGATGAAGATTTGTCATATCTTTCGTTTGTTATATTGTCCCATTGTATTTTAACGTTTAAACCATTAATGAAATACAAATTGTATATTGAAAGATAGGTGGCAATTACATTTAAAAATATTTTTGCTGAAAGCTCTAAAATGTATCTTTCGTTTGATGCCCATATTTCATTTACCTTTTAAGTACGTAAATTAGAAAAGGTGCCAACCTTTTTTTTGCAACTTTCATATTTTTTATTTGATTAACAAATAATCAATTGTATTAATCAAACAATTGTATTTAAATGTTTTACCAAGTAATGACATAAACATTGTTTTTTATTTAGGAGGCAATCATTCAGAAATATTTCTGCTTGGAAGATTTCAAAATTATTTTTCGTTAGTTGCTCATATTTCATTTAATTTTAAAATATGTAAATTAGGAAAGGTGGCAACCTTTTTTGCAAAATTCATATTTTTTGTTTGTTATATTGTATTTTAGATTTTAAACTCCAAATGAAATAAATATTATTTTTAAATTAGGTGGCAACTCCATTCAAAAATATTTCTACCTAAAAGCTCTTAAAATTATCTTCCATTTGAATTCAAAATATGTGATATTTATTTTATTTTTCTAAATATGTAAATTAGGAAAGGAGGCAACCATATTGAATATTCGAAGAAATAATTGTTAGTCAGGTGGTGCTTCTTCATATTTTTTGTTTATTATATTGTTTCATTGCATTTTAACTTTTTAAAGTATTAATCAAACAAACAATTTATTTTAAAAATTAGGTGACAACTACATTCAAAAATATTTCTACCTGAAAGCTTTTAAAATTATCTTGCGTTTGATATGCATATTGTAATATTTCTTTTACTTTTTAAATATATAAATTAGGAAAGGTGGCAACCATATTCGAATAGTCGCTGAAATAATAGTTAATCAGATTATGATTATTCACATCTTTTTTTGTTACATTGTTACATTGCATTTTAAGTGTTTAAGGCATTAATAAAATAAGAAAAATAAAAATATTTATAAATTAGGTGGCAACTCCATTCAAAAATATTTTTGCCTAGAAAGCTCTTAAAATTATCCTGCGTTTGATATCCACATTGGAATATTTTTTTCTTTTTAAATATATAAATTATGAAAAGTGGCAACCTTATTTGAATACTAGCAAAAATAATACTTAGCCAGATGATGATTCCTCATACATGCTGTTTATTGTATTGTTGCAATCCATTTTGACCTTTTAAACTACTAATGAAAAAATAATGTATTTTAAAATACGTGGCAACTCCAGCAAAAAATATTTCAGCCTAAAAGCTCTTAAAATTATATTGCGTATGATATCCATGTTTTGATATTTCTTTTACTTTCGAAATGCATAAATTATGAAAGGTGGCAACCATAGTTGAATATTCGCCGAAATAATACTTAATCAGATGATACTTCCTATATCTCTTGTTTGTTATATTGTTGCATCGCATTTGAACTTTTTAAGCAACTAATGAAATAAACATTTTATTTTGAAAATTAGGTGGCAACTCCATTCAAAAAATTGTTTATCAATAATTTTTTATTAAATTATTTGTGTCACACGAAAGATAGCGTTGGACGCCGATACTTCATTTACTTATCAAATATGTAAATTGGGAAACGTGGCAACCATACATGAACCCGCAAAATTAATACTTAAAAAGCTGATGCTTTTTCATATCTTTCGCTTGTTATTTTTCTCATCACTTTTTACATTTTTGAACAACTGATGAAATAAAAGTTGTATTTTAAAAATTAGGTGGCAACACTATCTCGAAATATTTCTGCTTGGAAGCCCTTACAACTAACTTACAACCCGTATTATGGTATCTCATTTATTTTTTAAATTTAAATAAGTAATTAATTAATTTAAATAAATAATTAACAAAAAGTGGCAACCTTATAAAACAATTGCTGCAGTTAAGTAAAAAGATGAACATAAAAGCTAAGTTGTATAATTTTATTTCATTTTCAAATGTATAATTAAAAAAAGGTGGCAACCTTATAAAATAGTTGCTGCAGTTAAGTAAAAAGATGCACGTAAAAGCTAAGTTTTATTAATTTTATTTCATTTTAAAAAGTAACTTATATTTGGCCCACCCTTTAGTAGCTGATATGCACACATGCATGCATATACATATGCGTCCAAACGCTAGTGCTAAAAGATTAAATAAGCGTAAATGGCAGGCAGGAGATTATGAATTACTTTAGTATTTTGGTGTTGAGTTTTTTGGATAGCTTTACGGAATTTGCACAGAGTTATGCTTAACTACTTACAAAAAAACACATATACACTTAAATACATGGATATATTTCCCACTTGTAATTTGAAGCTTTTAAGTAGTAGTGACATGCGAAAATACTAATAATATGAGGTTACAAAATAAATACAGTCAGCATACGTACGAGTATTAATGCATAATCCACTACATTTTGTCCTTAATAATAATTTTCAATTTTTCACTTCCACAACGCCAACGATTAATGCCAATTTAAAAACTGCAGCAAAGAGTGCAATATTGCAAGTAAATATTTGATTCTCTCAATGGAAAAGTTAGTCGCGTGAAATATGATTTCGCCACCCCTGCCTGCTCGTCCGCTGTCATTGCACAAAAATGATAAACACTTAGCAGAAAGTGGAAAAATTGTGTTGACTCATGAAAAAAAGTGGAAAACGCATTTGCAATCTGCTTGAACGCACGACCGAAGAATAATGGATAGCGGGTGGTTGAAAAATTATTTGCTCCGTGCTGAAAGCAGCTTTGTGCGCCAGTGAATAGATAAACCACGAAATTGCTAAAAAATACTCGAACGCGAATGCCAAAAGTGGAGATGTATGCAAAATATATAATAAGCCACAAAGTGCATAAACTTTGCTTAGCAAACCGCTTGAAGTCTTCAGGAAAAGTTTATGCGAAAGTGGGTGTAGTTAAACCAAAAACTTCAAGAAGAGTTGGTTGTTCGACGGAACAGAATATGTGGAATATACAGCACCTCAAAATATAGACCAGTTTTGACTATGTTTATTTTCTTTGGAACAAAATAGCTCATTGTCTAACAAAGATCCATATAAATCCCAATTCAATATTTTTTAAAAAATTAATAAATTAATTAAAAAACTTCGATGTTTTGAATGAGAACTTAAAAAATTTGGGTACGCAGTTTTATTGTCCATTTAATTTTGGTATAACAAAGTGCAAGTTTCAAATGGCTACCAAAAACTGTTGCCTCCAGGTGCTCCTCAGAAATAAGCAGCAGGGCGGTGGAGCTTTTTTTTGAAGCTCCTCCAACTTGATCACAGACCAGTCGTCCACATAAACCTCAGTATTTTGAAATTTGAGGCAGAGGAAGATCTTCGAGACCCTCCAGCTTTAGTTTCGGCAACCAAATACGGGCTCTGGGGCTATTTGGCCTCTCCGAAGCAGGACAACGTGGGCTGTCAAAGCCTTTTTAGAATTTTGATCGTTCAGTAGCAGTGTCATTTAACAATTTTGGTCACCTGAGGCCAACAACTTATTTATGCTCTTTTTTGTTTCTTAGTGCCTAAAAATAAGTTTTGTCTACTCGCGGCTTTATTTTGGTCGTTAATTTTGCAGTTATAATGGTTTTTTTGTGTCGCACATTTTCGTGCGACATGGTATGGGAGATCATAAAACATGTTGTGGGGCCACGTCGCACGAAAATGTGCGACAGTAATTTTTTGTAGTTTTTGAGTTGTATTTGATATTTTTGGTTTATTTTACTTAGTTTTCCACCAGGAAGCGAAGGCAATGAGCTTTTGAAAAACCTCTTGCTGTTATTGATTACAACAAAGCCAAATTAGGTGTTGATATATCCGATCAAATGACCGCCTACGCCACCACTCTCAGAAGAGGTGTTAAGTGGTACCGCAAAGTGGCTTTTGAACTGTTACTAGGAATGTCTGTCGTAAATGCCTTTATAATATATAAAAAGGCTACAAACAAACAAATTTCAATAACTAAGTTCCGGCAGGAGACTTCAAATGCTTTGTTGAACTTCATGTCTCCAGAACCCATAACAAAAGGAAAACATTTTATAGAAAAAAGAAAGGACGACAACGGAAAAATAATAAGGCGTGCTTGTGTATTATGTTATGGCATGTCAAAAAGATCTGCTGATAGAGTAACAGCCAGAAAGAGCTTGAAAAAGACCACCACTTACTGCCCAATAAACCGCAACTATGTGTAGAATGTTTTCCTAAACTTTTCCCACCAGAAAAATTAATTTTTGCACTGATCTCCATTAAAAAATTGAATTTTTAATTTTAAGTTTATTGTTTTTCTACTGATTTCCATTTGAATTTACATACATATATATTTTTTTTATTTGTTTTGTTCATAAATGAATTAATTTTTAAAAGAATTAATAAAAAGACAAATTTTAATTTACAACTTTTTTATTATCCAAAAAAATACCATTAAAAATACTCAACGGCCATGGAAAATACACCAAACTGTTCATCATAGGCCAGAGAATCCAAATTCTATGTAAAATTCCATATTAAAATGTACAAAAATGTGTGACGTGGGCTCAGGGTAACATTTACGTGTCGCACGCAAATGTGCGACGTGGCCTCACGGTAGCATTTAGGTGTCGCATGAAAACGTGCGACGTGGCAGCCAACGTGTTAAGCGAGAGCCCCTCCCAGGGAGTGCTGACCTTAGCAACGCACTTCTCTAGAAAACCCTTGCAGCCGCAGCCGCTACACTTGTTGCAAGGCCCTCAATGCCCTGGGTCGAGGAATTTTTTATTTTCTTGGCAGCACACCCGTTCACAAGCAGTGAGCTTTTGGACACTGGAACTGCATCCATTGCATACGGTCGTAGTTTGTCGAGCTTCTGATTTCGCCAAGGTCACCATCCGGGGCAAGAAACGCAGGAAAGATCTTAACTTTGGGCATCCAGCTTTAGTTTCGGTATCAAACTGAGGGTTTACTAGGGATATCCAAAGCAGGGATGAACTTCAGAAGTGAAGCCCCTGCACTTGTTGTAGGGCCCTCAACACCGTGACTGGAGGAATTTTATATTTTTTGCTAGCACACCCGCTCACAGCTTATGATCGGTTGCGCTTAGCCGCTTGTCTGATTGAAATTCGGTTGCTTTGCTCGTGCCCATGGTTTCGTACTCCGAAACCAAGATCTCATACCTGACTTTGTCCCTTGCATCACGTTCATCTGCTCTACACGCCAATTCATTCTTAACTATCAGAATGAATTTTGCTCTCAGGTAGCGTGCTTAGAGCCTTCGACTCAGAGAATTTTGTATTCCTCTTCTTGGCAACCCAGAAGATTGCGTGTGTTGAGTTGATGTTTGTAGACGACTGAGCTTTAGCAGAGAAGTGCTATGGCGTGCATTCGACGTGCTGGATCCGACAACTGTGTCCTGGCTAGACGCCTAGCACACTCTTAGTTTTTGTTGTTTCTGTTTTGTATTTTATTAAATTTTTGTTTTCCATTTTTCCAATTTGGTTCAACGAGTATGCACGGAAGGAGATTGTCCACCGCGGCAGAGCCGGCATAACGCGGTAAGGCACTTACTACAATCGACCTTGTCTGGGCATCGAAGGGGACCGTTAACGACTCTATTTAAGCACTACCAGTCATGCAACACTTGCAAAGGGTAGCTCAACACATTAGCTTAAAATGCTCACAAGGTTAGACCACTTGACTCGGTCGACAGAGACTCGTTAGCAAAAATAGGGAATGCCAAGTCTAAAACAACAAGTTTAAGACAGTAGATGAAATTTTTCGTTTGGAGAAGAGTGGCTGTGTTACTCGCATCACTTTCCCATTCATCTTGGTTTCAATTCGTACCAACTCGTAAAATGCCCTTTCAACTACTAGCAAAGGTTGCTCTTTCTCTTCAGGTCTGAGTATTAAATATACATCAATTGCCGATCTCAATTATAAGCAGAGTTGGTAAGTGCTCAGATTTTCCCAGATCGTATATTTTATTTTTAAGTCGCGGAATTTGTTAGTAAAATCTTCGGGAAATTTTCACTCCTTCTTATACATTCATGTTGCTATCGCTCTCGCCTTGTTTTTTTTTCAAGAGGATTGAAAATATGGAAATTTGCTGTAATTTCGAATTAATTCAAGTGTAACCGGCTATTGACAAATTGTCAAAGTTATCGTAAAAATCATAGTACATTTTTATCTATGCTTGAGGAAGCGTAAGCTTAACCCGAGTTAAAGTATTTTGTCACGAAATTATTTATGTGGAGCCGGCTATCGCACAATTTTCGAAGTTATCGCACAAATCAGAGTAAATTTTTCTTTTGACCTCAAGACGGGTTAAACTTAACTCGAGTTAAAGTATGTATTTTATTCCCTTATCAAGAAATGTGGTGTGATTTCGACTTAATTTATGTGCAACCGACTATTGGACGAAATTATTGTCGAAGTTATGATAAAGATCGAAGTAAACTTTTCTCTAGGCTTGAGGAAACGGTAACTTAACACGAGTTAAAGTATTTTATTAAGAAATGTGCTGATTTATACGGAGCCAGCTATTACACAATTTTCAAAGTTGTCGTAAACATCAGAGTAAACTTTTAGAGGCTTGGGGAAGCGGATACTTAACTCGAGTTAAAATATTTTATCACGAAATGTGCTGTGATTTCGACTTAAATCAAGTGCAACAGGCTATTGCGCAAAATTACTGTCGAAGTTATCGTAAAAATCAGGGAAAACTTTTCACTAGGCTTGAAGAACCGGAAACTTAACTTAAGTTAACGTGTTTTATAACAACATTATCCAAGGGTCGAATAGGTCATGAAGAGATGAAGTAATAGCTAGGCTGTTGTGTGCTAAATAAAGAAGAAAAAGACAAAGGAACTGCTTAGCCGCTCAAGAGAGGATATCTCGATGGACGTGGCGTGTATAACCGGTCATTGGGTAGGAATTCCTTGAGAAATTCCTCTCATCAATATTGTAGAAATTGTGGAGATGAGGAAAAAGAAAAAATATTTCAGCACTTCCCTTACAAATCTTAAATCAGAGCCTTAGCTAAAATCAGAGCAGGTTTTCTAGGTGCATACTTTTTCAATTCGCTTACCGAACTGACTGACGTGGGAATGTGGCCAACCCCGTGCTTCATAAGAGCCACAAAATGGTTCCACGAAGAAAGAAAAGTAAATGAGGTGCCCGTGTCGGAACGATGGTATCACAACGGACCTGTAAAGTCTAAGTAAGTTGGGCGTACAGACCGACTACCACCTTAGTCTAACATAACCTTACGTATTTTATCAAGTTTTCTGCGGTACGAGTATTTCGACCTATGTGCCATGTTAAACTAAACACACATCTAAGTATTTTAAATCTCCAGAAACATGTCTTTTATTCTTTTAATAAATAATTTAATTACAAATTACATTTAAAACGTAATAGAAATTCGCTTCGTTAAATATTCCCAGTACAACAGTATACCATAACTTAATACAGTAGAAGACGAGTACTTAGAGCTCCAACAACCACAAGTCGCATTTGATTTTCTTACAAAATTTCTCACCCACAACTATAATTCCCTTGTCAACACTCAACGCGCTGTATGTGTACACTCTTAATCACTTAAGAAATACTTACTTTTCGCAAGCAAACACTCACCGCAGCCACTTGAATACCTACGCACACACACCGTTAGACCTACCAGACCGCCAACAACCAATGGCCGAAGCTACTAACAGCCTTTTTATTTCCACAGGTCAATTCTATGTAAACAAGGATGCCAGCAAAGATACAATGCAAATGAAAAATGTTCGTTGCTCTGAGCATTTTGCCCTTTGGCAGTTGATTTACAAGCTCAAGGTGAGTAGAACCTAGTAGTCACACACATACATACATTTGCGGAAGGAAGGGGTTTGTGAATTGGACGTTGGGGTGTAGGCGTAAAGAAAAAGGAATAAAGCTGACTATAGCCACTTAAGTTTGTTTGTGGTACTGAAAGTGATATTGCTTTTGAATTTTGTGTAAGTACTTACGTAGCTACTTACGTACTTACTAGGAGTAAAGTATATGGTAAGTTTTTTGCAGGAGATTGCTTCAGCTAATTGTTAAAGGCGGATACTAGAGGAGAGTGCGGTATTTTGTGTAGGGCTATTATTGGAGTAGAACACTTTTTTGTGTAAATATTTGTGTATCCATAATCGGCAATTGCTTTTTGGTTGATGTTGAGGAAGTTGCTTTAGTTGCAAAGGAGAGGTGGAGGTTTGCTATTTACTTTCAATTAAAAGTCGCCTGGGGGAATATTGAAATGTATTTAATTTTTTTTCTTTTGTCTATTTACTTGCTGAGGGAGGTGAGTTTATTTTTCATTGGAAATTTATTCATATTAAGCACTCTGCTGCTTGATTGGTATGCGTAATTTTAGGCCTTTTGATTGTTTACTACCTTTTGAATGCAATTGTAAAAGTTTCGTATTAAGTAGGCGGCAGATATCTCACTCTACTTTGAAAAATCGGTTCTTTAAATAACAGTAACACAGTAATATTTGCCTGATATAGATTCCAATTCACATTTAATCTTTACTTAGTGCTTATTTTTAGCTCGCGTAAAGTGCAAACAACTTTTTTGTTTAATCCACAGCAGAGTTTCTTAAGCGCGGGCGAGGTTAATTCGGTGAAAAAGGTATGGATTTCAAGAATATTTTGGCGGTACAAGAAGTATTATTTTATTTTTATTTAATTTCCGTATAATAAGGAAACATTTGCGCAAAAATTTCCCATACATATCCTTTGAAAAATATTGAAAATTGTGGGAGTGAGTTAGTGAATCTTCAGAGGCGTGTGGAAAAAAGCTTTTTTGCGGCGTACATCATAACTCGCAACAGAATAAACTGAAAGAAAAAAAGTTCATAGCGTTTTTATATTTTCTTTTATTTTTTACATTGGTTTGTTTGCTGTTTGGCAAAGGGTAAAACTTCATTCCATAGAACTGTTTCTGCCCTACAAAACTATATCAATTTTTGAGTTATTTAAATTTTTATTAGTTTCGAGGCGTATGGATGGAATACTCAGCAGGCAAAAATCAATATTTTCGACATGTGATCTTCTTTACTGTTCATCGAGGACAAAAAGCTGCCGAAGAGCCGTGCATGGAGAAGTTGCCATAGCCGAGTCTACAGCACGAAAATGGTTTGCAAAGTTCAAAAACGACGTACGCTGTTAACATCTTGAGCCCCTGCTTCTAAAAACTTCCACTCGTTACCTGCCCGAGGTGATCTTGCTAAGCCTAGCAACCCTGTAGAATATTGAATTCTAACCTCAGTGGGAATCAGACGGGGAGACTGTAACACCTCAAGCCAGGGTATAATTGCATAAGGTACGTCGGTTCATCAGGGTAAAAATGGCGCATTGAGATGGGCATCATTTGAGCTCACTACTCATCAAGAAGTACTGTCCAAAATTGTACTTCTAAAGTTTGATCAATTTAGAGATATCGGATTTTAAATGAAAATAAAATAACACAAATTCAAATTGATATCACACGATCTTGGTGGCCAATCCACAGAACGAGAGGTAATTGCTCACCGGAACGGCGATGCAGTAAATCCATTATTGCACGGGCTGTATAGGAAGTAGCGCCGAACGGTCGGCTTCAAATCTTGGACCAGCTGTATTTTATGTGTTTTTAAACCAATATCTTTGCGCTAAATCGCCCAAGTAGTGCCATAAGATAGTCTTAGTTGTTGAGATTGACACCGAATGGATTATTCTGGGTCTTCGGTGAAACTCTCATTTACAGCCGCAATATTATCTTCACTTCGGGCCCTATGTGGTCTAATCGGTAGAGTAGCATCCAATAATGTAAAATTATTCTCAATTTAGCCAATAGTTTGCCGAATAGTGCGTTCGGTAGGACGGTTATGTACACCTTGAGTTGGCCTGAGCACGCGGCGAACACTTTTCACAGAGCGTCGATTTTCGTAATACAATTCCACGGTTCGTAAACGTTGTTGAAGCGTAAATCTTTCCATGATAAAATGTCAATGAATGCAGAAAGAAATAATGTATTTAGTTTGACGGTAGTCACGCGTGATCTGCCAAATAAACCCAATTGGAAAAAGTCCCTCTAATCTGATCATCCTTTATAAGAACATTTGTGATGGTAAGTAGGTAGCTGGGTAGGTAGAAGAGGCTGTTGGTCTCTAAACGAACTCACTTAAACCGTTGCCGATCCATTGAGATACCAAAGTAAAGCAGTTTACCTGCTGCTCCGCGATAAACCATTTTGTTTTTGGTAAAGGTAAACCCACTGACCTGGCTGACACTTACGAGGTGTGTTCAAAATGTATCGCGAATTTTGTGTTTTTTTTCAAAAATTATTTATTTATTCATTAAAATCTATTTTGTCCATTTCAAAGTAATCGCCATGAGATATTATGCACATGTGCCAACGGTTTTTCCAATCTTCGAAGCACTTCAAAAAAATCATTTTTTTTCTTGTTCAGCTCCTCTTTCGATGCCGTCTTTATCTCGTCAATCGTAACGTAGCGTCGTCCTTTCATGGGCCTCTTCAGTTTCGGGAACAAGAAAAAGTCGCGGAGTCCAGATCTGGGGAATACGGTGGCTGTGGCATCATTAGTGTCTTGTTTTTGGCCAAAAAGTCACGCACAAGCTACGATGTGTGAGCAGGGGCGTTATCGTGATGCAAGAGCCAATTTTAGTTCTTCCACAAATCCGGGCGTTTCTGGCGGATTGCTTTGCACAAATTACGCATAATTTGCAGGTAATATTCCTTATTGATCGATTTACCCTGTGGCAAGAACTCATGATGCATTCGACCGAACTTGGCGCCCTTTTTTCGGTCTTGGTTCATGCGGCAGTTTCCATTGAGATTATTGTGCTTTGATTTCCACGTCATAATCATAACCCACAATTCGTCACCAGTTATGACCCTCTGGAGCAAATTTGTGTCGACGCGGACAGAGTCCAACATCTCATTAGCAATGTTCATGCGTGTTCGTCTGTTGTTGAAGTGCTCGGGCGCCCGGCACGCTTTTCGTCGTTCACATCTTCTCGGCCTTCTGAGAACATTTTGTACCACCGATAAACGCTGCGTAGGTTCTCCGTATGGGACAGTCAACATTCGGAAGGCATCCGCGCTCTTCGTTTTTTCACACAAAATTTGATACCGGTTCTTTGATCCATCTTTTGGAATAGGTAAAAATCGAAGATGAGCCGAAACACGTGCAAGCAAAGCAGCTGTCAACAATTAACTGAACATTCAAAATGGCCGAAGTCGTCGGCATGAGTGAGAGACATGAGTACCAACATATCGCCACAAAAAAATCGAAATTCGAATATACGTAACCTGCGAAAATTCAAAGTTCGCGATACTTTTTGAACACACTTCGTATATTCTTATATCACTTGTGACAGCGTCTAAACATTATTTTATAAACTAGCAATTTTTTTATTTGAAAAAGTATATATATTTTTACTTATATTAATTTTTATTTTTATTATTTCTTTTATTTGTTTTTATTTATTTTTTTTATTTTTTTTTTTTCTGATTTATCTACCATATTTTGTATTATCTTTTATAACAGTTTGTTAGCTTTACCGAGTACTTAGGAAATAAATTTCTTTTTATGACATGAGTTCTGTCTGTATTTCTTCTATCACTCAATAACTTTTGTATTTAGTAACTACGAGGCAAAATGTCTTATAAATATATATATATATATTTTTTTTTTGTTTTTGCTTTCGTTACTCAGTCCTGTGACAGCTTGATATCTCACAATAACTTTTAATAAACCAACTAAACAAAAGTTACTATTTTTATTACTTGTTTTTTTTTTTTTTTGCTATCCCTCGGCGCTCATAAGCGACTGCCGAGGGAAAAACACGAATATTATTGGTTTTTGACCAGAAAAAATACCAAAGTGCTAACAAGTAATTTTTTCACAAAAGCACATTTTGAAGGAAATGAAAAATTTTATTATTTATTATTGAACGAAGGCAATCAACATTTTCTTCGCATTTTCTCCACTTTTATGATGAAAAAAATTGCACGTAAGAGGGTTTTTGCACGCAATCAGCAGCAGTGTAAAATGCGTTAAAGAAGAGGAGCTTTGCGAAAAAACAAAAAAAACACACGAGTGGGCAAATATTTTTCCCCCAAAACACATACACTTAAATACATGTATTTATGTATGCTTGTTACACATTTTTTTATTAGAAAAGATACCACGATGGCATGCGAGCGATATGAACTCATCAAACACAACTCAATATCCGCCCCAGTTTGACAGTTCGATATGCTTTTCATTCTGTTCATTATTTTTTTTCTATCTCGTCAGAGTTTGGCGCTTTTTCATAGACTATTTTTATTGAAATATTTGTCTCTATTCGATTTTTTTTTTTTTAGTTTTTTTGGGGGAAAACAATATGTCGCAAGAATTTCATATGTGCAAACACACACACACTCCGCACACGCGCGTTGATACACATCAGTTGCTTTTAGTCAGGAATAGAAGAGGAAATGAAAAATCTTAAGAAAATTCCCAACACCACTTATTGCATTGCTCAAGGGTACGTTTTAGAAAAATATTGCAAACCGAGCATACCAATAACTTTAACTAACTGTAGATGTGCTACGGTGCTTTGATAAGCAACAGAGTGGGTTGAGTTGCGTTGGGTTGAGTTGCTTTGGGTTGGGTTGAGTAGTTGTGTTGTGTGGAACTGCTTGTTTGATTTACTCGCATTTGGTGACTGGTTGGGAGGGGAAGGGGGGCCTTAATGTTTCGCGTATGATTGATAATTTTAACTGGGCACACAATAAATTCCATTTTATGATTTTTCAAGAATATCCACTGCATGGCAGCAGGACAATAAAAGTCAGAGGAAGCTGCTAATGTCCAACTGGGGAAATATTTTGTACTGGCATGACGCACTGATTTCATTTGGTGTGTAGTGATTTTTCTCGTAACTATTTGTTATTCACTCAATGAGTCCTACGTGTATTATTGCGCAGAATTAAGTGTGATTTGATATTATTTTAATGGATATTATTTTTTTACAATCAGTTTTATGTGAAAGGCTGTGCCCGGGGAAAGTTTATATGAAAGCACGCAATGATCGCCAAGCTGATAGAAATGCTGAAGAGACATTGCAAGACGAACAACGGACAGATACTCGTACTGACTGAGATTGACTGAGTTCAGTTTGAGTACGTCGGCCTCCCGATGTATTACTTAACGGCAAAGTTCCGGGAGAAGCAACCGTTCGGGCAAGAGGGGGTTTTAGTTCGGGTTAAAGTCCCACACTGACGGCCATAATGGCCATGGGCTTTCGATGCTTTCCTCCTCCACAAAACAAAAAACAAAAAAGAAGACACTCAATGTCACACCTCCGAGTGTATTTCAGTCATAAAAAACAATTTGCCGTTCAGAGTCGACTTAAAACTGTTAGTCCCTCCATTTGTGGAACAACATTAAGACGCATACCACAAATAGGAGGATGAGCTCGGCCAAACACCTAATAGCAGTGTACGGGCCAATCATTATAATTTTTTCTTTAATATTTTGTTTTGCCCAAAAATCGGTCGGTAGTATTAGCGCAACGTGAATATCAACGTCGACTTCCTTATCACGTCGCGCCAACTGGACAAACACTTCGCCGCTTAGCTACTCGACTCGAACAGTAGGAATCACACGAGACCTTGCAGGGCATGACCGCTACCGGACTGCCGATAATATCACTGCTATGGCTCCCGATGTCGCTGAAAACGAAGAAACATCAACCAAACGATGGGCCACCCATTTAGGCATCACTAAAGGGAACGAATTGGGCATCACCAGCGAATTTTAGTGAAAGACTCACACAAGGCTTCCTGTACAAAGTGCAAACAATGCTTTATCGCATGTGAATTAGTGCCAAGCCATCCTCAATCTCAATAACGAAGAGCACGATTTTGTCTCGAAACTCATCATAAGCAACGAGGCGCATTTTTTTTTTGTTTTGATTGCACTGAAAATACGCGTGTGATGCTCAAAGAACCTTTACATCCATTAAAAGTTACTGTGTGGTGCGGAGTTCACGAAGTAGGTTGGTTAGGATAAATGACTGCCTACACGAGGCACCTCAGTCATTCGTCAGTCAAACAGTTATTGCCTTCTTACTTAAGAGTTCCTACTCTTCAGCCGCCTACTCCTCATATTGACTAACAAACGACACTCACGAACTGAGGTAACGCTCATGACGATATCAGACGGGAGCAAGTCGACACTAACAAATTTGATATCGCAGTATTCCGATCTTCCTTTTGCTCCAAAACGCGGAGTAATGGAGACTATCGATGACATAAAACCTCCGCATGTCAAAGGGAGAGGACCCTGGACGCAAGAACTAATTGTGGCCAATAGGTACAAACGTGATACAGATAAAGACTTAAGAGGACGAACCTATAGCAGGGAACTGACTACAAATGTGGTAGACCCAGACGTGGATGAAGTAATGCGGAAAGCAGTTCCAGGAAGGGAGTCCCCCCAGAAGAGGAGGAGGGATTATTTTAGTGGCCACACCACTCAACGCAGCAAACGACGGCCGCTGTAAGTGAGAAGGCATTTTGAACCCTATCTCACGCGAGGACAAGGAATCGAATTCGTCTATTGCGTAGCCATACAGACGGAGCGAAAAGAACCAAACATGTTGTGGGAAAGGAAGAAGGGACTTTGGATTGGAGGATCACGGCCAACGGTGACTAATAACATTTTCGCTAAGACTCTGATCCAGCTCATAAGACAAAAGCTCTTCATAAGCGGCGCATGAACAGGACTCTCTGCTTTATTCCAGTGGATGAATGGCCTCGATCTCCATCTCCGGAGCTAAACCCATTAGATTTCTGTGTATAGAAATAAATATTGAACAAAATAGAAAACCCGCAGAATATGAATTTGGTTCAGTTCAAGCGTCGGTTGAAGAAAATTTGAGTCGAAGTCGCCGATGAAGTCGAAGTCAAGTGCCGCCTACTCAAGGTCTCAAAAGTGTTTGAAGCTAGTAAAAAAAGAAGAAGGTGAAAGATTTGAACTAAGTGATAAATAATGTTAGAGAATATACTAAAAAGCAAACAAAATAAACTTTGAATCTAAATTACTTCATAGTTATTATTATTATTAATTATTTCGAAGGAATATTTGGTGAAATTTTAGAGATCCCATACTGTGAGACTTGGGATTGCCTCAATTCCTTTCTGCAGAAGCTATATGAAGGACGAGGTGGAATCATATCAACGCCTTCCTCTCAGCTGCATGCTCTCGTCGAGCACAAACTTAGAGATCTGGGGTCTTCCTTTTTTGCTACACCTGCGGATATTGCGGGTTTAAATATCACATATCTTGGGAAACTCGTCAGTAGCCTGAAGCGGGTAATTACGAACGTAAATTATCGACTGTTTCCCGTCATTCTCTAATTCCAAGGCTCGTCCCACTTTTTCCACCTCTCTGGTTCCTTTTCCTCTTCTTTCCCCTGTAAGGTATCACAACGGGTGAGTTGAATATTTTTCTAAGTGAGCCCCTCGCAAGGGCAGTCATTTATCTTAACCTAACCGAGAGCTGACGAGCTGCTTAGCTCACTCTAGCATAGTCTTCGTGATACTGAAGCTACTGCTGGAACTGGCATTCCTGTACTATGCGGATGGAACCCATTTGCCAATCCAAGGCGGTTTCTGTCAATGGTGCCCTGACGCGACTCCTCCCTAATATAGGAGGGCCTCAGACATACTGGCAAGGCGCGCGGCGTGTAGCTTCCGCGTATTAAACGGTGTCTGATGATGTAATCTGCGTAATACCTATAAAAATACCTCTAAAGCTCTTGGCAGATGAAATGTTTCGGCTCTATAAGGGGCAAGGAGCGCGGCCCATACCAGTAGAAAAAGCAGTTGAACGTCTGCTGGCAATAGGCCGGTGGCAGGAGCGGTGGGATGAGTCACAAAGCGGACGTTAATGAGAGAACATGGAGACACCGACTATCACCTTTCGCAGTTGCTCAGCGGACTGCACCGGGCTGTTTTAAGAAATACCTGCCCCTTTTTAAGCTGGCGGACAGCCTTTTCTGTCAAAACTGCCCGAATACTGACGAAACCGCAGAATACGTCATATTTTATTGCGACCGCTTCATACAGGAACGAGCTATCCTAGAACAAGAACTGGGTCATCAACCATCTCTCAGTTCCCTGGTACGAGATATGTATGCAACCAGGTAAGTGGAAGGCAGCGCAAACGTTCGCAGGTAAGATCATGACGCGACTTCGCCATATTGATTGGGATCGCAAAGCGATTCAGCAACAGTTGCAGCAACAGAGAAGGCGGACAGTTTATGACGAACCGACAAGAGGCACAAACGTTTGAGTGAAACACTCAATATAGTATCGTACAAAAGGCAAGACGCTAGTGAGTTAAGATAACACTACTGTAAGTTTTCCGATGTCTCCTTTACTTTGGAACCACCTATAAACACAGTGGGAGTAATTAGCACTATCGACGGTGTATAGCCTTCATATGCCTGCAGGAGAGGAACCTGGACGCTTCGGACATAAACACGGCTCTACCCAAAAGTTCTACTTTTGTGGTCCCAGGGTAGAATTAGCCGAGTTGGGGGATTGGTATAGTATTAATAGGAGCGTACCCCACACACCATTGGTGCGACGGTACCTCTGACATTTTGATTTCAACCTCCTTCTCAGAAAAAAACCCACTTGCCAAATTAAATGTAAAGCTCGAGCGCTCCGCAGGCATTCCCTAAGGTTCATGAGGATCAGGAAGTTTATGCCAATCGGCTTAAAATGAGGAACTAAGGCGGTCGTCCTCATTTCATTTGGGTATCGGATCATAGTGGCGGTATAGGTTATAGTAGCCTCTCTTAAAGAACTCCAACGTGTGTGAGTTCGTTCGATTAAAACGAAAACGGCCAGCCCAAATAGAATTTTACTAAAATGTGCGCGGTTGTTCGAAGTTCGATCCATACCAAAATTTTTACTTGTTTAGTTTCATTTCATTTCTGAGTATTATGGGTTCCATTTGGGGCAGAAATCTTTTGAAAAAGAGCTCCAAAACTCGTTATTTGATACATTTTTTTACAACAAAACTCTTAGCCAATGAAGGAGGAGAAAGAATGGAGCATAGAAAATGTGGCCTACAGGATGTCAATAGAGAACTATTCTGCCTGTCACTACATATTTAACAGGAACGAATGCACGTTGGAAAAGGCCGCAGTTATCGAAAACAATCACTTTCGTTGGCTGCTCCCCTCCCTTTTCCCATAAATGCGAACTTTATTGACGGCCGAGGAATCATACTCAAATACTCAGAGAAGTGGAGATGAGGTACTGGCATCCTGACCGTACGTCAGCTTACAGATTATCATCACGCGACTGCAAGATATGTATCATAGATCTATAGTTTCAATTACGAATATAATTTTCAAACAATTTGAGATGTTTTCGCTTAAATTTAGATAGGGAAAGAGTAAGAGAAAAATACAGTTTTTGAAAATGGCCACTTAATTAACTTCCAAGCACTTCAAAAAACTCAAAAGTTGGTACTAAATCGTAAGTATGAATTCATATCCACACTTTTTCACTGCAAATTTAACTAACTTTCTAAATGCGAGCTGCATTAAAGGCCATTGATTTTACCTACGAAAATGATCCCCATTTACAAAACTTCTCCACTCAGTCCTCGCACCGCCGCAAATAAAATACTCCTTTGTGTGTTTTTCATTTGAATTATTGCGAGTTTAATTCATTTCTACTATATTAAATCGGCATCAATACGTTGGTGTGAGTGTGTTTGTGTATATTTGAGAATGTGCGTACGTGTAAAGAGGTGTATGGTCATAGGCGACCGACCTTTGAACTTTGAATTGAATACAAAATTCAATGTTGAATATTCATTGATGTTGGCGTTGGACGCAGGCCAACCAACGAAGTGCTAACAACGGTTGAATACTCTACAGCAGCAGCAGCAGCACCAACATTAGCAGCAGATGCGAATGGCACGGCACATTGGCAGGCAATGCTGCCAAGTGAACTCGCAAATTGACCGCTTCTTTGTTGGATTTGGATTAGAGCTGCCAGCTGAAAATAATTCCAATAATCTAGCGTCTAGAACTTTGGCAACTTGTGCCTCACCACTCATCGTCTAAACTGTTGATAATGGATAGATCTGTTGTGACGTCTTTGAAGAGTATATTACTTTTATGAAAAGCTTTCTTTTCGCAGAAACATGTACGAAAATTTAACATCATTTTAAGTTGTGTAGTCTTTGTCCAATCCAGCGATGCTATCACCACATTGGGATACGATAGTTTTGAACAAATTTTTAGACCATCGACAAAGAATCTTTGATACTTCTTCTTCGCCAGTCGTTTCTTTCTTATCCTACCCGGCGCCAGTTGGACACATGAATTGAAGCCAAGTCCTTCCCCACCTGAACATTCCAAAAGAGAGAAGGCCTTCCTCTTCTTTTGCTATCATCAGCTGGTACCGCTTCCAATAATTTCAAAGCTGGAGCATTTGTATCCCGTCGGACGACATGACGCGGTCAACGAAGCTCCTGGATATTTATTCGCTGCACTATGCCTATGTCGTCGTAAAGCTCATTGTTCCATCGCCTGCGATACTGGCCGTCGCTAACGTGCAAAGGTCCAACAATCTTCCAGAGAATCTTTGACCATGCTTCTGCACCATACGCTAGGACGGGTACGAGTCTTATAAAGTGTTAGTTTTGTTCGTCGAGAGAGGGCTTCACCACTGAGTTGTCTTCTTAGTCCCTAGTAGCACTTTTTTGCAAGAGAGATTCTCCGTTGGATTTCAAGGTCGACATCGTTAACGGTCCTTGGAAATTAGCTATTTGTTTTATTAGCCTATTGTGCCTAACTGCGAGCTTGGAGACTTCTAATGAATTTGAGCACTTCGCCACTCTTTTTATTCTACATCACCGATGAATTTGGAGTCACACCTCCTAGAAGACTGAGTCTTCATGTTGCGAGAGCTCCACATGCGCTGAGGATATGCTCTGTCGCTGCATCGCCCAACTCACAAAAACGGCAGACCCTTAATTCTATCCGATTCTGCCCTAGTATCTTGAAATGATTACGACGACTACAATGTCCTGTATAGTGTCCAAAGAGAGTTTTTATGTCTTCTCTAGTCAGTTTTAGGAGCCTACTTGGTACTCTTTTAGATGGAAAATAACAAGTCTTGTTAGATATATTAAAGCCACAGGTTGGTTCAATGAGGACAATGTAGAGTGAGGAGAGGGAACAGCCCGGTGGTATCACAATGGGCCTACAGCAGGCCTAGGTGTGTCAACCAACAACCATTATACCTACCTACCTACCTAGATGGAGGGATACATTTTCTAGGATGCCACTGTCCTGGAATTTTACCCAGTGTCGTATGAATTCCGTGTCTTATACGTAGGTGCCAGTCAGGCACTAAAGCGCCGTTTTGATACTATTATGAGACTTACAACAGGCAGATATCATCTAGAGCCAGCCATAGCTCTTGATGTAATGAAGATGACTGATGGGATTTAGGTTGGAGCAGTGCCCTGGGCAAACCCAGCTGCCAAACCCGGACATTTACAGAGAAAATGCTCTACAGCCTCCTTCTCTGAAAGGTGTTCACAGCTTCTACAAACACGAATTTGGAAATTGAGTCCCCAGAACTTTCTGAGTCCTCCGTCTATTGTACTGGGGCCAAAGTGTTTTCAAAATAGCACATGGAGAAATGGAGCACCATCTGTTCTGTGTTTTCTAAAAAATAAGTTGTACAGTTTCCTTTAACAACATTCAGGAGGATGCCTATGACCGGGTAGGAGGTCTCTGTGACCAATTCAGTCCCCTGTGGCACTGAGGGCAGAGGTACCAGCTTTGGTGCAGATTCTCCCCTCGTTTCAATCCTGCCTTCTTGGAAAGATTGCCCTGGCATGGCAATCTCAGTTTGCGGATAGAGAGATCTGTCCGAAGACTAGAGAAATACGTATCTTCTTAGTCGTTCATATTCTTAGTCGTTGACAATTTTCTTTATCTGAACTTTGGTAAACCTGCAGACCGGGTTTGGTTCATGGATGCATGGATTCAGTGCGGTGTAGAATTCCGCTAGGCAGTCCCAGGATTCGTTGCAATCTCGACTTTCATGTCCTGGTGTGCAGCACAGCAAGGCGATGCTCTTTGCTCTCAGAGTATTGAAGGCAGAAAATGATTGCTCAACATGTTTAGATGGTATTATCTGAGACTGTAATACTCGTACACGTCAGCTTAAGTCTTAACACTTTATCGACCGGTTGTGGTTGAGGCTGCCACTCAGTAAGTACCGGCTAAATTTTCACTATGCATTGTGTTGTGCTTATTCCTTTTGTTTTAAAGTAATGGAATTTTATTGATATTTATACTTTATTTTGTATTTGTTTTATACAATTTGTTGCCTGATTCACTTACATTCATGAAATAAATTCAAGGTAACAGTAATTAAATTTGTTAATGTCTATTTAATGAGGATGATCTGATTTTGGTGCTCTTTTTGTAGGCTCTGAAGTATTTTGGTGGTTATTTGAGCGTCTAAGCAAAACTCTTCATCTGCACTTTCTTTATCCATTAGAAACGGTAAAAAACTATTATAATTGATAAAAAATTGGAGAGGAAAGCTGCAAATAATTAACGACGTTGGCGCTGCGTAGTTATAAAAAGAGCAACCCACTGACAAAAACCGTCGATAACCAAAAGCCGATTAATAGGCTACCGGTCGATGAGCGTAAGCAATCGAAAAGCCGAAAAATAGGCTACCGGTCGATAAAGTGTTAAGTATACTCTGCTAAGCGAAAGTAGCTTCTCAGAAATTCCTTTGTTGGGCGTTAAGAATCATTCGTTTGTCGCTAACCAATAGAATTTCGCCAAATTTCTTGTCCTCCCACCTCCTGACAAGTTCGTTAATGTGGCCCTTTGTAAGTCCACAGAAATTGTTATGACGAATTAAAGGCATGTTTGTCCCTTTTTAAGCTAGATCCGCTATTTTATTTCTCTCATGTCCCTCGTGTCCAGAAACTCAACCTAATAATAATGTGTTACAGATCAGGTCCCTAAGATGGTGAGAAGGTTCAGGTAGTCAAATAAAATTTTTGAGGTAATTATAGTTGATAGAAGGGCTCACAAAGCCGCCTGACTAACTAAAAGTATGTAAACGTGGGTTTCTCTCATTTTTCTCAGAAACATTCCCTTCACACACCTCTCAATGGTATGTATTTCTGCCTGTAAGAATGTTGTGTAAAAACCCATTGGAATCGATTTTTTGAATTAAAAAAAAAATAAATAATTGGCGCGTACACTTCTGTTAAGTGTTTGGCCGAGCTCCTCCTCCTATTTGTGATGTGCGTCTTGATGTTGTTCCACAAATGGAGGGACCTACAGTTTCAAGCCGATTCCGAACGGCAGATATTTTTATGAGGAGCTTTTTCATGGCAGAAATACACTCGGAGGTTTGCCATTGCCTGCCGAGGGGCGACCGCTATTAGAAAAATGTTTTTATTAATTTTGCTTTCACCGAGATTCGAACCAACGACCTCTCTGTGAATTCCGAATGGTAATCACGCACCAACCCATTCGGCTACGGCGGCCGCCGTATTTTTGAATTTAGGCGCACTAATTTCCGCCCAGTTCTACCATCTTCTAATTTCGACCCATCAGTATACCATATCTGGGAGTAAGGTTTGAAGTTGATAAAATTATTTTTCCAGACCCAACGTTCAGTGATAAGAACTTGAAAGTTCCTGAAGAGAATGGGCTTGGGAGATAATGTATAAATTCTATAAAGAACATACGAAATACTATTCATATTTTTTCTGAATAAAATTAAAAATAAATTTTAAACCAAAATGTGATTTTCCCAAAATCAATCACAAGGACAAATTTCAAAAACGTTCACATAAATTCAATTTGTTTTCTTTTTCTTTTTAGCTTATTAAAGTCTGCTTCGTCTTCAAGACATCTTTTTCTTGAGCACCCTCTTTTTCGGTCTCCTAGCCACCTTATCCTCTGGGAGTTAATGAATCGTATCACGGTTTCGTTTTTGATTAATACGTCCAAATCATAATTATGTCTTATTCGAAAGAAGCATCTTACTGCCTTACAGGTCCAACCATTTTTGTAGAATTTTGCTTTCAAAATACATTAGCTACTTAATGTCAACAACTTTCAGCGCCCAAAGCTTACATCCCCAGGCGAGCACGAAATCTTTAATTGTTGGCTTTTTCATGTCAGAAAAACACACGGAAGCTTACCATTGCCTCACGAGGGGCGACCGCTATTAGAAAAAAACGTTTCCTATCATTTTGCTATTTCATGCATGGAGATTCGAACCTATACACTCTCGAATGGTAATCATACATCATCCCATTTAGTTACTCTGTCTCACATAAATATCTTTTCCCATAGTCAAGCTCGACCCTGTCTTCGCTATCTTGCAGCCCTCTTCTGGTCAGCTCATGTAATGAGGAGATCAAATGCCTTGGGTGTACAGAAAACATTTATCTTATCTGGTTTGAACTTCAAATAAACGTACCAGGAAAGGGTCAACAGAATCGGTTTCAATTGTCCCCATCTCAGGCATCGCTGTCTCCTGGACCTTTGCCAATGGGACACTGCACAATTTCTTTATTAAAAAGGCGTAAGACAGATGGAATTCTGTCTTATCGTCTGCCATCTCAAAAACAATTTGGTCTCAGTTCGAAAGAATGAGTTTGGCCAAGAGTGTATCAACCTTATAAAAACAGGAGTATGTTAGAAGTCTTCTAAGATCTTTAGATGTGCTTCTTTTTCAAGTTGGGCATGTTTTCATTGCTCGTGTTATACTGACATAGACGAGGCGGAATAGCTTGTTAAGTTCACTTACCGCCTTTAGTTGCTTAACTTTAGGCCGCCATGCTAGGGAAGTGTAAAGGACTATAGCTTTAACAACTGTAGTTAATATCCAGTAAGTCCTCATGTTTTTCCAAAATGGCTTGTGGTTTTTGCAGTAACTTTCTCAAGCTGAGACTTCGAAGTGAGCCAAGGCAGCTCGCTCTTGTGAAGAGTTGATTCATTTAGGGCAGGGCGTTTGATGTTGATGTTCCTTTTCCTAGTGAACGGCACTAGTTTCGTGCTGAAGGGTTTTCCAATAACAGGTGTTATGAATGAATGGTTTGCGCTATCAAGAGATGATTAACGATTTTTTATGGCCGGAATTGGATGGTATTGATCTTATACCAACGTTTATTTCAACATGCTACACAAGCAACGAAACCATTGATCTTTTAGATCTTGTAATTTAACTCCCTGTGACTTTTTTCTTTGGAGCCACGTGAAAGAGAAGGTCTACGCCAACAGCCCAGGGTCAAGACTTCCAAGATGGAGTTCGTGAGGCTATCGAGGGCATAGGGCAGCCACTTTGCAATTCGGTTATGGAAAAGTTCATAGAAAAGGAGATTGTCCTGTAAGCGTGGACGTGGTGGCCATTTGCCTGATGTTATTTTCCACTATTAACGGCATACGTTCCTCTTTATAATGAAATAAACATCCGATCATTTATATTAAAAAATAGCATATTTCATTGAATATCAAAATAACACTTCTGTTTGGAAACCCCTATATGAAAACAGTAAACGGTATGAACGTCTAAGAAGCATTTTCCTAGAAAAAATTTAGCGAAAAAAATTCCCTTCAACTGCGTTGAAATAAATTCCACCATCCATATATATGTGGCAACCCTAAAACGCTGGCTATCTTTAGCTACAATACTTGTGTGCCACACTTAAAGCTATTGAATGACTAGCTGGTGATGTTGTTGCTGCTGCTGCTGCTGCAACAGCTTCAGCTTTCAATTTTATTTGAATGAGTAGCACTTAATGAAATGTTTCGCATTCATTAGGTTAATTACGAAAATTTCAAAAGGGCCATTCACACCCTCTACGAGTCCATATTACACCAGACACACACAGTGTGCATATGTATGTGTGTATGTATATGTGCATGTACTTAGAATTTAAAGTGTAGTTGTGCTTACAAATTGATTTTCATTTAGTTTTTAGCTACAGACTGAGTCATTGAGCCTCTTGTATCAATTGCAACATTTAATTGGATGACCATTGAGCGAAAGGGTTCTCATCCAAATTGCTGATATTGACGAGAGGACGAAGCTATTAGTTGCCAATTTGCTATCTAATGTATTCGTGGTGCCAACAACATTCAATAGCGTATTAATTTCTTGTTGATTTATAAATTCCAGTCGGTGAAGCATTGAAGCATAAACTAACTTTCTAATAAATATTTAATATTCCCGATTTGCTTATAGGCATTGCTAGAATTTGTTGGTGTGCACCTTTTATTGCACTAGAATATTATTAATTTCTTTGTGGTATATTAAGAAACTTTTTGGTAGCAATTTAACCTGCAGAGCCTTCATAAAAAAGAGAGAGTCTGGTGTACGAAGAATTGCAGTTCACATGGAGATGTCCACAGCTAATTATTTGCAGGCGAGTGCCACTTTTATACTCGGCGTTGGTATTTCTAAGAATTTTAAACTCAGTACTTTCATATTTGAAAATTATTCTGTTTTAATTTTTTATTTTCTTCAAAATTGTTCAAAGACATGATGACATGACCGGAGAAGACTGTTCCGACTTATTTTGGGTATGCGGAAACAAACTGCATCACTAGTTTTTTAGCTTTCTACACGCCTTCATGCACATTTTTTTATGTTGGCTCTTAAGCCGTTATATAACGGGTAACGAGTCCGCTGACTCTTTAGCTAGGATGCGTTCTGCTACTGACTGCTGCCGCCATCAAAGCCATGGTTAGCAAACGAGTTACTTTAACCGAGCTGGGTAAGCTGAAAGAGGTTGCACATGGGCGAAACTGATGTTACCTGTCATGGCCGACCGACTGTCGCAGATCATCCTGCCATTAAGTAGATGGAACTTTAGTCAACTGGTTGGACTGTTGACGGACCACTTTCTATAGGGAAAGCACATGGAAAAGGTAGGCATCACAGACAGCGCACTCTAACCAGCATGTGGAGAGTAGGATGACCACTTTTGTGCGTCTGCCCCGCCTTCTCTCGAATCAGGCTTAAGGTCTTTGGCACTTTGACACTGATGTTAAGAAACGACCATCTTAGCTCCTTGGCTCCTTGGCACTACAAGATCTACTGAGATATCTTCGAAGGTCTGGGAGATTTAAAGAAAATTAAAAAAGGGCACCCGAGTGCAGTACAATGGAATTAATGTTGTCTGCGTGCTGTACCTGCTAGTTTGTCCCGACAAAAAAAAGCCGTTTTAAATAAATGTTTTTATACACATCATTCTGAAGATTGGCAAATTTATATTGATAATATGGTCGCATCACTGTGAAATTTCCATGTCAACCTGTTCTTCAAAATATACATTTACGTAATCATTTACATTTGCATCACGAAAAGGATTAATTTGACCTTCAAGTTCCCACCGAGTCAGACGAATATGGGAAGAAATTTCACTACGTTTTCGCTCGTTCAGAGCATTAATATTCCGGGAAACAGTGTCACTCATTGCTCGCTGATTTATACCAAAGAAAAAGTCATAACACTTGAAAAATTTTCATTTTTAAAATTTTGTATAAAAAAGCAAAAAGAAATTATTCTAAAAAAGTGTAAGCCGAAAATTTTCTACGAGTGCCCGAATTCAAAATGACTTATCTTTTCGGCAATTCATTCATATTTTGTTTTTTATAAAATAATTTTCGACTAATTATATTTTTAATTTTTTTAGTTGTTTTGAACTTTTTTTAATTTTTTTTTTTTTATAAAAATATCATTTATAGTAGAACAAAAACGAATTATATATTATGTAGTAGGAATTATATTTTATGAAAAAATTTAAATAAAAAAAATTAAAGAAAAATTTTACCTTAACACTTTCCACCTCGATTTTTCCCCCTTTCACTACAAGAATGTATTTTTTTTCATATGTCAATTTTTTTTCAAATATTTTCTATTTACATTTTTGGAACTCAAAGCCCTGCCCTGTTAAAAAATTTTTAAATAAAAAAAAGTTATATTAAACAAAGTTTTAAATTAAAAAAAAATGTTATTTTAAAATTTGAACTTTGCGTTACATTGTTTTTCTTGTAGTGCGAACAATATTTTTCAAAAAAAAATTTTTTTTTTTTGATATTTTTCGAAAGTTCTCTAAATTCGGCTTAAAACGTTAAGTCTTGACGGCATTTTAAAAAATTTGGAAAATTTGAAAAAAAAAATTTAAATCACAAAAAATTTTAGAATTTAAAAAATTTTTTAATAAAAAAAAAGTTATATTAAACAAAATTTAAAATTAAAAAAAACAATTAAATTTTACAATTGAAACTTTGCGTTATATTGTTTTTGTTGTAAAGTGAACTATATTTTTCAAAAAAATTTTTTTTTGATATTTTGAAAATTCGGCTTGAAAGGTTGAGTTTTGACAACATTTTAAAAAATTTTGAAAATTAAAAAAAAAATTATATAAAAAAAAATTTTTATTTGAAATTAATTTGTAAGTAAACTTTATATTCAGAAAAAATTTAAAATTAAAAAAAATTTAAATTTAAAATTCAAACTTATCATATTGTTTTTGTTGTAGTGCGAACAATATTTTTCAAAAAATAAAAAAAAAATTTTTTACAAAAATATACATGGTAATTAGTCGCAACTTGCCAATAAGTATATAGTAATTTTGTATGATGTATGTATGTACCGTAATATCTATTTATTTAAAAAAATTTGTTGCATATAATAAATTAATCACTCATTTATAAATTAAAATAATGTGGTAACCCTATTAAAAATATTGTTGAGTTGAAGAAAATTTAATCACCCAATTTTGCTTTTAGATAACTTTTTTACTAAATAGAAAAATATTTTTAATTTCAAAATAATTATCTTGACCTTTAGACGATGCTTTGCCTCCCTGTTTGTATACTGCACCTCTCTGCAGCTGCTCAGAAATGTCAAATATGTTAAATAAAAATCTTCTGATAGGGTGATTAGTTTTGCGCCACCTGTTATTTGATTCGAACTCCATTTTATTTATTTTTCATATAAAATAAATTATTTAAAAAGCAAACGCCATGCATGAAAGCTCATTCACCCAGATACTCCTCACATCTCAATTCAGCGATCACTTCAGTTGAGCGTACGCAAATATCCACAATTAGGCAGCTTCTCGCTAACAAATATAACCACATTGAGTCAGATTATCACCAAGATTGAAGATCGACTTTTATGCTTGAGCTTTCAGCTCATTTATTAGAATTCCCAAAAATTTCTTTAACGCATCCTTACTTGCCGTTAAAGCCCATTTTTAGTTATTCTTACATGCATGAAATTGTTAGTGCGCGCTGATATACATAAATAAGCGCGTATTCACAAACACAAAGTCATAAAAGTACAATTTAGCGAAACTCATTCAACCAGTGAACTGATTAATTGACGACAGCGCACCATTTATATTTGGAGTTTTTCGCAGCCGCCACAATCACCACAGGCACTGCACTACTTTGTGGCACACCGCACTTCCATGGCACTCGACTCGACTGAGCTCAACTATGTGCGCATATACAAGTACAAGTACAAGTATGGGTACACATAAGACGCGGAGATGGCATACAAACACCGCGGCAGCACACACACATAGGAAAAAACGTATTTATTCACGAGAGCGCAGAGTTATTTTCGAAAATTAATTTAACGCAATTTACGGCGGAATCTTACACTAAAAACTTCAACAATGGCGTTAACATGCCGCATGAAGCAGGAAAATATACGCACACTGTACCCGTTACTATATGAAAGTATATGTGTGTGTATGCGTGTTTCACATACTCTCCGTTTGTGTCTGCTCTTGTACGATCGCTCGCTCCTTCTGGCTTCTTGGTGTTTGGCGTGAAAATTTACACATTTGTGTGGTCGTTAAAAATTTTACGTATACGACCGGTTGTCGGTGCAGCGCAACTGCCTGCCATTTGAGTGCCAATTGCTTTGGGAAAAGGATATTCATATATGTATAGACACTTCTGCGGATGTTTGAGACTCTTAAAAAGTAATACGAAGAAAATAGTTATTTATTTTTCTCAAGTCATAAATTACGGCTGTTATGAGGCTTTGACAAAGCAAATATGCACAAAATTTAACAAAGTGAATGGGTGAAAGAATTCAACCTCTTTGAAATTTGCTTATGCCATACTGGGCTCTTAGAGCGCAGGCCTTAAACCCGATTACAACCTGCAACGTATATGGAGAAGCCAAGCGTATAACGCGCAAAGTCAAAGGAAAAAAATCTTGCAAGTTGATGACGAGCTCACAAGCAACAGTCTGGTTAAGCTACCAGCGGTACTTGGAATCCACTGAATGACTGAGAGAGTAGTGCTAATGATAAAGATTCAAGCGTTCGAGGAATTCCTATGGGCTTAAAAGCGAGAACATACACTCAAATAACCTGTAGGGTAGGTTAGCCTGGATGCTTCCCTAAGACAAAACACTCGGTGGTCCTAAGGCCCATTTTGATACCTGCATTTGATTTCAATCACCGAACTAAGTTGCTTAAAGTTGAAAGGGAAGCTCGCTCGAGTGCCTTAAGATGAAAAGGTATATCTGAACTTAAAAGTGGGGATATGAAAGGACATTTAAAGATCTTAGAAGACTTCCTACATAGTCCCATTCTTCATAGGGATGATATACTATCACCCAAACCAATACTCTTCAGGAACTTCCAAGTTATAATTAATGAACGCACAGACTGGAGAACTAATTCTATCACCTTTAAACTTGGCTCTCAGCTATGGTTTACTAATGGGTCCAAATTGGAAAATGGCAGAACAGGGGCAGGAATCAATGGGCCTAAATTCGAAAAATCGTCTACCTAACAATATTCCAGGCAGAAATGCATGCCATTGAAATATGTGTGAGAGAATTCCTTAGCAGGAAAATGAGAGGTACTCACATCTACATACTTTCAGATAGCCAAGCGGCTCTAAAAGCCATTCTATCAACAACTATCACCTCCAAATTGGTAAATGATTGCCTAAACCTTCTCAACACGTTAGGAAACCTCAACATAGTAACACTAGGCTGGATTCCGGGACATGAAGGGCATGATGGAAATGAAATGGCTGATGACCTTGCAAAACAAGGAGCAAATATGCAACTTACTGGTCCTGAGCCTTTCTGTGGACTCACAAAAAGCCACATTAATGAATTCCTTAGGAAATGGGAAGAAAGAAAACTTGCCGCACACTGGCTAAACTGTGCCGGTCAGCGTCAAGCCAAACTATTCCTAAGTCCCAACAAAGGAATATCTGACAAGCTACTCTCACTAAGCAGAGTAGATCTGTGTCTTTTAACAGGATGGACATAGAAAGCTCAGAACATGTGCTTTGAGGATGTCCTGCATTGAGCAGACAGATACTTCATCACCTTGGTGGTATCGTAGTATCTCCTTGCAATCTTTGGAACAACAAACCTAAAATTGTGCTAAAATTTTTAAAAAGCCTAAAACTCTAGGGTTACAAAAATAGGCCTTTCACAATAGATCAGCTCTGGTCGCAGTGCATAATGGCCTTCCAATAATAATAAGTTGCTTAAAGATCTAAGTTGCTTAGGTCGTTTTAAGAAGGTACCTACTAACCCCTCCAATGAGACATTTTGCAAATTTCCCAGGTTTTTCAAGAGATAATCCCAAAGTTGTTTCGCACGACTTTTTTGAAGTGTAGGGGGTGTTGTACCAACTCAATCTCTTCTTCATCTCCACAACTCCTGCAGAAGTCATTGTGAGGCACACCCATTCTACTGGCTAAGGTGCCAATATCACAGTGACCCGTTATAACATCTGTGAAGATGCTGTTGGTTGATCTGTTGAATTCAGCAGATATTAGTTTTTCCTTTTAAGATTCAGTTTCGGCCCGAGTGCTTTAGAGACCCTACAGTTAATAGTCAGAGACCAGCTTCTGTTGATTTCCGCGATTACGTTCAAGTCAATCGCTATGTACAGTTCGTTCAGTAGAATGCTTATATCCTCTACCACTCGCTGAAGTTCAAGCTCAGAGCCTTTCCTTGCACACTCATATGCTCTTTCATTTTCTTCCACTCCAGAGTGGCCAAGAACCCAACAAAGTATGTTGTTATGTTGTTGCTTTAGTGAGATCGGCCTTCTACATTCTGTAACACATCTTAAGTTGATGCGCGCTGAGGCCTTGTGCAGTGCTTTGATCGCTGCTTGACTATCAATAAAAATGGTAAAGTTTGCCGAAGGTAAGTTCATTAGTTCTATCGTTTTGCTACTTTGTCTATAGCGTAGGCCTCAGCTAGAAAGACGCTACACAAGTTGGGAGTCTAAAGGTGCAATTTACGGAAATTGTTCCGAGTATATTTCCGATCCAAAGCCATTGTGCATCTCTGAGCCTTGAGTATAATCATCTGATATGACTCTGGTCTGCCAATCCTTACTGTCGGGTATTCATATTTTATAGTCTCTGTTCAAATTTATCTTGAAAACCATATAGTCTGCGTTCGTTGCGCCTTGAAAGTGTTCCACAGATAGTAGAAATGATGCATAACCGTGCGTGTTTTCTTTTAGCATGCCTGCTGCTTTAATCCTAGAATCAAACTTGCTATCCCTTTAACAAACATATCAATGGGTGGAATATGTAGGATCGCTTCTTGCGCCGCCTGAGGCTTCCATCCCAACACGCCATTTATTCCTATACAAGTTATTCGTTGGACTTTTATGTGATTCTTTAGGTAGGATTGTGTCTGCACCACCTCCCACCACACGAATACTCCATAAGTCAAAATGGGTCTGATGATCATGTTGTACGCATAGTGGTTGATATACGGTTTCAGGCCCCATTTTTGTCAAATGTCTCCTTACAGATAAAGAGGGCATTACCAGCTTTGTTCATCCTTCCCTTGGTGTTTCTTTTCCAAGTAGGCTTTGAGTCCAGAATTATGCCAATAGCTTCGGTCGACAGGGTTAGTGTTATTCCATCTATAGACGGTAACTGAAAACTCGGCATCTTATATTTTAGAAGTTCTTAGAAGTAACAGAATTAGTTGGACCTTAGCTAAGTTAACCATTAGACCGTTTGAGGTAACCCACTTAGAAACTTCCCTTAGCGCTAATTGCATGAGTCTGCTGATAGTCGGGAGAAGCTTCTCTGTCATTAGGATGACATCATCTGTATAAGCAACTTCCTTGATCGGTTTCTTGCTAATGGTAATAAGCAATTCATTAAAGGCTAGGTTCGGCGAGATAAGCGACTTTGCTCTGCACTAGCACTTACCTATATAACGGCCACCCTCACTCTCTCCCTCCCATAAAAAGCAGCAAGCCACCCGTTTCCACTCTAGAGTGATGCACATTAATTTGCACCACCTTCAGCGGCTGTGGTTTCATTGCCGCTTTTTCTCTTCTCTTTGGGTAAGACAACTTTTAGGAGCCCTATCCCTTATCTTGATTGACCGTGCAAGTCTTTGAGGATTTACCCAGATCGCTGACTGATGTTCTGCCGAAGATCTTTGCCGTTTCTCTTATCCCTTACACGGCCTCTCACTAGGGTTCAATCGTCGAGATGCACCTCTTCGTTTTGACCTTTCATCAGTGAGAGGGTGCTGTCGTCCTCTATTAGTGGAGGTAAAATCCACCCCTTCGCGGTCTTTGAAAGATACATCCTCTAATGATACCACATCTAACTTGCCTCTTGGCCATAGTTCTCCAAGGACTCCGTGTTACTACATCCCACCACCTTGACTCCCTTGTGCTATTTGACTCTGCCAAACAGGACTCTGTTTAATTGGAGCCTTGTTTGATCTTTGTGAAAATAAATATAATTTTTCTCTTCTACAAGTTATAACTTCTCGTTTGTGATTTTACGTTCCACCTAACCACGGTCGATAATGGCCACTTGCAGCTCCAGCGGAGTGTTTAAGCTCGAAGATGCTTTCATACGCTTGTTCCCAAGCGACTGGTTGTCATTGGATCTCTGTCCTTTTGCCAATGCGGCTGCCGTTTTCCTTGCCAAAGCTGCAGCTTTATAAATTGAAGGTCTCATGTCGAGGATAGTCTCCTTTTCCGAAGGCTTTGTTCCACCTAAGGCATTCCACTTCGAAGGTTGTTACTGCTTTTGCAGGGGAGGTGAAGTCTGCCTCGTTTTTTTTAGACTGCCGTGTTTGGGAACTTCGTGTTCAAGTACCGCCGTACTCAAAGCATGCTGATTCTTGTATTTTCTGACGTTGTATGCGTGCTTCTTCCTCAGCGCTTTATCCCGTGTGGAAAGAGAATTGGTCATGTTTTTTAAGTGTCCACCGCAGGTCTCTGGTGTATCATCCGATTTGGACTTTGGATAAGCGGAAGGTTTTGCAATCTGGCCTTTTGACGCTGCGGATTCGTCCGCAATATAGACTGCTACTGTTTGAACCGATAGGCTGCTTTTGAAATCACTTCTAATTTTGGCCAGCCTCAGGACAGGTTGTTCTGCCCCAGATTGATTGTTCAGACCTTTGGTAACCGTTCAGATTCCAGCTTCAGAGGGTCTTCAGTAGCATGACCATCGCTCGAGCCTGAGTCATGGGCATAAAAGACTGGGTCTTCGGAGATTTTAGAACTCTCTTTAGCCGGATACAGAGGCCCGGGCTGATTGAACATTAGAGAGGGGGGTGGGAAAGATAGGTTGCATTTTGTTTCTACTATCATGTGTGGATAAAACTGCCGCCCTACTGCGATCAAACGCAGACCTGGGAGCCGCTCAATATGGAACAGATGCTTCTTGATTTATGGACGTTGATGTCTTACCTAGAAGATGCTCGGCAAGTGAGGCAAAGCTTCTTGTTTAAGAACATGGGCAGACTGGAGTACCTAAGCTCAACCCAGCTTTTCGCAGATGTATACAAGCTCAACCACCACCGTCTAGGTCTAGGTACGACAAAGAAGGGCAATATATGTACTTATACATGATTGACACTTACCCTCCTATTTGTTATTCCACAAAGGGATGGGCCTACAGTTTTAAGCCGACTCCGAACGGCAATGGTTTTTTAAGAGGAACTTTTTCAGGGCAGAAATACACTCAGTCGAAATCAGAATCGTACAAAGCAGCAATAATTTTAGGAAAATCTTTAGTGCACAGTTACAGAACTCGGGCTGCCAGCACTTTCGTCAATGCTACATTTAATTTCGAAGAGTTGCTATTTACATAATATAAATTATTTGATCCAAAAATATTTTTAGCACAAACTTTTGCTTGCCATTTTTCTAAAAAAGGGTTTAACATCGCCAACCCCTGACTCTGTACGCACAAAGTGAATCAAATGCTTATATGCGAATTTAAAATTAAAAAGCAAAGAAAAATAACCTAAAATAATAATTATTATACTTTACTACAACCACTACATATTTCCTGCACTCCGTGTGCGAGTTTTGCGTTAGTGAGTGAGTTTTGCTGTTGAATGGACGCATTCAACAATTTCCTTTAATTACAAATCAGTTGATTAGTGCGCTCATCATAAATGGAATACTTAAAATCGTATACAATCGTATTAGACTGACCAGGCATAGAAAAAACATGTTGAACTTCCAATTATAGTAGTAGAAATGCAAAATTAATCCGCCCATTGAAGTTTTAAATACATTTTTTGCTAAATAAAAGGAGATTATTTTGAGAGATGGAAATCTTGTTTTTTATCTGCAGCTGTGTAGTTCAGAAGTATCAAATACGATTGAAGTACGACGCCATTTGCAAAAATAAAATAAATAAATAAATCTTACGATGGGGTGATTAATTTGGGACAACTTGTATATAGCAGAGATGCCAATACTCGGGATTGATTATGTGGAACAATTCAAAAAGGGACTATTTTCTTTCCTCATATAAAATGCACATGGAAGAGCTTCGTACAACCAGATCGATGACTTTTCCGGAGTAATATCGGATGAGCGTTGTTATACCAATAAGTGGTTTGAATATTCCATGTTGCAGGACCAGATACTTTCAAATTCAGGATATGCCTTTTGCGTTTATCGATCTCGTACTTTTCTTTTTTAACAGGTTTCTTACAGCAGAATTCATACACTTTTCTCGCAGCGGCGTGGATGTGAGTGCAAATTCCGTTGTAAGTTACTTCAGCTATACCACTGCCGTTGTCCATGTAATTACAAAATAAATTCAGTCCTTGTCTGCCATCACCACGTTTTCCAGTTTCTTGAAATTTCACTTTCATTTTACAATCTCGTCAAATTAGAATTCTCGACAAAGCAGTGAATACTGTGAAAAGTTCGATGAGCCTATAACAATGTACATAATACACAATCACATTCCCACTCATAGCAGTAGAAAGTTTTTTTGCACTCGAACTTACATCATCATCAGTGGCACTCCACTGACTCCTGGTGTGTTGATGGCCACAAAAAGATCTCTTACGTGGTCTATCACGTCGTTCATTACATTCACGAGATCCTTTCGGATACGCTGACATTTTTAGACCGCTCGGTAGGAAAGCTAAAGCTGAATTAACCAAACTCTGTCGAAACATCTTAAGCATTCGAAATAGTTCTACAATTAGTCAAGGAGGACATCTGCCGAAACTCAACTGTCTCTATTGATTTTTTGATTAGTCTAATCTGGTTTCTCTCCTTAACTGCCAAAAAATGCTCTTGAGAGATTGTCTCCAGTGGCCAACCTCCTTTAACCTGATTCCACTTTGATAAGAAAATCTGCACCAAAGATGGTACCTCTGTCTTCACCGACGACTCCAAAATGGAATCGGGAATCGAAGCAGGGGTTTTCTCTAAATTAGCCAATTTATTTATTTCCTTAAAACTGAAGAATACTTTTAGAGTTTTTCAGGAAGAAGTTTCTGTGATCCTGCAGGCAACTAGAATGCTTACGGAAAGGTGGAGTAGGGGAGATACTAACATTTTTTCCAATAGTCAAGCCCCATCAAGGCTCTGATGACGCAATGGTGCAGATTCGAATTGTAAGATTCGCCTGTAGGAAGGAGGAGATCAAATCTTTAGGATGGGAAGGTAATATTTCTCTGATCTGGGTCCCAGGACATAAGAGATAAAGTGAAATGAAATTCCTGATAAACTTGCCAGAAAAAGTTCAGCTAAATTGGTTTCAGAGACCTCCTACCTGGTCATCGGCATCCCTCTGAGTGTTATTAAAGGGCAATTGCAAAACTTGTTTTTCAGGGAATCACAGAAAAGATGGAGCTCGATTTTTTCGTATGCTATTTTGAAAATCCTTTGACTCCATTACAATAGACGCAGGACGCAGAAAGTTCTGGGGACTCCCCATCATTAAATTTTTAAACTCGTAGCTGTGATATGTAGAAAACCCCCATTGCAGAGGCTATGGGGACCTTTCAGGAAGGCGACATTTGAGCACTTTCTCTGTAAATGTCCGGATTTGGCAGCAAACCGTTTAAAGTCAGTGGATGCTTCTTTCTTCGATAACCTGGGGCAGTTCTCCAACCTAAATCCCATCAATCTTCTCCATTACATCAAAAGCTATGATTGGCTGTAGTTATCTGAATGTTGATGGTCTCAAAATGATATCAAATCGACGCCTTAGTGCTACTTGGGGAGTGCCGGTCTGGTACTTCAATCATTTCACCCATCTATGGACATGGCACCCGGTTCTATTACAGCATAGGTACATAAAAGTGGGAATAGTCAAGGAAACGCGGCACCCTATTTAAATGAGAACTTTTCAATGAGTCATAATTTAAAAAGCACCAGCACCACCGCATAGAAATTTGACAACGAAATTTGAATGCCTCGCAGATGTAATCGTTTTACCACCTGGTCACTCTAATGTACGCACATTCATATGACAATATCAAATTATTATTTTTATTACATCATTACTACGGCTCTATGTGTGTGAGTGCGTGTTCCAACCACAAAATCAACGTTGCCCCACCGCTGACCGCAGGCCAAATAACACTAAATTAGTGCCGTCAAAACTCATTTGCCAGCACACAGCTGCATAAATAAATACTGCAATGCATGGCAAACATACAAACATGGAGACAAATAAGCATAAATATGTATGTATGTATGGGATATTACCGCACTCACGCCGTTTATTGTATTTTGGTTTTCATTTGCCAATTGAATGTACAAATTTTCGAATTTTCAATTAAGTGCAATTGTGTAAGTAGGTCCTTGGCTTTGGGTAATGCCTAATGACGACTAAATGCCCTCGACCACCTACGCTCCTCGACGCGTGCACTGCCATTTTGGAAGTGGTACAAATATGCCCGAAAAATGGTGTGAATATTGTCGATGCATTTTTTTTTTTGTTTTTTGGTTTGGTTGCAATATTTACATTTGTTGATGTTTCTCTGTTGGTTGATTTTGGTGTTCATGGCTTTGCATTTGCCTAATGAATGTTCAGTTGATTTGAGTGGAATAAAATATTGATTTTCAATTAAAAATTTGGTCAAAATTATTTTGGCGCGTAATAGCTTTGTTAGGTGACAAACCTCAATCTGAAATTTATTTGCAGGAAATGCAAAAATTATTCACCCTTTCACATTTTTGCATGAAATTAGAATTGATTTTCTCGAAATATTTAGCAGTTCAACTGTTTAGTTTAAAGAAGTTTTTTTCTTCCGATATACCTATGAACGAGAATGTTTTAGTTGTCGTGATGTAAAATTTAGTATTCACGTCACTCACATTTGAATGCCGTTTTATATTCAATAAAGTTGAGCAAATCAGGAGTTTTTATGGTGAATACGCATTTCTAGGCAATGCATAACCATGGCGGCCATAGCCCATTCGGGAAAAGATTTTCTCTAATAGCGGTCGCCCCCCGGCAGGCAATGGCAAACCTCCGAGTGTATTTCTGCCATGAAAAATTTGCTCAAAAAACAAAAAAACATCTGCCGTCCGCAGGCTCTGCGAGAGTGTAGTAAAATTAGATTATCAACATAAGAAATCATCTAATTGCTAAAAATATATAAAAGTTACATTGCAATTTTAAGGAAATTAATAATTATAAAGGGTGGTTAAGTTTCAGGGGCCGGTGTTGATTTTGAAAAAAAAAATACAATTTTTTTAGGAAATTATTATCATTTCTCTTAATTGTGAAAATATTGGTATGGCTCAATTACGTGGGGAACAAAAACCATTGTTTCGTTAGCTTTGTGACAAGTGGCACCGTCCTGTTGAAACCACATATCGTGCACATCCATATCTTCCAATTCGGGCCATAAAAAGTTCGTTATTATCTCACGATAGCGAACACTATTCACAGTAACTGCCTGACCTGCCTCATTTTGGAAAAAATACGGCCCAATGATGCCGTCCGCCCTTAAACCGCACCAAATAGTCACTCTTTTGTCACACTGAAGATGATTTTCTTCACGAAGTGCGCGATATGCATTTTGATTTGAACGCCCGTTTTCATAATAAGCCTGAATAACTTTAACGCGTTGCTCGATTGTGTAACTTTCTATTCAAATTGTATCTTTTGTTCAAATTGAGTTAGTCTGATATTGAAAATTGTCAAATGATACGCAGAAAAACCTTGACGCTTAGGTGTGGTTTACATTCAACATCGGCCCTTGAAATTTAACCACCCTTTACAACCCTGGAAGTCAATTTAATCTACAATGAAATGAATAGTTTGGCATTAGGTATTGGTCGGAGCTCCTTCTGCTATTTATGGCGAGCGTCTTAATGTTGTTCCCCGAATGCAGGGACCTACAGTTTTAAGCCGACTCCGAACGGCAGATATTTTTTATGAGGAGCTTTTTCATGGCCGAAATACACTCGGAGGTTTGCCATTGCTTACCAAGGGGTGATGCTATTAGAAACAACTTTTTCTATAATTTTGGTGTTTCATGCATGGAGATTCGAACCTACGAACTCCCGAATGGTAGTCACGCACCAACCCTTTCGGCTACAGCGGCCAGTGGATTACCTGAGTGGATTACATCGTTCAAATATCTGGGATATATCATCTCTGCGGACGCAACAGCCAAACAAAACAGCCGCTGCACTTTGCGTTGCTTATGATTCTGGAGGCTGGGAGATGCGTAAGGCTGATGAGGAAAAGATTAACATATTTGATCAAAAATTACTACGCCGCATTCTTGGACCGATGCGAATAGATAACGTCAACTATAGCCTATGTTAGACCGATGAATGCCTAGCTGAGCTAAACGACTTCCAAATCGCCGACTACATCAAGCTTCAGCGTCTTAAGTGAGCTGGACTTGTTCTGAGGATGGACCGAAACGAAATTGCAAAAAAGATCTAAAACAAGGTTCGAACCAGACCGTCACACCAGCTATGACGATGATGATGACAATAAAGTCACTTAAAATTCACGTTGATTTTTGAAAGCTGTTTATGCCGGCGGTTTTGCACATATTCTTCCATAAAAAAAGGTGATATGAGGTAATTTTCCCGCGGTAGGAGAGGATTAGTATTCTCTTGACCACCGGCAGCCTACTATTGGAAAGATGGGCTACGTGCCAACTCAGCAAACGCTAGGCAAGCACACAAACTTGTAAGGAAAACCTTCTGGCTACGTGTGGATCAGAGGCGTTGGAGGGATCTTCTGAGGTTGACAAAATCTCATCTCAAGAACTGCGTGGGACACTATTCGCGAGGTATGCATGCTGTGCGACTTTGGGTTAACTCGAGTGCTTTTTGTGTTAACTGTAAGAAAGATGAGGTGTATTCATCTCTGCACCTTCTCCTTAGCTGCCCTGCTCTCTCATCTTGGCTCTTACTTTGCTACGCCTACTGATATAGCAGGCCTTGATATTAAAACTCTGATCAACTTCGTCAGCAGAATAAATCGGTTAACACAAGTGCAACTCAGTCATCGTTCATAATACACATATACTTAACCCTCCACCTTACCACCCACACCCCTCCTGTATCTCATTTCGTCTTATCAGTCTTCCCCCAACTTACTTTCCTCGCAATGGTATCACAAAGGATGAATTCGATTTCTTCGTCCAAATGTGCCCACTCTATAGACAACCATGCAATCTAACCTAATATGTTTGGGATGCCGACCAATAGAAACAACGCCCGAAAGTTCTACCAGAAAGTTCGACAGCTTACAGAAGGTTTTGAGGCCGGAGCGCTTTCCTGTAAGAACAAAGACGGCGATCTGGTGACTGACATCCCGAGCATACTTAAATTATGGAGGGAACACTTCTCGAACCTGTTAAATAGTGATAGTTGCGCGTGTCACAAAGAATGTGAAGATCCCGATACCCCAATCATGGCCGACGGAACTGTTGTTTCGCTATCGGACCATGGCGAGGAGAGAATAGCGATAACGCGGCTAAAGAACAACAAAGCTGCGGGCGCCGACGAACTGCCGGCCGAGCTATTCAATATGGCGGCGAAAGGCTGCTAAGGTGCCATCCATCAACCAACTGATTGAACCTTATCAGTGTGGCCTTAGACCTGGAAAGTCCGCAATCGAAGTAAGCGTTTATCGCACCAAAGAATAAGCGATAAAATATTATGATGGGCTGCGATTTCCAAGCCTGCCACACATCCAAGGATGTAAGAGTTTAGGCAGCGATTTTTCGTTCTGACAAAAGCGGAAAGAAAGTTAAGGATTTAAGTTCAACAGTCTCTATTCGCTCCTCGTTGTTCGTTCCTCGTTCCTGTTCCGACGTCAAAATTTATTCCGCTTTCCATGTGTTCCGGCGATGATATCAACTACTGGAATAAGGGAAAGATTGTCGAGATAGATTATTGAGCTTGCTCTGTTTTCATCTCCATTCTAGGCTAGACCAGTCTAGCTATCTCACAAGTCATCTATTATAGGCCTGCGCAGGTAGCCTGACCTGATCCAGAGCTCGCTGAATTGACTGATAGAAGCTCCTAGTCACTCCTCTTCTAGCCAGCTCATATGCGAATAATCTTCCCTAGTTTTGATCTCTGTCCGTGAACATTCATCCTTAAATGGGTAAATATTCTTTATTTAGTCTTTGCTTATGCGGAAAGTATTCGAAGTGGTCCATAATACGGCAATCAAAGAAAATGATTAGCAAGGGCTTGATTTTAAATCGAGTTCGTGATAGCTTTTTCGGATTTTGGCCTGCATGAGAACAGCTGTTCTGATGATTGTTACTTTATTACGAAACCACATTGAGAAGCCCTTGTCTGGTAAGCAGTCTAGGAGGTTTCGTTAACATTTTGACACGAAGAAAGCAATTCTGAGGTGGTTTTCTGAAAAAAACGCAACACTCTCGCTTTAACCCATCTTATCCCCAAAACATCGTGCGAAATGCACTGCGCCAATCCTACAAAAGAATATTATAGATCCACATTGATTCTGAATACTCAGACCCTGATCTTCGTGTAAACTTTTTGAAGTCTTCGACAGTCGCAGATGTAGAGTCTATGAGTCGATGACAGAACGAAGCAAATAATCAACGCCAACGTCGTTACTCATTTTGCGCAAATGTTTTAAAACTGCCTACTAACCTGCCGGTGAACTTCGTTTATTTCTGCGACTATATCGACATTTTTTTAGCATCAAAAATACCTGAATGCCATCGATAAAACCACGAACCATATCTGTTGCAGTATCGTCACCATAAACACCATTCACAATTTCGGCGTCCGGTCTTCCATTTTCGCCTTTATCAAAAAAAATGTAAAATGTACCGAATTTTCTCTTTATTGACTTCCGTTGTTTGCACCTTGTAGCTCACAACTGAATGGAGCAAACAAGAAATAGTTAAAGAATTTTTTTAGTGTAAAATATCATCTTGACAACGAACATAAACTTTAAATTGCTTTATCGATACCTTACGATATATCGATCACTACAGCCATCTAACGAGAAAATAATATATTTCTCTTTCCCCAAACAATATTATATATTTTGCTGGGGGCTCAAAGCATACCCTTTGCTCAACTAAATTCAATATAACGAAATTCATAAAATACATTAAACTATAAGCTATTCAAGGTCATTATGCATGCACTATCTGACAAATTGCGCCCAAAAGTGGAATGAGAAAAACTGGCACACAACTGAAAAAAAGATTTTGCCTCAATATCAGGCGCTGTTTTTTTAATCGAGGCACTCCGCGCGCTAGTTAAGTTTCAGCGGCTAACCCCAAACAATAGCATAGCTTAGAATACCATTTTAATATAGACATTTATTTGTTTTTCTTATTTAATTACTTGTGTGATGTTACTAAATTTGCATGAAATAACTAAAATACGATTCGCTGCGTCGGATGTGTTACGTATACGCCCTGTGGCACAATTCTATGGTTGGGAGAGCATATTGCGCCAGCTGTTGTACAAAAGCAATTAGTAAACAAAAAATGCGTGTATTTGTATATTCCTTCAACTTCGTGAGTTATTTAAAATATCTAAAGTCTTTTGCTGCCCCCCTTCAGCCTTCAGCCGTCACCCATTTCCTACCTCCACCCAATTCCTAACTCCAACTCTACAAAACTGCTTGCCTGTTCCCGTACTAAGCTCAGAAAAAGATATTTATTTTTCTATAAATTTTCACATATGCAAGGAAGTGGCTTCAATTTGGTTTATTAGTACATATAAATATATATTGTCTTGCATTTTAAGGAATTTTCCAATTTAACGCTCAATATGCTTTACCCTCCGCCGACCGATGCGCAACTGCGGTTTCCCTCTCCAAATTCCTTATTACTTTCATATATTGTTTTTGATGAAATAACAAACTGAAAAAAAAAAACTCTTTGGAACATAATGTAATGGGTGTTTTTTAAAGGTATAGACATTTGTAGAGGAATGGTTGCTTAATAAAGAATTTAAAATTTTCTGTTCAGGAAAAAAATGACTCGAAGAAATCAAGAAATATAAAAAAATATCTTTCAGAGTTCTTCGCCAATATTACGATTTACTTAATCGTTCGTCTGGGCAGCTTATACGCAATGTGATGGAACGATTTCATTCAATGCGAGTTTACAGCGTCCGAATCAAAAAAGCCACCGCTCGACTGTACGCCGTACGAACGTAGGAGAATTTGAGGAGCTGAGATCTTAGCCCAAATGTATATGAACTTGAAATAATTTGAGGTGAGGTCTTTGCCTAAGCCCATACAGGCAACGTTTGAGACATATGTTCGAGGAAAGGGCTAGAAATCAACTGCTTGGAAGATTAACTGGATTTTCATCAGGATTAAATTAGCCATGGGACTCATTTGTGATAAAGTGGATGGGCATTTAAGTTAAATTACAGTTGATTTTTTTTTTGTTTTTGCCGTAACCTTGCGCATTTCCTCTATATAACGAATGATCGACATTTTTTTTATATGGAAGAAAAAACTCAACACAGTCAGCAAAAAAATTGTTCAAAAATCAAGGCGCGCTTCGAACCACTTTAAACTTGCCTTTTTTGTGCCGAAATTTAATGGGCTTTAGCCCCGCATACTCGAAACTTTATCAAAAACCCAAACAGAAAACTAGGAATTTTAATGGGAATTTTTTGACTTTTTTTTTAGTTTGAAACTTTGATTTTTAATAATATAATCATCTAAAAACAAAATCTCATTCGTCAAACCCAAAAACTTATCCTTTCCATCCATACTCCCGCACAATAGTCAGCGCATTATTTGCATTGTGGCTGCTAAAATAAGCAAAAACAAAGAAAAACCTCACAGTTACACATTGCAAGAGGAAGCGGGCAGCTGCGGTAGTAGTGCAGACACACCAAATTTAACGAAGTCCTCAACCATCTGTGCGATCCTTCTGGCAGAAAAACGTGAAACACAGTTGGCGCTCCAAGCAGTAAGAAGGCGTTGTTCCTAAGCAACGACAGGTGGGCATTCCCACTATTTAGGAGTGGTAGCGGTAGACTAATCTCCAATTGGAAAAATTCTTGCTAACCGAAATATTTCAGTGAATTGATAGCCTAGTGATACTTCCATGTTCTCATCAAACTTGGGAATAGCGGATCGAAACTGACGACTTGTCTGTTATTATCTCAGGTGGGTGTCCACAAACGTCGAGTGAAATAGTCACAAGGACGCTTAGAGAGATGTACAAGTGAACGGCAATGGTTGGACTGGAAGTACATCCAGATAAAACGGACTTAGTGCCCTTTACAAGAATGTATAAAATTCCAAAACTGGTCAGCTCCGAGGCTGCGAGTTGAGTTGACACCAAAAACATAGACTAAATACCTAGGCGTTGCTGTGGATGGCATATGGAGATTAAATACGGAAGGAAGAGCAAACAAAGCTTCTAAGGCCTTATACGCATGCAGAAGAATGTTCGGTAAGACTAGGGGCTTATCTCCTCGACTCACTCATTGGGTATGCATGGCGGTTCGCGAGTACGGCGGTTTCAAGAATTTCAGGAATATATGTAACCGGCGCTATGATCACAACTCCAACAGCGGCAATAGAAAGAGTTCTCAACTGGCATCCAATAAAACTCGTGGTAAGAAACTCAGCCCAAGATCTGCTCTAAGACTGAAAATGTTAGAATAATTCTCACAGAGGCTTGCTAGTCACAACAACTTTCTCGATTGAAGCGGGAGGTCAGACTACGTAATTTAGTTGAATTTGGCAAAAAGCCTAGCGTCATAATAAAGTAGAGCAAACTGGATAGCAGAAAGGCCTAGAAACCACATACCATTCATACAATTTCTTTACAGATGGGTCTATAGTGACGGAAGGAGTAGAAACGGCTGTCTTTTGCCCACAATTTGATCTCCAAAAGTCTTTTAGACTTCTTTTTAGGTGTTTCGTCAAGCTCCTTCTCATATTTGTGGTGTGCGTCTTGATGTAGTTCCACAGTTTCAAGCCGATTCCGAACGGCAGATATTTTTTATGAGGAAAGTTTTCATGGCAGAAATACACTCGCAGACTTGCCATTGCCTGCCGGGGGGCGACCGCTATTAGAAAAAACGTTTTTCGTTCTCTCTGAATTACGAATGGTAGTTCCACACCAACCCATTCGTCAACAGCAGCCGCCAAACTCCCAAATTACTGTAGTATATTTCGAGCTGATATCTATGCCGCAACAAAAGCAGCTGAATTAGCTCTGAAGTTGATTCCTCTTAATACTCAGACAAACATTTTCATTGGCTGGCTCCTTGGACTAACTCGGAATGTGTTGAACAGTGCAGATCCAAAATGGATGAACTTTGCGGAAATGGGCAGGTGAGGTCACTATTTACTGGATATCAGAATACAAAGGTAAAGAAGAAAATGAGAGAGCCGATGACAGGTACTCGTTTGCCGATATTGAGCACGTCAGAAATATACCCCTCACTCGCCTTTCTGAAAACAAAACCAAATGAGGAACCAGCTCTGGAAGCGCAGTCGATATGGGAACACTTAACCTCGTACAAAACTGCTGCCACAAATATGCTAGGACTTGGAATAAAAAAACTACAGACTTTAGTTTATTACTGCAAAATAGACTGCAAGATATTGCTTGGAGTACTGATGGGATGCTGTCGCCCCCACATCACGCAATCAAAATGGGATTAGTCCAGAGCGATGCGTATAAGACATGAAACGAAGCGAACGCCAGACGTATTTTGGAACATCTACTTTGCCACCGGCCTGCTCTTTTTAGGATTCCACAAATGTGTATTGGATCAACAAATTTTTCATCCGTGAAGGATATTGCTAACAAAAGGCTAAACGGCTTGTTAAAACTCGCAAAGACGTGCATTAAAAATTACATAAAATCATATATTCGACTCCAATTACATGACACTGGTAACACAATGGACCCTAGAGGTCTAAGTGAGACCAGCACTATCTAACCTAACCTGGCAGCCTAGAGATATCACTACTTTGTACTAATCTTTTTGTGGGTGTGACTGGCCCATGACGCCAAACTTTGTTAAGCTGAAAAATGCAATACAAAAATCGACCAACCGAAAAGTTTTCGTAGGACGTAATCGAGATATCCATAAGCGTGATATTATTTATATACAAGAAATTCCACAAAATTTCAAAAATATTTGCCTTTTCACGGATTTTCATCAGTTTTATTCGACAAACAAAAATTCGAAGCCCCTAACAAATCACCCGTTACATTTCGTTACATGTTGTGCATTTGGCAAAGAATTTAAACTGTACAAGTACATATATATACCGATTTGCAGTTTCGCCCAATTCGCGCAACTGGCAACCTATAACTCGCATACCAGCAACAAGCCATCAGCTGCCAGTCAGCCGCTATAAACCATCAACCACCAACAGTCAGCAGTAGTTGACTGTCGACCCCTGCCTCACCCAAGACTATTTCTCAGGCAACAAGCAAGCAAGCGATTCCCTTGCTCCTCTCCCTTCCTCGCCTTTCTTCTCATTACATTTTTCCTTCCCATCTGCCAGCCGACAGCGTAGTTGATGAAATTACAATGACGACGCACTTAATTTCTAAACCATAGACAAGCTGTTGACATTTGTAGTGCGGTATTTTTCTATTTCCAACATTGCCACATTCATTCAGTCACTCACTCAGTTGCATAGTGACTCAGTCAACTGGCTTGACACTCAACATCCAATGTATTTTACAAGTCGGTATGTCGTAATTTCGCTTGTGTAAGATTTTTGTTGTGTAGGTTATGTTTATTACAACTATTTGTTCCATTTAGGTATTTTGTTTTTGTTGTCGCTTGACAGTTTTATATCTCTGTACGTGTAAGGCGCTTTCATAAAATTGAAAACATATAAATAAGTAAAGCCGAAATTGCATTTGAGTCGCTTAAGTGAGGAAGAGATGTAGGAAAAATTTTCTAAAACAATAGAGTTAGGAAGTTATTTTTATGTATATACGCGGGTTGCCTTTTAACAAGGGTGCGTTTGCAGCACTACGTGTGATGAGCTGTAATTCGATATTTTTATCGAAAGTTTGGTTTTTTTTAGCGTAGATTTACATGTGAAAATGTCCAAAATAAACAAGACTGAGCTAAAATAGAAACGACAGGAGTTTTGTTCTGATAACTTCGAGTTTATTTATTCAAAATAGTCCGCTCTGGCCTCGATGCACTGTTTTGCGCGATCTTAGAGTTTTTCAGATCAGTGACCGGGATGTCCTTCCGGATGTCGGTACAAGCCTTTTGGATGGTCTCCACGGACGCAAAACGTTTCCTTTTCATGGCCAAATACAATTCCCCGAATAGGTGGAAGTCACAAGGAACCATATCAGGCGAAGAAGGTGAGTGATTGATGTTTAAAATGTGATTTCTAGTCAAAAAATCAGTCACAAGAGTGGATCGTTGATAAACGCCAGCTTCCTCCTTCGTGGTATTCAGGGCGAATTTGACGAATGCGATGCATCAAACCCTTTAAAACGCCAAGATAGAAAATTGCACCGACGGTTTGGTCCCTTAGCACGAACTTCTTGTGAACAATTCCCTTGGAATCATAAAGCAAATGAGCATCGATTTGATTTTTGACTTCTCCAAATGCAATTTTTTGGGTGGTGGCTCGTCTAGGGGCCTTCCATTCAGCACTTTGATGCCTAGTTTCAAGTTAATGTTGGAAACACCACGTTTCATCATCAGTTAGAATGTTGTAAAGGAAGTTCTCGTCTTTTCTCGCCTCTTCAATGAAGTCTTTCGAATGTCGAATTCTGAGCAATTTTTGGTCCTCAGTTAACTTGAGCGGAATGAAACGTGCACAGACCTTTCCTAAGGCCAAATGATCAGTTTAAATGCAATAAATCGAGGTTTTGGGGATATTCAACTCCGATTTCATGAATTTCAACGATGTATTCGGTTAATTTTTGATAAATTTGCGATCAATTTCGATGGAGTTTTCGATTATGACTGATTTTGGGTCCGTATGTTCATTGTCATGAAGGCGACAAAATAAATTTTGATGATTAAACAATTATTTTGCGTTTTATTGAACAATTCCTCGGACGTTTTTGATCGAATGTCGGTAGGTAAGTTAGATGGCAAGAATACCACGGCTATACCACAAGAAGCACTAGAGTGATGTTTTGATACCATTATATGGACCACTACTTGCGAAAAATTTCAAAAACTTAAAGGAAGATAAGCCGTCTGCAGCCATCTAGGTTCTTCCTGGCAGGCCATCGGTAATTTCATGTTCCGATGTCCTAAAACCCAATTAAAAGAAGTGTTTCTTGCACATTTCATGCCCTTCCCATTGGGGTTGAGCAGAAGAGAGCTGCAACATGGCGACGACAGGGCCTTGATCCCAACTTGACTATCGGTAATGTTATTTATGTCTCCCTCCCAGAGGAGATTACTAAGCATACCTGCATTTTGGCATACCTCTAGGATAGCGAAAACCTCTGCAAACGAAAGTGGAATCAGAACAAATTTTCTTTCAACTTCTTCTGCCACCTGATAAGCTCGGACCTCTTGATATCTGCGAGTAAGCATACAAATATTGTTGGATTCTAGATCGGAAGTAATCAGCTAATTCATAATACTGTTATATCTAGGTGAAGTCCAAAATAAACAAGACTGGCATCATAAAAATGCCCATCTTTTTAATGAGTTAGTGCGTTGGAACTTACATCCCTAGCTGACTTCCAGTGAAAGCTTGGTGACATTCGGTTCAGTGGAAGCGAAGTTATTGCATCTAAAGTGTCAGTATGTTTGTGTCATCGGTACAAAAATGAGTTTCGAACAAAGAGCTAATATCAAATTTTGTTTTAAAATCGGTAAAACGTTTACCGAAACATTTGAATTGATAAAAAAAAGAATATGGTGGTCTATCTCGTGCCAGAGTTCGTGAGTGATTTACATGTTTGAGAGATCGTTGTGAGGACATAAATAACAATGAACTCACGGGCCGCTCAAAGTCAGTAATCGCCGAAAACTACATCGAATTTGATCGCAAGTTTATAAAAATTAACCGAATACATCGTTAAAATTCATGAAATCGAAGTAGAATATCTCCAAAACATCGATTTATCGCATTTTAACTGATCATTTGGGCTTATGAAAGTTCTGTCTACGTTTAATTCCGCTCAAGTTAACTGAGGACCAAAAATTGCTCAGAATTCAGCATTCGAAAGACCTCATTAAAGAGGCGAAAAAAGACGAGAACTTCCTTTACAATACTGCAACTGGTGATGAAACGTGGTGTTTCCTACATGAACCTGAAACTAAGCGTCAAAGTGCCGAATGGAAGCCCCCAGAGGAGTCACCACCCAAAAAATCGCGTTTGGAGAAGTCAAAAATCAAGTCGATGCTCATTTGTTTTTACGATTCCAAGAGAATTGTCCACAAGCAGTTCGTGCCAATGGCCCAAACCATCAATGCAATTTTCTATCTTGCTCTATTTTGACGTTTTGAAGCTTTTATTGCATTCGTCGAATTCGCCCTGAATACCGCGAAGGAGGAAACTGCCGCTTATCAACGATCCACTCTTGTGACAGATTTTTTGACTAGCAATCGCATTTTACCCATCAACAACTCACCTTCTTCGCCTGTTATGGCTCCTTGCATCTTATACCGGAAAATTCTATTCCGAAAATTACATTTGGTGTGAAAGGAAAACGTTTTGTGTCCATAGAGGCCATCCAAAAGGCTTGTGCCGACTTCCTGAAGGGCATTCCGGTCAATGATCTCAAACACTCTTTCGAATAGCTTTTAGATCGCACAAAACAGTGCATCGAGGTCATAGGGAACTATTTTGAATAAATAAACTCGAAGTTACCAGAACAAAGCTCCAGTCGTTTCTATTTTAGCTCAGTCTTGTTCATTTTGGACTTTGGCCTTGTATATCGTAAGTAATCAGCTGGTTCATCCCTGCTCGCCAATAATGTAGAATAAGAATTGGAATATATCTCTCTCACTTCCTCCCCTATGTTCTCAACACTTCTAGTGGTGGGAAATTTGTTCGCAGTTACTTAGATATTTTACTGCCTGCTGCTTATTTCAAAATTAGAGAAAAACACAAACAAAAACAACAATGATAACAATAACCAAGACTTGCAAATAAGGCAGCCTCTGCATATATAATCTTCTTTAAATGAGTTTCTGTCAAAATGTTGCACATAACTCTTGCCTAAGTATCTTGTAAATTGCATAATAAGCAAATCCGGAGCACCAAAGCAAATGAGACGTTACAAAAACAACAGAACATCGTCAAGTGTAAGCCTTTTAAATGCTCGGCAGCATTTCTTCTTTCTCTACTCCTACACTTCAGCCCCTACGACCAATTGAAATAAATACAAAATGTACTCAGAATGTAAAGCACACATACCGGTATGTATGAGTGTGTATGTGAGACCCATATGACGCATATTAACCCTTTAATACACGCAGGAAGTGTGGAAAAAATTAAACGCATCCTGCCCAGCTACTGCTCTTCCACGTCTTCAACGCACCGCACAAATGGAAGACAATTCAGCTTAATAAGACAGTAAATGTGCGCACGCTGTCAAATTTATAGCTTACAAGCAGCAATAAAAACCAACAGCAGCAACAACAATTTACAATCTCCGACAACTCCCAGCCAACCTCAGCTATTCACTTTGGCCTTCATTTGCCTTCCTTTCAACTTAATTGTCGACGCCGATGAGTGTAAGTGTGCGTATATTTTTTTATGCATGCGTGCTTGGATGTATGTGTGACTACGTGTACCTGACGTCGAGGAGTAAGGCCACAAAATCTGCCACTTGGCAGTAAACTCTTCACATGTTAACACCTTCAAAACCAATCTCACAAACACATCAGCAGTTGAGTGAGCCGCGCGCCGCGCTCACACAAATTAAGGTATAAATTTTCTTATAACCACGCGCGTGTGTATGTGTGGTATGCACTTGTGTATGTACGCTGTCAGTTTATTTGAATGTACAACAACTTCTAGCGAGAGCTGCAAGAAAATTTCAAATTCATTTCTTTCATTATTTTAATTTTAAAGTTTTCTCAACATTTCAGCTATGCAATTTGGGCACGTCGCCGTGTTGCTGCGACGCCACCACTACAACTTCGTGTCACGCAATTAACACCTCATCTGCGTACTAAATTACTTTTCGTAGTCCACCTTTGACTCTGACGTTGGTAAAATTATGCAAACGTTTCGACAAATTGCAAATAACTTTGCCCTCGTCTTCGCATGCGATTGAAGTTGAAGCGTTTTTGTAATTAGCTTCGTTGGCATTCGCTGCTGCCGCTGTTGCTGCTGCTTTTGTTGTTGTCGCCTTTTACGCAAATTGTTTGCTTAATTAATAAGCGTGGCGCACTTTGGCTTCAATTCACTCTCTATCTCTCCTCACTTTTATAGCGTTTCTATGAGGTGTTGATTTGAAAAAAGAAGTAAAAGGAAGTTCTATTTTACATCTACAATGGACGAGAATATCTAATAGGAAGCCGACTGCTTGAGGTGCGATATGTTTTGGTCATGCGGTGCAGCACAGACGTCATAGATTCGGGGGATTTGAGGAAGTGTTGGAAGAAAATTGCATAATCGGAAGGATATTGAAATTCACGGCTTACAAAGCGCGCATCATTGAATATTGAAAAATGAAGATGAATGATGCAGCAGAAAAATGTCTGATGAATTTGAAATGGGATCTAGTAACTTGTGTGAGAGAATAAAATGAGAACTGTGAACGTGTTGTGTATGGAATGGAACATTTACATACTTGCTGATCCATCTAGCGTTTAGAACTTGACCAAAACTAAAAAAATAAAAGACGCACGAATATTCTCCAATGAAAATTTTTGTTTACTAAAAAGATTAAGCCTTGCCATTAGACCTGAAGCACTATTTCATTGAAGTATATACCAAGGCGTAAAATAAAGGGTTTTCCAATAATAGGTGTTATTGGTGAATGGATTGCGTCACCAAGAGATGATTAACGATTTTTTATGGCCGAAATTGGATGGTATTGATCTGGACAACGTTTATTTTCAACAAGACGACGCTACATGCCGCACAAGTAACGAAACCATTGAAAAAAAGAAAAGTTTCCGGACCGAAGAGGTGATCACAAATGGCCACCGAGATCTTGTGGTTTAACACCTTGTGACTTTTTTCTTTGGGCCCACATTAAAGAGAAGGTCTACGCCAACAGCCCAGAGTCGATTCAAGACCTCAAAGATGGAATACGTGAGGCTATTGAGGACAATGGGCAGCCACTTTCCAATTCGGTTATGGAAAATTTCATGAAAAGGATATTGTCCTGTAAGCGTGGTCATGGTGGTTATTCGCCTGATGTTATTTTCCACTTTTAACGGCGTACCTTCCACTTTATAATGAAATAAACACCCGATCATTTACCATATATTTAAAAAATAGCATTTTTCTTTGAATATCAAAATAATAACACTTATTGGAAAACCCTTTAGTAAGAGACATGGTTTATTAAGAAACCAACATTAACACCAACAAAAATGTCAGACTTGAAATCAAACGGAGTATCTCAACGAACAAAAATCACACTTTCTAAGTTTCTGATCATGACCGTCCTTTTTGTTTAGCGCAGTAGCTTGGACGTTGGCAGCATTCGATGAAACGATCGTAGCAGGAACATTCTTCCACGTTACCGGAATGACTCGGGTTTTTGCCGACCAAGGGCTGCCTCCCCTGTGAACTAGCCCTGTTTAGTGTGCCGTACCTCACCCCCAATCTATCGTCACAGGAGCAATCCTATGCCGCAAGTCTGCTCAAAATACTTCTCTTCAGGGCTGGCATCGAACCCAACCCTGGACTCGAAGTTTTCTACCGCTGCGTATGCCAAAAACGGCTTCACCCAAACTCAACATCTGTTAGACGTAATCAGTGGGACGGGTGGTACAGTCTTAAGACCTGCTCAACCAAATGCAATTCCTGCAATGGCTCGTCCCATTTTCGGAGGTGGTGTAGTCACTACCCCAGATTGGCCTCGTGACTACGATGCCCCCTGCTGTAGATCCTGCACCCACAACCTCGCACCGTGGCGCAGCCGCCCACCACTATCAGGCCGTAACAACAACAGCGGAACAACAGTACGCCACTTACTTTCTCCAGCGAGAAGGTTGAGGAGGCCATCACCAAAGCTAACGCTTCTAAACATCCATTGATCCTGACGGATTTAAAATGTTAATGCTGAAAAACTTAGGTCCACTGGGAGAAGGGTTCCTCACAAGGGTATTCAATCTGTCTATGGCCTCTCTCATAATTCCTGACAAATGGAATGCAGGGAGGGGGACTCCCATTATTAAAACCTTAGAAACTCGCCAAACAAGGGGAAAACACATAACCCCAGCCACACTTCTGCAAGGATTGCGAAAAGTGTACAGCACCACCATAGCGCTCACTGCCATAAACACCCAAATTAACCGCGGACTTTACCAAAACCGCCCCTGCGAGAGGACTCTCCTAGTAGCGCTGGTCCTGAAGAAGGTCTCGGGAATAATTTGAGTGGTCAGCACTCGTCTGTCATCTTTCGAGACCAAAACTCAAAACAGAGGAAGATAAAGCAAGGTGTTCCGTAGGTTGGTGTCTCATCATCCTTGCTTTTCAACTTCTACATATCGAAGCTCCCCCAACCACCAGAGGGAGCCTCCTATGCTGACAACTGTCCGATAATGGTGTCGGGCAATGATATCAATGGCCTGTGCTTCAAAGTAACTTACCAGCCTTTCTCCATTAAATTCACGGAAGTCTCTTTACCATCTGGATAGAGGAGGTCAAAGGTCAGCTCGATGCCAATAGCACCAATACCGATTGTAAACAACCCCAAAATTTTGGGAGTCACCTTCGATAGTTTGCTCTCCTTTTCTGCGCTTACAATCGCATTTGCTACTGAAGTCCAAAACCGCAACAAAGTCCTCAAACCGCTTGTCAGCAGTACTTGGGCCAAAACAAAGAAATGTTATTGGCGGCATTTAAAGCAATTGGCCAACCGGTTCTTAATTATGCTGCGCCTGTACGGTCACCAGGAACTAGTGATTCGTGGAACTAGTGATTCGTGGAAGTAGTGGGTTCAGTTTCACATACCTAAATACAGCAATTAGGACAGCCATGGGCTGCCTCCTGATGTCCCCCTCCCACCCTTCTTACACCTACACAATGAGCCACTAACGCTTCCTGGGAAGAAGCACAATAAAATGCTCAGCAAACAGTTCCTGCTTAAGAACTACCGAAGATTTCATCCCTGTAGACACCTGCTAAAGCATGAGTTATCTCCAGGACAAAACGAACCCACAACTACTGGACCGGACAGTATATAGACAGACACTAAATGACATTCATCGGAAAACACTTACCACCTTCCTTAACTCTCTCTGGACTTCTGAATGCCATCATCGGAGTCCAACTGTCATTTACTGCAGATAAAAAGCTTCGATAGCCCGAGAGATTCGCGTAACTTTGGCTCAACTACGTTCTGAATACTGTAGCAGACTAAACTTTTACCTATCCAGAATCGAACCCAACATATATCTATCATGTAAAAGCACTCCGCACGATACTAACCACCTTTTCACATGCCCGATCAGGCATACTCACCTAACACCCCTCTCCCTCTGGACCCAACCTGTCGAAATAGCGCGTTTGGTGAGCATACCGTTAGATGAGCTAGACGAAGATGACATATAACTATGACACATTGCACGTGCAGGGTTTAGTAAGCTGCTACAATAACAACAACAACAACAAAGGACCTAGGAGCGTTCCCACGACAGTCGATTCTCCGTTATCAAAACTCGCCGTATTTATATCAGACCAAAGACTGTCACTCCAGCAGCATGTCACTCTTTTAAATGTATGGGGATTGTTTATGCTGTTACAACAACAACAACAGTATCAATGGTCCTAGCAGTGTTCGGGAGAATGAAGGAACATTCTTGAAGCTTTGCGCTTTGGTGGATAGAAGTATCGCTGGCTTTGGAACGATGATCTTTACGCCAACAAAGACATAGAGCAGCCAGTAAAGATCCAGTGACTTCGTTGGCTGAGTCATGTTATCCGAAGGGATACAAACGCTCCGGCTCTGAAAGTATTCGATGCGTTACGAGCTGGTGGTAGCAGACGAAGAGTAAGGACTCCTCTGCTTTCGAAAGATCAGTGGAGAAAGACTTGCCATCACTTGGTGTGTCCAAATGGCGCCGGTTAGCACGAGAAAGAAACGACTGGCGCGCTTTGTTAAACTCGGCCAAAATCGTGTAAGCGGTTATCGCATCCATGCAAAATTAACGAATTTAACTGTCTTTACGGAGGACTGTTTGGAAACATTTCAAAGAGATTTCGAAATGGATGCAATCTATGCAGATTTCTCTAAGGCTTTTGATAGGGTATCTCACGCAATATTAATAGCTAAACATGAGCGTTTCGGCTTTCACTCTCAATTTCTTAAGAGGCTAATTTCCTATCTTAATAATAGGCACTGTGTCGTTCGACTTGATAATGTATAGTTTTATTCTTCTTTCGCTTCGCCTGGTGTTCCCCAAGGTTGTGCCCTAGGTGCGCTACTAATTATCCTCTTCATTAACGATATTTCCTCCGGTTTTTCATTGTGTAATTTTCTTCTATACGCGGATGATCTAAAAATCTATTACGAAATTAAATGTCCAGAGTCTGTTCTGAGAGTTTTTTTCCGTTTTGCTTTGCGCTCGATGAAATTCGTTGATTCCATCCCGTCTTATCGATCTCGTTGCTTATTAATAAATCAAATGTGCTTAAATTCTAGGCATGTGCCCTTGTCGATGTGTTTTGTCTGCGATATTTGGAGAGATGAATGGCAGATGCATGGAACTGATATGCCAGTTTGCCATTCAAGTACTCAAAATGGTTAAGAAGCATTGCCGTATTAAAACTTCGTGTATGAAGCAAAGCAAAACAAACTTTCCGAGCCCATTCCACTTTAGAACAGAGCTTGGTGCACAATAGATCAATATAGTCGCAGTGCTAAAGATCCATACCTTACTCCTTTACTACCGTTAACCATAGCACAGAGCATATAAAATACCAATTCTAAAAAACGGGAATCTATTACCTACAAAAGGAACAATATTTCAGCGTAAAGTCGTAATTTACATGCCCCAATTCCAATACCGTCTCTCCAGCTTATACGTCTGAAAGCAATATGTTTATACGCCAGTCGAACAGCTTCACTCCATTGGCAAAATAGCATAAGCAAAGAATTTGTTTCCATTACATATGGCATTTGCCAACTCATGGCACGTCGCATCAGCGCATTGAAGCCACACCGGCACACTCTCCAAACGCCGTAACCCACACCGAACGAACTGTGTCCACCAAGTGCCACGGCTGACAACAATAGCAAAAAGCAGAGATTTGCAGATTTTCAGATTTTCTAATTTTCGACTTTTAGTAGCATTTTTCAACACGTCATGTAAATATTTGTATAACAACTCACATTCCGTATTCATTTACATAGCCAGCGCCAACCAAAGCCAATCATCACCACCACGCATTCTTCAATTTCAGCCAGGGCATACACGAAGCCAACGCTGCTGCTGCCATGGACACGTGTCAGAATGTCCAGTAGGCAACACCATCATCATCCTCACAGCCAACACCACCACATGCAGAAAAATCGGCTGGAGCTGCAGCAGGATGTGTGTAAACATTGAGATTTTTCCGCTAAACCGCCGTCACTACCGCCGTTGTTGTTGCTGCTGCCGGTGCTACGAATAGAAGTGAGGCTAATAAATAAATCGGCCAACCAAATTGAGCAGACGTCATCACCTTTTATGTTGTTGGGGTTCAATGGTTCGCTGACTCGTTGGCTCGCAGCACCGCATGGCTAGCGGTAAAGTACGTATGCCTGTATGTATGTGTGTATGTGTATGCATGTTTGTTATGTAATGTTTTGAATGACTTGCCGACTTGTTGGCTTAGCTCCTCCAATGCTTGTGTATGCTTGAACCTTAGCTATGGTGGACTTGCAAGTTTGCTGACAGCAAGCCATGAATATGTTGAGTACCTCTGTGTGCTGGTATGTGTAACAGTGAGGTGTTGGTGACTTTGTTTATACTTCTTTTGTTCTGTTTTATTTACTGTTGTTATTATTGCAATGCAGATCATTGATTTTACACATTTTGAATAAATAATGACCGTTGTGATGTTGGTTGGCTGGTGAATACGTCGAATACGATAAATTTGCTTTGGCGAGAAATTGCCTTAAATGCAAATGAAATTAAGTGGATTTCACAGTTGAATGGATTGAGAAGGCGAGAAGGGCGTTTGCATTTTTTTTTTTCATTGAGGGTGTGAAATTTTCAATGTGGCATGCAAATATGTAATTTTTATGTTGTTAATTTTGACCGCAATTCGTCAAATATTAAATTTGAGTTGGAGTGAAATATTTGCGAAGTGTTTAAAATGCATGAAAAGCAAATGAAATCAATGCTATTAGGAATAAATTTATTCAATTCAATGTCCTAATCAGGATCCTAATGTATGGCACAGAAGCGTGGACGATGACAATATCCGTTGAGGCGTCGCTTGGAGTGTTTGAGAGAAACATTCTGCGTAAGATTGTTGGACATTTGCACGTTGGTGCGGCCTCGTTGACTGGCTCATGTCGACCAAATGGATACCAACACTCCGGCTGTGAAAGTATTCGATGCCGTACCAGCTGTTGGTAACAAAGGAAGAAAAAAACCTAATCTGCGTTGGAAGGATCAGGTGGAGCAGGACTTGGTTTCACTTGCTGTTTCCTACTGGCGCTGGCTAGCACGAGAAAGAAACAATTGGCGCGTTTTATAAACTCGGCCAGCGTTGCGTAAACGGTTATCATGCCAATCGAAAAGAGAAGATCAGGCACTTATTGCTCAAATGCCTGGCGCTTAGCCCATCCGCAATCAGAGGCAACCACAGATGGCAAGAGATTTATATTTTAATCCAATCGGCGGCCGTGATAGCTGAGTGCTTCTATGCGTGACTATCATTTGGCAAAGCCTTAAACGGTAGAAGGCTCGAAACCCAATGTGGCTATGGAACACCGAATGATAGAAAAAATTGTTCTCTAATAGCGATCACTCCATGGAAAGCAGCGGCAAACCTCCGAGTGTAGGTAGGTAGGTGAAAAGGTTGATGTGCCAGTCTGGCACTCCTCAAGCAGCACTGAAGCCCCGTTTCGATACCATTGTGAAATCTTCAACAGACAGGCATCTACAGCCAACCAGAGCTGTTGATAAAATGGAGAAGATTGAAGGGTTGTTTAGGTTGGCGCACTCCCCCTACATTATAGCCCGTCCAAAGAGCTTCCCACCAAACCAGGCATCTATACGTTAAAATTGGCAAATCCACTGTGTTGTACATCCACAGCATGGCCTGTGGCTTGCGTCCCCATTTTTTGGCGAACATAGATTTGCAGGAGTAGAAGACTTTACTGGCATTCTTTACCCGATTTTCAATGTGTAGATTTCAATGGAGCTTGGAGTCAAGTATCACTGAAAGCGGGAGAACGTGGTTGTTGAATTTGGGAAGTCGAAAGGATGAATGTTTATATTTTCTGGTAATAGTACCAGCTCCGTTTTGTCAGAGTTGAATCGGAGGCCGCAAGTGGTAGCCCAGCAACTGAGTACAGCCAGTGACCTTTCCAAAATCTCAGCCATGACTGAGGGAAACGGTCCCGATATCATTAGAACCAAGTCATCGGCGTATGCTACTACCTCAACCGCACCCTTTTTTAGCATTATCAGAACTTCATCAATAGTGACTAGCCAAAGTAGAGGCGAAAGGATACCACCCTGCGACGTCCCCCGTGCACGAATCTAGTGATCTTAGCCCCCCTTGCCACCGCATTAACTTCGCTGCAGTCAAGCGGGAACGAGATCCAGTGACAGATAGGTCTTTCCGCCTCTAGTCTATCTAACGCAGTGACAATTGACTCCGCCCTGATGTTATTAAAAGCAAACTCTATATCTATCGCCGCAGTGAATTGTTTGCCCTCCAGAGATTTTTCCACAGTCCCTACGATCTCGTGTAAGGCTGATTCCGTGGATTTCCCTTTCAGGTAAGCAAGTTGAGCTGGAGATAATTTGGATTCGATGTACTCCCGGATATGATAATCAATCAATCTTTCAAACACCTTTAGGATAAATGAGGTAAGAGTTATATGCCTAAAGTCCCCCAAGGTGTTTGTTTTCTAAAGCATCACAGGCAAGATATCGTCAGAACCAGGAGATTTAAAGGGTGTATTTCTGCCTTAAAAAAGCTCCTCATAAAAAAGTTCATCTGCCGTTCGGAAGCGACGTAAAACTGTAGGTACTCTATTTGTGAAACCACGCCAAGAAGCAGACTTCCAGCTGGAGGTTAAGCTCAGCCAAACACTCAAAAAGCGTGTACGCGCCATTTAAAAGGTGATCAATTTAGTGGTATCGGATTTTAATTGAAATAAAAGAACGAAAATTCAAATTGATTGGGCGGGCAATCTTTATTGTTTTTGTGTAGGACCATTCATGACATTTATTTTTTTAAGATAGTCCCTTTCAAATGTTGTCCGCAACTGCGCCGTTATTCGACCACCCGTAAGCAACAATTTTGAATGACTTGCTGGACCACTTCGGTCCGTATCTCGTGAATAACTGTAGTAATGTAGGCGTCCAGGGCTCAAGCGAAGGTGGTTTATCCACAAAGCATTTAGACTTTACACATCCCCACAAATCCCACAAATAAAAGTCCAAAGGTGTGATATCACGTGATTTTGGTGACCAATCAACTGGTCCAAAGCGAGAGATAAATTGCTCATCGAAAGGACGGCGCAGTATATCCATTGTTTCACGGGCTGTATGGCCAGTAGCGTCGTCTTGTTTGAGCCGATGAACCAAATGCTACGGAGATCATGGGCTTCAATTTGCGGCATCAAAAAGTCGTTTATTATGGCGCGATAGCGTTCGCCATTCACTGTTACACTGGCGGCAGCCTCGTCTTTGAAAAAATATGGGCCGATGATTCCTCCAACCCATAGGCCAATGGGTTGTTTTCAATGGATGTAAGGGCTGTTGCTGACTTGCTTCAGGTTGCTTTTCAGCCCAAATACGGTCATTTTTCTTATTGACGTATCCTTTAAGCCAAAATTGGGTCACATTGCTTAGTCCTCATTGTTGGTCTGAGTGCGTGATGAACACTTTTCCCCAGAGCCTCGATTTTCGTAATGCAATTGCACGATTCGTAAACGTTGTTGAAGCGTAAATCTCTTCATGATAAAATGGCAATGAATATTGAAATAAATTATGTAGTTAGTTTGACAGTAGTCACGCGTGAGCTGTCAAAAACCTCTATTGTAAATTTACCTCCAATCTGATCACCCTTTAAATACATACCTGGACTTTTTACTATTCATTCCCTCTCTTTCGTTTTACTTTAAAAATATTATCTATTTTTACAGCTTTGACTTCTTCACAGTTAACTGAACTCTCATTCATTAGCTGCACATATGTGCTCATACATATAAAGGGTGTGTCAAAATTAACTATCTTTTTCTTATGTTCGTCTGCTGACCATTCATTTGGCAATTCATAACTTGAAGATTCTAGTTATTTTGGATTTATTAACTGGAAATGTGGTAGGCGATCAGAGACGATACGGAAATGCGTTCAACTTATAGAGGTTCTCCCTAACCTCTGTGCTTAAAAGCGGGCCGCTACCGCATTAGCTTCGTTAATCGTGCGGGCTTTTAAGTCACTACGGCCCAGTGCACGGGTGAACAACTTACGTTCGCAATCGAAGCGTATTTCAAGGCCAATAATTCAGGTACAACTGGTCAGTCAGTGCGCAAGCAATTTCTGTGGACGGCGTATGCCAACCGTTTATTTTCTGCCAATAACACGAGCTCATCCTTCCTTAATTACCCACACGTAGTTTGAGCAAGATGGCGCCACGCTGCACACGGCCATAGAGACCAATGCGATGCTTCGAGTTTTTGGCTTTAACAAACTGATAAGTCGTTTTGGACTTCGTATGGACTTTTTTCTGTGGGGCACTTCAAGAAAATTAGACTCGACAAGGGCAAGTAGCTTCTTCGGTGGCTGGCAATCAACGGCCATAAAACTATTCTTTTCACAGATGAGAAAATTTTCACTGTTGAAGAAGTTTTTAATAAGCAAACTGTCCTACGTAACAGGAACGACGCGGATTTATATCCGGCAAAGGACTGTCACTTCAGCAGCATTCCCCGTATATGTATGAGGAATATTTAAGCTGCTACAACAACAACAACAACCAAAAAGTCTATGCTAAAACTACTAAAGACGCAAAAAATGTTGTTCCAAGGCATAACGTGGCCACCATCCAGCCTCCGTAATGGTTTGGTGGGGAGTGTCTTGAAAAGGCGTTACATCTTTTTATTTCTGCGAAAACGGGGTTAAGACCGGGGCAAGGAGGATGTGTTAGAAGGCGTGTTGAAGCATTTGAGCAGAATCCCTCTCGTCAATGGAGAGCGTCTGATCTTCCAGCAAGATTCCGCTCCAGCCCATAAAGGAAAAACTATCCATCAATGGCTAAAAAACAATATTCCTAGGTTCATAGCCGCAGAAAAATGGGCGTCTGAATAGCCAACCTGCAACCCAGGCACTGAATTCGACTACAACAACCTCTACGCTAGTGGAACAAAGCAGAAATAGCCTCATCACCTTGAGTGGAAACCACAAATTTACCTTAAACTGGGTCCCGGGACATAGGAACATTGAAGGAAACGAAGAAGCGGACGAACTGACAAGAGCCATGGATAGCGTTCTTGGAGAATCAGTATTCACACCCCGGAGTGCAATCAAGAATGCAACCTCCTCAAAATATCTACGAATCGCGGATTCTAGATGGGATCAGACAACCTACAAAGTCAGCAGAACGGTATGGCCCACCTACAACCGGAAACAAACGTCAACAAATATGAAACGAAGGGATGCTGCAGACGCACGACAGTGATAACTGGCTTCTGGCATTTAGGAAAGCAGGCAGCAAAAATAAGCATCCCTTATAATACATACTGCCATAATTGTAACCAACCGGAGCAAAAGTAAACTATAGTATATTCCATTTCCTCTGCACTGCCCTATGTAAGGCGAGGATTTTAAACTCTGGCAAAGCGCTTTTTGAAATTCTCGAAGAGCTGGCCGCCATAGCCGTAAACAACCTTAAAAGGTTTCTTAAATGCACAGACTGGATACCATATAATCGTGAAGGAATAATCGCATAACTCGTTAGTAGCGAGGATATGGCAACAAAATGGTGCAAGAAGCAGAATTCAACCAACCAATCAACCTCAAAAGTAAAGTCTATGAAACAAATCCAGCAAACACCTCAGCATCTCGTTCGCAGATTTTTGCCAATCCCACATCACTTCTCCATCGATTGGCATGGAGTACGAAAGCCAGGTTCCAAGTGTATATCCGGCTAACATTTAGAGAAAATAATTACATAATAAATAAAAAAATCCTCATTTATCTTTTTTGTAACAATTATCGAAATAAACTTTTATTATTAGTAATAATTTCTTAATTTATCATTTAATTCCTAATTCAACCACCGGATTCTCTGTTCTTTCACATATGCCAAAATATTACTGAAATTTTCTCTAAAAAGTGAACCTTCAAAGCGAACATGAGAGTGGCATTTATGGGTTGATGACATTTTGTGACACCCTGTATTTGGCTTAAACTCTTATACTCATTTCCACTACTCTTTGTCAATAAAAAAATTGTTGCAATACTTTTTTCCATTTCATATTATGTTCCAGTGACCACACAAGTCATCTTTTGTCGTTTGTGGCACAATCGCATTGTACCCGCATAATTGCTTTTATGCCTGCAACGAACCGCGGACAAAGCAGCTACGATATATTTTATTTCGATTTCGCTATTCCACTCTGCAAACACAATACGAGTAGATATGCAAATAAATATTTGCGGATATTTTTAAAAGCGGAATAGCTTTTTATACCCAGCGCATCGGCAAACAGTGGATTACAATTTTATAGCTAAACTAACTGCATCTAATGTGAGTAAAAGCGCTTCGAAATTAGGAAAGTAAGGAAAAATGTAGATAAAGGTGTATCAAATTACGACTTAAGATTGCTCGCAAGCTAATTCAGCAGTCATAGTAGTAACTTGGAGTGAGACTATGACTATTAGGAATGTGGCTGCCAAGGACATCTTAGCCTTTATTAGGGTGTCTGCAAGTGATCGGGTATTGGAGAGGCGTGATACCTAAGTTTTTGAATTTTTCATACTGATGAGAAGAATCAATTAAGTCGCTGCTGTCTAACCGAGATGCTGAAATTTAGAAATTTGAAGTGACAATCAAGCTGTCATAGATCTTTAACAAGTCAAGTTTTAACTCTGTTGGTTAACATAAGGAGCTTTTTTGGCTATCTAGTCAAAATACACAGAATACTTGTCCAGACTAGGCTCTAACCAGTCTTGCTTTGGTCGTTAAACATTCATTTAATCAGTTGTACCAAATATTTTAATTCTTGCATGCATTTCGGAGGAGTTTTAACTTCCAAAACTCCTACCTTTTGTTGTTGTTGTTGTTGTAGCAGAATAAACATTCCCCATATATGGAAATGTCCTGACCGTCCTTGGCCGCATTAAAATACGAGGCGTTCCGTAACATAGAGTCCACTATAGTGAGTTCAAACTTGTCCTTAGTTCGCATGCCTTAAGGAGCCTGCGCAGAAAGTGGACCACATTTGAACCTCATCTACTGAAACATAAAAAATCAAAATTTTCTTTCCTCTGTGTTCTTCGTGTTAGGTTTTGTTAGAATGAAATCGCAAGATTTAGGGTTTGCTTAGTATTATTTGGACATCACAGGTTTCGGATGACCATTTGATCGGACAGCTTCTTGTATTAAAGCCCTCCCGTTTGATTTTCTTGGTACTGATACTGGTTTATTTCTATACCCATAGTTTCTGCAGTAACTATAGATATTTAATTCATATCTAATGGTATATGATATCTCCCTACCGAGAGTTTTGCCGCCAATGCCCACGAACATTTGAAATGAGCCTTGCAACTTCGATCCTGGACTTTGATCTGGACTCTTAAGATCTTATTCGGGTTAAGTGAGTTTGGGTTTTCTGTACTCGTATTTCCATTAATGTGCTTTGTTGTAATTTATCCAAAGCTCTTTCATAGCCCACAAAGCAATTCATGCTTTCAGCAAGAATACATCCTTCTTGACGCCTTTACAATTTTGCACAAGAAATTATATGTTAGCTGAATAATGCCTGTCTGCTGCCCATAGAGTCTCTGAAGCAGAGGTGGGAACGACCCATTGCTGCTTCACATTTGTTGTGGATTCTGTCAGTAATAACTAAGAGGAATGTCTTAAGAACATGGTTAATCAGGCGACACTCCGGTATTATAAATTGTATTGAAGAAGTTCTCCAGCAGACTTATATTTTCCTCGCCGATTAGTTTTCCACTAATTCCGCAGATTGTCTAAGCCAACAGCTTTTTTATATTTGAATGCTTTTATTGACTTTACAATTTCAGCACTTGTTATTAGTGGATCCGTCGATTCTAAAGGTATTGATGATAGATTCAGATTTAGTTTTCCATTGTTCTTGAATATAAAGTTCTTCTCTTCTGTTGTTGTTGTTTTAGCAGCATAAACATTCCCCATACTTACATCCGGGGAATGCTGCTGGAGTGACAGTCCTTGGCCAGATATAAATCCCGGTCGTTTCGGTAACGTAGAACCGACAGTCGTGGAAAAGTTCTCTCTTCTCTTCTGAGCTCGTGACAATTTGACCAGTGCCATTCGTTGAAATAAAATTTAATCATCTGCTTTAATGGCAGTTCATCAAAATGTGCGTTGGTTAAATAAATTCCGTTTCTGTCCACCCACAGACACTTGTATACTCGTTCAATTTATTTTTTAATGACTGAAGTGCAGTAAATATGCAGATATGTCAAAGACCAAAGCAGAAGTGCTTATGTTGTCAAGTGTTCTATTAAACATACACCTTTATGCAATATTTAAACGCATATACATATGAATTGGTGGCGGGTGTTCTTTTAGACGCCTAGAACTTGCAGTAAAGATTTCACTCAAATCAGCAATATAACCAAGCACATGGCATTTCTATTCAGTATAGATACACTCTAGTAAATTATCAGAAATATCAGGTTTGAAACCAAAGTACGTTTGTACGTTAAATCGAGAATAATTATTTCGATTCCTTATTCTAATAGCGGTATTTCTGCCATGCCTCATAAAAATATCTGCCGTTCGGGGTCGGTTTGAAACTGTGGGTCGCTCCATTTGTGGAACAACATCAAGACGCACACCACAAATTGGAAGAGGAGCTCGGCCAAACACCCAAAATGGGTGTAAGCGCCAATTATAAAGGGTGGTTAAATTTTAAGGGCCGATGTTGAATGTGAACCACACATAAACGTCAAGTTTTTTTCTGCATTTCATTTAACATTTTTCAATTTCAGACTAACTCAATTTTAACCATTTTAACCCAATTTAAGCATATAGCGCACTCCATCTTCAGTGATGAGGCACATTTTCACCTCAGTGGATTCGTCAATAAGCAGAATTGCCGCATTTGGGCGAATGATAATCCAAGAGTGATTGCCGAGAAACCAATGCACCCACAAAGAGTGACTGTTTGGTGCGGTTTATGGGCCGGCGGCATCATTGGGCCGTATTTTTTCCAAAATGAGGCTGGTCAAGCAGTTACTGTGAATAGTGTTCGCTATCGTGAGATGATAACGAACTTTTGATGGCCCGAAGTGGAAGATATTGATGTGGACGATATGTGGTTTCAACAGGACGGTGCCACTTGTCACACAGCTAACGAAACAATGACTCTTTTTCGCGAAAAATTTGATGGACGAATAATCTCACGTCGCGGCGATGTCAATTGGCCGCCAAGATCATGTGATTTGACACCGTTGGACTTCTTTCTTTGAGGTTATTTGAAAGAAAAGGTGTACGTCGATAAGCCAGTAATAATTCAAGAGCTAAAGGATGAGATAATTCGGCACATTAACGGCAAAGAACCTCAATTATGCCTCAGCGTCATCGAAAATTTGGACCATCGGATGGAGGTGTGCCGCCGAAGCCGCAGCGGCCATTTGGCCGATATTTTGTTCCATACGTGGTCATACCAATATTATCATAATAAAGAGAAATGATAATAATTTCCTAAAAAAATTGTATTTTTTTCAAAATCAACACCGGCCCTAGAAAGTTAACCACCCTTTATATATATATATATATATTCATAGGCACATATCACCATGAATTTATGGTGTTTAGAGAATGCAATGTTGTTTAGTTGTAAACAGAAGTTTGTCGACGAGAATATCGAGATTGGTACCGAATGTACTTAGTCCTGCCATAAGTTCTGTTACAAGTTAAGACCGTTATAGATATGAAATTATAATACTGTTACTTTCAATGAAGTTAAAAATAAAATGTTAGTTTTCATTAGAAATGGTCACCATTTGCCTTTACACAAGGCTTCAAATGATTAGGCCATTCAGCTGTTGCAGCACGCACGGGTTCCATGAGTATTAACGTCGCTGCTCGAGCCAAAGATTGTTTGAGACTCTCCAAATTTCTGTGAGCTTTTCGATAGGCCTTGTTCTCCCATTCTAACCACAAACTTTAGACCAATGGATTCAGATCTGAGCTTCCAAACGGCCAACCCTCTGCGGCTATGAACCCAGGAATATTGGTTTTTAGCCACTGCTGTGTGGTTCTTGCCTTATGGGCTGTGAATGTATATGTTTTATGGTTTCGATTGAGGCATTGGAAGCCAATATTACTGAAGTTATTCACGAGATACCGACCGAAGTGGTCCAGCGAGTCGTTCTAAATGGATAGTCGAATTACGGCGCTGTTGCGGCCAACATTTGAAAGAAATTATATTTAAAATATAAATGTCATGATTGGTTCTACATAAGAATAATAAATTGCTCAATCAATTCGAAATCCTATACCTCTAAATTGATCACCCCTTATATGATACAAAACTTTCTATTTTTTTCTGGTTATTCACTTGAATAAAGCATACTCCTAAAAATGGGCCCATTATATGCAAATTTCAGGCGCACCTGTGGATCATATTGTTGAATACATTTCAACACACAGAACGGTGGATATATGTACATATGTGCATGTGTATTTCGTATGTGTATTGGTGGTGCTTGCTTTTAGTGCTGTGGATTGTCACTCTTTGCATTTGTTTCTCTCACCGGACAATGTCAATTGTGGCAGCGGGTTAAATAAACATGACTAGCTGGTTCACTATTTTTTCAACGACAACTGTCGTCCAGCTGTTATACGAGTATTGCTGATGATTCCACTCTAATGAAAACATTTTATCACTCGAAATACCCGTTTGTCTTTCATCCACAAAGTGTGAGTGAGTTTATGAAGAGTTCTTATATTTGCATAGCTTTATTGAATTTGAAAGTATCCGCAGTGAATAGGTAGCACTAAAAACTAAAGTAAATAAATTAATAAAGATAAAGAAAAATGTTTGAAAGTGTTTGAAAAGGAATTATATTAGAATATTAACTCTATTCTTATATGCCGTGGATGTCTGTGCGCTAACATCGGATATATTCCTAAAAGGGCTTAGGATGAAAGTGCAGGGAATTCTGGATAAAATCGTTGACTGGTGCACGAGACAAAGTCTTTCCGTGAATCCAAACAAAACTACCTTAGTCTTTTTCACGAGAAATCGTTCATACGTCAGGAACTATATCTACAGACTGCAAAGAAGTGCAAAGGAGTGACATGCGAACAACGTCCGACGATGCCCTTAATTATATACTTGATTTGCTCCCCTTGGGTCTTAAAATACAGCAGGAAGCAATAAAATAAAAGAAATGTGTAGACTCCGTAAATATGGTTTCTGGCACGAAGACGGAGCTTCGGGACACATAGAAATCTATCACTGTTTTTGGCACCTAAGGTCCTTAGTTTCATCTAGAAAAAAATTTGATGTGAAATTTCAAGTTATCCAAAGTGCATTCAAAGAAATTATACGGATATTTTCTTTACCGATGGAAATAAATGAGGTTCTAAAGCCGGATGGTACTTAAACGAAAGAATGAGTATAATTACGCGATGGGAGGAGTGTTAACTGAAAGTAGCGGCGGGATAATTGAGATGAGATGGAGTGGGAAACAGATTGGAGTCTTTAGTGACGGTCAGGCTGCACTGAAGGCCCTGGAGAACGTGAAGCAAACCTCAAAGATTGTTCAAGAATGTATGAAGAAGCTCAATTCTGTTGCAAGACGAAATAAACTTGTACTTATACAGGTTCCAGGACACGGCGGTGTTCAAGGAAATGAAATTGCCGATGAATTGGCCAACTCTGGATCAGCGGTTACCCCACAGGCGTGGGTTATGTATGCTATCCGGTCTAGAGCGCTGCCGAACTGTAAAGTGTTTTGTGAAAAGCCTAAACAGAAAACTTTCGGACCTTTTTCTAAAACTTGGAAGAAAAGACGTTCGGTTGATGGTCGGTATTATTACAGGGCATATTCTATGGGGTCAGCATATGGACACCTTTGGAATTATTGAGGACCCGATTTGCCTGTCTTGCTTAGAGGAGACGGATAGTACTGAACATTTTATCTGTGAATATCCTGCCTTTGCTAGAGCTGCGAATTTTGTGTTCGATGTCTTGAGAACGAGTAATATTCGTTCTCTCAAACGGGCGGATATTTTCAGATTTGCCAAAAAACACAGGTTGCTTTCTTTTACTTCTCTCCTTTCCTCCTTGACTATCACCCTTTCACTTTCCGGAGCTTGAAATACAATGTGCTTTTTAGCTTGAGTGTTTAGGAGTTGCCAAACCCATCGGTGCTTCTTCGTTCGCCCGAAAAACGAAACATGGACAGTAAGAAAAAGGAATAACAAATATAAGAAATTTTGTTTTTTAACATTTGTTATTTAAAGCTTAATAGTTTGTGCTGCCACCTTGTTTATAAATGGCTTGTACAAAGTGTCCAGGTAAACTAATGAAATTTTAGACCAGGTGGTTTTAATCATTCGAATTAAAGCATTTTTTTCGTGAAATTTTTCACCATTTTCAAAAACCTTACGGGCAAGCCATCCCTTTAAATTTTCAATAATTTTCAGATCTGGGGACTACGGTGGTCATGCTAAATCTTCAAAGTTTTGGGACGTAATCCAAGTTTTGAGCGCACTTGAAGTGTGTACAAGTTCATTATCCTGTTCAAAGATCCTATTGATCCAAATGTTTCACACATCTCGGGAAAAGATGATTCCAATAGAGCTTTATAGCTGTTTCCTGTCATTTCGTATTCTACAATTATCAATTCTAACGCGCCATAGTACGATCTGAGATCATAGTACGTCTATGAGAATTAACGTAATCAACAACACAGAGTTTAAAATAGACGGAGGACAAGTTGACGATGTAAACAAATTTGAGTATCTAGGTAGCATCCTAACCCCCGATGGTGGCACAACGGCTGACATTCAGCGTAGGATATCCATAGCGACGAACACGTTTGCTGGGATGTCACGAGTGTGGTCTAACAAAGCGCTTAAAAGAGACACTATAATCGGTATATTTAATGCTTGCGTAAAATCTGTGTTACTGTATGATAGCGAAACGTGGCACATGAAACAAGACTCAACGAGAAAACTACAGGCATTCGTAAACAGATGCTTGCGACGCATTATCGGTATCTGGTGGCCACGTACTATATCTAACCCTCGCCTGTGGCAACTGACGAACCAAAAACCTATTGAAAAGGAAATAATGCACAGAAAGTACAAATGGATCGGGCACACCCTCCGAAAACAACCCGATGAAATAGCCTACTCAGCCTTACAATGGAACCCGGAAGGCACTAGAAACAGAGGGCGTCCCAAAATGACTTGGCGTAGATGCGTTAACCAGGAATCCAAAAAGTCATTCAATGAATTAAAATTCCTAGCCAGCAATCGGAATATGTGGAAATCTTTTGTAGATAGACTAAATTCTTAGTACATATACCTATATGTATCGTAATACCTGAACATGTCAATAATAATAATAATAATAGTACGATATTGCTCCCCATACCATAACACCACCTTCACGGCAGTCATGTCGACTCAAGTACCTTTCCTCTTTTCTTAAGTCATGGAAATAGTAATTGTTTCCCTCCGGCCCATCCAGATTGAAATTCTTTTTGTCACTAAGTACTACTTTTTTCTATTCACCGGAATCGTCATTTGGAACAGAACTTCAAACCATGTGGTCCGCTGTGCGTATTTGAATATAGCTCGGAAAGTTATGGGAACTCTACTATAAAACTTTCAGGTATTAAGGAACATATATATATGTATAATATATTTGTATTTATTTAAGTGGCAAGTGCACCCAGTTTGGGTGTTTGGCCAAGCTCCTCCTCCTATTTGTGGCGTGCGTGATGATGTTGTTCCACAAATACGGCAGATATTTTTTATGAAGAGCTTTTTCATGGCAGAAATACACTCGGAGGTTTGTCATTACCTGCCGGGGGGCGGCCGCTATTAGAAAAAACTTTTTCTTTATTTTGATGTTTCACCGAGATATGAACCTTTTTTTTCGAAAAATGAAAAAATAGATGCTTACCCGTTCAAGGTTAATGACAAAAAAATATGGTTGGGAAAATTAGAGAAAAAAAATTTTCTAAGTATATTTGATCCTAAAAAATACAAAATAAAAAATTTGTAATATTAAAATGAACCGAAGATATTTCACTTTGAAAAACTCTTTGCCAAACTTTTCAACATTGAATAAATGTAAATTGTCCATGTTTTTTTTTTTAATTTGTTCCCTTTGTATATTCAAGCCTACAAATAAATCGGGTTTCAAAAAAAATTTACCACAATAAATATATCGAAAATAGTTGAATCAATTTACATGGAATAGCTCATTTATTGGGGAATTTATGTATATTTTAAATTTTTTCTAGATATGTCAGGTTTGAGAAATGAGTAAACAAAATTCTTCGAAATTTTTTTATATACAGGGTGCGCCATCTCGAGCTTCGGTATGGAAATATTGAATAACTTTAGCAACTAGCAAAATTGAATGTTTGTTGGTGTTTTTTTATTTGATTTTGTCCTTTACAATCTGTTTCAACTGCACTTAGAACACAACATCCAACAAATGACCACCTTTACGAGCCACACAATATTGTGCTCTTTTTTAGTCAGATTGCGTATGGTGTTATCAGAAGGCACTTTACGACCGCGGTATTTTCGACGGTATGCACGTTGAGCAAGCACAATTGAACGACCATTTTCCAAATACATGGTCACAATTTCCGCGCGTTCTTTAGGTGTAAAGTTATTCATCGTTAAAATTGTACTGAATTGACGTTTCCAAATTATTTTTTCCTTCTGACAATGGATAGCAAAGTTATTCAATATTTCCATACTGAAGCTCGAGATGGCGCACCCTGTATTAATCTCATAAATAAATGAATGAACACAAATGAAATTTGCACTATGACCTCACTGTCTTTTGTGTCCTCTACCGATCACAGTGCTTCATCCAATCCCAGCTCTCTCAATAAACCTAAGATGGAGCTGCTTTGGGCTGAGATTATGGGCCTCTCTTCCAATCGCTTAAGGCCGAGATATTTAATCTTTTTCTCGCTATGGCATCAAATTCAAGAAGAAGGTGTGTTGCAATTTCCGGGCATTGGTCGCAGAAACCAACAGGAGTCGGTGGATCATATCCCAAAACTGTGCAGATATCTGCACAAACTGCGGTGGACTTGCCTTTAGGGAGGGTTATGAGTAGCCTGCATGACAATGGCACTGGACTGGAACCCGCCAGAGAGCATAGGTCTGCGACCAGCCAAATATTACTTGGAAAAGGTCGATGTTGCGGGAACTAGCAGATGCTGGGATGGCGGAAAAGCAACATCCCAGAACCGTGTACGATTGAAGAGTCTTGTCGAGGCCCTATGCTCTCGAGCGATGTGAACAAGGATATAAAAAAATGAAATGAAATATCGAAAATTTTCATATTTTTGCAAAAACAAATTTTTTTTCGAACTTTGTAAATTACCGGGAAAAGCTTTATTTTAATTGAAAAATTAAGCATGAGCGAAAAATACAATAGTTTATTTCATTTCTCATAATTTAATATATCACTTGTTTTGAGCGGTTGACAAATTCTCCAGATATCATAAAATTTTATGATCTACCTTTTTCCCTTTGATCCGAAACTGTTATTTGGCAATATCCCCCAAGTTACATGACAGAAAAAAAATTATGGACGTATAGATTTTGGGGCTCAGCCACTGATTTTACATGGGAGGGTTTGGCTTACGGTGTTTTTAAGCATGTTTTATGAACTACTTGCATTTCTGTTAGTTGAGGTACAATTTGATCTAAACAAATTCGGATTTTCCATATTCAAAAAGAAAAAAATAGCGTCGTTCTCTTCAAGCTCTGTTCTACTCGTATGTATTTACCTACGCCATAAAGATTTATTACATCTCCATTTAATTTTAATTAATTTAATTCTTGTCTACCGTTTCTTTGGTCTTATAGCCATGTGAGTATACCTCATACCATTTGGATAACGTCCGTTCCACAACAAAGTGTTATTGTAGGAGCCATTCAAATTGCTGAAATATATTGAGTTAAAAATTACTGATCTTTTCTACTTTGGAACATTCATTTTACTGCCTACCTCCACCAGCAATCCTTGTACCACCAAGCACCATGCCAGATCTCAGCGCAATTCTCCTTAGCCTCATCGTTATCCTGATCAAAAGTACTAAACTTCTGACCATCATGGTAGCCACGTAATGCCTCGCCAGCTGTGCCGGAATATTTTCCTAAAATATTTAACGCATACTTCTCCTCCTCGTTGCCTACAACAAAACTTTCATATTTCGCATATATCTGAGTTCCCGCGTAGTCCATCATTTCAATCCGTAACTCCTGCAGCTCGACTTGTGTCAAGGCGTGCAACTTATTTAAGCCAATAAAAAAATTGCCATCCAAATTGCCAAAGCCAGTTTGGTAGTCATGCCAAGTGCGATAAAAATTCACCAATCCATCCTGGCGTCGCTGTATCAGCGTCCATGCATCGCCACCGTTTGGATCTTTCAAGCAATACACGTAAAACGGATGTTCGAACCACTCGGCCAGGTATATCTGATAGATGCCACTCTCCGCTTTGCTACCAATGGCTGATAATGCCTCGGCACAGTTTCGTGGCAAAGGAGGTGTGTAAGCTGAACGGCCAAGTGGCTTTTCCGCGAAAGGTCCAACGGTGGCGTTCTCAACTCGATTATTCGTCAAGCAAAAGGTGACGGAAAATGTCAAAGCGGCAATTATGATGGCGCTGGTGAAATGTAAACAAAGCATTTCGAATTGTTGGCAACTAACTGTTGTGCAAATATTATTAGAAGGGCTTTTTATGCAGAGGTGGCGAACATACTTACTTATGTGTGTGTGTATATGCATTTACTGTATCTTATCGCTTAGATAAGATCTACGATTCTGAAGAACTCGGTGATTTTTCATTGTTTATTTATTTTTTCTTTAGTTATTTATAAACCAAAACTAAAGGGTCGTTCAAAAGTTGTTTGCTTAGATATTGGATGGTTTTTTTTTGTCGGGATAACTAGCAAGTGCAGCACTCCGACATTAATTAACACTGCACTCGCATTCCCTTTTAATGTTCTTTAAATCTATCTCCGAAGAAATCTGAGTAGATCTTATGGTGCCAAGGAGCCAAAGAGGTCGCTTCTTAACAAATCAGTGCCAAGGATCTCAAACATGATTCGTGCGAAAGCGGAGCAGACGCACAGAAAGTCGTCCGGCGTCTCATCCTCCTCTCCACATGTTGAGCAGAGTGCACTGCTGCCCGCCTATTCCATGTGCTTCGCCCACAGAAAGTGGCCCGTCATTAGTGCAACCAGCTGACTACAGTCCCTTCTCCTTAATGACAGGACGATCTGCGAAAGTTGGTCGGGCATGACAGATAACAACAGTTAGGTCCATCTGCAGCCACTCTCAGCCTGCCAAGCTCGCTTGTGGGTTGTAGTAACCCATTTGCTAACCGTGGCTTTGATAGTCGCAGAAGTGAGTAGCAAAACGGGCTATTGTCCTGCTAGATTCCACGAAGACCCCAGAGCCGGAGCCGTGCTCAGTCCTGAAGCCATCCGTAAAACTGCGAAAACAGTGTTTGCCGGGCTCATTTTTAAAGTTTGACTACAACTGAGCCTCTGACAGCACTACACTGTATCTCTTTTCAAGTAGGCCTCTTGATGGCATGGAATCAAGGTGCATGGAGAGAATCGTTGGATCGAGGTCCATGCCTTCTCTGTTTTCCAATGCCGGACAGAGGCCGTACCAGTTCCCATTGTGTTTCAGCCTGCTGATGGCCTTCAAGGCCTCTCCTTGGATGAAAGTATCAAGTGATGGTAGACCAATCAGAGCATCTAATGTCGGACCTGGAGTAGTCGGAAAAGCTCCGCTACAACAGATAGCCACAGTGCGTTCTAGTCTCGATAAGGTCCTCCTGACTCCCACGAGAGAGAGTCTACTTATGCAGGCAACTGATGCATAGGTGATAATAGGTCTTATCATAGCCGCGTAGATATAGGACCTTGCTAGTAGAAAGATCCACTTTTCTCCAAAGACATCTATGCTCTGCCAGAAAGCTGTCAGTGCTTTGGATGTCTTTGTTTCAACTTGTGACTTCCAAAGAAATTTACTATCGAGGATTACTCCATGATATTTGATTTCTTTGGGTAGGTGGATTGTGGCTCCTTTTAGTTTAGACAGAACGAGTCCATCAAGCTTCCTCTTTCTAGTAAGAGGTTTTGGTGAGGTTTGCCGATAGCCCATTCGCACAGCACCAAATATCAATCATATCCAGAGTTTTCTGCACTTTTTTACAGATGTTGTTGGTCGGTCGGTCAAAGTGGTGATTCATCCAGAAAGCAACTAGCACTTCCGCCCCATTTTGAGTGGTAACAAACCATGCTACCAACTTGTTTAACAGTTATTAACAGCATGACCATATCCCTCTGTGCGGCTCAGGAACCTTATTAGGTTGTTGAGGTCTAAACCCGACAGTTGTTCGAGACTCTCGAACAGTGGTTTGCCAAGGGTTGACATTCTCTCCTTCCATAAAACAGGGCGTTCACAGTGGAAAATAGTTTCTTCTTTCTCAGGTTGTTTACAACTGTGGCAGTGTGTGTTGTGATAGATTGTTCCTCGATAGACCAAAAGCCAGTTATGACTGCCATGGTATAACTTTCCTACCTAACCTTGGATGTCGTTTTGTCTCTCCTTCTGCATTTTTCTATTTGTAGACATTTTAAGGAAATTGCATGCTTTTTTACAACCTGTGGTATGCATACAGATTCTGCAAGGTTGTTATTCGTGGCAAATCCCCCTCTTGCCAGTTTATTTGCTTTTTCGTTACCTTCAATGTTCCGATGTCATGGGGACCCAGATTAAGGAAACTTTATGGGTTACATTCAAGTTGGTAAAGCTATATCTGCTTTGTTCACCAGTTTAGAGGTTCTAGTAATTACATCCATAATCCCTGGATTGCAGCTTGGCTATCCGAAAGAATAGCCATATTGCGCTTAAAAGAGAAATATGCGAATAGCAGCCTACCAGCTTCACCTATTGCCAAAACTTCCGCCTTTAAAACTCTGCTAGTATTAGGAAAACATACCGAGTTTTCAATACTAAGTCTATGAGAATATATACCTGCTCCAACACTACAATCCATCTTTGAACCTCTGTGCAGACAGTAGCGTCAACGTTGTTTAGTAAAAGTCCCTTACTACATTCCTCCCGAGATGGAAAAAGAGTGGAAAAATTTCATTGAATGACACCGTTGGGACGATGTAATCAATCCTCTTCGCGGTGAACTGAGTTTGGTAAAAATAATCGTACGAATGAGTCGACAATTCAAAGGTCAGAGAAAAACTGTCATTCAATTGGTTATATGGAAGACAGAAAAAGAGCTGGTATACCAAAAACTGTACGTTCTGTTGAGAATAGTGCTGCTGTAGCGCAAAGCGTTGCTGAATAACCTTCAACATCGATATCTCGACAAATTCACTCTTTGACAGATTTTACCTGTAAATAAATTTACAAGTAATGTATAATGTGAATAAAAATAGTGAACCCTAAAAGAATCTAAATTTTTACGTATTTTACAATATTTTAAAACAACATCTAGGCGCGTCTTTTGAAAGACCCTCTACATATACCTATACATTCTTATATGCGGGTAAACGTTTCAATTACACTCTCTACGGAAGTAATTCATTCATATTTATGATACTTATTAGATAGCTATCAGGTACGTATTTAGTTACAATAAAAATATAGGGTTTTTCAGTAAGAGCGCTTAAATTTTTACCTTTAATAAGTCTAGGTTTCTTTTTCGAAGTCAGAAACATCGGATTCCCGTGTAGCACATATAATCTTGACCAGAGCCTCAGTGTAGGTGACGCATCGTTAAATCTTCGTACCAAACAGTGACTTTTTCAAAGTTACGAACACCTGATGAATATCTCATGGGTTTTCTTTTGCTCTAAATCTTCTTACCATACGGAGACTTTTTCGTAGTTTGGGGCACCTGATGAATGTTCCATGGATCTTCTTAGCTCCTAATCCGGCAAATTTTAACGAAGACACTTAACCGGAAATGTGTTGCATCACTGAAGATGATTTCTTTTTGAAACGATTTTGATAATAAATTGTAACAACTTCAACCACAACAACAACTTCAATTAGTATCCCGGCGACCGCCGTAGCTGAATGGGTTGGTGCGTGACTACCATTTGGGAGTGGGTAGATTCGTATCTCCGGGGCAAACCTCCGAGTGTATTTCTGCCGTGAAAAAGCTCCTCATAAGAAAACCATTTGTCGTTCCGAATTGGACTAAAACTGTAGGTATGTCCATTTGTGAAAAAACATCAATACCATCGTCTACGATACTTGCCGTCGCCAACGTGCAAAGGTCCGAAAAACTTCCATAAAATCTTTCTTTCAAATACTCCAGGTAACGTCTCATTGGATGTTGCCATCGTACAAGCTTCTGCGCCATACCTTAGAAAGGACTTGATGAGAGCCTAACAACTAACATTCTACAGTTTTGTTCGTCGAGAGAGGACTTTAAAACGCAATTGCCTACTTAGTCCAAAGTAGCACTCCGTTGGATTTCAAGGCTGACATTGTTATCGGTGTCAATGCTGGTTCCTAGATAAACGAAGTCTCTTACAACTGCGAAATCGTAACTGTCAACAGTGACGTGGGTGAAGATAAGCGAGTGCGCCGACTGTTTGTTTGAAGACAGGAGGTACTTCGTTTTGTTCTTTTGTTCTCACCTGACCCATTCGGTTTCCCTCTTTTCCAACGAAATTATTATCATCGACATACGCCAGCAATCATACGATCTTATAAAAAACTGTGTCTAGCGGTTAAGTTCTGCGGCTCACACGATCTTTTACAAAAGTCACACATCAGAGAGTCACCCAGTTTGAAACCTTATTTAGTATCAAAACGGCTCGGAGAGGTCATTCCCAATTCTGATGGTGCTCCTGGTGTTTGGCAACGTCATTTTGCATATCTTTAAAATCTACAAAAAGATGGTGTGTGTCGGTGGGCCATATAGCGTTTGCTTTTTGAACCACCTATTTTTTTGAGAATGGTAACACAAATGACATGGCGGCCGCCGTAGCCGAATGGATTGGTGCGTGATTACCATTCGGAATTCACAGCGAGGTCGTTGGTTCGAATCTAGTGAAAGCAAAATTTATAAAAAAAAAAAAAAACATTTTTCTAATAGCGGTCGCCCCTCGACAGGCAATGGCAAACCTCCGAGTGTATTTCTGCCATGAAAAAAAGCTCCTCATAAAAATATCTGCCGTTCGGAGTCGGCTTGAAACTGTAGGTCTCTCCATTTGTGGAACAACATCAAGACGCACACCACAAATAGGAGGAGGAGCTCGGCCAAACACCTAACAGAAGTGTACGCGCCAATTATTTATTTTTTATTTTTTAACACAAATGGCATGTCAAATGTGTTCATAATTTACTTAAAGGTTTGACATTTACGAAATGGGACGCTATACGCTTGAACAAAATTGGGAAATATTGAAAACCTATTTCCAAAGTGGTGAGTCTTCTTCTTCTTTTCTGGTTTTCACATCGGTGGCTACGACAATAAGCAAAATTGTCGGATTTGGGGCTCAGAAAATCCACAACGAGTCACTGTTTCGTGTGGTTTTTGGTCTGGCGGCTTCATCGGGCCATTTTTATTCGAAAATGAGCGAGGAGCCGCGGTTAAAGTAAATGGCGGGCGTTATCGTGACATGCTCAATGAGTTGTTTCCAAAAATCGAAGGGGATGACATGGACGACATTTGGTTTCAACAGGACGGTGTATCTTATCACACTGCCAAAGTTACACTCGAACTTTTGGCTACAGTTTTTGAAAACCGAATAATCAGCCGAAATTCCGATATAAATTGGCCGCCTCGGAGCTGTGATTTAAGCCCGTTGGACTATTTTTTGTGGGGAGCCGTTAAGGACAAATGCTATGCGAACCATCCAGAGACGATTGATGCTTTAAAATACGAAATCGAAGTTGCCATTCATGAAATTGGAGCCCAAACAATCGAAAATGTGCTTAAAAATTGGGTTGATCGAATGGCTTACTGTAAAGCCAGTCGTGGCAGTCATTTGAACGATATTATTTTTCATTCATAAATGACAATGTTCAATCTTCAAAATAAAAAAAAAAGTTTGAGAATATATTGATTAGTATAGTACAACAAAAAACACATGGCCGTCGTACTAAATCCAAAGGACGAATTACCTGCTAAGATGTTCTCGACCAAACATTTCACGCAACACTGCAACCCTTACAGGTCAGTGGAAAGTAGGGGATCATGCAGCCAAACTCATCCTTCCTTCAATCTCATCTGCAGACGCTGTCAAGCGAATGGGGTGAAGGAAAGTCTTTTCCACTACTTATGTGAATGTCCAGGGCTAGCTAGGGCACGATTTCGCTCCTTCGGTAAGCCTTTCTTACAGCAAATTAATGAGAACTCAGACATCGAGATAAAGAATTTTCTGCCACACTTGGACCTCACAACAACACTATCAAAATTCGAGCATATCTACTGACTGACTGATGACTGATGACTGCAACTCCTCCAAATCAAATCAAGCCTCCGAATGGGAATACTAGTATTAGTTCATGCAAATAATGCCATTGTACTCGAAATTTTTGTAGCGGCAGGCTAATCACCTACCCTGTCAGAAAGCTAATAGATTAACGAAACCAACGCAAGACTGAGTTTTGTCGAGGCCCTATGCTCCCGAGTGGAGTGAACAAGGAAAAAAAAACTCAAAATTTGAGAATGAACCTTAAAGTTCAGCAAAATTTTAATTTTGTCTCATACACTTAAACACGTGAATTGTCGCAACACAACACTTAAAGAGCACTCAAGAAATATCAACTACCAAAAATAACTAATTTATTTCGTTTTTAAACACCAGCTGTTGTATGTGGCAGCATCATTTAAAGGCCGCATGTACGCTCTATGCCTGCCAGCACTTCCCCACCGGCGACGGCAACGGCGACTGATGGAGCACATGTCAACGGTTCCTGATTTATGGACACAATCATTTGTGCTGCATCGTCCCCTCATCGAGTTGCACATTAATATCAAAAGCGCCACAGTAAGTAGCGCCTACTGGCGAAGAGAGCGAAAGCGTTCATTATATATCAAAGAAGCAAAGGACGAAAAGCCATGGGTGTCCGCGACCTTTTAACACCCTTTAAATGACATTACCGCCCCGCTCCGCAGCGAGCCTAGTTTAGTTAAATACCATCCAATGGCACAAAAATTAAATGCAAACGTTGTTGTTACAAGTATTATAGAAATTTTGCTGTTGCTTTTGCTTTTGCTGTTACTGTTGGTACGACGGCAACTGTAATAATTTGCCCAAAGGGGCACATTACCACCCTCAGCGACTAGCGGTGTCAACGTTGAATGGGCAACATTGAATGACTTGCTAGTAGCCTTCCAGCTGGACGACAAGTGTACATATATATGTATGTGCGTGTGTGTGTGTGTACTTGTAACGTTACGACGACGCTTTTACTGCTGGTAATAATTCGCACTTAACAAGTGGTTCATGGCGCGCGCTCACAATTGCTTTATGTTGGTTTTGTAGTTGTTTTGTTCCCTTCACTTTTTGCACTCACTGTTTTCACCACTGTAATTTCAATTTTAATGTTGATTTTATACGAATGATTCGCATGAATGGCGAATGTAAGTAAATTTGTGTGAACTTTTGTGTGTCACAAATTTCGCTACAAAATGGTAGCGAGCGTGCAGGAGACAGCGTGCGGTGAGGAGGGAAATTTGTAGGGTCGTGTTATGGCACAACAGTCAGTTCATGCCATTATTCAATTATGAAGTCATTAAGTCATTTGTAAGTGCGGGTATTTCGACACTTTATCGGCAGACAAACGACAGCGACCGAAAAACTCCGGAAGCAAGGGCAGCAGTACAACAGTGCCCGAGGAGTGAAATGAAATTGGTTATTTTCGACAATCATTGGCAGTTAGCACTTACACTTGTTTGTAAGTGTGTTTTGGCGTTTATGTTGAATACTTTTTTTTATAAAGTGCTACCGTTGTTAAGATTAATGGCCAGTACTCAGTTTGGACATATTTTGCAAAACGCCTATTGGTGAGCAATCGGTGGTGTAAATACTCGAGCACAATTGCAAACTAATGTCTTTTACTTATCTTTGTTGTTGTACATGCTAAATTACTTGAACTTTATTACTTAAGTCTTTCATTGTTGAAATTCTTGATTCGTTTAGCTCATATCGTATTTTTGGATGAAGGTCTTTGAATACAAAAGCGGGTCAACAATTTGTGTGAAGGACCTCGTGTTAAGGCTCATATTGGAAAAACAATATTTTTGGTTTGTTGTGTTATAACTGAGTCACTAAAACAGTGAAAAATCAAGTCTATATGAGTATCATCCAGGGCTACCAACTAAAACGTGGCTAGAGAAACAGGCGTGGGCCAAATTGTATCAATAAAGGAAAACGAGCGGAGTGAAACTTACTTGGACGAATCCATTGTAATACCAATAGGCAAGAAAGAGATGGTAGGTAGGTGAAATGGTTGAAGTGCCAGTCTCACACTCCCCAAGTAGCACTAAAGCGCCTGATATCTTTATGAGATCTCCAACCAGCAGATATCTACAGCCAGCCAGAGCTATAATGGCGGAGATTGATTGGATTTAGGTTAACGCGCTGCCCCAGGCTGTCGAAGAAAGGAGCGCCCAGTGTCCTTAGTCGTCTAGCTGCCAAACCCGGACATTTACAGAGAAAGTGCTCTACGGTCTCCTGCTCTGAAAGATCCCCACAACTTCTGCAAAGGGGGTTAGATGGTAAACCTAGCTTTTCCGCGCGTGTGCCGATCGTCAGAGACCGGTAAACACAGCTAGGAGTTTGGAAATTGAATGGCGAGGAGTCCAAAGGACTTTCTGAGTCCGTCGCATATCATATTAGGGCCAAAGAGTTTTCGAAATAACACATGAAGAAATAGAGCTCCATCTTTTCTGCGCTTTCCTGAGAAATAATTTGTGCAGTTCCCCCTTAACAAATGTCAGGGAGATCCTGATGACCGGGTAGGAGATCTCTGAGGCCAATTCAGTCCCCTTCGTGGCAAGCCCCATCAGCAATTTCATTGCCCTCTATGTTCCTATGTCCTGGAACCCAGATCAGGGAAATGTTGCCTGCACACCCAAGATATTTGATCTCCTGCTTACAGGAGTTTACTAATTTCATTCTGCTCCATGGCGTCGTCAGAGCCTTGATCGCGGCTTGACTATCGGAGAAAATGTTAATATCTCCCTCGATACTGCGTTCCCTAAGCATTTTGTGTGCCGTAGGATCGCAAAGACTGCTGCCTGAAAAACACTAACAGTATTTGGCAGTTTAAAGCAGATAGATAAGTTGGCTGATTAAGAGAAAATCCCTGCTCAGACCCCCGTTTCCATCATGGAATCCTCAGTGAAGACAGAGATACAAGCTTCGGTGCAGATTTTCCCCTCGATCCAATCCTGCCTCCAGAGGCCAATCTCCTTTAACCTGATTGCACTTTGAGCTGCGATGGAAAGAGATGCGGTGGATAAGACTTGGGTAAAAGCTAGCTCCAAAAGTCTTTCATACTCCCCAACTACTATATTAAATATCAATTGGCTCTGAAATTAATTCCTCTTAATATTCGGACAAACGCGGCTATTAAAGCAATTATGGCTCCTTGAACTAACTCAGAATGTGTTCAACACCGCGGATCTAAAATGGATGAACTTTACTGAAATGGACGGGCCACTTTTTACTGGATATCAGGACGCAAAGTGGAAGAAGAAAATGTGAAAACCGCCATGCTCGTTAAGGCGGCCGTATTCGCCTGATGTGGCTCCCTGTGGCTTCCACCTATTCGGAAAATTGCATTTGGCCACGAAAGAAAAACGTTTTGCGTCCGTAAAGGACATTCAAAAGGATTGTACCGACATACTGAAGGACATTCCGGTCAATGACCTGAAACACTCTTTCGAAAAGCTTTTAGTTCGCGCAAAACAGGGTATCAAGGCCAGAGAGGAATATTTTGAAAAAATAAACTCCAAGTTATCAGAACAAAGCCCCTGTCGTTTCTATTTTAGCTCAGCCTTATTTATTTTGGACTTCACCTTGTATATCTATCACTCTCTTTTCTGAAAACGAAACTGAAAGAGGAATTAGCTCTGGAAACGCTTTCGATATGGGAACACTCAACCTCGTACAAAACTGCCGCCAAAATTATGCTAAGGACTTGGAATACGAAGGCTATGAACTTTATTTTATCACTCCCTAGAAAAGACTGCAAATATTGGTTGAAGTACTAACGAGACGCTGTCTCGCCCCACATCACACAGCCAAAATGCGATTAGTCCAGAGCGATACGTGTAAGACATGAAACGAAGCGAATGTTCGGGTTACTTTGAAACACCTACTTTGCCACTGCCCTGCTCTTTGTAGGATTCCACAAATGTGCCTTGGATCAACATATCTTTCATCCTCAAAGGATATTGCTGACAAAAGGCTAAACACAATGAACCCTAGAGGTCTAAGTGAGATCTTTTTACAGATCAGCCAGCACTACCTATCTACCTGGTCATGTGAGTATTATTGTATCACGAAACAGAAATGGATAGGGAAAAAGGAGATAGCAATGGAGGTATTTGGATGATGGCGACGATTGGGAGATAGGCGATGGCGAATTGCATATGGGAAACCCAATTATCTGCATCTTAGTTGAGTAAAGCAACAATTTACCGCAAAACTGACACACAATTATTATGGATCTCACAGACAAAGTTGGATTAAGACCATCCCTAGTCATGAGGTGTGGATTTTTTTTTCTTTGTGTTTGGTCTTCTGCTTCGTTACAATTCCTTGTGTCACTTTAACAAAACATGAGCTCCAGACTGTGAGCAAAAACAGTGACTTTTTCGGGATGTAATGATGTTTCTCACGGGAATTATACCCACTCCAAATATAGCTTATTCTCATTCAAATGTAGGCGGAAATGAGCCCCTTAACTAAAGTTGATTGTTATTAATTACACTAAAAACCAAAACCCAAGAACAGTGGCCAGTGACCTAGAGACCAAACCAGTCCTGAATTGGTGGAAACAATTAACTGCGATCATAAAACGATTTTCAATCACCTTCATTCAATGGGATTTAACGAAATATTTGGAGCCTGGGTGCCTCGCAAGCTCATCGAAAAAAACATAGAAAGTCGCCTTCAAGTTGCTCCTCAGCATCTCACCCGCCACCGAGAAACACGCGGTCATAAACAGCACTTTTTTAACGAATCGTCACGGAAGATGAGAAATGATGTCTACACATCAAAATGAAGCAAAGAAAGGAGTGGGTGGCTCCAGTAGATACGCCAAAGCCGAGAGTTAAGCCGGACCTTCATCGAAAGAAGATCATAATATGTGTTCGGTGGGACTGGGTGGGCATGGTGCACTGAGAAATGCTCGAACAGAACGCCACGGTCAAAAGGAAGCTCTACATTGCCCAGTTACACCGCGTGAATGAGACTACTTCTTCTTTTATAGCGTTACAACGTGGGGTGCGTCAAACTTTCTTCAAAATGCTCCTCCAAAGCGGTCTATCTTGAACTCTTGCTTCATAGTTACGTGTTCCACTGCGTCTATCCAACGGTTCCTCGGTCTGCCTTTGGCCTTCACGCCCATTAGCTTCCCTGTCAAGGCTTTCTTCACGGTACAGTTAACAGGCATACGGATCACATGACCTAGCCATCTTATGCACTGCGCTTTAACTAAACGCACAGCTGTCTCGTTCTGAGTTAGATCGTTCAGTTCAGAGTTCAATCGGATTCTATAGGTACCATCACCCATTCTTATTGGGCCAAAGATCTTTCTTAAAACTTTTCTTTCCAGTGAGCAATCTGAGCACAATCATCAACCTTAATAGTCCATACCACACAACCATATGTTAGGATTGGTCGAATAAGAGAGAGTGAATGAGACTATTCGACTGAAAAGACCTGACCGACATGGTCGAACTATACTCCTTCACAACAACGCCAAGCTCCATGTTGCACAAGTCGTCAAAGCCGCACTTCAAGAGCTCGAATGGGAGGTCCTTCAGCATCCGCCGTATTCTTCGTATCTTGCACCGGTCGATTACCATCTTTTCCGTTCCCTGTCATATGAAGGGCGTTACCTTCGATAACAAAGAAGTCCTTAAAACTGGCTGAACAACTTTTTTGACACAAGACTAGACGATTTTTGGCGAAACGGCATCAACAAATAGGTTGAGATGTGGGAAGAGGTTGTAAACAGCAACGGCGATTATATAATTGATTAACTTTTTGATATAATTATTGTTTTTTGCTTAAATAAAAGTATTCGGTAAAAACACAACGAACTTTTTCACCAAACTAATAGTTCCTGTACAAAAAATTATATATATATATAAATAGTTGAATATTTTCAGGTAATTTGCAGGTTATTTATAAAGATAGATTGATTCTCATATTCTAAAAATTGTTTATGAAGTTTATTCCGCCTCAGTACTTCCGCTTGATACTGATAAGGGCACCAAAGAAGCTTAAAAGGTTGTTTTTTAATCTCTATATATAAAAATTAATGTTTGTCTGTATGTCATCGATGAACTCAAAAACTACTGGACCGATTATTATAAAAATTGGTATAAATATGTATTTTTACACGGAAAAGGTTTGTAAAATATGCTCATTGATACCACTAGCCACCAGGTGGCGCCGCAGTGTAGCAACTTCTTCCCCGTTCAACCGATTGTCATGAAAATCAGTATGACCATGTATTTTTACACAGAAGAAACGAATATGACATGTTCATAGTAGATGTGTGAATGTACAATGTCTAACGAAATGTCACACTGCGAGATTTGAAAGGAAACTGACGGATCTTCGGTGGCGCACTCATTTTATTGTCTGTTGATTTTCGACAAACACTGCCCATTATTCCACGTTCAACACCCGCTGATGAACTTAATGCATGTCTTAAATATCAGTTCTATGGCGCCATTTACAGAAATTGACTTTGAAAACTAGCATGCGTGTACAACTACAACGGGATGCATCGGCTGGAAGTTTTGCAAAACAATTAATGGATATTGGAAATGTGCGAATGAAAAATGATGAATCTACACAATGTATCACCCTGCCAGCAAACTTCTGTAATATTACAGAAAGCGTGGACGAACATTGCACAAACCAAACATTGCACAAAACTACAAAAACCATCAATAGCTCAGTACGCGTGCTATATTGGCAGCCAAAAACATCGATGTCAATACCATCAACTTCACCATTCAGCATGGAATTCCCAGTGAAACGACATCATATAAGTCCATCGGTACTGCAGCCGCCGCACGTTCTTTCATTGAAAATTGGCGTACCCATCATTCTTCTTCGAAACATAAATCCACCACGACTTTGCAACGGAACCAGACTCTCAGTCAAGAAAAGGATGAACAATGTTATCGAGGCAACAATATTGACTGGAAAATTCAAAGGGGAAGACTTACTGTTGCCACGTATCCCAATGATCCCGACAGATATGCCATTCAAATTCAAACGTTTACAGTTCCCGTTGCGACTTCGCAATGACTATTAATAAAGCACAAGGGCAATCGTTACAAGTGTGTGGATTAAATTAGGAGAATCCATGCTTCTCACATGGACAGCTCTATGTGGCTTACTTACGTGTCGTAAAACTTTCTAATTTATTCGTCTACGCACCAGATGGAAAAACAAGAAATATTGTGTATCCCACAGTATTCAGTAAACATCGAATTGAAACTAAACTTTGTAATGTCACAATTTTTTCGAAATAAACAAAATCAATAAAATGGTTTACAATGAATTGAATATTTGTGTACTGATTTTTCTTTGAAGTTCTTTTTCTTAAATTTATTTTAGTTGTTGACGTAGCAGCACGCGCCGGGTACAGCTAGTATTTCATAAAAATTTCGCGCAACTGAGCTTTAAAGGCAGAATAACATTGAACAATATCTAGCCCAGAAAGCAAGCCTTTCCAGGCGATGTCAAGTAAAAAGCTACTTCATTTTCACTCACTTGGAAATAAACTCCAACTCAATTTGTTTGCCATTTTCACTTCATGCATATTTTTATATGCAACAAAACATATTCTAATCTCTAGCGCACCATAGGATTCGCATGCTAAAAAGTGCTGCACAGCAACATATTTACATAACATTCTACACATACACACATACATACTTATGTAAGTGTAGATGTGCTTATGCGTACATGGCACTCAAATGCGCGACGAAGGAATCCTTGGCGGATGTCTGCAGGCGATATGATAATTTCATTTTTATTTGCAATTTTTTACAGCTTGAAAAATTTTATACATCAACAAACATGTCACAATGGCTGACAACAACAACAACAACGACGACAACCATGCAAAATTATGGGTTACGCTAAAAGGAGTGAAAAAGTTGCGGGTGTAAAAAAGCACTGAAATCATGTTTACTTTGCCTTATCCCGAAAAGGCACGAGCTCAAAACCGACAATAGCTGTTGGTGTTAGTGTTGTTGCTTTACTGCGCGCTGTTTTTTTTTGTTTTTGGTGCTTACTGATTTTAAGCGTTGACTTTGATGCTGATGGCGGAAGTAGTAAATGCAGCCATCTTCCTGCTTCCTTTTGTGATTAAAAATACACCACTACAACAAAAACAGCAAAGCATGACAAAGTTGGTTGTTAAAAAAATATATTTATTAGTCTTAGTTGTTGTTGCAATTAAAAAAAAAACAGTTTACTCATCACCTGCCAAGTGAAAGGTTGCTTTTCATGTCGCCTAAAGATTTTCCCACTTTAGTTGCTCTTCCACAGCTTAGCTTAAACCGCCGCATGAAATATTGTCTTGTCTTAACTTGACGTGCATTAGCCGTTTTGGTGGTTCTTCGACGGATATGTGCGGAAAATTCTATGAAAAATTCAAAAATTCCTTACCCCTGCCACTCGCTCACTATTTCACATTCTTTTGGCCTACAGCTGACAGCCGCTGCAAATATTAACGCCTGAGTTGCAAGCAAATCAGTGCCATTAGCAACATCTACTTGGCGAGGTACGTAAGTAGTTTATGAGGTAAATGAGTGAAGTCCTTTGAATTTGGCTTTATGAGCAGCAGCCACACATACAGGTAGCAATTACACCCCCGTATTCAGTTGTAGATACATATCCGTGCGCTTTTGAGAAAAAAACTGATATCGACTTAGCAATTTCTTTATGTCAGGAAGCAGATAACTAAAGTCAAATAAGTGGTTCTGTCAAAAGTTGGCTTTTATATAAACTCTAATGTAATAATTATGTACATAAATATGGACGTCGTATAAGGAGCAATTCTAGCTGCAGTTGCCATATTCCAAAATAATTTTTTTTTCAACCTCCTTTTCTTGTTTAGCGCGATTCCCGCTTATGCGATTTTGACCGCGTTTAGCACAACGCGTTGGAAACACCAAGTGAAGTCAAGCCCTTTTCCACCTGATCTTCCCAACGTGGAGGAGATCTTCCTCTTCCCTGCTACCACCAGCTGATAACGCATCGAATACTTTCAGAGCCAAAGCGTTTATTTCCATTCGGACGACATGACCCAGCCAACGTAGCCGCTGGATCTTCATTCGCTGCGTTATCCTACGTCGTAAAGCTATTACAGCTCCATCGCCTGCGATACTCGTCGTCACCAACGTGCAAAGGTCTAAAAATCTTGCGCAGAATCTTTCTCTCAAACACTCCAAGTGACGCCTCATCGGTTATGGTCATCGTCCACGCTTCTGCATCATACGTTAGGAAGCTATAAAGTATTGGTTTTCTTTCTCGAGAAATGAGATTTGGTGGCTCCTAAAACACTCTGACACTTGAAAGAGGGTAAATAGTCAAGGAGGGAAGGAGAAAAGTATCAGAGAAAAAGGTAGACAAGAATAGAGACAGTGATAGTTAGTCCTGTGAGAATTTTCCAGATTTTCTGGCAAATCTGTAAATATCCTTTAGTTCTAGAGAACGAATATTACGCATTCTGACGATATCGGCACCCATAGCCTTGCTCTAGCAAAGGCTGGACACTCACAGAAAAAGTGCTGAGTGCTATCCGCCTTCTCCAAGCAAGACAAGAACATTGGGTCTAATGGTGGTCATGAGTTGTTTCCGGTAATAATACCGACCATCAGTCGAACGTCTTTCCATCCAAGTTTTAGAAGAAAGCTTAACAGTTTTAGCGTTCTTGACCGGACCATCGCTCTTTATGTAAATTGCATAAATAATCGCTAATCCAATTCTTGATTCCTGCGGTACTGATTCCAGTTATTGGGCCTGGTCCTTGTAGGGGAACCGCTGATCCACGGTTGGCCAGTTCATCGGCAATTTTGTTTCCTTGAACACCGGAGTGTCCTGGAGCCCATATAAGTACAAGCCTGTTTTGTTTTGCGACAGAATTAAGCTTCTTCTTACATTCTTGAATAATCTTTGAGGTTTGCTTCGCGTTCTCCAGGGTCTTCAGTGCAGCCTGACTGTCACTGAAAATTCCAATCTATTTCTCGCTCCATCTCGTCTCGATTATTCGGCTAATTTCAGGATAGCAAAAATTTCCGTTTGGAAAACAGTTGCGATTTCCCCCATAGCATAGTGATACTTATTACTATCGTTTAAGTGCCATCCGGCTCCAGACCCTATTTCATTCTTGGACCCATCGGTAAAGAAAATATTCGTCAAACATATCCGTCGAGAGAAGACTCTACTACTCAATTTACTACTTAGTCCAAAATAGCACTTGTTTACAAGAGAGATTCTTCGTTTGATTTCCAGGCTGACATATTTTTTGGTGTTGTTGCTAGTTCCTAGATAAACGAAGTATCTTACCTACAACCTCGAAATCGTAACTGTCAACAGTAACGTGGGTGCCGATACGGGAGCGCGCCGACTGTTTGTTTCATAACAAAAGCCACTTCATTTTGTCCTGGTTCCCCACCAGACTGATTCGCTTTGCTTCTTTATCCAGTTCTGAAAAGGCAAAACTAAACCGGGGTTGGTTAGCCAACAATTGTACGCTCTTATAAAAATTGTGCTTTGTTGTGTATATTTCAAGATTTGGCATATTATAAATATTTGGACGATGGTGGACTTTCCAGGTCTACAGCCACACTGATAAGATCCAATCAGTCGGTTGATGGTGGGCTTTAGCCTTTCACACAATACGCTCGCTAGAGCCTTATAGACGATATTTAGAAGACTAATCCCGCGGTAATTGGCACATATTGCAGTATAACCCTTCTTGTGGATTGGGCAGAGCCCACTTAAATTCCAATCAGCAGGCATGCTTTCATCCGACCATATTTTGCATAGAAGCTGATGCAGGTACTTTACCAGCCACTCGCTGCCATGTTTGAATAGCTCAGCCGGCGATCCGTCGGCGGCCGTGGCTTTGTTGTTCTATAGCCACGCTATCGCTATTCTCACATTGGCTATTGGCGTATCGAGATCTCCACATTCTCTGTGGAATGTGCTGCTGTCCCTATTTAGCAGGTTCGAGAAGTGTTCCCTCCATAATTGAAGCACGCTCTGGGTGTCAGTCCCCAAATCGTCGTCTTTGTTCTTACAGGAAAGCGCCCGGTCTTTAAACTTTCTATAAACCGCCGAATTTTCGGTCGTTTTTCCTATTAGCCAGCATCTCAAGCTTCTCGCGCTCACGCATTTCAGCCTCTCGCTTCTTCATTCTAATAATACGTATCTCTTTCTGCTTCAGGTCCTGGTAGTGATCCCACATGGCTCGCGTTGCGCCTGATTACAGCGTGGCTCTATAGACAGCATCCTTTCTTTCTGTTTCAGCATGAACTTCCTCGTCGTACCAATAGTTTTTTCGGGCTCGCCCATATCTTACTTTTTTAAATAACCAATCCAAAAATATGGAAAGCTCGATCTTGCAACTCTTGCTAGACCGAACAGCATTATACAGAGCCCGAAGTTTGAAAAGGATTGAAGACTGAACAGCAAGGTAAACTGGAGCACCTCTACTTTTGAGAAGAAACGCTTGAAGTATACATACTCTGGTAAGCAGACGGCATAGACGCTGCGTTATTTGGTCTCAGTATCGATGGGCAGTTTTCCAAGTACCTTCCAAGAAGTAGTGGTACAAATCTGGAGGCAAACTTCCGCAATGAGGAAATTGCCAGTTTAAGCGACAGTCAGGCTGCACTTAAAACTTTAGCTTCATTGGGGTTAAATTCTGAATAGTTCTGGAGTGTATAGAAAGACTAAAGCAAAGGAGGTGCACTTTCCGGAAAGCACTGGTAGAACTCGCAAAGAAGGACGTCGTCATCTACGTTGGAGAGACTAAGTTTACAACGACCTGACCGCCCTTGGTGTTTCTAACCGGGTCAATGCGCGCAGTGCAGAGACGATCGCCCACGACCGACCATCGGTTGTAGTTGCCACCTAAGTAAGTAAGTGAGAAAATTCACTCATCGGGGAAGTCATCTGCACAGACTCGGAATATGATCGAACGACTCTGATCAATTTACTTTTTTTTAATACAAAACTCAATAAACACTAAAGACTCAATTGGCTCATGGCGTCATCTAGGACGATGAGACGAGAAGGGGCGGCAGAGGATAACCTTACCTTACGCCAGCGTTGGTGCTTGACATTTCCTTTAACTAAAAACAGAAAAAACATCGGTCAAGGGTCCAACTAAAATTTAAGAAAAAGTGGACGCACAAGAAAAAAAAATTTAACTAATCTTTAAAATTGAATATCCCGAAAACGGTTAAGTTTTGGAGCTCATTTAACCGAAGTAATGGCCGAAATGGCCTAAATAAGACTATTCAGCGACTGAAGCAGGTGAACTCCCAGCAGAACTGTTCCATGGCGAACGGCAATGGGCTGATTGGGTGCATGTATCAGCTTATGAGTAAATATGGGTAGGAGAAAGCACGCGCAATGATTGGAATCTCAGTGTCCTTTGTCCTGTGTTTAAGAAAGGCGACCCTACTATAGGCAGCAACTAACGGGGGATCAGCCTTATCGCCATCTCATATAAGGTTCTGTCGAGCTTATTGTGTGAAAGACGAAAACTATATGCCAGCTCACTGATTGGACCCTATCAGTGAGGTTTTAGACCTGGAAAGTCCACCGTCGGTCAGACCTTCACACTACGCCAAATTCTGGAAAGAACCCATGAAAAAGATAACAACATAACTCAGCACCTCTTTGTCGATCATGAGGTTGCTTTCGATAGCCAGATAAGGGATCGGAAATAGAGTGAGTCTAGCGGTTAATGAGGGCAAGACGAAGTATATGCTGTCCACTACGAAAAATATGCGACGTTTTGGATCCAGCACTTCAGCGGACAACTATACCTTTGAAATCATCAAAGAATTTATATATCTTGGTACTGCCGTCACAACAACGAACGATATCAGCCTGGAGATAAACCAGTGAATCACGCTTGCTAGGTGTTACTATGGTCTCAGTAAGCAAATGCATATCAGAGACCTCTTTCGCCCGACAAAATTAACACTCTACAAGACGCTCATCTTGCCCGTGTTACTCTATGGCGCTGAAGCATGGGTTGTGTCGCGGACTGATGCAGCAGCTCTTGGGGTTTTCGAGAGAAAGATTCTTCGGAAAATCTTTGGTCCTCTTCGTGTTGGCGATAACTACTACCGTCGAGTGAACCACGAGTCGTACGTGCTCTACGACGAGGTGGGCATAATGAAGCGCATTAATATTCAGCGTATGAATGCAGAAGTTCCAGCAAAGACGGTGTTTTGATGGCAAGTTAGAGGACAACAACGTAGGGTAGATCACGACCACGAGGAAGGGATCAAGTTAAGGGAACGCTAACATCGCTGGGTGTAACAAATTGGAGAAGACGCGCGTCAGAGACGCCTGCCGAGACTTGTCATAGACGGCCTGAGTCCGGTAACGGGTGTGATCCTTGATCAGGCCATATAAATAAGTAAGTAAGACCTAAATAAGAGTGTCCTTAAGTATTAGGACGACTTGCCCCGTAACCATGTGTACTACCATAACAGTTAAAAAAAATTGTATAAAAATCGCGGTTTCTTAACAAACCTCACTTGTTTTTAGTGCTTCCTGTTTAAATTTTCAATGACTTCGTATATGAGCTGATCATTTCATCTTTCATGGCTACAAAAAAATTCTTGAATGTCACAACATTTAATACTCTAAGATATGCATGTACGTTGAACAACAACAACAACCGCCAACGTCAAACAATACATTGGAGTAAACGAAAGTTTAGCAAAGCAACGTGGAAAGTACGACAAAATGGTGTGGCATAAAAACTGGCTACCAATTCATAGCCACGGCAATGTTAATCCCATAACAGACATTGCGCGAACAATTAAACGCCGCAATAACGGCAATCGTCATCGTCATCGCCATCACCATCACCATCGCCGTCGCCAGCTCAACAACAACAGCAAAAATGCCACGCCATTACAATGGCCATTGTAAGTGCCACAATGATCAGCGTTGACCAGGCAGCGCTCGGCTGCAGCAACCCAACGAAAGCCTTGCCTCGTTGTTATGTCGCCACAATTGCCATTGCAATTGTTGTCATTGTACGATGCGACCGTTTGTTTGTCCATCCTGCGTCGGCTTGATTTGTTTGTATGTATGGGTGTGTGTGTGTGTGTATGTAGTCGAGGGATGTAAGTATGGATTTTAGTGTTGTTTTGTGGTTGTCATTCTGCACTGTTGGCGGCTGGCTGTTGCTTGCAACTTTTGCTTCTTCTTTGGTCTTTTTTTATAGCTGTGCATCACGCGGTTGAGTTGTGTGGCATGCAATATTTCTTGCTTTTAGCTCATTTTTTAATGCTGTCCTTTTTCGCTTTTTTTGTTGTTGTTATTTTACATAGCATTTTTTGATTTTTTTTTCCTTTTTGTTGCTGCTGTATTTGCATACACTGCTCAGCCAGCACTGCGAACGGAAGTTCAAAATGCCATGCAACAGCAACCAACAGCATATTCTACTAATTAATTGTACTTTGTGTGCGACTTTGTTGTCAGACAATTTTTTTGTATTATTGTTGTTTTTGTTACTTAATTTCTTGTTGTTGATTTTTTGCTTTTCTTTGCAACTGTGCAACCTTATGAATTTGTTGCCATTTCATGGCCATGCAGGCGTGTGTGTGCATCAAGCAGGCTTTTAAAAAAATGAATTGCCCAGCCGAGTGCACACGGCAAAAGGATGTACATATTTACATATGTATGTGTACATACACATATGCATGCATGTATACGTATTCATACACCTGCATTCAAAATAATAGTAGCGCGACAAATTGCCAAGTTTTAACTTTTTTTAAGTTTTTTTTAAATATATAGAGCATTTTACAACAAAAACTAGATAACCCAAAGATCCATACGTAGAATTGACCTAACTCGTTTCTCTTCTTTTGAGATACGCTCTTCTTCCTAATAAAAAAGACCTTTGTCATCAAGAAGGAATCCAATTTTTTCATCGATTTCATTCAACCGTACGAATCTTCCGTTCGTTTCTTGAAATAGTCAATCAACTGTTTCTTTCAAGACCCTTTTCATTTCTTCGATGGCACTCAAACCTGCATCAATCGAAATCTCACCATCCATATTTTTTATTCTTCTTCGGCGTCTTTCAGTTGCAACGTCCCATTTTTGACATAACTCTGTGGGCAAAAAGTAGGGTGAATTTGGTTGTAAAATGAAAAATCTTTATTTATTCTTGTAAATCAATTTCATCATAGACGGCCGCCGTAGCCGAATGGGTAGGTGCGTGATTACCATTCGGAATTCACAGAGAGCTCGTTGGTTCGAATCTCGGTGAAAGCAAAATTAATAAAAACATTTTTCTAATAGCGGTCGCCCCTCGGCAGGCAATGGCAAACCTCCGAGTGTATTTCTGCCATGAAAAAGCTCCTCATAAAAATATCTGCCGTTCGGAGTCGGCTTGAAACTGTAGGTCCCTCCATTTGTGGAACAACATCAACACGCACACCACAAATAGGAGGAGGAGCTCGGCCAAACACCTAACAGAAGTGTACGCGCCAATTACACTGTGCGACAGTGAAAATATACTTTTATAGAGACCTAGTACAACTTGTAGGTATAGTAAAACTAAGAAACATGGTATAGGAGAAATTTCCAATACACCCCCAAAATCTCATTTTATGGCCATAAAACCGTTTTTCAGTAGGTTGATGTGAACAATCACTCCTAACTTCGCCAATTTCCATCCGATTTCGAATTTGTTTTTTTAGTTCGAAAGAACAAAAACAAGCCTTTTTGACAGTGTGTTGACAATTTTTCTGAAATGACAACTGACGAGACTGTAGACGGAAGTATTCGGAATTTTTTTATTTTTTCTCTATTTTTTCAACTTTGACATCATTTTTGCGATATTATCCGATATTGAGGATGTTTTTTAGTACACTACTGTTATAGTAAATTTAATTCTGCATCGAATGAGCTATATTTCACTGCAATTGAATTAAAATTAATAGAGTTGTGTGGGTTTTAAGATTTTTTCTTTTTTTTTCTACGAGATTTGGTATGCGTTTCGAAGCATGAAAATGATAGCATGTGTCATTATAAACACATAATATTTATTGGAGTATTGTGCAGTGCAGCACTGTACGGTATGGTACGGTACGGTACGGTGCAGTACACAACGGAACTGGTTCCAAACTTAAAAATGCATTGAAAACGGCCCTTTGGAGTTTAGTATGGGACGGTACATTTGTCATTCTCTTCATCAGTTTTGAATACTTCTCTGTAAGAAATTCGATCATCATCATTCATCTTAAGTCGTCATCAACTAAATTCCATTGTTTAAATCGAGAAGCGAGCGTTTCAGATTGTCTTCCCGATAGAAGTAAATCACGATAAAGATCCTGAAAATCTGAATTTGATACAATGTGTCGTTTTGAAGACTTATAACCAGACGGAAAGTACTCTTCATCATCAGGTTTATTGTTATCAGTTTGATCATCATCAGCAATGAGTTGAACTTCCTTCAGTTCATGCAGTTGAGTCAATCATATCGTCCAAGACTACTTAGTTCTTAACAGTTGCAACATCAGCATACTTTATGTGCTTTCGAGCTTTATAATGATGACCGTTTAGGTCCGTTTTATAAAAATAACAATCATCTGGTTTATGATAAGGCTGATGATGCCACATCATCGGAGAATATTGAGAAATTCGACTTTTCTGGCAACGTTTTGATTTATATCTCTTGAATTTCAATGAAACAAACAATAAAACTTTGACGTTTTAATAAGGTTAAATTATAATAACAAACTTCTTTTGTTAATCAATGTACAGTGTGGACTTAGGTACACTTGGAAGCTTTTTCATATTTCCATTGAAAAAAAAAGTGCTATAATATGTCAGATGTTTTCGTAAGTTCTAACCAGTTCTGTTGTATGCAGTACAGTGTACTCTTATGTATCATATATACTCCAATAAATATTACGTATCTATAATAACGCATCAAAACACGTCCTTATTCCTATTTAGTGTAAGTTATACCTACATACCAAATTAGTAAAACAAAAAAATAAAATCTTAAAATTCGCACAACTCGCACAACTCTATGAATTTTAATTCAATTGCAGTGAAATATAGCTCATTCGATGCAGAATTAAATTTACTATAACAGTAGTGTACTAAAAAACATCCTCAATATCGGATAATATCGCAAAAATGATGTCAAAGTTGAAAAAATAGAGAAAAAATAAAAAAATTCCGAATACTTCCGTCTACAGTCTCGTCAGTTGTCATTTCAGAAAAATTGTCAACACACTGTCAAAAAGGCTTGTTTTTGTTCTTTCGAACTAAAAAAACAAATTCGAAATTGGATGGAAATTGGCGAAGTTAGGAGTGATTGTTCACATCAACCTACTGAAAAACGGTTTTATGGCCATAAAATGAGATTTTGGGGGTGTATTGGAAATTTCTCCTATACCATTTTTTTTAGTTTTACTATACCTACAAGTTGTGCTAGGTCTCCATAAAAGTATATTTAATTTTTTTTTTTTTGTCACACCGTGTTATTTATTTTTTTTTTAAATCAATTTCATCCCCTTCAAAATAATCCCCTCTCGATGAAATACACTTATGCCAACGATTTTTCCAATCCCCGAAACATGCCAAATAGTCCATTTCCGGTATAGCCATCAGCACCTTTTTCGCTTTAGCTTTTATCTCCTCAATCGACACGAAACGCGTTCCCCGGAGTGGTCTCTTGAGTTTTGGGAATAGCCAGAAGTCACACGGAGCCAAATCAGGCAAATGCGGTGGTTACGGAACGATATGCGTGGAATTTTTGGCGAAATGGTCATGAAGAACGAGTGCAATGTGAGACGATGCATTATCGTGATGCAAAAACCAAGAGTTGTTGGCCCATAATTCTGGTCTTTTTAGACGAATCGCTTCACGTAAACGACGCTTAACGCTCAAATAATATTCCTTATTAACAGTTTGGCCAGGTGGAAGGAATTCATAGTGCATCACACCACGAAAATCGAAAAAAACTGTCACCATGACCTTTATTTTTGAACGACTTTGACGTGCTCTTTTCGGTCTGGCCTCGCCTTTAGCACGATATTCGCTTGATTGGTCGGTTGTTTCAGGGTCGTAAGCATAAATCCAAGTATCATCTCCCGTAATGATGCATTTGAGCTTGTCCTGATAGTCTGAAAGCATTGTTTCACACACATCAACGCGACGACTTTTTTCCAAGAAATTGAGAGTTTTCGGTACCAAACGAGATTTGACTTTTCGTAGGCCCAAATGGTCTTTCTAAATGGTTTTCACAGATCCTTCTGATATTCCGATCATATCAGTAAGGTCTTTAAAAATCAACCGACGATTTTTGAGCACTAACTCCTTCACTTTATTGACGTGTTGGTCATCTGTTGACGTCGATGGTCGGCCGGAGCGCTCCAAGTCATCAACACGTTCTCGACCCTCTTTGAAGTCTTTGCACCACTTATAAACATTTCTCTGCGACATGGTCGAATCACCAAATGCCTTCTGCAACATGCTAAACGTTTCCGCAGCCGAAATTTCATTCCGCAAACCAAATTTGATGGCACTTCTCTGATCAATCAAATCGGACATTGTAAAAATCGAAAAATGCACTCTTGGTCGTTTGGTAAACACAAGCGTAAATATATTACTGATAATGACATTCACATGAAAGTTGGCCCAGATGTTATTAACAGTGCTGCCAACTCATGAAAAAAATAACTAGAGCGAAATTTTAATCCCGTGAAGTTTGGCAAATAAATCCACTTTAGTTTTTGCCCACAATAGTAAAATTATCCCTTCCTCGAGTGCACTATCAACGATGGCCGCTCTTTCATTTTCGAAATAATTTTGAAGAGCCTTCAAATCTTCAGCAGCAGCGTGAAAATTCATCGTGGGATCTTGCAGCCTCTTTTGAACACGGTCAATGCGAATTTGTAGTTTATTCCAAAATCCCAGCAAAATCAAGAAATCATACTTGAACATTCGGTTGTTTAGTTGCTGGCCATCACTTCTTGTTTGATTCTTGTCCTCGGTTATTTCATCAAGAACTTCCAGAATTTGATCTAAATGGTTGTTAACTGGCTTTATTGCTTCTACGTTTGCACTCCATCTGGTTTCAGATTTGGATTTCATGACAACTGGTATAGCTTCCATAAGTTTTTCCCAACGTTGTGTTGAACGAGCAAAAAATGCATACACACTTTCGATGGTTCCAAAAAAGTGAGCATTGCTACATTTGGTTTTGCTGCATGTACACCAACTAAGTTGAGTGAGTGATTGTCACAGTTTACAAACAATGCACGTCCATTTATTTCTCTCAGTTTTTCATTCACGCCATTTTTGTGCCGAGCCATTACAGCAGCATTATCGTAGCACTGTGACCGACAATCTTGAAAATTCATTTCATTTTTCTTTAACTGTTCTAAAATACTATTCGCCAGTCCCTCAGTATTCTTCGCGGTAATTTCAATAAAGCCAAGAAAGGTTTCCTTCACCTGTACTGTTTTTTTTTTTTCAAAACCAATGTCCACGAACCTCACGACTTCTGACATTTGATCGCGATGGGCAATATCGGGAGTTGAGTCGAACATAAGACCATAATACTTGGCCACATGAATGCTTTTACCTAAATAAACACTGGCGAACACCAGATGCCATAAGGTGAAGAAATTCATTCTGAATACGTGGGCTTAGATACGAAGTGAAAAGTGATTACTTTCAAAGTTTCTCATGTGTTCTTTCATAACTGGATCGAATACAGATACTAGTTTCAGCAAACCAAGAAAATTTCCAATATTAGAGTTGTCAAGCGTATGATGAAACTCTCTGTGTCCTCGAATATACATTGAATATACAAAGTTGAGGTGTCCCCCTAGAGTGGCGGCCGTGGCACGTGCTCTGCTTGCCATACCCTAGTTAGTAGTTCAAAAAAAAAAATTATAAAAATGTTCAACTTTTTATTCAAAATTTCTAGAAAACTTCTTTATGCATGTAAGATCATTGTACTGCTCTCGAGTTTTCTTAACACATCACTGCCAAAGACCTCAAGGCTGATTCGAGCGAAGACCGAGCAGACACACAGAAAGTGGTCCGCCGTCTCATCCTCCTCTCCACATGCTGGGAAAAGTGCATTATCTGAGATGCGTACCTTTTCCATACACTTCGCCCATACAAAGTAGCCCGTCATCAGTCCAACCAGCTGCCTAGAGTCCCTTCTGCTTAGTAACAGAAGGATCTGCGAAGGTCGGCCGGACAATTTTGTTCACCTGCAGCCTCTTTCAGCCTGCCAAGCTCGCTTATGGATTAAAGTAACCCGTTTGCTAACCGTGGCTTTAAAGGCTACGGTAGGGAGTAGCAGAACAGACTCTGGGCCAAAAAAATTGGCCTTAGAGCCCATCCTAGCCAAAGAGTCAGAGGTCTCGTTAACCGCGATACCCACATATACCAGGACCCAGGACCCTGGATTTATAGTACTCTACTACCCTTTAAGTGGTTGGAGGGTAATCTAAGGCCATGAATGCAGCTATGCTGCTGCTGCAGACACATACAGACCTGTCGCTCTACCTGTTTTCGACAACAAATTTCATTGGTTCCTGAACAGCATCATTCTTTGTTTTCAAGATATTTAATATCGGCGTGTCCACAGTATTTTCTGCAATGGAAAAAATCAAGTACCGTACAGTGATTGAATTTTTGTTTTTGGGAGGTTTAAAAGCAAAGGAAATTTATGAATGAATGTTAAAAGTGTAAAGGACTTTTTCCCATCAATTGGTACAGTAGAATGATAGGTTGCTGAATTTAAACGTGGTCATACAAGCCTGGAAGACGATTCAAAGACGTCCATCGTCCAATAACACCAGAAATCATCGAAAAAATACATGAAATCGTATTGAAAATCGTATTGGAAAATCGTCGAGTGACTGAAAGAGATTTAGTAGAAACTCTAGGCATGTCATTGCGCAGTGTAAAGAATATTTTGACTGAGGTATTGGGTTCCAGAAAGCTAACAATAGAACAAAATCACATTCGAATGCGACGTTCTCAGCAACATTTAGAGCGTTTTCGAAAGGATAAAGTGGATTTTGTGCATCAATTCATCACTATTGATGCGACTTAGGTCTATCACCATTACCTTAAATCAAAACCAGAGGTTAAAGAATTGGTGTGAGCCTGGTTCTTTGGGTCTGAAACCAGTTCGTGTCCAGAAATCGGCCAAGAAGTTGTTGGCATCAGTTTTTTGGAATGCGAAAGGAATTTTGTGTGTGGATTAATTGCAAACTCGTAAAACAATAAATTCTGAATATTACTGCAACCTTCTAGACCAGCTGAAGGAGAAAGTTTCTGAAAAAATACCGAGTTTGCAAAAGCAAAAAATACTTTTTCATCAGGACTATGCACCGTCTCACAAGAGCATTTTGACAATGGCTAAAATCCATGAATTAAAGTTCGAATTGTTGGAGAATCCACCGAATTCACCAGATTTGGCCCGTAACGACTTCCATCTGTTTCCATACCTAAAAAATGCATGCGTGGAAAGCGTTTTTCTTCAAATGATGAGGTCATAACAGCTGTGGAAGCATATTTTGCAGCCCTTTCAGATTCTCACTTCAGGGATGGAATTCTTAAATTGGAATCTTGTTGGAAAAAGTTTATTGATGTACCGGGAGGCTCTGCTGAATAATAAAGTGCATTTCAAACCATAAAGTTGTGTTTTTCTTATCGAACCGCAAAACTTATTGAACAACCTAGTATACTGCAGTTGTCTAGTTCACAAGTGTCAAATACGATTGGCCTACGACGCTATTTGCAAAAATTATAAATCTTCCGATAGGGCCAGTAATTTGGCGCCACCTTGTGCTAATATTGAATAGGCTATAAAACTGCATACCTTGAAGATTTCTCATGTCCTTTGTTTTACTTTTAAATTTATTTAAACTTCGTACATATTTTGAGCTTTCATTTCCATAAACTTTTGTTCTATGGTAAAATGCACAACACCTTTTTAAAAATATAAAAAATAAAATAAAATTAAATTAAAATAATTATAACTTTGTAATTCACCGCGCTACTACTATTTTGAACACAGATGTATGTACATATGTATGTATGTCCATATATGTGATAGTAGGCGGTTAAGTAGCGCAGGCAGCGAGAGCCGTGAGAGGAAAGTGAAGGCAACAAGCCATAAACTGCTGATGTAGCTGTTATTCCAATACATGCTATATGTTGTTGTTGTTGCTGCTGTGATTGTTATTATTGTTTGTGTGGCCCTAACTGCCATCCAACGTTGTCTGTTACAATTGTCCGCACAACAAGCTCATATAAAATTAACATATTTACGTACACACACACTATCCCACTTACACATATGCATTTGTCCTCATATCCTGGTTCACTTATTTTTTACAAATGCACTCACAACAACAAAGCTCTTCACTCTCCATATTCACTCGTTTATACGCCTCCATGCAGGCACATCCGTTTTAACTATCATTTTTAAGTTTTTTTTACCACGGATTAGCTATTTTTTTAACCAACCAAAGCAAACGAAGAAATAGAAGCAATAAAAGCGAATACTTGCATATGTTGAATGCCTCTACATATGTATGTACATACATACCTACATGGATATATATGTGAATAAAAGTAATGTTACCCAAGGTTCGTTAACCTCTTTTAATAAGAGTCAGGCCAATGAATTTGCATAGAAGGGCAAAGTGAGATTCATGAAAATAAACAAAGCTAAGAAATTAAATCTAAAAATAACGTGAAATTTGGACTTTCTCAGAGAGTATTGACTTACTGTATGCGTGTAAGAGACTAAAGGAATATCGCTAAATAAAAGTGAAGCCAAAACACTTAAAAAGAGAAGAAACTGCAGCTACAGGGCCGTTCCACATCTTAGCTCACCCAACTTATTTCTCCACCCAAAAACCAATTGTTTCCGACTAAGTTGCTATTACAGTCAAGACCAATTTTGTGTGGTGAGTTAGAAGAAATTTGGTGAGCTCTCTATGTTTAGGTAGCAGAACGGGTCGGAGTTTCTAAAAATAATTTTGGGTAGCTTATTAAATTTTATTACAACGAAGTGCTTGTTGAAAGGCGCTAAAAATCCTTTTTTTATGATTTTGTCCCTGTATTGCACATTTTTCCCATTTAAAGAAAAAAGTCGTGCTTTTGTTATATGGAAAAAATGGAAAGGAAAACGCGGAATTGTGATGAATTCTTATACAGGGTGGTTAAGTTTCAAGGGCTGGTGTTGATTTTGGATAAAATACAATTTTTTAGGAAATTATTGTCATTTCTCTTTAGTATGATATTATTGGTATAGCTCAATTACGTATGGAACAAAATATTGGCCAAATGACCGCCGCGGCTTCGGCGGCATACCTCCATCCGATAGTCCAAATTTTCGATGTCGCTGAGGCATAATTGAGGTTATATGCCGTTAATATGCCGAATTATCTCATCCTTTAGCTCTTGAATTGTTATCGACGTACACCTTTTCTTTCAAATAACTCCAAAGAAAGAAGTCCAACGGTGTCAAATCACATGATCTTGGCGGCCAATTGACATCGCCGCGACGTGAGATTATACGGCCATCAAATTTTTCGCGCAAAAGAGCCATTGTTTCGTTAGCTGTCTGACAAGTGGCACCGTCCTGTTGAAACCACATATCGTCCACATCCATATCTTCCAATTTGGGCCATAAAAAGTTCGTTATCATTTCACGATAGCGAACACTATTCACAGTAACTGCCTGACCGGCATCATTTTGGAAAAAATACGGCCCAATGATGCCACCACTCTTGGATTATCATTCGCCCAATGTAGCAATTCTGCTTATTGTCGCATGCAGGTGAAAATGTGCCTCATCACTGAAGATGATTTTCTTCGAAAATTGGTCATTCACTGTTGCCATTTCCTGCCACCATTCTGACCATTGACGGATTTAGTTCTTGAGTCAATTGCAACTTGTAAGCGTGTTAATGCAAGTCTTTATGCACAATGTTCATCAACGACGAGCGTGAGAGGTGAAATTGTTGGGCACGACGACGAGTTGAGGTGGACTGAACTTCAACCACACTATCGCGAACAGCAGCAAAATTTTTTCGCAGTACGAGCTGTACGAGCTGACACTGGTGTTTTCACATCTCCTACAGACCCGGTTTGCTCAAACTTTTGCACAATTTTTCCGATTGTACGCACATTTGGACGATCAAATTGACCGAAAAAATCGCGAAGTGCGCGATATGCATTTTGATTTGAACGACCGTTTTCATAATAAGCCTGAATAACTTTAACGCGTTGGTAGATTGTGTATTTTTCTATGGTTCAAATTGAGTTAGTCTAAAATTACAAAATGTCAAATAAAATACAGCAAAAAACTTAACGTTTAGGTGTTGTTCACATTCAACATCGGCCCTTAAAAATTAACCACCCTTTAAAAAATTTAAAAATTGAGTTTACCACCTTAATCAATTTTTTTTCCTTGTTCACTCCTCTCGAGAGCATAGGCCCTCGACAAGACTCTTCCATCGTACACGGTTCTGTGCTGTTGTTTTTGCACCGTCCCATGAGATGTCGGCATCTGCTACTTCGTGCGGCATTGACCTTCTCCAAGTGTTTTTTTTTGGTCGACCGTGACCTCTGCTCCCTTGCGGGTTCCAGTCCAGTGCCATTCTCGTGATGCTATCTGGTGGTTTTGTCAATGTGTGACCTATCCAAAGTGAAAAGGTGGTTAGTGTCGTGCGGTGTGCCTTCACATCTAGGACGTTATGTTTGGCATACCGGAGTGAATTCTAGATAAGTAGGAGTTTAACCTGCTACAATATCCCGAACGCAATTTTGCCAAGGTTACGCAGGTCTCACGGGGAAGCTGGAGCTCTTCATCTGCTGTAGGTGGTGGTTGGACTCCGATTACGGCATTCGGTGGTCGGGAGCTTAAGAAGGTGGTAAGGGTCTCCGAACGAATGTCGTCTATTGTCTTTCTAAACACAATCTGGTCCAGTAGGTGTCTATTCGTTTTCTCCTGGATCTTGACGGCGTAATTGAGAAGGAGTCTCCTGATATACCTGTGAGGCGGCTCTGGCCCCAGCAGGTATCTACATGGGTGAAACCCGAGGTAGCACCCAAACAGAAACTGTTTGCTGTGCATTTTGTTGCGCTCCTTTACTGATAGCAACTGTGCCTCATTGTGAAGGTGTTAAAGAGACGACATAAGGAGGCAAACCGTCGCTGTCCGAATAGCAGTGTTTTGGCAAGTCTGGAGCTTTATCCACTGCATGTCACTAGTTCCAGGCGGCCAGACAGGCGCAGAATAGTTTAGTTAGCCGACCGGCGAATTGCCTTACAGTTGTTTGTCTTTGTTCCCCCAAGTGCTGCCGGTGAGCGATTTGAGGACCTTGTTGCGATTTTGGACTTTAGTAGCAATTGCGGTTGTGTGCGCAGAGAAGGAGAGCAAACTGTCAAAGGTGATCATTCCCATGGCAACTGATTCTACGTTACCGGAATGACTTGGATTTTTCCCGACCAAGACCGATATTGCGTTTGGGGCCTTGGTATGGTGGACTGCAATAAGAAAACTGCCATATTTAATGCCATTGGAAAGGATTCAGCGACGCGCTGCTCTGTGTCTAATACGAGCGATGAAAGCAACTGCTACGGCAGAGCTAGAAGTGATACTTAGTACCTTTTGACCTATTGAACTTATGGCGGAGAATCTTGCAGCAAAATCGGCGGGAAGATTAGTGGCTGCTGGTGAATTCAATTACAGAACCTTCGGCCATAGCTCAATAGGAAAGAGGAAAACAGGCTGCACAGACTACATTGGGAGAGAAGGTTTCATACTACAATTGAAGAGCAGGGATGGAACAAAGGCATGAAGTCTGGCCGTAGGACTTTTCGTATTTACACAGACGGCTCTAAGGCTTTGGACGGAGTGGGAGGGGGCAGAGCGGAAAGAGAGAGAACTCGGAGTCCCACAGTTTAAAGGTCTGGAGGATATCTCAATATCTCAATAGATCCTCCTGCTCTACTTAGATTTGCTAAAAGCGTTGACATCCTACGTCAGGTCTACTTTAAATCTTAATGAAGGTAAGTCTCCATCTGATATCGCTAGGAATCAAAAGATCTATACGCGGTTTAATCTAAGCAGACCCTTACATTCCCAGTGACCCGCAGCGGATAAAGCTTCAGACATGCCAAAACACTGTCATTCGTACAACGAAGGGTTGCCTCCAGATGTCCTCCCTTCAACACCTTCACAATGAAGCGCAGATGCTATCAGTAATGGAGCACAACAAACTGCTCAGCAAGCAGTTCCTGTTAGGGTACAGCCGCAGGTTTTAACCTTGCAGACACCTGCTTGAGCCAGAGCCGCCTCCCAGGCACGTCTGGGATCCAGGAGAAAACTAATAGACATCCACTGGACCAGACAGTGTTTAGACAGACAATAAACGGCATTTACCGGGAGACCTTTACCACCTTCTTAAGCTCCCGCCCACCGAATGTCGTAATCGGAGTCCAACCATCACCTACAGCAGATGAGGAGCTCCAGCTTCCCCGTGAGAAACGCGTAACACTGGCACAATCACGTTCTGGATTCTGAAGCAGGTGAAACTCCTGCCTATCCAGAATCGACCCCGACATACCAAACAGAAGTACGGCATATGAAGGCACCCCGCACGACTCTAACCACCTTTTCACATGCCCCATCAAACCCACTCATCTAACACCCCTCTCCCTCTGGACCCAGCCTGTCGAAACAGCAAGTTTCCTGGGCCTAGCTTTAGATGAGCCAGACGAAGACGACCGGTGATATACCCCCCACTGACGGGGCTTTTATTACTGCTACAACAACAACATTGCCAAATGTAGTATGTCCAATATGCGAAGAAAGCCCAAACGATACCGAGCACCTCTTCTCCCTACACCCATCAAAGAAAATCCGCTAACGCCTAACTCTTTAATACCACCCAGTTGAAGCAATGACCTTCCGCCGCCTACCGTTATATAATCTCGATATCAAAACCGAGCCTTACTGAGTGCTATGTAGGTGAAGTGGTTGAAGTGCCAGTCTCACACTCCCCAAGTAGCACTAAAGCGCCGTTTTGATACCATTTTGAGACCTGCAACGGACAGATATCTACGGCCAACCAGAGCTGTTCACATAATGGAGGAGATTGATGGATTTTAGGTTGGCGCACTGCCCCAGGCTGTCGAAGAAAGGAGCACCCAGTGTTCTTAATCGTCTAGCTGCTAAACCCAGACATTTACAGGAAAAGTGCTCCACAGTCTCCTTCTCTGAAATGCCCCACAGTTTCTGCTATGGGAGTTAAATGGTAACCCTATCTTTTCCGCGCGTGTGTCGATCATCCAGTGACCGGTAAACACAGCTACGAGTTGAATTGAATGGCGAGGAGTTCAAAGGACTTTCTGAGCCCTTCGTATATCGTATTGGGGCCAAAGGGTTTTCGAAATAGCACATGAAGAAATGGAGCTCCATCTTTTCTGCGCTTTCCTGAGAAATAATTTGTGCAGTTCCCCTTCAACAACTGTCAGGGGGATGCCGATGACCGGGTAGGAGATCTCTGAGGCCAATTCAGTTCCACGAAAATGCTACCGTGTTCCTTGAGAGATTGCCTTAGTGCTAGAGCAATCAAATTTATCAAATTTATATTTGCATAGCGAGCCACCGCCTTTTGTCAAAACTGTTGTCACAAATTCAATCCCACCGCTTGTAGTGTTGCAGCTACAACCTCTTCGTCAAGGCTCATAAATCAGACTAAAACCCCACACACACTGGCCTTATCAAGCAATCAACGAAATTTCTCCTTACCGGATAAAAGGCACTTTTCAGCGCATGTCCATTTCACACAGTCCAACACACACGCACAACTATCAAAGCAACAACACTGCAATGGGACTGTTAAAAATTTCATGACCACCCTTAAGCATTTGCCAATGGAGGGTGGCGCTTAACTTATAACAACTAGAAGACACAAACACACAAACGTGCGAGGAAAAATGCGCGCAAAAGGAAAAAAATAAAGTCAATTTGTAGCAGCCAACTGTTGCGCGCACTACAGGGTGCTAATGCTGCAGAAGTGAAAAAAAAACACATTCGACTACATTTTCTAGATTCACTTCACATGCAAATTTTATTGACCACAATTTAGTGAAAAATCAATTTTTATAAAAAAAAGTCGTAACAATTTTGCATAGCAAAATGCGCCAAATTTCGAAAGCTGGAAAATTTGAAAAACATACATTGAACATACAAAAATGACAAATAATTAGCATTTAAAACTACAGGAAAAAATGAGTTTGTTTTACTTCAATAATACTCTACTGGTTACAGCGCTGCGGTGCATGGAATTCGGAGGCTAAAGTGTGGCTATTAATTCTCATTTTGTAATATTATATTTAAATTCTTTTTAATTAGCTGAACAAACTAGAAATTAAGTCTAATGTTGTAGAGTTGCTGCACCGAAATGCCAGGCTTGCGCACAGCTACACCTTCGCCGTATGGCAAAATGTCCAACTCTTGTGTGATGCCATCCACAATGAGCGTGGCCGTCTTTGGTACACGCTCTAGGCCAGCAATGACGACGCGTTCAATCCAAGCGGATGTCTTATAGTTGGCTTTACCAATGAAGTTCACATCCAACAAATTGTTGGCAAACTTGAAATGAATATAGTTAAATTCGCCATCGCGATACTTGTACGACTTCTCATCGTCCATGTAAAGAGTGCCCTCTGCCTTGCCCGCACGATCTAGACACACGACCAAAGTATATGGGTCGTTCTTCATGAGTGTTGCCGCGCGGCGTATGCGTTCCTTTTTGGGTACAATAGTGCCGCCACGTTGGAAAACAGGAATCTAAAAAAACGGCAGATATTTGACATAAATTTTTTTTCAAATTACCACTTTTTCATCTACTCACTTTATAGTTGTCCACAGCAATGCTTTCATAGCCAGCGTTGGTGTACTTTTTCAGCGTATCCACATCGTACCACATATCGCCCGTCTTCTTGTCATCAATGGCTGGGAAGTAAACACTCACTTTGCTTACGCCCTGCTCCATCACTGGACGCACCAGCAAACGATCCTGCAACAGGAACTCATTGTCAATAGTGTACCCCTCTTTGTCTTTGGGATAATGCGCCAACAGCGGACGCATGACTGGTGCGCCATTCAATTCATGCTCGTAGAACATTGTGTACCACAGTGGCAGGTAGGAGTAACGTTTACGCAATGCCTCACGTATGACCAAACGCGTATCCTCGGGGAATAGCCACGGTTCACGCCGCTTTGTGTCGATGTGCGAATGGCAACGGTAGAAGGGCAAGAAAGCACCGGTCTGATACCAACGTTCGTACAACTCAGTATCGGGATTGCCAAAGAAACCGCCAATATCAGCACCACAGAAAGAGAAGCCGGCCACAGCTTCGGACAAGCACATTTTCACAGAATGTTGCAAGTGACCCCAATCGGCCATATTATCGCCTGTCCAGATAGAAGCATAGCGCTGCGAGCCGGCAAAGTGAGCACGCGTCAAAATGAATGGACGTTGATTAGCATCACGATTTAGTATGCCATCGAAAGCACCCATCAATTGCACATGACCATACATATTATGTACATCGCGGTGTTCCCAATTGCCATAGTGCACCAAATCCTTCAGCATTGTCACCTCGGGGCCATTGAATACCGAGGGCTCGTTCATGTCATTCCAGAACATAACATCGGCAGTGACCGTTTTGAAATTGGACAGCGCATATTGACTAGCATAGTAGGCGCGCACCTCGGGATTGAAGAAATCGGGATAGCTTGCTGAGCCAGGCCAACACCAACCTGTGCCGAATAATTAGTGTATTAATTGATTTCAATTTGTCTACCTAGTCTGCTTGCTTAACAAACCTTCATAGTCACTTCCATCGCGATTCTTTGTATAGTAGCCGCGTTCGGTGCAATCGTTGTGGAAGAAATAGCCGCTGTCGCGTTTAATGTGCGGATCAATAATAATCACCAGATGACGACCCAAATCTGTCAAGTTCTTAATCATACCCAGGGGATTGGGAAATTTGAATTGATCCCAAGTGAAGTATTTCTTGCCATCCGTATATTCAATATCCAGCCACATTGTGTCCATGGGAATGTCATACTCATCGAATTTGGCCGAAACCTCTTCAACGTCACGTTCATCATTGTAGTTCCAGCGCGATTGGTGATAGCCGAGTGCAAACATTTGCGGCAAAGGTGCTGTACCAGTGAGTGCGGTGTATTGCTGGAATACGTCGAGCGGAGTGGGACCCAAGAATATGAAAACATCAATAATACCCGACTCGGACATGAAATGGGCGGCTGGTGGATCAGACTTGCGCGAACCTTTAAGTTACATGCTTACTATAACTGCATTAAATTGTGTACGTCAGTTGCAACTCACCCGAGACGAAATTCACAATAGAAGACACAACATTTCGTTCCGCAGTGTAGATATCAACCCATGTTTCGGCCGCATTCTGCCAGAAGACACCAGCGGTGCGTTGAGCGCTAAATAGATAAACCATTTACGCTGCTGTTATATGCAACAAAAAAGCTTACGCTTTTTGTTTTGGACACACTTACCCGTGGCCATAGAGTACAGGTACCGTACCGTAAAGCGCCATCTTACTATCGACGATATACTCAAACACATCCACATTATACAAACGGTAAGGATCGGAACCTGAGGTAGATTTTAGCGCAAATGAATCTGCATGTTCGGGTATGCCGAATAGCACCTCAGCTTCGGGGAAAGAGAAATCGAGTGCAACCGCCTCAGGGCCGTATGGTTTTGAATCATGATGCGATTTGAAATTCTCCTCCCATGCACCAGGATCATCGATTTCATCAGCTTTTTGCACCTCATTGACAGCAGCAGCATTTTCCGCATTCTCACCGTCAGCAGGCTGCTGTGGTTTTGGACGCAAATATTCCATAGTCATGAGACCCTTCGCATTGACCGAAACGGTAAAAACGTCATTTTGATAGAAATCAACACGGAACGGATCGGCGATGACCACAGCCTTATTTGGACCCGAGGTAATTGTCAATTCGGTATCACCCTCCATCACTTTAATGCTGAAAAAGGCGTTGCCATATAAAATGCGTACATAATGAAATGTGATTATTCATACCTTCCAGGTTTCGGTGGTGCTTTTAGCGCATCTTGTACTTTGTAGCGTGGTTTTAAAGGAGTCTTTTCATCGACCAGCAGACGGAATGTGTTGCTCTGCTAATAAGCAAATAAAAAAAGGAATTATAGTTACGCAAAAATAAATCAAAATTGTAACGTTGTATTTCTTTTATTATTTAAAACTTATAACGTTGTGTTTCTTTTTTCGTAAAATATATCTCTCGTGTTTTTAATTGTAATAAAAACGCCGGAAAACTAAAACAAATGCGTTTAGTAAGCTGCGCGAACAAGAGCAACACCTGTTTTGCAGCGGCCAGCCAACGCTGTCCACACTGCAAATACAGATATGCTAGCAACAACCACCCTGTAACGGCCAGCCAACGCTGTCCACACTACAAAGGTCGTTATTGGCAAGCACCTAAGCTCTGCTCACCGCCGATTACCAAACGGAATGTGCTCTTTCCAAAACCGCGCAGGCTTTTTATAGGCAAAATCAATCCTATTAGAAAATTCAAATTTAGAGTTTGAAAAAAGACACCTAATGGCCATTACAATTTTAGGGCATTGCCATATAAGAAAACGTTAAATTAAATTTTAACAATTTGAAGGTATTGCCATATAGAAATAAATATAATACATTAATAAATTATAAAATATAATATAAGTATGCTACAAAATTTAAAAATACCTCCAAAGCTTCCAACTTCAAGCTGAACAAATGTTTGTTATCCTTATGTATCAGATCTGCAGTGATCGAATCTGAATATGTATTGAGTGTGCCAGGAACCAAAGCAAACTTGCTATTATCTGGTTTTACTTTGCGACAGCGCCTGTAAATTATGCAACCAATTAATTAGTTGTTATAAAAAGTAGAAATCAAATGCCTTATTTACCTGCAAAAACTGCTCTGGTCACATGTCTTGAAATTTGTGTGATCCACGGCGAGTGCATACTCGAATATGCAAAATATTAATAGAAATATCGCCAAACGCATATTGACGTAGCTACTGAAATGGTGCAAGGAAATTACGTAAATTTCAAATGTTGGCAGATTATGTTAAAAAATAAGCAATAATTTGCGCATTTCATATGCAACTTTCTATAATTAGCGCTGAAAATATTTTACGGTCTGCAGCATTAAACGATGAATATGAATTTTAAGCTAATTTTTCCCAACCTACCTCTTTTATAAATGCGTTTGCCTAGTAAATGTATGCCTTAGAACAAAAACTTTCCAAAATAAGTGTTTTTCGTTATAAGTTTTGCTCTTCAGAGTCATTGAGATAATTGCAAATAAACAATTATATCAATCGCTTCAATAATTATTCACTATAATAGACTTTAGCATGCTATTTCGAATTTTGAGTGCATCGGGTGTGCGATTAAGATCGCCTACTTTCAATTTAGCACCTCTTTTTGTTTCGATGGTAAAGTGAAACTTTTTTACTGTCCTGAAGAATCGAATAGATGAACAACGCACAGAAAATATATTGTTGTTGTTGTTGTTGTAGCAGCATAAACATTCCCCATATTTACATACGGGGAGTGCTGCTGGAGTGACAGTCCTTGGCCAGATATAAATCCGGGTCGTTTCGGTAACGAAGAACCGACTGTCGTGGAAACGAAAAAAATTATATTCTTCTTCCAAAAAATATTCTTCTTCTTAATCGGCATATCCATGCTGGATGTTCGCGATTACATACAAACGTCATTATGATCTTAGTCGTACGGTTGCCGATTATTTTGAGGCCTGTCTCCTCTTTGATGTTGTCTAGCCATGTAATTTTCTTCCAACCAATTCCTCTTTGTCCTTCAATTTTTCCTTGCATCAGCAGTTTTAAAATATCATAATCTGCGATTTTCCAATCAGAAGCAACAGGACGTGTCAGCCAACCAGGTAATATGTTATCAACTACTAATTATACTTAATATAATTATCCATATACATATGTACAATAATACGTAAGCAACGTATTGCATATATATTTCTATGCACATATCTATATGTATATCTATCTATGTATATACTGCCAATAAACATTAATGAATATATACTGACACGCTTTTGTGCTTTCTATTTTTTTATAAAATATATCATCGGAGCGACCGTGGAGGCCCCACATTTCAAACCACCCATTGCGTCGCATTCCGATGAGAACATGGGCCGGCATGTTTAGGCTCCTTGGATGTTGAGGGCAGGTCATCAGCGGGATCTCTGCTTTCCTTAAGAGCTGCTGCTTTTGGTTGAACTGCTGCAATGTGCAGGAGCGTGTTGTGTCTTGAGTGACATGTGCTGCAGTTATACGAGCTCGTACATCTCGACACCGTATGTCCTGACGACAGGCAGTTCAAGCAACAGTTGTTGCTCTTGACGCACGCGATTCGATCGGTGACTTTTAACTTCCGGAACTTCGGGCAACTTTGCAATTTGTGGTCGTCAGTGACACATAAATTGCACATATGTTTGGCGACACTTACCTGAAAGTTACCCATCCTTTTTGGTGTAGTTTCCGTATGGTGTTGTAAGCTTTGCGCCTTGGGTGCTTTGTAGGCTTTAATTCCTTTTAAGCCTGACACTGTTTCAAGTGTCTGAAACCTGTTGGAAAGGAATTTGTCCATGTCTGTACACTTTGAAATTTCAGATTTATTCTCTATCGTTTGTTCCCAAAGCGATAGAGTACTTTCTGGCAATTTCGTGGAGCATAAATATGTAATAATTGCATCCCAGTTTGAAATATCTATTTGGTGGTTCTGTAAGGAGGAAATGCAATTATTAATGTCTCGTTGGAGTTTTTTTATCGAACTGCCACATTCAGTTTCGATTGTCTGTAGGTTAAACAGGATCTTCAGCTGCGTGTTCACCAGAATCCGTTTGTTCTCGTACCTTTCGCAGAGATTTTTCCACGCTGTAGCAAACCCGTCATTAGTGAGCGGGCTCTTCCTCACGATGTCTCTGGCTTCACCCTGCGTTTTTTGGTTGAGGTGGAACAGCTTTTCGACCGAGGTGAGGCGTTTATTTAATATGTAAATGGCCGTGAACATATCGCGGAATGTTGGCCAAGATACGTAGTCGCCTTTGAAAACGTCCGTATCGCACGGTGGAAGGTGAATGTTATGTTCGCGTACTGCAAGTTCTTCGCCTTCCCGGTCTGCCTTTTCCAGCCTCGCAGAGAGGTCAGCCATCGTCGACATGCCGCGCAAATATGTGTGGTAACATATTTTATTCCTTTTCTTGATCGCGGCAAGATCCTTAGAAAAAGGAGTTTCTGTTGAAAGCAAATGGTCGTACGCTGCTTTGGCTTTTTCCCACATTGCTTTCAACTCCTCCTGTTGGATCCGGAGTGAAAACTTCGAATGGTCACTTGACGGAGTGACATTAAAGTCGGCTTCGAATTCCGTCACGGCGTCGACTAAACGAATATAGGTATCCATTTTGTAAGTATGGGATACAAAAACTTACGCGGTATTAAAAAAATGCTCCTTCGCGAAATGGAGACGAATTCACAGCGAGACCCAAGCCGAAAATGCACCACTGAGATTAAAATAACAATATATATTATGTATCTATATATATTTATTGACCAAAAAGATAATATATTTATATTTATGTACGAGAATTTCGCCACCCACACAATAATCAGCGGTATGTATATACCGTAGCAAAAAGTGCGCTGGGATCGATTTTAATTTACTGCGGCGTTGTTTGCGGGAATGTACAAGTAAAAGGAACGGATTAAGAGAAAAATTGAAAAATTCCCAACAACTCGCTGTTAGATGGTTGATTAACTTGAAAATACCGCGCGCACTTGTATTGTCTGTTTGCGGACAGACGGAGTCGTTGACCCTTTTTTTTTTTTAATTAGCTTATTTCCACCAAAAAAAGTGTGCAATAAATCCACGTACCTGGTTTTGCTGGAACGGATTGTTAGCTGATGGCTTGGTGCTTTTGATGCTTGCTGGTGCTTTTGATGATTGCTGGTGCTCTTTAGCTTGCTGGTGCTCTGTTTAAATGGATCTTTTATTATAATCCGGCTCGTTGTTATGTGTCCGAAATAAGCGACTTTTCTCCTTTTTTTATGTCCGTAAGCATGTTCCTAGACGTTTGCATTATATTTAGCACTACGTTATTTGATATTTTCTCATTCCAGCTTATTTTCAACATTTTTCTATAGCACCACATTTCGAAAGATTCTAATCGGTGTATGCTTACGGTTTTCAATGTCCAGGCCTCGCACCCTTATAGGATGTTGACCATACATAACATTTTAAAAATCTTGTCTTTAACCCGATTGGTATGTCCCGGCGTGTCAGTATCTTTTTGATCTTCATGAAGGCCGCTCTAGCGATTTCTATTCTGCCTCTTATCTCCTGATCATGGTCCCATTGGTCATTTAGCCATACACCCAGATACCTGAAACTTTTTACTCTTTATTGTTTTGCCACCTATGGTTAGTCTCGCATAGGAATAGTCTCTGCTGCTTTTATTTACAATAATAAATTTGGTTTTATCAATATTTATGTTTAGCCCGGTCTTTGCTGTGTTTTTCAACTTTGTTTACAGTATATATTTTGAAGATCCTGGAAATTGTTTGTTACTAACGTTGTATCGTCTGCGTAGCGAATGTTAGTTATATATATCCCATTAACTTTAATACCTATTTCTGCGACCAAGGGCTGTCGCCCCAGTAAACTAGCCCTGCCTAGTGTACCGTACAGTCAGTTCTATACAGGGCAAGCAAAGGTACCCCGCACGACACTAAGCGTAAGCTCACTTAAGCTCAACCTTGTAGGAACCATTTCTGGTCCTACGCTATTGGAACAGTATATTTTGGAGGCGTGCCGATAGATGAGATAGACGCGCTTCACTGCGCTTGGCAGGGCTGTGAAGAACTAAAACAATCGGTGGAGAGAATTCATCCTTCGTTTCCACGGCAGTCTAACTCATCTAATAGTAGGTCCAGGAAGCTTGTTTCGACGGATTGGGTACAGAGGAAGAGCGGTGCTACGTGAAGCTGTTACTTGAGCAGCTTCCCCCAAAAGTTCAATGCAAATTTTTTATGTTACATCAGTAAAAACTGTTGAATTTCTACCTTCGGAATTTGTTGAAAACAAACAGAACTAAAAATTTGCTTAGGCGCGCCACTGACGAAAAAGAAACGTCAAAATATGAAAATGCCATCCAAAGCTTCTACCAACAACTGTCCTCAGTCACGAGCTGGTAATTTCAGTTGTTGTTTTAGCAGCATAAACATTTCCCGTACAGTGACAGTCCTTGGCCCGATATAAATCCGGGTCGTTCTGGTTACGTAGAACCGACTCTCGTGGGAACGACATGCATAACCTCCATGCATACATTCTTTATAATTTTTAATATATTTATGTATATATACCTTATATAGGTATATACTTTTTAATTTTTAAAACAAATGCCCTTAAATGGGCACCCGATAGCTCAAAAATATTGTTTGTACATATGCACATCCATAAAATGTAGGATAGATATGTAGCAATTTTCACGATCATAACGACGTCAATTGTATTTGTGTAATATACTAGAACTTTTGTTTATAATTTGCTTATGCTGCTTACACCCTTTTTGGGTTTTTGGTCGAAGTCTTCCGCCTATTTGTGGTGTGCGTCTTGGTGTATTACATAAATAGAGGGAACTACAGTTTCATGCCGCCTGCGAACGGTAAATGGTTTTCTGCTTTTCATGGCATAAATACTCTCGCAGACTTGTTATTGTCTGCCAGGGAGCAATCGCTTTAGGAAAACCTCTTTCTATCACTTGGTAGTCATTCCATTCAGCTACGGCGGCCGCTTTGCTGGCTAGATTCGATTAAAATCACTGCCATTATCTGCCGAGGAGCGACCGCAATTGGAAAAATCTTGCTAGTCATCTCATTCGGCTACGGCGACCGCTTTGCTGGCTAGGTTCGATTAAAAAGCGACTGCTTTAGAAAATCACGGCCTGTTAACTATTACATGTCCATTAAAAATATAATCTAAAATATATATTTGTAACGCCTTTGTGTAAAAGCTATTCATTTTCTTATTTGTTTTTGCTTGCTTTTACAGACACGTCAGACAATGTGCAGCTGTTGGAGTTACATACACACATACACATGTATGTAATTGCCTCTGTGTTTCGTTCTTTGTGAAGATTTCAATATAAATCTGTACAATCAATACAAATCAATAAATCAATACAAATCTAAAAAATTATCGTGTACATAATATTTACAGTACACATTTAACTAAAGTTTATGAATAATTGAAAAAAGTAGCCGATTTTGCAACCACTCGAACGGAAAAGTTGCGAGTCACCCGTATTGATATTTCCCTAATTAAAATATATATGTACATTTACTCACCTAATCAGCGCTAATTCTAATAAACGCGTTTTATTATTCACTACAGCTAAGTTGTTATTTTATTCTAAATAAATTATCCTAAAATTACCAATTTTCCTACAAATTTCGCCGGCAATGAGAACAAACTAGAGATGTAAAATATTTTTGTGATTGATGTTAGAAAGGCAAACGTCACAATAGGCGGCACAAACCAGAGTTTGCGCACATCAGGTGTTTGTGCTAATTGGATAGTTTTTGAGGAGGGATCAAAATGGATTTTGCCCAAAATACAAAGAATTTGTAAGTGATTGCTAGTGTTAAATTCCATAATTCATATCATTTTGTTTGCGAATAGGGCGGTGTTATTAAAGAAATTAAAATTAGTTACGGTGTAAGTAATTTGTTATTAATTTTAAAATATAGCTACGACTAAGGCATCCACGTCTTTTTTTAAAGAACTCCGTCCTAAGTAGGGCACTTTCTACCACATTTCAAATACAATAAACCTAGCATCAAATACCACTTTGGTCGTGCCTTCCGCAAGCTATTTGATTAGAATGATGAATCCCTAGCGTCGTATATAAAGTTTGGAATCTCGCACTAGTCCTGTACTGCACCGCATTTTTTAGCTATGAGTTTATTATATCTGGTACTACAGCCGTTTAAATATTAACTACTTTCGATTAACAACCGCCTAGCGAGTAGTGAATCAAGCAACAATTTTCTCATGAATCCAAAATGTAATATTGGCATGGTTTGGTAGCACTGAACTATTTTCGTTTTGACAAAATGCTATATAAAAACATTGTTTTTCAAAGCGTCCCACCTGAAAGTATGCAAAATGGTTTGATTCCGTCGTAGGAGGGTCAAATGAGAAACGTCCTACGCCCCAACAATTTTCGCTGAAGCTGTTAAGTAACTCTATCGATTTTAAAGCATTGCATCTATACTTGGAAGCATTGGGCGGAGCTGTGCGCTAGGCGGGAAGTCACTTAATGATAGCTAAATTGTTGTCGCTTTCGCTTAAAGTTTTTTCGCTTGATGAGTAGCGCAATCCTCTGATGAGCAAGAAAGTGCTGAATCCGAAGCGAAAATTATTAGTTTGTTTATTTTAGTAAAATCAATTTGTGAATGTTGTAAGTTAATCTAAATGCTTGATAGTCAAATCATGCTTAATATATATAATGAAACATTTATGTGCATTATAGACGAAAGTTATTTTTTGACAATATATATCTTAAAACAATAATCTTCAAAACAAAAAAAAATAATAGAATAGGTTTGTACAAACTATGATTTGCAAAGTTTTTGAAATCGATAACAAATTTAAGTTATTGTGGTTGGCAACAAAATCAAACTGTCAATGAAAAGCTGCCAAGGCGAATTTATTACAGGTGACAGCAACCACATATAAGTAAAACCAAGGCGAACTTATAATAAATCCACCTTGATAACTGCCTCCAAGCTCTCCAAGGCGAATTGAGTATCATTCCTGCAAGCCAAGGCGAATTTATTACAGGTGGACAAACACCATAAATTATTCGCACATACACACACTTTCTTGTCACGGCGTCTTCCGCATACAAATGCAAACTAACTGTATTTGGAGGCATCACATTAACCCATTATCCTTAAATTTAGATTCGAAGATGTTGGGCCGAAATCGTACGCAGGCTCGCGCAGTTTTTTTAAAGCATCTAGTTTAAGCCCACACCGTGACTCACGTAATATTCACTTCTGGCCCGATCCCCGTACGTAGGTTATGCCCGCCATTGTAGGTTAAGGGGCTAATTTGCGCTTTCACAATTCAACTCGCGGCACTTCATTTAAGGCATACTAGTTTAAATGTCACAGATCACAATATTGCCAAGTTATTCACTGAATTTTCAAAAACTTGTAATTTTTCCTCCTTTTGTTTGTTTTGTTCGTTTCTTTTGTATTGTAAAATAGCCTGACGTCAGACTTGTCAAAATCGCGAAAAATAAAGTAACTGTTTTGGAAAGACACCACCTTCAGTATTCAATTCGCCTTGCTTGGATATCCAATGTGAAGCACAAGGTGGAATAAATCCGCCTTGCCTGAACCAAAGGCAACAACAAATACATGTACGTTTTACTTGTATGTGGTTGACATCACCTGTAATAAATTCGCTTTGATGAAACAGGTCAAATACAAATCAAGGTGTGTTCGCTTACAAACAATTGTAAATAACTGACCAGTTTCTGCTGTCAAAGCGTTTCTTAACACAAAATATCAGGGAAGAATTTAATGAATTATGCAAGAACGTGTCTGTTATGACAAAAATTTAAGCAGGAATAAGTTGGAATTTGGGGTCAAGTCAAGGTGTATTAAATAAGATGTGATTAATAACTCAGTGTGGGTTCCTAATAAGGGACGATATGCCAAAATTAAAAAAAGCGAATTAAAATAGTTAAATTCTTTTTTTTCAACTTGTTATTGTAGAATAATTCGTATGAGATCACTGTCAAAATCACTTCGTTAAATATATTTTCGGTGAATTTTTTTTTTTTTGTTTTTTGCGACATTGTTTGTGACATAAAGCATACTAGATTCTTATAACAAAGAAATGAAAATGTCTTTGAATGAATGTTTATTTTTCTTAGTACACCGATCGTGGGGAAATCACGTCGCATCTTCGAGCTAGACGACTGTTTTGTTTTTTTAATTTGCTTAATTGAATAAAATAACTATTCGAGTTCGATTAGGTTATGAATCAAGAAAAAATGTAATAAATATTTATTTTAAATGGGATTGAGCTATAGTTAAAATAAAGCGGAGTTAACATCACCGTACAATGTGTTCGACGGTGTAATCACGGTGTAAGAAATAATTATTCTAATGCAATCGCCAGTTATTTTTGTTTTTTAGTAATTTCGAAAAATTATGACGCAAGGAAATCCATTATTTATAAGATGGTCGAATAACTTCTTGTAATTAAAAATTTAAATTGAAGTATTTTATCGTTTATTGACATAAAATATATTAGCACTCAATTGTGCTATGACACATGCACGTATGACAATCAATTATTCACTTTGATTTAGACACGAAAACAATTTTTAAACTTCAATAATTTAGTATTTAATCAAATTATTTACGGGGAAAGAACGTCTCAACCCCATACACTTTTCCCGATCAATGAACAATGCATTTACTTTGCGACGCAAATCAGCCTCGAGTGTTGAACGGGTTTTTAACAAATTCTGATGCTGCGCCTCGGCTTCCTGCAATTTATGATGCAGCTGTTTAACGGTGTCTTGTATATCCTGAACTTCTTGCACCAGACGTAGTTGTGCCCAGTCCCTGGAAAATATAACATAAACAAAAAATTATAGCTTTTGATGTAAAGGAATTTGAGTATGTGGAAGAGGAACGAATGGGTGGAAGACCTATAAACTCATTTTATAATCATAGCAAATGTGATGCCATATTTAGATCCCCGATAAACCAGAAAGCAATAATATGAGGGATTTTGTTTCGTTAAACTATGTATTTCGCACCGGTATAACGGTTGAAGGCATTTACTCTTTACTACTAGTAGGGATGTTGTTGTAATAACATAAATTACTTCCCAGAATTTTTAAGGAATATTCGCACGTTCGAGTACTTGAACCGAAAGTCTTTATGGTGATGGTTCCGAAAAGTGTCGGTAAACACCCAAGAAATGCTCACGACGGTATCAGACCACGGCATGTCGGAATTACCTACGAAATTTTTTCCGATGCTCCATTTGCTGAAAACCACTTATGAACACAGTGGAAGCAATGGATACTATCGATAGTGTGAGAGGAAATAGGGCGCAAGTACCCGTTGTGTCAATAGACATAAACGCGGTTCCACCTGGATGAAATGTTATCACGGTCCCAAGGTGGATTTGAGCAGAGGAGGAAGGACGATTTTTATAGTGTTAGTGGGATACCACTGGCGCGACGGAATCTTTGATGATGTTTCTGACATTTTGATTTTAAAAAGCACCCAAGAAAAGTATTTTGAAAAGCTGACACACTAAAGACTGAAAGCTTAGGTTAGCCATATTTTATTCAAAAGTGCTTAGGTTTTTTTTTTTTTTAACTTATATACATACATGGGCATTGTAGTCTAAAATTAGGTCACTAGCACATCAGGGTTTTGAGAAAAATTAGGGTAAAAATACCAAAAAAGGCCATACTTTTCTCAAAACTATGACGTGGTGAGTTCACCAGAGTTGTGTTCAGCGCACAAAATTACGTCGGAAAACAGCGCCATATAAGAAGAAAGAGTAAATTTGGTAGACCTCTACTCAAGACAAACCTTATCGAACAGATCTACAAAATTGTTAAAATTATTACGTAAAAAAACACACCTAGAATCAAATCATTTCCGTCTCTTTTCAAAAAATTTTACAAGCCCACAAGAAATATTTATTAGTAACTGCTGCCATTTTATTGCCATTCGGGGCGTAATTATGACATTCTAATGTCATACCTTTAACGTTTAATATTTTGTCAAAATTTTACAGTATAAATACCGTTTCAAATTGATAGATGGAGAGGTTACGTGATAGGTTAGGTTTTTGTGGCCGTCGGCTTGGAATAGTCAATTCAGTTAGACGATGTAGGTCCGTTGTGGTACCACTCAGTGGTACGGGAGCATCAGTATTCATTCATTATGGAACCATTTAGACGCTCTTATGAAGCTTAAGATAAGTTTTATCCCAACAAAAAGCTTTCTAACAACCTTGCTCTACTCCTAGCTAAGACTGGACAATAACAGAGGAAGTGTTCTATTGTTTCTTGCTCTTCCTCGTCTCTACAACTTCTGCAGTGTTCACGAGAAAATACTCCTAGCCTAGAAGAGCGACACAAGCCACTACCTACGAGATGTTCTCTTTTGAAAGGTTGAGCAATTCTTCTGACCCTTTTTATCTATTTGCGGCCAAATTAGCCTGGTTGTAACACAAGTATTTTCTTCTCTCCATTACCTATTGGCCTTTCTCCTTATTATTCACTAGAACCTTAAGATTTAGAGGATTCGGAAGAAGGAAGAAAAAAAACCTTCGCCTTAAAACAGGATATGAAATACCTGCCTCTTTAAAAAGAACTGCGGACTCCTTTCTTAATGATCTCAAGCGGTTAAAAATACTCACTTGCACAATTCTATGCCCTCACGATGCGTACGTGCTTCCAAGCGCGTTTGTGCCACTTTCAATGGACTCGATTTATCCTGTATGGCTTTTTGTATAAGGAAAATGTGCTTTTCCAGATCGAAAAGCTCCTGTTGCACTTTGTGTAAATGTAACTGTATCTTATTCTTGGACTCGTTCATCTCTTGTGCGCGTCTATCCAAAGCATTATTCGTATTACTCCAATGATCCCATACAGATTGAGCGATGGCATTCACAATCGTTTCGGCATCACTGCGTAGTTGTGAGAGCTTTGCGCGCTCTGCCTGCGATCTGCGGATAGCGAACAAATGCTGGTAAAAAAATGTTATTATGCAACCAAATAATAATTAACCTGCTAACACGTTGACTGCTCGACTCGGCCCATGAGTCCTGCGTACTAATGCTCGGATCGTATTTTTCAATGCCGCCATAATAAGTTATGCCACGACTGTAGTTATTCAACTGATGACAAACCGAATCAATACCCAAAGTTGACTCTTTATGCGCAACATCATCTTCCAGTAAGTGTTGAGCGGCGCGGCAGTCATTGGCTTGCCTTGTGATCTGCGATGGAGTATGAAATAAATTAATGCCTAGCGAAGTACGCAGTCTACAATGTTTTTACCTTTTCATGGAGATCCTTAAGCTTATCGCGCGAATTCCGTACATTATCTATTTCTAATAGCAGCGCCTTTTCAGCTGTATCGTGCACCTTTTCCACACCCGCACGCGCCTCGCGGTGGTACAAGCACTCTTGTGCGATATGTAGAGGCGCCTCCAAGTCAAGCATGGCTTTACCACAACGACGCTTCAATTCGGAAATCGCCGACGACTCAGAAATCAATTTATCCAATTCAGCGCTCAGTTCATTGCGCCAGAATGTTACATCCGTTATACGTTCACCCAAACGCCGACCGGCATCTCGTTGCCCTTGCGAAGTCTTCTCATCGGTTTCGCGCATTAGACGCACTGCATCGTTGCGCAAACGCTCCGCCTGATTTCTGTGGGAAAATATAACATTTACTTGTGGCTGAGTAATGGAATGAAGTTCGTCTTAGTTTTATGTTCAGTGCTTAGACTTAATAGTATGGCGCTATGGAAGACCCGGCGGTTTGGCCACGCTTCTATACTAAATACTTTGCGTAGTTATATTCAAGAAATTGACTACTCTTTCCCTAAGCCCACTTTCGACAGACTCTTCAAGACTAGCATCCCGTCAAGGAGAGAATGGCAAACTTAAAGCTCATAGAGAAGAGAGGAAATAAATTTTTACACGGGTGGATCTAAGCTAGAAAATAAAGTAGGCAATGAATTAGGATTGGAATTATTTGCCCGACTTCCGGACAGTTGTAGCGTCTACCAGGCAGAAGTCTTAGCCTTAAAGAATCGCCAGGCAGCGATCAAAACAATGGAGACAAATTTACTAAGATTAAAGATTACTCAGGAATGCCTGGCAGATCTAAATGACATTAGCACCGTCTTCAAAGGCAGCCTTATATGGGTTGCGAGACATAGAGATATTGGAGGAAATTGCAAGACCGATGAGCTAGCCAGAAAGGGTACTAATCTTCCACCGCTTGAAAACAGAGGCAATAGGGGAATTTCTATGGCAACTTGCAAATTAAGGATAAAAAATATGTAATTTTCCACAGGAGGCCAATGGGTCATGGAGAGAAGAAAATACTTGTGTTCCAACGAGGCTTATTTGACAGCAAATAGTTAATAAAAGATCAGGAGAATTGCTTAAGCTCTCAAAAGAGAACATCTCGAAGGTCGTGGCTCAGGTCACAGATCACTGGCTGTTAGGTTGTCTACTCTTCTGGGCTAGGAGTATTTTCGCATGAATACTGGAGAAGTTGTAGAGACGAGGAAGAACAAGAAATAATAGAAGACTTCCACTGTAATTGTCCAGCCTTAGCTAGGAATAGAGTAAGGTTGTTAGGAAAACACATCTTTGACTCTCTTACCGAACTATCCGGCGTTGGGGTTAAACTTGTCCTACGCTTCTTAAGAGAGTCTTACTGGTTCCATAAAAATGTGAACAGTAAGGTTCCCCGCGGCCGCCGTAGCCGAATAGGTTGGTGCGTGACTACCATTCGCAATTCATAGAGAGAACTTCGGTTCGAATCTTGGTGAGTCACCAAAAAGAAAAAAAACGTTTTTTCTATAAGCGGTCGTCCCTCGGCAGGCAATGGCAAACCTCTGAGTGTAATTCTGCCATGAAAAAGCTCCTCAGAAAAAATATCTGCCGTTCGGAGACGACTTGAAACTGTAGGCCCCTCTATTTGTGGAACAACATCAACACACCACAAATAGGAGGAGGAGCTCGGCTATTTTGAATGTTCAATTAATTGTTGACAGCTGATTTGCTTGTACGTGTTTCGGCTCGTCTTCGATTTTTACTTATTCAAAAAAATGAATCAAAGAACCTGTATCAAGTTTTGTGTGAAAAACGAAATTAAGTGCACGGATGCTTTCCGAATGTTGACTGTGTCATACGGAGAAGCTACTTTGGACCAAAGCAATGTTTATCGGTGGTACAAAATGTTCTCAGAAGGCCGAGAAGATGTGAACGACGAAAAGCGTGCCAGACGCCCGAGCACTTCAACAACAGACGAACAAATTGATGAAGTGAAGAAAATGGTATTGGCCAATCGTCGAATCACCGTTAGAGAAGTTGCTGAGGACCTAGACATATCGATTGGCTCGTGCCATTTCAATGATTTGGGCATGAGACGGGACGCCGTAAAATTCGAACCAAAACTGCTCAATTTCGACCAAAAGCAGCATCGCATGAACGACGATCCAAATTTGCTCCAGAGGGTCATAACTGGTGACGAATCGTGGGTTTATGATTATGACGTGGAAACCAAAATTCAATCTTCTCAATGGAAGCTGCCGCACGAACCAAGACCGAAAAAAGCGCGCCAAGTTCGGTCGAGTGCAAAAGTTTTGCTTACCGTTTTCTTCGATTGCAGAGGCGTTGTGCATCATGAGTTCTTGCCATAGGGTAAAACGGTCAATAAGGAATATTACCTGCAAGCTATACGCAATTTACGCGAAGCAATCCGACAGGAACGCCCGGATTTGTGTAAGAACAAAAATTGGCTCTTGCACCACGATAACGCCCCTGCTCACACATCGTTGCTTGTACGCGACTTTTTGGCCAAAAACAACACACTAATGATGCCACAGCCACCGTATTCCCCAGATTTGGCCCCTGTGACTTTTTCTTGTTCCCGAAACTGAATAGGCCCATGAAAGGACGATGCTACGCTACGATTGACGAGATAAAGATGGCATCGAAGGAGGAGCTGAACAAGATAAAAAAAAATATTTTTTGAAGTGCTTCGAGATTGGAAAAAACGTTGGCAGAAGTGCATAATATCTCATGGGGATTACTTTAAAGGGGGCAAATGAATAAATAAATAATTTTTGAAAAAGCTCAAAATTCGCGATACTTTTTGAACACACCTCGTATATATAAAGTTCCCCTGTTACACAGTGGCACCACAACGGATCTACATGGTATAATTGAGTTTGCTACTCTAAGCCCAGTGCCACAAAAACCTAACCTAACCCTAGTTTTATGCTCGGCAATGCTTACCTATTGATATTCGATTCTGCATATTTGGTAAGATTGCTATTGACCCATTCGTTGTTGGTGTAGCGCGTGAAGAGTGCCGCACGGGCAGCGTGTTGTGGATTGCGTTCGAAACCCGTTACTAAGTTGGGAAAGTTCATAGGTTCCGTTGTCATGCCAGAGGGTGAGAAGCATGGCTTCATCAGCTGATTGGTGACTGGTTGCTCAGCTAAGTTCTTGACCTCAATCATTTCGTACGCCAATGTCGGTCGCCATGGATGCGGACGATTTGTCTATAGAAACAATTATATAAACAAATTTTATGCTACTGCATACAACAAAAAGTCTCACCTGATAAGATATACCAACGCGCGGTGGTACAGATGGACCAGACACGGGCTCCATACATGGCGGTGCACCAGCCGTACTCCATGGCTGTAATTGTGAATACATCACAGTTTGTTCAAATTTTGTAGACATTTTGAATTAACTAACTTTTTTTAATTTTTTATACTAACAAAAATACAAACTAATTTGTACAAGCAATAAAAACTGACAATTTTTAAACTACAGAATTAGGCAACAAAAATCGACATAAATTAAGAAAAAAAAATTGTTTTTCTTATTCAAACAAAAAACAACTACATACAGTAGATGAGGTGAAAAATGTAAAATTTGTATTGTATTTTTCAAATGGGTGTGGCCAATGCGATTTATTGTGTGTGTGTGTGTAACAATGTGGCGATGGAGTGTACGTTTTATGTAAAAAATGTGAAAGTAATAATGTGAAGGCGCTACATATGACTCGGCCAAATTCCTGTGGTCTTTGCGCTCAATGAACTCATGGACGGTGCTGTTCTCCGTGGGCCACTTATCAAGCAGGTTGTCTTTGACCAAACGATGATCGAAGATGCGATTCTCGAGATATGATGTGGCATGATACTTCATGGTCAGTGTTCGTTTGTGGTGATGAATTTAATGATTAGTTGTATATCTTTTTTTTTGTTTTTAATTGTTATTAATTTTTTTTTATTATTGCTTGTGGCTTCTATTGCACACTAACTGCACTCACTATGGGTATACTCGATTTCAACATTAAATCTTTAACCGTTTCCGTTTTTGGATATATACTTGGATAGCGCGATAACAAATTTTTATCCTCAACAGCCCAGCAAAGCATTTCAATGCGAAAAATAGTAAAGCTTAATGCCAAGGATGTGCTAATGAAGCGAACTGCACTTTGAGACTAAAAACCTCTTTGATACAACGGAATTTTTGGCATTTATGCAGTGCGGAGGGAATGCGAAATTCTTATTGACAAAACCATTGCGTGGAAACCAATTTGTTTTTTAAGTATATTTGTTGTGAAGTTAGAAAGCAACTATATATACAAATGTACCTACAAACCCAAACACTGCAGGTTATACACACTTATATATTTTCCTAATGTGAATATAAACAAAACGTAATTTGACGAATTCTATTAAAACGAATATTAAAGTAGGTTAGCAACTTCATTTTGTTGTTGCAGCCTATCAAACCATGCCCAGGTCTCTGCCTATCTGTCGTGGTGCTATCATCAAAAGTAAGTTCAAGAAACTCGTAGTTTAGAAGAGATCGGTTCTACCTTACTGGAACCTAGGATGATAGATTACCAGGCTTGGCCATACGAAGCAAAATTGTGAGAGTAACTTCGGCTGCCACGTCACCCGCGACTCATCAGCAGAATTCAGCCCGTTCATTTCATATTCTCCGAAATAAATAATAAATGAAATAATAGTAAATAAATAATTTACATGTACACTTCAATCACTCACCGTATAAGACTGATATGGCTCCCTGTGACTTCTTACCTATTCGGAAAATTGCATTTGCCCATGAAAGCAAAACGTTTTGCGCCCGTAGAGGCCATCCAAAAGGCTTGTACCGACATCCTGAAGAACATTCCGGTCAATGGCATGCAGCACTCTTTCGAAACGTTTTTAGATCAGAGGAAACTATTTTCAATAAAGAAACTCGAAGCTATCAGAACAAAGTTCCCGTCGTTTGTAGTTTAGCTCAGTCTTGTTTATTTTGGACTTCACCTTCTATCGCTATCGAGAGATGATTAACGATTTTTTATGGCCGGAATTGGATGGTATTGATCTGAATAACGTTTATTTTCAACAAGACGGCGCTACGTGCCACACAAGCAACGAAACCATTGATCTTTTACGGGAAAAGTTTCCGGACCGTGTTATCTCTCGAAGAGGTGATCACAATTGGCCACCGAGATCTTGTGATTTCACACCTAGTGACTTTGTTCTTTGGGGACACGTGGAAGAGAAGGTCTACGCCAACAGCCCAGGTTCGATTCAAAACCTCAAAGATGGAATTCGTGAGGCTATCGAGGACATAGGGCAGCGACTTTGCAATTCGGTTATGGAAAATTTCATGAAAACGATATTGTCCTGTAATCGTGGTCGTGGTGGTCATTTGCCTGATGTTATTTTCCACTATTAACGGCATACCTTCCTCTTTATAATGCAAAAAACAACTTTGAATAAAAAAATAACACCTCTTATTGGAAAACCCTTTATAATTGGCTACCAAACTCCTTATTGGGTTTTTCGTTGAGCTCCTCCTCCTATTTGTAGCGTGCGTCTTGATGTTGTTTCACAAATGGAGGCTTTTAGCCGATTCCGAACGGCAGACATTTTTATTGAAGAGCTTTTTCACGGCAGTAATAAACTCGAAGCTATTAGAAAAAAAACTCTTTCTATCACAGTGGACGGCTGAATAACGTGCGTTCGCAAACGAAGCATATTTCAAGGTCAATGATCCGTGTGCAACTGCTCAGCGTAGATTTTGTTCCCGTTACAATATTCAACGTTTACGTGATGCTTTGATGAAATTTTGCTTCATTCATGGGCGCAAAAGTTCGTTGGCAAACAGCTCACAGCTGGGGCCAGCAAGGCATGGAGACCAAATGAAAATATTGAATTTTTTGTCACAAGTTTGCACGATAATCCCCCTCAGTTCATGCCATGCAGAAGAGAGCGGCTGTCCTGCGACTTCCAAAAACTATTGCGCATGCAATATTGTGGTATGATCTTAGACTTTACTCCTTCAAAAATCAAATCGTGCAAGCGCTGAAGCCTAACAATTACAATGTGCGTATAAATTTCTAGAATTCAATGTTGGACCTATCCGTACGAAATACACTATCTTCTCGAGTGATGAAGCTCATTTTAATTAAAATGGATCTGTACATAAGTAAAAAATTCCGTTATTGGTCACCTAAATGACAATCAACATCAAAAACCACTTCACAGTCCCAAAGTGACGGTTTGATGGTTTCATGGTTTCATCAAGATGGTGACACACTGCACATAGCCAGAGAAACCATGGCGATACTGCGTGATTTCTTCCTAGCAAGCTGATATGTCGTCTCGGTGACATATCCTGGCCACCCGGATTGCGTGATCTTAGCCTTGTGGACTTTTTTCTGTGGGTATACCTCAAAAGTAAGGTCTATGAGTGTCTTGCCTTGCTAGAGCAATGCTACGAGTTTTGGATTCCGATGTCGGGAGAATGAGTAATATTCGTTCTCTAAAAGTGTGGGATATTTACAGATTTGCCAAAGAATCTGGAAAATTCTCATCGGACTAACTACCTTTGTCTCTATCTCTATTCTTTCCCATCTCTTTCTCTGATAGTTTTCCCCTTTCCTTCTTGACTATCTACCCTCTTTCCAGAGCTGTAAATACAATGGGCTTTTTAGCCTGAGTGTTTTAGGAACCACCAAATCTCTTGGTGCTTCTTAGCTTGACCTAATCAAATTTCAATTTCAAGGTCTATGAAATAAATCCAGCAATCATCTCTGCATTGAACGAAAATATGGTCGCGAGATTAATGGCATCGCGATATCACTTCTCCAGCGAGTGGCGAATACAAAGGCCAGATTCCAAGAGGATATTCGATGTAACGGCTAACATTTAGAGAAAATAATTTAAAAAAATCCGCATTGGTCTTCTTTGACATAAACTTTTATTATTAATGCATCTAGTAAAGCCACATTATGGTACCTTTAAGTATTTCTCATAAAAAAACCTATTGCCACAGACTGTCACATTTCTCACCACGGAAAATTGAGATATTGTACTTAAGACAGAACTTTATGACTTTTGAACCGGGATTCTTGAATGAAAAATGAAATGGAGAAAATGTAGTGATTAACTTCGAAGTTTATGTCAATTAGTCGTGGCAGAATATTAGCAGCTAATATTGAAGTATAAGCATAAAAAATAACAATAAAAAAAATTAAAAAGTTGCGGTGATGAGGTGATTTATGATTTATGAAAATTCCTCCTCCTCACATTTATCCCTGATGTTGGAAACCTGAGAGTGCAGATGTATCCAACTGAGGCAGCTAAAACAAATTCATCATCTGGAGCATTCTGTAAAGTCCAAAGTGTATTTACTAAACTCGTCCATTCTAAATTCTGTACATTTAGTTGATAGTTTTAAATGATTATTAAAAATTATTACCTTCACGAGCACAACTAATATAAATAGCGAATCGCGTCAAAACAGCTTCTTACTTGAGCTTCTTATTTGCATTGAAACAGCTTCCCATTCACTGACCGTGTGAGGAACATTTCGCATAGTAGAAATTTTACTTTTTAACACTTTTTTATTTTATTTTAAGTTCCATTATTGGCGAAAATCACACAAATTTTAAGAAGAACACAAATTTGTCCAATATTAAACAGATCATTCTCACTTTGTTCTTTACATTTTTGGTTACTGCCAAATTTTTCAGTATTAACATGTACAGTTTTGTGATAATTTGTAATAACAATGGAAAAAATGTATGTTAACGAACAAACCTTATATAATTTTTTGCGCAGTCATGTCATGAATAGGAAGTTTATTTTAATAATCGAGCAAGTCCTGTAATTCACTTCCGAGTGGATTTCCGCATAATTGGTTAAAAATTTCATTGAAAATCACTCAGAAGTGAATTACAGAACCTGGGAATAATTAAAAAGCCCGTTAAAAAGAATGGTTAGAAATAAAAAGGCAGGAGATATCGACAGCCAAAGGTGAATTTTATTGTACATGCATATTTTAAGAACGCATTTTATCTCAAAAACCACTCAGCCAAAGTCATATACATCTTTGGAAAGGTAATTAATTTTTGGTGATTACCAAATTTTTCGATAGTAACAAATGTCATGGAATAACAATTAGAAATTTTTATGTTAACGAATAAATTTTATCAAATTTTGTGCGCTGTCAAGAATGTGAAGATTATTTTAATAATCGAGCAGGTCCCGTGGATTTCAACACAATTGGGAAAACATTTTATTGAAATTCTTTAGGAAGTGAATTGCCACATTCGGATTAATTAAAGAGTCCGTTCAAAAAACAAGAACAAAAAAAAGAAACACGTAGATTCTATAGCTACGTATATATTTATGCTGATTACAACGGTACTAAAATGCGGTTAATGCGGAAATTAAAAATGGAGAATATATCGATGGCCAAAGATCAATTTTACACATTTTAAGAACGCATTTTAAATCAAAAACCACTTTTTTAAACTTTAAACATGTTTTTCACAAAATGTTGCTTTCAAATCCGGTGACCAACATTACTCGAAAACGGCTAAAGCGATTAGTCTCAAATTATTAATTAATCCTTCGATTAATTACTAGGTTTAACATTATACATATATATATATATATATATATGTATATATAATTAGCTCTTACACCCTTTTTTGGGGGTTTGGCCGAGCTCCTCCTCCTCTTTGTGGTGTGCGTCTTGATGTTGTTCCGCAAATGGACGGACCTACAGTTTCAAACCGACTCCGAACGGCAGATATTTTTTTTATAAGGAGCCTTTTAGTGGCAGATATACCCTTGGAGGTTTGCTATTGTCTGCCGTGAGGCGACCGCTATTAGAAATATTTTTTTCTTCATTTTGGTCTTTCACCGAGACTCACACCTACGTTCTCTCTTGCTTCCGAATGGTAGTCACGCATCCACCCATTCCGCTACGGCGGCCGGCTAGTCTCAAATTTTAACACGAGCTTCTTAAATATATATATTTTAGTAATTAATCGAGGATTTTTTTCTCACTGATAAATATTTTTTTTTTTATAAACAATTTAAGGCCAACATTTTGGTCAAAATACGATTTATTTGATGAGAAACCGCCATTTTGTGAAAAAAATTTATTTTACTTATTCCTTCGATTAATTACTAGATGTCACATTACTTTAACGAAATCTGTTTGGTTTTTTAATTTCAGAGGATCCAGTTCAGAGATATAGCGGTCACCGCAAAATGTCGATTTTGAGAGGAGCTCTCGGAGATCAGCTGTAGCCCCTTCCAAATAAATATTTTTACTAATACTAAGTCTTAAAATACAGTTCAGAGAGAACATAATATGTGTACAAAATTTTAGATCAATAAATTTAAAACTTATCTCAGAAAAAACTTCTGAAAAATTCGCTATTTTTCAGCCTTCCAACTGTATATAACCCCTTAAAGTAGGTTAGCAACTTAATTTTGTTGTTGCAGCTTATCAAACCATGCCCAGGCCTTTCTGACTATTGGCTGCCGTGGTACTTACTGTCGTCAAAAGTAAGTTCAAGAAAGTCTAACTGTATATAACCCCTTAGATCTAATTTCATTCAAACGTATATTTAATTACCTATCATTTAACATATAACAATAGCACGTAATGTAAACTATTTGTATAAATTTCAAATTTTATTAATTCAAACAAATTTTCTTAGAAATTAATCCCTTCTTCGCAAGATTAATACTACGCCTGTGCACACAGCTGTTTATGTTTGAAACGTCAAATCCATTTGCCAAACTAAAAAAACAGTAAAAGCTTCATAGTTGAAAGATTGAAAAATTTCCAACAATTTCCTGAAAAATAATTTAAAATAAATTAATCGGCGTACAATACCGAAAAAAATGGTGGTTGAAAGTTCAACTAACGCCAGCGACAGTAAGGCAGCCGAAGATTCGGAGGCAACCGTGCAAGCAGACCCAGAAGCTACTGTCGACGCGTCTGCCATTGAAATGGAGCGGCAAGAACGTGAAGAGCTCAACAACTTTGTAATGGAGTTACAAACTAAAATCAAAGCTAAAGCGCAGCTACGTGCGGAAAATCTGAATTGTGAGCATCCTGGCGATGGTTTCTTTGCCAAACTGGATTCAAGTTTGAAGCGAAATACGGCGTTTGTAAAAAAGTTGAAACAGTTTACGGCTGCTCAATTGGAGGCGTTGCTTAAAGACATGAGTGGCCTTAACTTGAGTAAATACATTTCAGAGATTTGTTCAGCACTTTCTGAGGCAAAACTCAAAATGACCGATGTGCCGGCGGTGGTAACATTCTGTTCGCGTTTACACCAGACTTACGCCGACTTTGACGCACAATTTCTTGAAGCGTGGCAAAAGACACTTTCTTTGAAAACCGGTGAAAAGATCTCGAATCCAAGTAAGTTGCGTGTAGATTTGCGTTTGTTTGCCGAACTGGTGAGCTCAGGTGTGATAAGTGGCAAGCAGGGTTTGCAATTGCTTGGATCAGTGCTAATTAATGTGATCTCGCAGGACAAGGAAGATCATAGTAATTTCTCCATTATTTTGTCTTTTTGTCGACACTGTGGCGAGGAGTATGCCGGACTCGTGCCACGCAAAATGCAGAACTTGGCAGAAAAATATGGGGGAGTTGCGATTCCAAAGTCCGATTTTCTAGCGCCCGACAGGCAACAAAATCTACGCGGCTTGCTGAAGGATTACTTCAAAAACTTATGCAAGCACTTGCTGTCCGAGCAACAGGAATTGCTCAATATGACGAAGAGTATACGTCGCACAATGGAATCCAAAGGTAAGACATGCACTTTGCGAGTTGTGTTAAGATTTTTCAATTGAAAATTGCTGCAATTTAGGTGAAATCTCGAATGACAAAAAGGAGAAATGCGAACTGATGCAAGCAAATTTTGATAAGCTGCTCTCATCTGCACAAACGCTCTCCGATTTACTTGACGAGCCATTGCCGGAACTTACAAATGAATCGGAGAACTGCAATCCGGGTACTGTCATCGAAAGTATGCTCGAAGTAGCGACAATGGGCGAACTCGATCCTTGGGGAGATGATGAAACGAAAAGTTTTTACACCGATCTGCCGGATTTACGGCAATATCTGCCCAATTTTTCAGCGCCAAAAGTCGATTTGGAGCAAAATGAAGAGCCTGCAGAGATGACTGAAGAAGCGCTTGATGCTGATATTGATGTAGAGATGGATATAGATGATCCACCTTCAACAGCTTCGGATCCGCCGAATGATAAGGATGCCGAGGCAGCTGCCGAACCAGCTAACGACGAAGCCGCGACGCCAGCACCCTTACCGGATAAAATTGCAAACGCTCTAATGGAAGTGGGGCGCATGAGTGCGGGCCAAATTTTGCATAGCAAGCAACATTTCGATCAGTTTTTGAATAATTTAAATAATTGTGTCAACAAGGAGCTTATAGATTCGGCGGCAATTGAATTTTTGCTAAATTTCAATACGAAAAATAATCGCAAAAAGTTGACAAAATCAATTTTTACGGTACAAAGGTACAACAATTACAAATTCAAATTCTTTAAAATTCAGCCGCTCATTGCATATGTTTTCTCATTGCAGAACGCGTTTGGATTTGCTGCCATTCCTCTCACGCTTTGTTGCTATTGTTAATCTATGCAATACAGACGTGGCTTCCGATTTGTCGGAAATGTTGCGCAAAGAATTCAAATGGCACATTCGCAAAAAGAATCAACTTAACATCGAATCGAAAATCAAAATTGTACGCTTCATTGGTGAAATGGTGAAATTTGGTTTATGCAAGAAATTCGACGCGCTCAGCTGTCTAAAGATGCTGCTGCGCGATTTCCAGCATCATCAAATCGAAATGGCATGCGCCTTCATCGAGGTCGCAGGCGTTTATCTCTACAATTGTCGCGACTCGCGTTTGCTCACCAATGTCTTCCTCGATCAAATGATGCGTCTGAAAACCGCTACTGCTCTGGACTCACGCCATGCCGCACAGGTCGAAAGTGTTTACTATTTGGTCAAACCGCCAGACACCGTGAAGCAAGATGCTGTGGTGCGGCCAGTAATACAAGAGTATATACGTCATCTGATATTCGAAGAGTTGTGCAAACAGAATGTAGATCGCAGCCTAAAAATAATGAGACGCATCAATTGGGATGATCCGGAGGTGAGCAGCTATGCCATTAAATGTATGTCTAAGGCGTATCTGCTACGCTTTCCGCTCATACGCTGCCTCGCCGATTTAGTGTCCGGTTTGAGTTCGTTTCAGGAGCGTGCGGTGACGATGGTCATCGATAATGTATTCGAGGACATACGTGCGGGTCTAGAAATACACTCACCCAAGTTGGCACAACGACGCATAGCAATGGCTAAATATCTGGGTGAATTGTACAACTACAAACTAGTAGAGTCGACGAATATCTTGAATACACTCTATTCGATTATCTCATTGGGCGTGTCAACGGAGGATGGCGTCATCTCAGAATTAGATCCGCCGGACAGTTTGTTTCGATTGAAATTGACTTGTGTGCTGCTCGATACGTGCGGGCAGTATTTTACCAGTTCAATGAGTCGCAAGAAGTAAGATGAGAATTCGTAAAGTGTTTATTTTCTTAAAAAATGTGGTAATTTTGCAGATTAGACTACTTTCTGGTGTTCTTCCAACACTATTACTGGTACAAAAAGTCGCATCCGGTATTTAGCAAAGTAGAAAATACCTCAGATTTATTTCCTATACTAGTGGATCACATGTATCGCGATTGTTTGGCTAATGTGCGACCCAAATTGAAGGTAAATAGAAGTATTTCAATTTTCAATTATAAGAATACCAATCTAAGCTTTGATTTATTTCGCAGCTTTACAAAAGTCTCGAGCAAGCAAAAGAAGCAATTGAGAAACTAAAAGAGGAGTTATACCCACAGCTGAAAGAAGGCATGCAAATGCAATCTGAGAGTGACAGCAATCTCGAACCAATACGCGAAGACAGCGAATTTGATGACGCTGTGAGTTTAGCGGACATACGAGGGCGGGTCAATAAGTCCGTGACTTTTTGTATTTCAGACCTCTTTACTGAAAAAGAAATACTGCTCCTGTCAACAGGCATCTGTCAGTTGACTCCTGTCAAAATTTGAATGTGCTGCGTCAGTTAGTTTGTGTTTTACAGCTACCTTAATCAGACTACCCAGTAATTTGAGGAGAAAATGGAAAAAACTGAATTTCGTGTGCTTATTAAGCCGATTCACCCTTAGAAACCCACTGTTTCGACTGTAGTTTGGTCTCTGGTGTGTGGTGATGGATCCATGTTTCGTCCACGGTTACAAAACGGCGCAAAAACTCTTCCATATTGCGATTAACCAACGCCAAATCTTCCTGTGAAGTTGTTACACGATTGCGTTTGTGGTCGACTGTGAATTACTGGGTAGTCTGATAAAGGTAGCTGTAAAACACAAACTAACTGACGCAGCACGTTCAAATTTTGACAGGAATCAACTGGCAGATGCCTGTTGACAGGCGCAGTATTTCTTTTTCAGTAAAGAGGTCAGAAATACAAAAAGTCACGGACTTATTGACTCGCCCTCGTATTAGTTTGGGGGGAAAAAGAAATCCATTATTTTCTCGGTAGATGGCTGTCGTGAGCTGTATCTCATAAAGCGTCGATCAAACAATTTAAAGTTTATGCTCGTTGTCAAGCTGACACTTCACACTAAAAAAATGCATTTTCTGTTTTTAGTTTGTTCCATTCAGTTGTGAGTTACAGGGTGTTAACAATGAAAGTCAACAAAGCGAAAACTCAGCACATTTTACAGTTTTTCTTTGATAAAGGCGAAAATGCAAGGCCTGGCCGCTGAAATCGTGAATGGTGTTTATGGTTCAGATACTGCAATAGCTAATTACGTGCAATTTTGGTTTCGTCTATTCCGTTCAGGTGTTTTTGATGCTAATGAAAATGTCAATAATGTCGAAAATGTCGTTAAAATCACAGAAATAATCAAAGTTGACCGGCAAGTTAGTAGTCATAGCATCGCTCAAGAGCTAAAGATCGACCAAAAAACAGTTTTAAACCATTTGCGCAAAAGTTTTACACAAAAATAATGGATTACTTTTTCCCCAAACTAATATTTAAAGCGAATTATTTATTTGCTTGAGTTATCCAAATTTGTTGGCCTACTCGAATTATTTTTCATTGAGACTACTAAACTTAGTCTTGCCATAAATTCTGTGACACATTTTACAATGCCTGCGGCGAGAACGAATTCGCAGAAAAAGTTCCGTTATATTTTTTGTTTTTGTTCGTATGCATTGTCTACTCATGAATTATACTCAGTTACGTGGCAAATTTCGCTTGTTAACAATGGAGTGGGGAGCTAAGGGAAATGGCATTGCAATGATGGCATTACAAAAGTGAGGTAAAAGTGCAAGTGAGATTGGCTAATTGCTGAAAAAACTTAATATTTCGAGAATGTTTGCTAACCGCACGAACAATCTTTTTCCTAAGCGTCTGAAGTGACAAACAGCAAAAGAAGTGGTCCAGTGCTGCATTAAAAGCCGTTCGAGGTAGAATTGACAGAAATCCACTTAGAAAGCAGAAAATCATGTCCAGGGAAATGAATATATCGACCATATATCCATGTCAGGACTAATTAGAGATGATCTCCACATGAAAGCCTTCCGTCGCTCAACTGGTCATCTTTTGACATCGCGTTTGAAGAAAAATTCGACTCGACAGCTGCAAGCAGCTTCTTCGGTGGCACGCGACCAATGGCCATGAAAATAATCTTTTCACAGATGAGACAATTTTCACTGTTGAAGAAGTTTTTAATAAGCAAAACGATAAAATCTATGTCGGCCCCATGACAGTCGGTTCTACGTAACAGGAATGACAGGGATTTATATCCCGTAAAGGACTGTCACTTCAGCAGCATTCCCCGTATATGTATGTTAAATATTTATGCTGCTACAACAACAACAATCACAAAATCTATGCTAAAAGTTGTAAAGACTAAAAAAATGTTGGTCCAAGTGTTCAGCGTGACCACCATCCAGTCTCCGTAATGGTTTGGAGGGGAGTGTCTTGTAAAGTCGTTACAACTCTTCATTTCTGCGAAAAAGGAGTTAAGACCGGGAGGAAAGTGTCCCGGATGTCTTAGAGGGCGTGTCTTAGAAGGAGTGGTGAAGCAGTTGAGCAGTACTCTCGTCAATGAAGAGCGTTGGATCTTCCGCAAGACTCGGCTCCAAAGCATAAGACAAAAACTACCCTGCAGTGGCTGAAAAATAATATTCCTGGGTTCGTAACCGCAGAAGGTTGGCTGTCGGGAAGTCCAGAACTGCATCTATTGGACTACAGTTTGTGGTAAGAAGAACAAAGCCTGCCGAAGACCTCACAGGGAGTTGGAAAGTCTCAAACAATCATTGGTTCGAGCAGCGACGTCAATATCAATATCTATGGAAACCGTGCGTGCTGCAATCGCTGAATGGCCTAATCGTTTGAAGGCTTGTGTAAAAGCAAATAGTGACCATTTGGAATGAAAATTGAATTTTTTTTTAATATTTACATAATTGAATAAAACTAACTTCCTTAAAAAAGCATTATAATTTCATATCTGCAACAGACTTAACTTGTAACAGAACTTATGGCAGAACCAAGTACAATATAAATTTTAACTCCACGTATTTAAACACCCATTACATAATCTTCCATGCCCAAACAGCTCAGCGACGACTCTTCTTCCGAACGCGAGCCACGTTCGCGTGCACCCGACGCTGGTGGCGATGATGATCCCAATACTGAGGACGCCAACAACGCCAATGAGTTGGCCAACACCACTGACTGGACTGAAAATGAATTTATGCTCGAAGATTGTGAACTGCGTGCGCCTGAGAAATCAAAAGAAGACCTCGAGTTCGAGCAGATGTTTGAAAAAATGGCCGTAGATAGTTATCAGGAGCGTATCAAAGAGACTGTCAAACCGAATACGAAAGACATACCAGTGCCGATGATGGCCAGATCGAGTAAGAAATCCTATGAACAAATAACTAACTCGAGCGGAAATCAATCGGGTGGTGAAAAAGAGGCGGGGAAAAGTGGCGCTGCCAGCGCTACTGGCGGTGGCGGTGCGGTACCGTTTGTGCTGATGGTACGTGGCGGCAAAGGCGGCAAACAACAATTTAAACAATTTGTCGCGCCATCCGACTCACAATTGGCCATCAACCTGAAGTTGCAGGAAGAGAAGACACGGGAAGAGAAGGAAAAGGTGAAGCGCCTAACGCTAAACATAACCGAACGTATAGAAGAAGAAGATTATCAGGTATGCGAATGTAAATAAAGACTTTTAAGCAAATAAAAAAAAAATCATTTTTTTTTACCCGTAAACAGGAATCTTTAATGCAATCGCAACGCAACTTGTCTCAAAATCACTATCAACGCCCGAGTAAACCGAAGTTCCGCCATCAGAAGGGCGCACCAGACGCCGATTTGATTTTTAATTAAACGCTGCTGCGTAGAGAGTCGTATTACAAACTTAAATGGATTATTTTCGTATCGATATATGCAGGGTTCATTTACCGACCGCACACTGACATCGCAAACCAATGCTTTGTAGCTGGCTCGCACAAAAATTTACTGAGTTGTGATCGAATGTGGCATAGCTGTGCAATTTGAATGAGGGAATAGTGTGCGTGGTTTGCTTAGGGTCATGACCAATGGCGATGAGTTTTAATGGAGTTAAGTAAAGTAACAGCTGAAACAATTAATTACTTATGGATTAATTTAACTGTAATACAAAAAAAAACCTAGTGAAAACTATAAGTAGAATAAAACAAAATGAACTTTGAATAACTAAAAGTATGAAAGTATTTTAAAATTATTTTTTATATTATTTTGTTTTTATTAATTTTTTTCTTTATTGATTTCTTTTATTATTTTTTTATTTTATATTTAATTTTTTTTTCTATTTTTTTTATTAATTTTTTTCTTTATTATTATAATTTTTTTATTATTATTACTATTTTTTTTTTTAATTTTTTTTATTACTAATTTTTTTTAATTTTTTTTTTTTTTATTAATTTTTTTCTATTATTTTTTATTTTATTAAAATGTGTTTTTTTTTTTTAATTTTTTTTTATTAATCTTTTTTTCATTATACAATATATATTTTTTTTTTATTAATTTTTTTCATTATACAATATATATTTTTTTTTTATTAATTTTTTTCATTATACAATATATATTTTTTTTTTATTAATTTTTTTCTTTGTTATTTTTATTATGTCTTTGTTTTTTAAATTCCCTCAATCTTTTCTATTATATCACAAGCTCTGGCTGGCTGTGCATATCATCCTGTTGGAGGTCTCATAATGATATCAAAACGGCGCTTTAGTGCTACTTGGGGATTGGTAGTGACAGTCAAGCTGCTCTGAAAGCCCTTGCTAACCCACGCTGCTCTTCGAAGTTAGTCGGTGAATGTAAGACAAAACTAAACACAACAAAGTTAGTCTTATTTGGGTGTCTGGACGTTGTGGTATTTCAGGGAACGAGTTAGCTGATAAATTGGCTAACGAAGGCTCTGCAAGTATGCCACTAGGCACTGAATCCTTTCTAGGTGTCAATTCCGCATCGATTCAACTATGAATTTACGACTTCATTAGGTCTACCCATAGAGGACGTTGGTCTGGGTTGAACTCCTGCAGAGTAGTCAAGTGCTTTGTGAAATAACCAAACAGAAAATAGCGACCTTTCTCCTAAAACTCAGCAGAAAGGACATGAGAGTACTAGTGGGTGTAATCACAGGGCACAACGTCTGTAGTCAGCATATGGCTGCCATAGGGGTCGTAGACAGCCCGATATACCTATGCTGTCTTGAGGATGACGACACTGCAGAGCATTTTCTCTGTAGCTGTCCGGCAGAATCAGGCTTAAGATATTGGGTTGCGATATACTGAGTATGGATAAAGTTCATACTCTTCCTCTTTCAGATCTCTTAAGATTCATCAATGAATCGAAGATATTTGTGGAAGAGTGACCTCAAACTAATTTATCCGTCGTACTACCCACTTTTTATCTTTCCTATCTCTATTTTTTCTACTGTAATCTATCCGGGTGTAGTACAATGGTCTCCTGACTGAGCGCTTGAACTTGTCCAACCCCCCACAAATCTAATCTAATCTAATGTGCTACTTGGGGAGTGCCACACTGCCACTTCAAACATTTCACTTCCACTTCATCAGCACTATATGTACGTATGGGGAATGTTTATACTGTTGCAACAACAACAACCATAATCTCAAATAACAGCGTTTGATGTTTTTGCTCCTACATCACATCGCTTTACTGCCAGTCGATGTAATCGTTCTGACTCTCAACCATCCAGTGATAATAGGCGGCACTTTCGGCAGACTGATTCCATGGTACATACTACCAAGCCGATAGAGGAACTCAAACAAGCAGAACGATCTACCTCGATAGCTGAATGGCAATCAAAATGGGGCCACTCATGAAAAGGCCGGTGGACGCATAGGTTGATCCCACGGATAAACGAGTGGATATGTCTAAAACACGCACACGTTGATTTCTTTCTGCCGCAGCTACTAAGCGGACACGGATGCCTCCAAAAATATCTGCATTGCCGAGACTTGGCTGGTAGTCCTTATTTTCGAAAATAATTGGAGGCAGTCGAACATGTGGGCTTTCATTGCATGATGGTCGCTAAGAACGCGATGACCTAACAAACAAAACTGGTGTGTTTTTAATGCCCAATAATGCTTGAGTCGGATGAAAAGTAGAGAGCGGTACAAGCTTTTGCTACACGAATCATCGTAGAACTTCGCAACATTGATAGGAGGCGAAGGAATGATGCTAGACGAACGCAGCAGCAAGAACAACTGCCGTATTGATAAACACCTCGTTTAAAAAACATACTGCAGCAATCCCCGATTAAGTCGCTCAAAGGCAGACTGCGTAGTCATCTGCACATGATCGGGATATGATCCACTAACTCTTGACGTTTCTGTGGCCAATCCCAGTAGACTCCAATGCACCTGCTCCTTGAATGCAGCGCTATAGCGAGGAGAAGGCTGAGATATCTCGGCCATTTGCAACCGGAAGAAAGGCACATACGTTGAATTCAACCCAATCTAAAGTTTAATAAGAGCACTGGGTGTGGATGAAGTACTGTGACGAGAGGAGAGCACAAAAGATCATAAGGTCGAAGTGGAAATCTCCAATAAATCTAAAAAATTTAGCTCAAAGAGGGTACTTGGCCCCTCTTTATCATAAAAAATGATACCACCAGGTAAGTATTGAATTAGTCCATTCATTTTGCAAAGCGAAAACCGCCATCAAACAGTGAAGAAACCACCAAGTATTCTAAAACCTAAATACCACTGTTGAATACACCCGTCGGATCAATATTACTCGCACAACGAGGCGCTCGGCGAAAGGAGATAACATGCCGCCGGCAAAGAAATGGGGCTAAAAGTTCGAGGAACAAAGTCTAAAACTCGTGCAAGAGCCCAACCCCGTTCAAGAGCAAATAAGTATCTTGCTATACTCCTTAGCCAGAAGCAAAGTAGGCTCGTTTTGTAGATGTTGCAGGGGAGACATCTCGTCGCTCTCCTGATGATAGAATTCTGACAGGATTAATTATTCCAAGATAATAGATATTTTTTTTTCTATAAGATAGGATTTCGACTATAAGATGTTTTAGAACTAAGTTTCGATCCAGAAATTATTGATTGTCGAATGGAATCCTCATTTTTTCTAATTGTTCTTACCGTCACTTCGCTTAAACAAAAAGCTTTGCCATCAGATGTGGGAACATAAATGAGAATTAAAAAAAAATTTCCAGAATTCGTGCCAAAACAAAACATTCACGTAAAAATATGTATTACTTCTGTACACTTAATACTTATGTATTACCAAATTATTTCGAAATCGTGTAAAAAACATTTGGGTGTATATCGTCTGCATATGCACCCATAAGCCCAGAAAAGAGTTACATTTTCGCATTTTAACTTAATTAGAATTTATTAATATTAAAATAAAAACACACTAACAAAAAAATTGACAATCTTACATTTTTCTAATACAATTAAATAGCAAATAGTGTACCAACTACTTTTTTTGTTTTTGTTTTTAATTATTAAGCATGGCTCCGCTTGTGTTAATATTATTTGCGTAGATCAGTACAAAACTAATGGTAAATGTTGAATATAAATATGCCATTAAATCAATGTTTTTTTATAAAAAAAGAATATAAATAATACAAAAAGAATTCTGTTTTAGCTTAATGTTAAATACAAACGCAATTAAAAAAGTATTTATGATAAATTATGTTTTTTACGCCACAAAAACGTATAGAATTCGTAATGCAAATCGCATAAGTCAATTGTTACAATTTCCACTAGTTAAGCTTTACAAAAATATAAAAACAGAAAAGAGGAAGTTTGTTAAAAAATGTACCACCTCTTGAGCTACAAACTGAAATTCTTTAATACAAAAACACTCAAGCATTTTTTTAATATACATTTTTAGGTTAGGTATTCTTTGTAAAAAATTGTTTGGACTTATCGCAATATTTTGTGTATACTTGACTTAAAAACAGCGAACAACGAAACATGTAAAATACAAAATAAATTTATTAAGTGTCAATTTGGCGTACTTGTGGCAGCTACCGACTCACATATAGCGGCGTATCAGTGAATATACATACATTAGGTACTTAAAAACTAAGTTAATGATTTTTTAATCGAAAAAAAAGTAGACCACAAAACGTTTTATATTGACTTTTTTTCTTTTTAATTGCGTATTGGTTTTCCGCATTTGTTCTTAATTATCTGTGGAAGCTTTTTTCCTACTGTAGACCTTTCGATTAATAAATTACGCGCATAAATTTACTTTAAGAAACATAAATTTATATTCGCTTTTAGTAAAAATATGTTTAGTAGGCACGTTTGTTGGACAAATTTTGGCGCTATATTTATTACGAAAAAATATTAACTATTTTCATGTTCGTTTTGTGCTTCGTTAACAGTTTCAGACAATTTGGAGTCTCGTTTTTCTTTTTTTTTTTTTTTGTTTTTGTATTTTGCACAGACAATGCGTGCACGTAATTCTCATATTTCTTCAGTTTATTTTTTTTTTTTTTTTTGTTGAAAAAGGAGCTACTTCAAGAAATTCTACTCTCTGGCGCATTTCGAATATACCAACGGAATTTTTATTTATGTACATATGTGCGTGGACAATTACAGAAAAGCAAGCAAAACAAAAATTTTATATTTCATAATTTCAAAAAATATATTTTCTTGTATGTCTATTTCAAAGGCACATTCATTACTTTTCGTTAAGTTTCTTTCATTTCTTTTCAAAATTTGTGTGTATATATATATTAATGGCAGTATACTGTTTATATAAAATACCTTCACTACACATGCGGAAGCACACAACATTTACGTGCAGTGCACCTAAAAATACTATAACAAAAAGTTTTCATGTCAGTTCAATTTTTTCAAATTCGATAGCGCTTCAAGTTGTTTCTTCACATATAAATATAAATATATTTTTTGTTTTTGTTTTTTTTGTTCTTTCTTTCTTTACTTTTCACTTAGAAATACGCAGCTCTCGACATTAACTTCTTACTGTATGGCAATTAGAGAGAGAGAGAGAGAGAAATTCGTAACGCAAATAATGCAACACTGCCCGAGCAAATTTATTGATTTGCAGTTCCGTTGTTGGCGGCTCTGCTGCAATAGTGAGTGCGGAGTACTTTACTTGCCGGCGTACATTGGATTCTTGAAAGTCGAAGTGGCTTGCTTGTAGATTGGATTCTCGCCCTGCAAAAGGGAGGGGAAAATTAATATAGGCTAATGTAATTAGGTATTCGAAGCTTAATTAGGAAAAGTAATAAAAAATAAACTAAAATTAAAAAAAAAAAAAAATAAATAAAGACCTATCTAAATTAAATTAGAGTAACTAAATAAGACACAATAAATTAAAATAAAATTTATAAGATTTGCACATTAGGGTGCCCCTTAAATTTCAAGTTCAATATTTTTTTAAGCACACCTTCTTAAACGTTTCGTAATAACCCTATATTGACTAGAAAAATATATTAGCTCGATTTATAAGCGATAAACTAAATATTACCCGGATTGTATAATTTAATTTTTACTTTTATTCACTTAATTTATTGCACACCGAAATATTAGGATCGATCGGCACTGGTTGCAATTATGCTAGAAAGATGAAATTCTACCTATATGAGCATCTTATGGCATTAGTAAAAAATGTAGAGGGTATGCTCTACGAAATTATTATTTTTTTTTTTTTGCTAATTTCAATTATTTTTTCAACAGTTTTTGTTTTTTATATCTGTTGTTTCCAAAAAATATTACATCCGTATATATGACAATAAGTAATTTGTTTTACAGATATTTGGAAAGTTAAGTAATACTGTACGGCCATTACTCTACAGGACCATTTCATCATATTGGCATTACAGTCCGGGGTGGATCATTGCCTCCTCTACAATACGTCTCCTCTTTTCTCGACGACCTCCTTTCGCTCTATGTTGTGAGATTCTCATCTTGCTCATGTCGTCTTCTACGTCTTGCAACCATCGTCGCCTTGGTCGACCTTGCTCTTTACGTTCCCACGACAGTCGGTTCTACGTAACCGAAACGACCCGGATTTATACCCGGCCAAGAACTGTCACTTCAGCAGTATTCCCCGTATAAGTATGGGGAATATTTATGCTGCTACAACAACAACAACAACCGCGCATGCTTCAAAAACTTTGTTGGTCTCTCTTTCGCTGCTCATTCGTAGGACGTGTCCATAGCACCGTAATATTTGCGACTTTATAAACCGCGTTATATTTCGTGCCGCGATTAAAAAACTGAGCTCGTGGTTATACCGTATACGGTATGTACCGTCTTCTAATCGTATAGAGCCGAATATATGTATGTATTGAAGCTGGGCGGCACTGGTTGTATACATATATCCATATATACATATGTATATTGCATATATATTTAGAAAAAAATATATGTATTTAAAAAAAAGTTTATATTAAAAAAAAATTATATTTAAAAAATACATATTGTATATAAATTTTTCATAATTTAAAAAATATATCTTGTATATGTTTATACATATAAACTTTTTTTAACTATAATTTTTTTTTTAATATTAACTTTTTTTTAAGTATAATTTTTTTTAATATATATTTTTTTTTAAATATATATTTTTTTTTAATCTAAATTTTTTTTTCTATATATACATTTTTTTCTAATTTTTTTTTATAATAAAAATATTCGGCCCTATACGATTATTATTGTTACTAAATTTTTTTAATATTCAGGATCGTTTAGGAATATGCACTTCATTTTTAAAATATTAACTGTGATAATTTAATCATAAAAAGTCAGTTGTTGTTTTTCGTTCAAGTCTCTTCTTATTGAGTTTTTCTTCAGCAGGAAGCTCTCTCATCGTCGGATTTGTGTGCATCAGTAGTTTGCTTATGTGCCTCCTACGCGCGGTTTGTATTGCTTCGTCAACTGAGTCGAGGTTTAAGTCGCGGTGTATCTCAGCTTTGGTATACGCGAATGCATGAATTGGCCGTTGTCCTAAGTATCTATCTTAGAAACTGTGCCCCAGACTTATATGCCACACTTCCAAATTGGTGCAATAGTCGTTTTGTAGATTAAAGTTTTATTTTGCAACGAGAGCTTTGACTGAGATCCTAGCAGCCGATGTAATTGCCGAAAGTTATTTTTAATTCCATTTCGTTTATTTTCTTATATGATCCTCCTACCAGTTTAGTTTTGATTTTTTGAGAATTTTTTTTGATTGCGGCCTTCTGAATTTTCTGCGTTTAATGCAGAAAAAATTATCAAAAATCCTCGCAATTTTTGAACTACTTGAAACTTGCACTTTAAATGCACCAAAATTGCATTTTGCACCAAAATTCATTGACCTATAAAACTGAATACCCGAAATTTTTCTAAAAATTCTGTGTACAAGTTTGAAATGTTGATGAAAATTTGCCGAAATTTTTAAAATTTTATACAAAGTTCGAAACATTGCTTTATATCATTTTTTTGTAGTATGAAAAAATTATTGAAATTACAAAATAAACTCAAAAAATAGCCGAAACTTATCACTTTCATTTGACGTATTTAAAAATATAAGAGGAAATAAAAATGAATTTTGTCGGTATTTCGAAAAAACGTAATACGTTAGGTTAGGTTGTCTGGCTGGCTGAAAGCCACCACATAGACCCATTGGTCCTTAGTGGTACCAGAAGGAGCTTGGCCTTTCCGTTTCTCTATAGTAGAAATCTTGTAATAAGTCTGCTTCTTTTGCGAATCTAAGTAAACTCTGAAGCTCCAAGCCCGAGATACATTCCTACTTCTCATATTGTGAAGCTTCTGCTAGCTAATTCAGGGTACGAATATAAAAGTTTCCCTACCTGCAGTTATCATTGTTTGAAATTTCTATCTTGTATGCGTGTGCCGCTAGCAAGTTCTGGCCTGTCAGTATACCTAAGATAGTTCTGTTTTCTTTTCTGGACAGTATTTATCTGCATTCTGTGGGCACATCATTTTCGCGGTTTTGCACGTGGCTACATTGTTCCAACTTCTACCTATTCCTTTCATGACCGCAAGGATGCCATTGTAGAGCGTCTTTCAGGGCTCTAATATGCCTTTTTCTTGTTCAAATGGCATATAAACTGCGCACTTGACAACCTCATCTTCAATTTTGTTTCTTGCAATGCCCTTATGTTCGGGTATCGGATGTGCAGCCGTGTATCTGCTAGTCTCTCTATAGCTTCCCTGCTTTTTGGAACATTTTTAGATGAAATTTCATACGGGTTTATTGCCTTTATCGCTGCTTGACTGTTAACGTATAAAGTTATTTTGGAAATGTTCGATGTGCTAGTGCTAATTCTGCAGCAAAGACTTCTGCTTGGAAGATACTGCAGTGATCACGCGGCTTGAACGGCTGCCTGATGCCTAGCTTTGCGCAATAGATACCTGCACCTACTCTATCCAACATTTTCGAGTCGTCAGCAAATATATTGGGGCTAGGTTTCATTCCTCTTTTCCCCCCACTTCTATTATTCAGCGTATTCCATTGGTCAGCGTAATGATCACTATTTTTTCCGATTATTTTTTAATTATCAGTGGTGAGTAATTCTTAGACGGCACCTTTTATGTCATATTTAACATTTGTCAAGTATATCTTGATGTTGTTCCACAAAAGGAGGGACATAGCCGACTCCGAACGGAAGATATTTTTTATGAGAAACTTTTTCTTGGCAGCAATACACTCGGAGGTTTGCTACTGCCTGCCACAGGGCGACCGCTATTAGAAAAAACTTTTTCTATAATTTTTGTGCTTCATGCTCGAAGATTCGAACCTACGCACTTCCGAAATGTAGTCAAGCACCAATCCATTTAATGCAAATGAAATTTATTATGAAAATGGTCGATCCTTAAGGGGTTAGGCCACTCTAGGATTTTCAAAATATCGAAATTTTTTTTTTTTGCTTAAAAGATGCTTTAAACTCTTTAGAATATAAAACAAAAAGTCCTATGCGTGAAAAAAATGTTTATCTCTAATATTTCGCACTTTTGCGCGAGCGCCTCTGACGTCTCTGATACGACTATTCAAATTTAAACCGTGTTTATCTCAAAACGTGATTTTTCAAAACTGCACGCAGCATAACACAAACAATTTTTAATATTTTCACTTGTAATTGTACAAGGATCTTTAGAACATTATTCCGCACTGAAATACGTACGGATTTTTTTATTAATTAATTAGAAAATTTTTTATAAACAATTAACGGTTCCATTTTAGATGAAAAATTCTACTTTTGACTTCAAACATCTGCAAAATACACAAATTTCAATATTTCTAAAATCCCGTACGTATTTCTACAGCTATACTGACGTCGATTGAGAAGAATTTTTTTAATTTGGTTTAGGTGGACATTTACGTCAGTTGTACTGCGTGCCGTGAAGTGCCTTTTTCGCAGGGCGCGTTCAGAGATTCACTCCAAAGGCGCCATTTTGTAATATTTTTCAATAAAAATATTTGTAATTACACTTAAATACATGCTTAATAATATACTTAAAAAGTTTTTTCCTAGCACCTTTCTTTCAATGTAAAAAAAAATCCTTAAAAAACTGGTTTTTTTACAGTAGCTAGAGTGGCGTAACCCCTTAAGAGCAACATATCGCAAAATTCTTGAATTTTTTGATTGCAATAATCGTCCGAATGAGTCGACAATTCAAATGTTGGTGAACAAATTTCAAGAAACTCATGCCGTCAAGAATGGAAAAAGGAATGCCAGACCAAAAATTGGACGGTCTGTTGAGAATATTGCTGCTATAGCGCAAAGTGTTGCTAAACAAACTCCAAGATCAACATTTCGACCTGCTCAACAGTTAGGTTTTTGTGAATCGGATGTTTGATATAATTCATGTGATCTTGGAGTGCTATCGGTACATAAAGATATTGATAACATCACCATGAGATATAACAACAACTTTTAAAATATGTAAAAAAGCAAAGCATAGTAGTATTCGTTTTCAGTGTCTTTCAAATGAGATTTTATAAAAAACATTTGAACTCTCGAGATTCGTGTTTGCGTGACAGTACTTTATCTGATTACAAGTATCGTAGTATAGAGGGCACAAAAAACTATGAGATCGATAAGCAAACCTCCAATAAATCTAATCTAAATGTCACATTTCATAGACCACCATTGAAAACATGACCGCCCCTCCTTCCCCAACCATATCATCCAACTCACCGTATCCCACTTGGCGTTCATGCGCTCCTTCTCGAAGCGTGCAAACTCGCGGCGATCGTGTATTGTCGTCAGCAATTTCCACAACAGCAAAATGGCCAGTCCTACGAGCACAATTGCAGCTATCACGCCCAACACAATGCCTAGCATGAACACCTTTGGTGGACATTCGCGCTCTTGCTGTGCGTGCACTTCAACTTTGTCGTTCACTTCACTGTATTTAAATGTAAATTTGCAATCATCTTCATCATAGAATATACACAGCTGCTCATCCTTTTCCTCATCAATAATAATTTTCTCCTCGCCTATGGGAACGAAAGTACAGTTTGCAGCACAAATTTCCTTACTGTCCTTGAGCGGGCCAGTCTGGTACATTTGGCATTGCACACAATCTTTCAGGTCGTGGCAACGACCCGCACAAGTGGGACATTTCTCACAGTATTTGCCAGAATAGCGACCTTCCTCGGTAGATTTGCATCTGTAATGAAAAACAAAAAAAATTGTAATAATACCAATAACAACCTTAAAATTGAATTCAATTATTTTTGAACTCTCCCAGCGCACACCCAATTACTTACTTGCACACACCACATTCACATTCACCATGTCCGGAACAGATTTCGCCACCATTTGGTGGTATGCAGGTGTCATTCGAAGCACGACAATCACATGCAGAACCCGTCCAACCGGGTTTACATACGCAATGATTACACTCACAAGTGCCATGTGACTCGCCAGAGCAAAGCAAATTCTTATGACGTTCGCAAGAGAAGTTATCGCATTCACAGTATTTGCCGGAAATAAGTTCGAAGGGATTTTGACGTTTCTCACACTCGCATTCACCGCACAGACATGTTCCGCGATTATTGCAGTCCACTTGTGTCGTATTATCCGGGCGACAGCCCAAATCGTTATGCTTGCCGGTATGCACATCGCTGGTAGAGCACTCACAATTGTGACCAAAGTGCATGTCATCACATTCGCAGATGCCACACATTAGGGTGCCATGATTGTTGCATTTGGCTGAATGCGCCTCATAGCCAATAGCACCGGGACGCTCACATGGGCACGAGCAAAGCATTTGCAAATCGATGATCAGACTCTCATTTATGCCAACCGGGTAAATTTGAATGACTTGATTCCATTCACGTGGATCTGTTGGGCAGGAAGTTACCAAGATTTCTGCATTGAAATTCACCACATCGCCCACTTTAAGACCATCGCACTTAGCGGTGGGTATCTCGGAACCACCGTTCAGGCACGCAGAGTGATAGGTGACCTTCACATGGCTAGTGGCGTTGTCTTTCATTTCAATGGAGGAGGAAATTTTCTGCGTAAGTAAAATTAAAGTATAAAACGCAATGTTAACATAAAAATATGTGAAATGTGCAAATATTATCTTAATTTTTTTTGGTTTGGACTTACGCTGTACTCAGAGCGCACCAGATCGACAACGTTCGATGAATCCTCCGACAGCACCGCGCTCGAAGAACCTTCAACGTGCTGCGATAGCTTTTCGTAAACGGAATGCTGATTGGCGGTGACGGCGAAAATGACGTTAATCGAATTCTGTTTGACCTTGTGATTGATTTGTGAGATGCTGGGATAATCTTGTATGACCGAGTGTGTGTAAAGGCCATCGCTGCTTAAATGGCATTCACCATCGTTGGGTGCAATCACGCCGCCCAGCTAAAAATAGCGAAGAGCAAAGAAAAAAACATGAAATTAAGCGAAATTTAAGAGATTACAATTTTTTGTTTTTGTTTCCTTGTTGAATACCTTGCCATCGCCTGCATAATGGAAGCCAGCATCTGTTGAGAAGACGAGAAGGCGACGCGCTTTCTCGCGCCAGCCGATCTGTTGACGACAAACTATAGCCTGCATGATGGCATCAAAACCACCTTCGGGAGCATCTAAGTTACCGGACACAGCAGCGCGGCTCACTTCAGACTAAAAATGTCCAACACGAACGGGGAGGAGGAGGAAAGATAAAACGATGTAGTTAATCACTTCAAAGTGCTTTTGGTTTTCTTCTTGGGTTAAAAATTTATTATGTTAATGGTACACTCTTGGGTTAGACAATTTTTATGGAAAATGTTTTTGTTTTTTTTGGAATTTGAGATTTTAGTGTGGAATTTTGAAAATTAGAAATTTTTTATGGAAATTTTTTTTTTTTTTTGGAATTTGAGATTTTAGTGTGGAATTTTGAAAATAGGTAAACAAATCTTCCTTTTGATTGGCACGACAACGCCTTAAACGATTGCTAATCGGTGCCAATTGGAAACACCACCTGAGGAGACCTTCATCTTCCTCTGCTACCGCATCAAATACCAAGAAAACTATCACATAAATATTGAGCCATCAAAGTGACAGTTGGATGCTGGAGAGATGCTAGCATAAATTATCCATCACGAAAATAGGTATATGATCTGAAAGCATATGACTGAACTTTTTTATTAGAACAAATTTGTCTTTTATGGAATCTGTATGAAATTTTTTTTTTAAATTAATTAATTTTTTTTTTAAATCTTTTATGGAATCTGTACGAAAATGTTTTTATATATACAGGGTGAGCCAAATAAGACTTACTAAAGTTAAGCACAAATAACTTGCTTATTTTTTGACATATTTATTTTTCTCTTTTTGTAGGTTTGTTGGAAATTTATTATGGAACCCTACAGTACAACACAACGCGTTTCTATTCTTGTCTACGATCAATTGTTTTAAGCGTAAATATCGGTGATGTCGGATGAAACGCATTTCCATTTAAATGGTTATGTCAACTACAATGCCTGAAAATCCAAGGGCAACACACCAACATCAATTGCACTCATCTAAATGTACTGTTTGGTGCGGTGTTATGACCACTAGAGTTATCGGTCCATATTTTTTCGAAAATGAGGATGAAACGCCGGAATCGATTTCAGGAGCTTCTTACAGAACATTGGCGGAGCAGTATCCTAATTTGTGGTTTCAACAAGATGGAGCCACTGCGCATACTGCTAGGCAAACTATGGACCTGCTGCGTGAAACTTTTGACGAACGTCTGATTTCCAAAAATTCAGATTTCCCTTGGCCACCTCGTTTGCCAAATTTGACTGTGCCCGACTTCTTTTAATGGGGATATTTAAAAGACAAAGTGTATCTTAATAAACCAGAGACTATTAGACAGCTGAAGCAAAATATTTGAGACGAAATACTGAGCCTTCAACCAGAAACATTATATGGTGTAATGGAAAACGCGTAAAAAGAGCCAATCTTTGTATCGAGAAAAATGGTGGACATTTGTCTGATGTAACATTTCATATATAATTTCCATAAAATATGTTCAATGTATAAACACAAGTAACCAAAATAAATGATTATTGTAAAAGTTATTTGTGTTTAACATTAGTAGGTCTTATTTGGCCCACCCTGTATATATTTTTTTAAATTAATTTATCTTTCTTTAATTATTATTATTTTTTATTTAATTTATTTACATATAAATTAATTTTTTTTTATTAAAGTTATTTATATTTTTTAGTTTTATTTTTTTAATTCATTTTTTTTATTTATTTATTTTTTTATATTTTATTTTAATTTTTTTGTTTTTATTTTTAAATTAATTTATCTTTTTGTTTTTAATAAAATTTTTTTTTATTAATTATGATATTTTAATCGATTTCTTTTTAATTTATTTTTCTTTTATTTTTTTATTAAATTTATTTTTATTTTTTTTTTTGGTTCATTAATTTTGTTTTTAATTTATTATTTTTTAAATTTATCATTTTTTTAATTTTTTGTAATTTATTAATTTTTTTTTATTTATTAATTTTTTTTTATTTATTTTTTTTATTTCATTAATTTTTTTTTTAAATTAAATTTATTTATTTTTTTAATTTTTTTCATTTTTCCATTAATTAATTTATTTTTAATTAATTTATTTATTTTTTTTTGTTTTATTTTTTTTTTTTTGGTTTATTTTTTTTTATTTATTTTTTTTTTTTTAATTGCTTTAAGTGACTAAAACATTAAAAACTTGTATATCATATAAAGTCTTAATTCAATTGCAAATTCAGTCGAACGTCGATTTCGCACCCTGACAACTTTATAGAAGAAAACATTTGATAAGTTGCGCCATGATGTCACGGTAAGCCCACATTTTTCAATTTAAAAATTGGAATTTATCAATAAAGTAAATATACTGATAAATGTTATTTCACAAAGAATTGCACTGTTTGCGCGACGGAATATTATCGCAAATACCTATCGATTACCTATAAATGTAGGTGCTTGTTTAGGTAGGGAAGGTGAGTTAAATTTGTTGAAAATATTTGTAGCGACTAAATGTACAACCACTTGAAAGAAGTGGTAACACCCACTAGGAAATGTGATGAGCACAGTCATGTGAATGTTTTTTTCTTTGATGGCAAACATCGTTTATTTTATGGAAATGTTGAAAACACGAAAATATATAATTATATTTCATACAACAGATTTGATATCCACATTTGAAATATAACCATCGAGGTTGTCTTGTGAATTACCGTTTCTAAAATGGAGAACAAATCTCCCCTTTTATTGGGAAAACGGAGAGTCTGAAATATCAAATACTTTTGAACTCTTGGCGCTTGAGAAAAGACTATGATCTCAGATCATTTGCAATATATTTCAAATCTTAATGAACGCCAAGAAATATTAGAATAGAATTGGAAGTAAAAAATAAAAAAAATCTCCTTCTAACAGCTCAAAACATTCTGATTATCGTGGAAACTAATCGTTAGAATATGACTTCCATAAAATTCAGTACTTCAGTTGGTAACTTTATAAAGGGTCTTTGAAAATACGCACCCAGATGTTGTTCTAAAATTTACACGTCAAAGTTTAGATTCTTTCAGGTTTCACTATTCAAATTACAGCTCTTAACAATTGTGAAAAATTACATAATTAAAATGTAAACCACGAGCGCACGACTATAGGTAAAATCCGCCAAACAGTAGATTCATGAATGTCTGATTCTTGAGAGCGTCGAATGTTGAGATATGGATGTAGGCGGTCTTCCTCTTCCTCCGAAACCACCAGCTGGTATCGCATAAATTACTTTTAGAGGCGGGGCGTTTGTATCCATTCGGACAACATGACCAGTAAAACTCATACAATTCATTGTTCCATTGCCTATACGATACTCGCCGTCACCAAGGGACGCCTCATCGGATATTGTTATCGTCCAAGCTTCTGTGCCATACGTTAGGACGGACATAATGAGAGCCTTATAAAGTGTCTCCTACAACCTCGAAATCATAAATGTCAACAGTGACGTCGATGGCGATAAGCGCGTGCGTAAACCGTTTGTTTGATGACAATGGTTAACGGTAATGAGGTCAATATCATCGGCGTACGCCAGCAATTGTGCGCTCATTTAAAAAATTGTGCTTGAGCGATTAAGTTCTGCACCTCCCACGATCTCCATCAGCATCAGATTAAAGAAATCACACGGCAGCGCGTCACCCTGTCCGAAACCTCGTTTGGTGTCAAACGGCTCGAAGCGATGCTTCTCAATTCTGAGGGCACTGCGTGATTTTGCATCGCCGTATTCGTTTTGCGAGAATACCAAATTCAGACTTCACGATATATAGGCAACTTCTTTTCGTGCTATCGAATGCAGCTTTGAAATTGACAAAAAAGATGGTGTTTGCCGATTCTCCTCCCATGGGTATTTTTCAAGTCTTAGCGTATTGTGAATATCTGGTCGATTGTGGATTTTCCAGGTCTAAAGTCACACTGATAAGGTCCAATCAGGTGGTTGATGGTGGGCTTCAGTGTTTCGCTAGAACTTTATAGACGATATTTAGAAGACTAATCCCGCGATCTTTGCGTTACAACAGCAATATTTTCAACGAAACGTCTAGTTTTAGGCCTGTCAGTCCTTATTCTATTTCCGACCGAAACTATTTCTTGAAATTTTTTACTCATTCGGACGATTATTTCCACCAAAAAGAAAAAAAAAACAAATCACGAATTTTGCGATATGTTAACAAATGTCAAAAATGTCATAAAAAGAAAGGCAACGTCTGTGAATTATTCACTACTGACATCTAGGCGTCACTTTTGAAAGACCTTTTACTTTTCTAATTGAAACATAAACGCAAGTCTCTGAATTACATTAATGGGTTTTTGAAATACATATGAGTTTTTCTGAAATTCAATTGCGCTTTTCTGAAATTCAATTGCGTTTTTCTAAAATTCAATTGTGTTCTTCTGAAACTCAATAAATTTAAAAAAATTCTTTTTGCTGTTATTCCATATTTTCACAAAGCAGCTCAGATTATCAAGAGTGTACCATTTAACACACATATAAAGGCAATCTAATGTACAGGATTTCAGTTAAAGGGGCAAATTAGAGGATTACGCAAGTATAATATAATACAGCACATGCCACCATCTACTAGCCAAACCATTTATGTAAATGCATATAGATATTTTTTAGTATTTAATTACCCACTACCGAATAAATTAGTAGACAAACTTAGCTTACGAAAAACATGCAATTAATTTTTGTTCTCAGAGGTAGCCGACTGATATTTTTTATAAAGTCCAATGAAATCTCAAACCAGAAATCAGCACAACCAACGTTTTATCAATTAGATTTCCGTATCAGGTGCGAATTTCGCAAAGTTCACTACTTTTTATGAACGTATTCGCATATACACTCATGGGCAATAAAATAGGTGTGTGACGTTTTGAGTAGTTGTAGCTATTTTTTATATTTTCTTATTGTTCTTGCTGGATGTTCGTGATAGCATACAAACATTGTTTTAAACTTAGCCTTAGGGCTGCCAGGTTATGTTATATATTTATGACGTCATTAAATTTGCGTCTGTTTCTCACTGCCTCTGTTAGTTCGGCAATTATTTTGAGATCTATCCACACTTTGAAGTTGTCAAGCTTTTCTTTTTCCTGCTAATTTCTCTTCGTACTTCAATTTTTCTTTGCATCAATAGTTGTAAAACATCGAATTTGTGAAAAATGTTCATCAAAAATTTAAACTTTTTAATTACAATTTATACAATAATTTTTGGTATGCACCGCAAGTTGCAATTGCCTTCAAAATATCGTTGATTTTTGACAATTTTTATGCTAATGGGGCCAGAAATTTTTTCCGTATAAAGAAATGGTCGAACGTATTTTGGTGAAAATTGGTCGAATTTTAATAATTTTGTACGATGTTTGAAAAAACAATTTAGATAATTTTTATAAAAGCGTTTTTTTTATAAAGAGTTAAACCTTAACCATAAAAAATTAATATGCATTAAATAAAAAAACGAGTAAAATAGCTAAAACTGGTCAAAATCTCGCACACCTATTTTATTACCCATGAGTGTATGTATACTCAAAGTGCTTCAAACAGAAGTTTCATTTGAAGTCAAAAAGTATTCTTTTTTTTAATTTATTACCATTTATATTTAGCACCGTTTTTAGCACCAAACCATACCTCTAAAACGAATTCCGATGTCCCCCAATTTGGGTCGAACTGTTTAGTTTCTTTTCTCATGTAAAGGCCAAAATGGTGATATTTTGAAATGATTCTATGGGGAACCCCCCAGGGGCGTTCCAGGGGGTGTGCCACTGGCATAGGTGGATCGGCCGTCCAAAGTTAGTGGGGGTCGGTCATACATTTGGACTCGACTGGAGCACTCTAAATGGGTCAAAGTGGGATTTTTCGTTCGACCCAAATTGGGGGGCATCAGAATTCCTTTTAGAGGTATGGTTCCTTCGGCAAAGTTTCTTATTTTGATCCCTAGAATAAGATTTTCACAGAGCAATGAGCGATTTTTAAATCGACCCGCCCTATTGTCTGTGCTATGTAGTCACAAAAGCCAGAAAAAATTCTTAAGATTCTTGTAAAGATTTTCACAGTACTGTGATCAGTTGTGCATCGCTTTATTTTCTTTTGTGATATGATTTTTGTTACTCACACATCAAATTGTGGCAGCTTAAACATTGGCAACTGTCACAAAAAGGGGCAATCAAAATGAAACTTCTTGTTGAAACAGCCTTTATGTAAAATTTTTAAGATTCCAATTTATTTAAAACGCTTTGAAGCTTAACTTTAGATAACTCTTCTTCATTTTAAGCGTTTTCCTTTTTTTCTACATTAGAAATAATCAACTGATTTAAATAAAACATAGAGGCCTGGAGTTGTAAATAAATTAAAACTAAATTTAAAAATAAACGACATTTTAATGCAGTTCATGTACAGAACAAAAGGAGGCTTGCACTTCGACCATAAAATTCTCTGTGCCATCCTCTAGTCATCACCAATGTCCTCATTCAAACTCAGCTCCCTCTATAAACTGCGTTGTAAAGTTAAGAAATGCGTTTTATCATACGACTATAACAACGGGCCAGAGTATTTAATAGAACATAGAAAAATAATCCCATTTGTTTGCATATAAAAAATTATACAATAAATAAAAAAATTTATATTAAATTAAAAGAAAAATATTATAAAAATTTTAAATAAAAAATTGTACATAAAAAAAATGTATGTAAAAAAAAAAACTTTTATAAAGAAAAATTTATAAAAAAAAAATGTATAAAAAAAGAATTTATAAAAAAAAAAATTTATAAAAAAACTGTAAAAAGTAAAAAATAAAAAAAAAATAAAAACTCAGCTCCCTCTATACACTCGGTTACAAAGTTTAAAAAGCATTTTGTCATACGACTATCACTATGGGCCAAAGTATTTAATAGAACATAGAAAAATAATCCCATTTTTTGCATATAAAAAATTTTATATAAAATTAAAACAATATAGGTATATAAAAATAAAAAAAAAATAAAAAATATTAAATGTAAAATTGTACATAAAAAATGTATAAAAAAAAATTTATAAAAAAATTTTTAAAAATAAAAAAAAAACATAAAAACTTAGCTCCATCTAAAAACTGGGTTATAAGTTAGAAAATGCGTTTTATTATACGATTATATAATAACTACGGGCCAGAGTATTTAATAGATCATAGAAAAATAATCCCCCTTTTTTTGCATATAAAAAATTATAAATAAAAAATTTTATTTAAAAAGCAATTTATGTAAAAAAAAACTTTTATAAAAAAAAATAAAAAAAAAGATTTATAAAAAAATTTATAAAAAAAAAAGTTTTTTTAATAAAAAAAAATATATAAATCAGCTCCCTAATCCTATAAACAAAAAGTTTTATATAAAAACCCAATTTACGTAAAAAATCTTCTATAAAAAAAATGTTATTGAAATATAGTAAAAAAAAATATAGGCCCTAAAAAATTACGAATCAAAAATTACGTCATCGATTCCAAAAAGTTACCTAATTACACCTCAAACAAGAAGAGTCATCTAAGGTTAAGAAAAGCTCTTGTCAATCAGCTGCCTTATACACAAAAAAAAAAATTTAATTATGCTCTTGTTATTAACTTAACATACGACTTATGACAACAACTTACAGAAAATCGATATGTATCCGTGTTTAAAGCCATAACATTACGATAGCCATATGGTGCAGTACAATTGGTACATGGATGTTCCAAGCTATATATGTATTTGTATATATACATATATTTATGTATAGACGTAGTATGTAATTTGGTCACATATCGATAGCGTTTTGTTTTTTGTTTTTGTTTTTTTAAATACATATGTATGTATGCACGAGCATATTAGAAAATATTTCAGATAATTTTATGAAACATTCAAATGCGAGCGAAATATAGAGAAAGAGATATAAAGAGAATAACACAGAGACTATTATAATTAATGCCAATATTTTGTATATATGAACTTTTGTTTTTTTCTAAATATGTCTTAAATATTCCAATATGCATAAATTTATAAGTAAATTACAAAATTTTGGATAATAATTTACTTAGCTAATGATTTCGAATAAATAATACGCACATACTTAAGTGTCTATGGAAATGGAAAGTGCAATTTGACATAACAGAATATAAGTATGCACATATGTATGTATGGAGATCAAGTAAGAAAATAAATTTTTATACATTTATGTATGTATGTGCATAGATATGCATTTATAAATAGGTTTAATACATATGTATGAGCGATGCACATGTCAATGTAGTAGTGGGTGCCAAGTTTTTTTGTTGTTTCTTTTTTTTGCTGTTGTACTAAAGGTAGCTCAGCTCTATGAAAAGGAAATGATGTTTACATTTTAGCACGTGCAAAAAATAATAATAATTGCTTTACAATTACATTGCCATTTTATCTTCACTCTTGTAACCAATACCACCCAACCTTGGCACCCACCTACACATACCTACATCAATCGTATAAATAACCGAAAACATATGCAACAACAAATCGTGCTCATACTCTGCCTGTCCAAAATATTGTGCAAATATCGAAAAATATAGTAAACGGTAATTGAGGGGAAAAACACTAACATAAACCATAGAACATTTTCAAGCATAAGAAATCAGCTGAAAAAGCAAAAGACATACAAGCAAAGCAAGGGGAAACACAAAATACAAACCAAAACCAAAATAAGTGCAAAACACCGAGCAAAAAACTTAAATACTACACACACAAGTACATATAACTTATACGTATGTATGCATGTATAAAAAAAAAAAGAAATGGTAAAAACGTTAATACGAGCATGACAGCATAAATTGAATATACCAGCAAAATAGACATTTAAATACTTGTTATACTTATAAGCAGCGAAAAATTTAAATAAAAAAAAAAATTACAATCAAACATAAGAAACATACATAAAAGTCATACACACAAACAAGTACAAGATATATGAAAAACATGTAAGAGCAGATGTGCAAAAGCAAAAACAACAAGCAAGCGGGTAAAGAGAAAAGCATTAATATGTAAATCTAAAAGAAGTGGGGAAAAATACAAAAGTATTCCAAAGCATTCCTTCTTACAGTGAACGTTGAGGTATTTGTACTCAGAGGCATATGGTTGCGGTAACCGTACGGTGCCTCACAGCCATCGCAGGGTCTTTCGAGTCTGTTGTAGTTGTTGTTGTTGTTGTTTGCATTGGATTAGAGTTGTAATTGTAGCAATATGTGGTTGCAATAATGGCAATTATTGTAGTAGTTGATAATTGTCGATTGTTGTATTATTGTGGATGTGGTGGAAGGTAGTTGATTTTTGTTGTAGTTGTAGTTGTTGTTACAGCGCATTAATAAAGTTTTGGGTTGTTGTAGTAATAGCAGCAAATGTTTGTTTTTTTATCAGTTTTTGGTTAGTTATTTTTAATTTTTTTGTTTTTTTTTTTTATTTTTTAATGGGATTGAATTTTATTTTGTAGCAATTTGATATTAATATTCCGTTTTTTTTTGTTTTTTTATTTGTGTTTTGGTTGTTGTGAACGTAACAGAAATCAAATGGAAATTTTCAAATGCGCAACCAATTTGTAATGAACGGCAAACACAAATTTCAACGGCAAATAACAGTAAAAATGTGAACAAGAAAATCATTGTAAAAAAATTGAAATAGGGTATTAGTAAAAAAATAGAACTTTGGTCAATTATTATCATTATTGTAAGCGAAAATTAATTGTTTTGTAAAATTTATTGTAACTCTTGTGTAAGTAAAACTGAAATTCGACAACTTAACTCGACAATTGAGCATTTTTATGCCGATCATTTAATAACCTCAATACTCGTACTTACAAATAAAATGTGATAGACAATTAATATGCATACTTAATAAATAGCCATAAATACATATATTAGATAAAATATAAATATACATATATAAAACATAAAGATAAAAAAATATAAATATAAAATATATAAATATTAAAAATATATAAATATGTATAGATAAAATATAAATTATATATAAATAGATTCTAAATATATATGTAAATTGTGGATAAGTTCACGGTTTCTTTTTAAAATCATTTGCGATTTCTATTTTTGTTTTTTAATTTTTTAATTTTAATTTTAATTTTTTTTTTATATTTTATTCATTTATTTTTATTTTATTTATTTTTTTTATTTATTGTTTTATTTATTTATTGCTTTATATACATATATATTTTTATTTTTTTTATATTTTTTTATTGATTTTTTTTTAATTATTTATTTTTTTTGTTAATAATTTTTTTGTAATTTTTTTGTTAGGTACTATTTTTTTAATTTTAATTTTCCTTTTTATTTTTTTTTATTTATTTAGTTATTTATTTATTGTTCTATTTATTTATTTTATTTTTATTCATTTTTTATTATTTTTTAATTATTTTGTTTTTTTTTTGTTACTATTTCTTTTGTTTTTGTTGCTTATTTATTTATTTAAGTGTGTCTTTATGACAACCACCCTACCTAGTTATGTTTATTTTTCATTTTTTATTTTTACATGCAAATATTTCAAAACTTCTTCAAACATTTTTTTCTTCATTGTTACTTATTGAATTTATCGCACTTTTCTCGTTTTTTTTTATTTTCTTTTTTAATTTTTCTTTGATTTTTTTTAATTAAATTTTTGGAATTGTAAGTTTTATTTTTTTATTTATTTTTTATTATTTTTTTAAGTTTTATTTCTATTTTTTTAATTTTTTTTTAATTATTTTAAATTTTTTAATTAATTTAATTAATTTTAATTATTAATTTTAAATAATTTATTTATTTTTTTTGTTTATGTTTATTTTTTACTTTTTTATTTTTTATATGCAATAATTTTAAATGCAAATTTTTTAAAAAAAATTTCAAACATTTCTTTATTATTCCTTATCGAATTTAAAACTATAGGCAGTTTTCTTAATTTTTTGTTAATTTGTTTTTATTTGTTTATTTTTTATTTTTTTTTAATTCATGTTTATTTTTTTTTTTTATTTATGTTTATTTATTTTTTTATGTTTATTTTTTTTATTTATGTTTATTTTTTATTAACTTTTTTATTTTATTTTTTTTTTCTATTTTTATTTTCTTTTTCTATATTTTTATGTGCAAAAGTTTCAAAACTTCTTCAAACATTTTGGTCTTTACTATTACTTATCTCTCAATTTTTCTTACAATTTTTTTTTATTTATTTTTATTTGATTATTGATTGATTTGATGTTTTTTATTAATTTTTTAAATTCTATTTTTTTCTATTTTTATTTTCTTTTATATTTTTTTACATGGCAAAATTTCAAAATTTCTTCAAACAGTTTTTTCTTTCTTATTTTCTCTTTCTTATTTTCCTTTCTTATTTTCTTTTAGCAAACGTACGATGTGAATCTGCTTGATTATTAGAAACTTATTTCCAAAGTGGCACAAAACACCGGCTTGGGATAAATGCAGCTCCTACGTAAGAAGGATATTTATTTTGCAGATAACACACAAAGGGAGCAAACTCTTAAGCACAATATTGCTGAAGTTATTCGCAAAATGGAGCCACGAATCATCAAAAATGTACGAACAAATTGAGTTGACAGAATCGGATTGAGTTGTGGTAACCGCTCAACCCTCTGTTGGGCACCCTGGTCTGGCCAGGACTTGTCAAGAAGTCGCAAAATTATCCAGGTTCTTTTCATCTTAAAATAAATTTCGGAGGCATACAAAAGTTTCGCGAACATAAAGCATCAACTCGCAACACAAAAATGTGCAAATCTCTACACATTTCTAATTAAATGCTTGAACTATTAGATAAATTGCCATTGCATATAAGATTATTTTATATAATTTAGTATAAAACGAACTTTATGGTCGAGGCTCACAAGCATACATTGTACATGGTTCCATCAAATATTCTCCAAAACCAATGGCAAAAAGGTGTATTCTTTCGACGAAAGAGTTGCGCTTGCTCCTAAATTACAAGTCTCGCTAGAAGGCGACGCAGTGCCTGGAAATCGTTGAATTTATTGGACTTCAAAAGAACCGCTACAAACGCGATTTTTCATAGCTTAACGCAAATAATGTAATTTTATGATTATCTAAACTTTACTAACGACTGAGAGGTCATAAAATATATTATGGTGAACTGACTTCACTTTCTTAATTGATTTTATAATAATAATTCCATGTTAACAAATCAATAAATTGCAATACAATAAAAAATAAAAAAAATTAAAGAAATTTTATTTACGCTTTGTTTTTGTTTTGTGTTGTAATTTGTGAGAATAACTTGGTCACATGGAATGCATAATAAAGCTGAATAAACTTTTACTAGTATTATGAACTAAATGTGATACATATATGCCTAAATGCAATAATAACAATAACAACTTTAAACTACGGCTCTAAAATTAAATGGAAGTAAAATTATTAAAAATAAATGCGAAATTATAAAAAAATATTTCTAAATTAAGTTTTCAAAAATATTTTTTCCATGTAATTTCAGCTAAATATTTTGGCAATAAATAAATATTATTATATCATATAAATAAATAAATATTAAAAAAAAAAATAATAATAAAAAATACTCATTTCTAATAGTGTAAATCCCAAGGCAAATTGGATACGTGGTATGAGCAGGAGTAGAACAACTAACTTAATTTTGTTCCATTCATTTGGTCTCTAAATTGACAAATTTTGTTTAACCCTCCGTTGGGCGCCTTTTTTAAAACCTTCGGTTAGGCACCCGGGTCTGGCCATTTTTTCGTCATGTTCGAGGTTTCTTTTTTAAAAGGTTATATCCATAAATCGATAGAAAATTAAATTTTAAGAAGCTAGCTGGAAGCTTATGTCGTTAGTTTTAATAGAAATTTGTTAATTTCACGTCCAAATTCGAAAAGCCAGTCTGGCTATACCCGGGTGTCCAATAGAGGGTTAAATTTTTCTAAACTGTAAATGTTTTTCTTTATAGACTTTAATATAATATTTTAGGGACCAAAACCAAAGCAAGATACATTGATCTTGTTGTTGTAGCAGTTCACTAAACAACACCAATAACAAAATTTTTTTTAAGATTTTGACATTTTAGGGACCAAAATCACAGCAAAATACGTTGCTCTTGTTGTTGTAGCAGTTTATTAAAGAGCACCAACAACAACAATTTTCTTTTTTATAGATTTTTACTTTTTAGGGACCAAAATCACAGGAAAGTACGTTGCTTTTGTTGTTGTAGCAGTTCGCTAAAGAGCACCAACAACAACAACCACAATTTTTGTTTACAGTTATTGACATTTTAGGGACCAAAACCAAAGCAAGATACATTGATCTTGTTGTTGTAGCAGTTTACTAAAAAACAGCAAAAACATTGACTTTGTTGCTTTTGCTCTACTACCTATTCAATCTGCCTTGATAAGTCCCTTAAAAATAAAAAATAAAGTGTAACAATCACAGATTACTCACTTCTTGGGTATTGTTGAAACGTATGGCATCAGCACCTTGTCGACAAAGGAACCGAAACCTAAACGGAAGTTCGAAGTAATATTACGCATAGTCTCCGACAGTTTATCGCCCAAAGCAGACAATTTGTCCTTATCGTCCTCCATAGATTTCGACAAGTCCATCAAATAGTACAAGTCGACAGGATAATCGATGGCTTGCGAGTAGCGCATATTCAAGGAGTGCACTTGATCTGCAAGAAAAATTTAAAAAAACACTTTACAAAATACTCAGAAAAATTTCCTTTCAGTTGAACTTACTAATGCGCAACTTGAGACTAACACGTTGTGGACTGATTTGCACAATCTCGCCGCTAGATACCGCTGCCCCAGCAGAAGCTGCACTACCATAGCCACCCGCATATGATGATGAACTAGCCGATGAACTGCCGCTATACGATGAGCCGGCCTCGTAAGAACCACCATAACCGTAACCATAACCAGCTGCAGCGCTGGCATTGACGCCACGCGTCAATTCACGGTTAATCACGATTTTCTGCTCAGTATTAGGATTCCAGGTATATTCCTCTTTGCAATAATTTTGTATACTATTTCGGAAGCAACGTGGCGAATCTCCAAGATCGGGTTGCATGCACCAAGCGCAGTTCTGTGTTTGTATACATTCGTGACATGATGCCTTGTTCACGCACGGATCCTGTATGAGTTTGCTGGCAAGCTGCGCTTCAATACACAAAATGCTGCTGCAGGCGAAAAGTGTGACAAAGAGCATGGCTACCAGCCGTGCGGCGGCGGGCAGACGGTGAAGTAACATTTTCTTGCTGTTTTCGGGTGTTGCTATACTGGAAGGCTGTTTAATTGGATGTGGGGGAGTATAAAATAGTGTGGAAGTTGTTAAAATTTTACTTATTAAATTAAGTAATTTTTAGAGGTTCAAAATCTTAGGGGTTCATACAAAAGTTTTTAAGAATTGTAGTGAGGATCACTGACATGGCAAGAGACCAGGACAGGAACAAAAATTTGTATTTGTATTTTCGATTTTCAATTATTTTTCAGAGCATAAATATTCTCCACAAATGTTTGGTTAATGCTAGTGAAATAACAGTTGTTGGCCGCCTTTAAATCCGAGTCCTTACGGTACCATAGAATCGACTATCGCGGGAACGATTTTCAGTCATTATTTGTGGCATGTGAATCATCCACGATGGAGCTGCAGCCCTCTTCAAACGGTAACAAAGCCAGAACCGACGATGCTTCTTCTTGGATAGACTGTTTACCAGACAGGGCTAATCTACAGGGGCGGCAGCCTTGGTCGGGAAAAACCCGAGTCGGTAACGTAGAACCGGCTGCCATGTGAAGGCACCCCGCCCGACACTAACCACCTTTTTACATGCCCTTTGAAACCCACTCATCTAACACCCTTCTCCCTGTGGACCCAACTCGTCGAAACTGGGCCTTTAGATGAGCTTGATGAAGACGACCGGAGATATACTCTACACTGATAGGGCTTCTCTTACTGCTACAACAACAACAACATGCTCCTTCTGTCATGGAACTGGAAGTAAACTATGAGCTGCTATCAGCAATCCAAATGATTGGCCTCGATATCTACTCTTTGCTGATGGTTTACAAAATAAAATGTCGCAGTAGACTGAAGACTTGGAAACAAATGGTTTAAATTGCAGAAAACAGAGCACGTCACTTTGGCTTTTAACGATAACCTGATTCCGAAATTTCATATCGATGCTCAAACGGTATCCACGTCTGAGAGTTTCAAACATCTTGGCAAAGCATACAAGCCGGTTAGCAAAGTTGGCGCACAGTGTCAGGAGTCTTGTGTGACAAAGAAATGCCGATAAAGTTAAAAGACAAAATTTATAAAACTGTGGTTAGCACAATGCAATGGCGTAGGCCTCAGAATTCTGGTCGCTGTCTGCCAACCAGGAACAAAGAATCCATTCGGTGGAGATAAGAATGCTGCGATTGGCAACGGGTGCAACAAAACTGGATAAGATAAGCAATAAACACATCAAAGGTAGCTGTCATGTGGCGCCAAAAAGTGAGAAATTGAGAGAAAATCGCTTGCGCTGGTAAAAGCATGCAACAAAGAAATTGGTAACACAGCCGCTACCAGCAATGGGACATGGCCGACCCTTTAAGTCCTGGCTAACGATATGCAGCAAAGGGACAAACCAGGACCTGGCGATTGCGTACGATTAGAACCGACCCGAACTAAGGGACCATGGCGAAGACATAGAAGAAGATAATTAATTTTGCTCAAACTTACCACCGAACTTTTTAGATCACTCAAAACATGTTATACGAGGGTTGCCTTTTATATTTTGCAGCTTTGCATCACTACATGTGAAAGAGCTGTAATTCGATATTTTTATCGAACACTTTGGTATTTTTCAGCATTTACTTCCATTTAACGATTTCACTTACGAGTTTTATTTATTCTTTTTTCAGCGGATGGAAAAATTCATCTCGCCCAAAAGACGAAATTAACTCGATGATTTTTTTTATTTATTTTTTTTTTCGATTTTCGACTTGGAGGACTTGGACTGGTCAACTTACTTCCACTTTTGCCATATAAGCACCACATTTAGCCACTGAGAAACGCTGGTACAACAAGTTCCAACGTGGCCGTCAATCCTCACAGGATTAATTGCGTAAGGACCGTCCAAAAACGGCCGTTGTGCTAGAAGCAATCAATGCTGTGCGTCAACTGATAACGCAAAATCATTATTTTATTGCGAGTATCGCGAGATAGAGGCATTCTTCTGCATTAGTGGGGCCAGCAAGAACTTTTGATCGTCAAGCAGATTTGTTCTGGTTGGATAGCGCACATTTTGACAATTGCCCAAAGCAAGGCTCGTGTCGATTGATGTAAAAAATGATGAAGAAATTCAGCCGCGGCGGTTCAAAACACGTCTATGACATCGTAAGAAGTGGATCTATGCATACGAGTATAAGCCGGAAGCAAAACAGCAATCGATAGTATGGTTGGTCGAAAACGAGCTTAATCCAACAGAAGTTCTTCGCGGAAGAAATACCTCGAAGGAAATGGTCGCCTGTTTTTTCGGAAAATCTGCTCATATCGCAACTGAAACTTAAAAGAGTCAATTCTGAGTAGTACACATTCATTTGTTTACCAGAAGTTTTCGGAGAATTAAGGGATTAGGGGTAGTCAGGTCCGAAAAAATGATGATAGCATTACCACGTCATGTTTCGACTTGACTTTAGCAAAATTTCAACAAAAAATTAATAATTGTAAAAATTATCGTTGTTTGTGTGAAGCCCGTTTCTCCAAAAGTCCCTTGCGGTGACCATCACAAGTCCTTAGAAATTCATCTAAGATCAATCGGACAAGAGAAATTAGTTTTATTAATAGATAATCTTGTGCTTGTTCAAAGTTTTTTTTTTCAAAATTAACGATATGGCGGCCTTGGGAAATATTTTTCAGATTTTCGAGAAAAAACCGGCAAAAAAACCGAAATTTTGAAAAAAAAAAAAAAAAATTTTCGATCAGGCACGAGTTTTTGAAGTGACAATGGACGTGCGAGAATGGAGAGTAAAATTTCAAGGCCATGCAACGTTTTGGGCATTTTCGTTCCGCGAGAGAGAAGAAAGATATAACGTAGAGCAAAAGGAGAGAGAGAGCTGTACCTTATATATATTTTAGATACGCTTTAGGCTATTTTTCCTGAGTATTTAATTGTGGTTGCTAATTTCGAGTGAGGAATAACACTGCCTACTTTTTGGCGCTGGTTTGTTGATGCAAACTTGTGGGAAATATATTTTTGGTGGCTACTTTTTGGCGTTATATTATATTTCCTTGGTTTGGGTAGTTTTTGTCCCAATTTTTTTGGCGTTTTTTTTGGTGCCTACTTTTTGGCGCTTATTTCCGTTTCCTGGCTAGTGCTTGTGCGTACTATAAAGTGCTATCCATTTCGGCGTCGGATTTATTTGTATTGCCTTGCGGTAATTTGTGCCGTTGCTGCGGTCCTGAGTGCGAGTGATAAACGCTCGGAGTAGTGCGTTTACCTTCACCGGCGTTTACATACACCGGTCGACCCTTCTCCGTTTTTTGTAAATTTTGTCTATTTGTGTTCTCTGCAAATGTTTCTTTCTTTCTCTCTCTCTCTCTCTCTCTCTCTCTCACTCTCTCTCTCTCTCATTCTCTCTCTCTCTCATTCTCTCTCGAGTCTCTCCCTCTTTCTTTGTCTGCCGTGAAAGTTTCACTTCTGTTATGTGTACTTTGCTACACGCACTTTTTTCTATGTTTTTCTAAAAGTAAAATGAATTTTATTGAAATCGGTTGAGCGGTTTTTAAATTACAGTGGTCACCAGTTCAAGAAACACAGTTTTGAGAAAAAACGCTTTTAAAGTTTTTCTATCGGCTCCGGAGCGCCCGAGCGCCGTTTGTTAATTGTTGCATAACTCGGAACAATACTGGTCGGATTCACACACTATTTTTAAGATATTAGACTTTAAGAAAATGCAAAAAAAAATCTTTTTTTTTTAATTCTGACTATCCCTAAACCCTTAAAAGAGTCAATTCTGAGTGGTATACAACCATTAGTTTGCCAGCAGTTTTCGGGGAATTAAGTAAAGTCAACCATCCCCAACTTATCGACCCACACAAAAGAGTTTTTGAGCACTCAAAATATTAAGTTAATGTTTCATCCGCCTTACAGCCCTGAGTTGGCATCTAATGGCATCTTTATTTATCGAACATCTAAAATAAAATGCGAGGTCAACGTTAAAAATTAGTTGAACCGATATGTTTTGACTTTCAAGGAAAATACTTTGAAAAGCAATGAAGCCATTTTCATTATCATTTTACTGTGTTTTCTTTAATGAGCGCAAAATATAAAAGGCAACCTTTGTTGTTGTTGTTGTAGCAGCACACCAATTCCCATACATGGGCAGGAAATGATGCTGGAGTAATAAGTCCTTGGCCGGATATAAATACGGGTCATTCCGGTAACGTAGAACCGACTGTCGTAGACAACAACCCTGGTATTCCTGTAGGGTAGCACAATAGCAACTTGAGGGTTTATTTTATGGTAAAATGCAGCAATGATTCATTACGCAACTCTACCCAAAATTTATAATTTTTTGCATAAAATTTAATTGACTGTGTCGATGAGGTGCTCCAGGTTATTTGTGTCAGCGAATTTTCAATTGCATATTTCATTTTAAATTATTTTTTTTATTGTGGTACTTTAACTATCACTTTATAACTGTTGTTCTAACTCGTTTCACTAGAATACCAATTTAGTAAAGGCCACCAATTGGCTGTGAGGTGAAAACGAGAAGTCAGCATCTAAAATTAGTAAAATGCGATAGTCAGTAAAAAAGAGAAGTTAACTTCCGAATTGATATGCCATGAGCTGACGCATAAGTACTTCTTGGTAGATTACAATAATAAAAGAAAATTTTTCTATTTACATTCCATACTTTTTTTATAAACTGTAAATAAGGGGCAACAAAAGAAATTTAACTGAAACCGAAGCCCAACTGTTTCGCTAAGCCACAAAAAAGGTGAAAATATAAAAATTAATTCAAAATATTGAACATTTCTTACACGCCAAAATTCATAATTGAATTTAAATGCTGCTGTACGCACAGCTGCCGCGCTTAGTACCACCTTAATTTTGTTTTTGCTTTACTGATTTACTTGTATTATTATTGTTTTTTGTTTTTTTTTTTTGTTTCGTCGCTGACGTTATTCGCCATTGCTGTTGTTGATTTAGTTGAGACACTCAGCACAATTTCATATGAATCAAATTGTGAGCCAAAAGTGACTCATCTGCCATGGACACCGCCGCCAACGAACGAAATGAGAGGTAGTGGCTAAGAAAATGAAATCACACAACACACAAAAAACGTAAAAAAAGCCATAAAACCATACATAAGAACAATCTTATACACATCCATATGTATATTCAAATATATACCTACACGCATGCCATATATACAGTAAAGGGGAAATAAAGAGAAGAAATTACGGAAGACGAATAAATAAACTTACATACAGAAGATTTATAAATGCATGCGTGTGTATGTATGTGTAGAGGAAAGTAAATGTGCTCACATAGTACATACATATATTTAAGTTTACAGCGATTACGAAAGCCCCGGCGTGATAAGGACGCCGAAAAGTGTGAGGAGTAACAAACAGCTTGTGAGGATTGTTGTTGTTCTGGAAGTGTGCTAATGCAACTTAAATGGATTTTCAATTAAGTAAATGGAGGACGGAGCAACGAGGTAGCGAAAAAGTTCATCTAAATAAGGGTAGGCCAACATTCGACAAATTGGTGTAGAAACAAAGGAAGTGTGGAATGTGGTAGGGCGCCTACTGACGCCAATCAGCGGCTGACAATAAAATGACGAGGACAGGCTGCATGGGTAGAACGAAATATTGTTTTTCTGTGCGACATGATGGGAAGAAACTATTTTTTGCGTGAAGTTGTAATTTGATGTTAAGTAAACAATAGTAAATACTTGATATTACTAACAAAGGCAACGTTCTAAAGACAGTCTGTTCTACGTAACCGGAACGACCTGGATTTTTATTCGGCTGCTACAAAAACAACAACTTGATACTACAATAAGACCATACCCAAAGTTATTTCTTAGCGGCAAGTGCATCTGGTAAAAAGTTGGAATAGTGATTTTTTGGCATTAAAAATGCAAAATTAAAATATTACTTAAATTATAAAAGCATTCATATACGCAAATTTTATATTACAAAATGTCTACAGTAGCAAACATTGAAACCAAGTCGCTTCTTTAGCCTTTACGCTATTCATAATGTGAACTACAACACATGGGCTGAAAAACCGCGGGCCTAACACATTTAGTGACTCACAGCTTATTTGATGCAGGTAATACTTTTTTAGAAAAAAGAAAATGACTCGATGTTTATTTAATTTAATAAAAAAAATGTATACGACTTGTAATTAGTTATGTATGTACTGTACCAATGCAGAAAGAACAATAACAAAAACAAAGCTTGCTGAAAAAATATAGAAACAAATAGTTTTCTCATCAAAATATGCTCACAACTTAAATGATGCAGTGTATTTTATATTTTCTCTGAGAATGCAATAACGGTGAAATGTATTTTTTCTGTTTAGCTTAGCGGCTTAAGTCATTCTCAAAAAATGTTTGCAAAGAAAAGTTGAAAAAATTTAAATTTTTTAAAACGAGAAAACAGACCTCACTTGAAAAAAGGGAAAACGTTATTCGACATTATAAAGAGGGCAAAAGCCAACGAAAAATTGCAGAAATTGTTGCTATTAGTTCCTCAACTGTCCAGCACATTATAGAAAGCTTTCGCCACGATAGAAGATAAGGTCAGATCTGCGCCAAATAAACACGGCGGGCGCAGTGTGATGGTATGGGGTTGCATGTCCTATATAGGCGTCGGAAATTTAACATTTATCGAAGGATACAGGAATAAAGAGATGTATTTGGATGTGCTAAAAGATAAGTTAGTACAAAGTGCGGACAAAAAGGGCATTAGGGATTCGTTTAGGTTCTACCAAGACAACGATACCAAGCATGCGTCTGGTATTGTAAAAACATTGCTTATCTGGAACTGCCCACATGTAGTACAGACACCTGCACGGAATCCAGATCGAACGTTATTGAGAATTTTTTGGGTCAGTGCTGGAAAATAAAATAGGAAACCACAAAATTTCGAATGCTTCTGATCTGCAACGGGTACTACAGGAAGAATGGGATAAAATTAGTTCCGATTATGCAGCAAAACTTGTAGAATCTGTGAATTCCCCGATTAAAAGCTGTTCTGAATAAAAAGGGATACCCCACTAAGTATTAGCTGTAATCATGATTTTTTGAATACTTTTAATTTAGTGCATCATTTAAGCTGTGACCTAAAACTGTAACTGCGTTATTTTAATTTGCCATATTTTTCTTATGATGAAAATTTTTTGTTATTTAATAAAATATTTTATTTAACAAAAAAAAAGAATATAAGATTTTTTTTCTGTATTGGAAATACCTACCATAAAATATATTTAATATTTTAATATTTTTTTTTTTTTGCTGCATCAAATATGTAAACTATGAGTCACTGTAGTTGTCCCTAGTTTTATTGCATTCACCTATTTTTCAGTTAGTACTAACCTTAAAAAGCCAGCTGTAAAATTTCATGATATTCTATTCATTGCTTTGTCGAGTTTATGTGCTAAGCGTGTCATTTCCAAAACAATGGATCAAAAAGAATTTCGTGTGTTAATTTTACACTGATTCTTGATGGGAAAAAATACCGTTCAAGCGAAGGAATGGCCTGAAAAGTGTTGTGGGACTGCACTCCATCAGAAAAAACTTTAAAACGATGGTTTGCTGACTTCAAACGTGGTCGTAGAGCCACCGGACACCGATGATGGACTTCGCAGTGGACCTCCAAATAAGTCGGTAACACCAGGAAACATAAAAAAAAATCCACAAAATCGTTTTGAATGATCGAATAGTGAAGTTACGTGAGTTAGCTGGCATTGTGAAGATATCAAAATAATCTTTGACTCTATATTGCAGGAGCATTTGACTATGAAACGTTTGAAAGCTCTGTTCAAAGTAGGTGCCGCGTTTGCTCACTGTTACAGCAACAAAAGATAATTTCAGCTCGACACTTGTCGGAGAAAGTTGTTTTTTTGCTCAGCCAAAAAAATATTTCAAAGAAATATTTGGAAGATCTTGCTGAAGTGAAAGAACTTGTTCTGGATATCTTCAGTGATAATTTCTGAGTTGCTTTCCCTTTATCTTGGCGGTTTCCGGGGACATCAGAAGCCGTCCCGCCGCAATGCTGTCATGTTCGTTCACTTAGATCTACTACTTTCCCATTTGTATAGTAGCTTAGAGACAGAAACAAAGAAGATATAGTCATTTCTTAAGAGACCCGAGAAACTAGGATTTGTTATTGCTTGGATTGGGACTTGCATCTTAAATTACTAATTGTCATCCTTTATCCATGTGGTGAATAGAAGCGCAAGTCATCACTTAAAGATAATCATCATTGATCAATCATCCGTTGTTGTTGTTGTAGTTGTACGTGGTATGCTGCTGCAGTGATAGTCCTGGGACAGATAGAAGTCAGATTCTCTCCACTAACGTAGAACCGACTGCCGTGGGAAAGATAAATCATCAGTGTAAAATATCAATGAAACTCCTTTTGATTTTTATAACAACATAAACATTTCCGATAAATGTTTGAGGAATGCTACTTGTGTGACAGTCCTTGACAGGATATTAGTCCAGATCGTTCCTGTAACCGACTGCTATAGGAATGGTAGGTGGGCGAGATATGCAACTGTGCAGGAGTAGGGAAACTATACGAAGCTGTCGGACATCCCGTTTTATCTCTCTCTGTTTTGATGTTTGTTCTCAGAAGATTAAGTGCAATTGCGTGGCATACAGATTTTCTCAGTACCGGTTTGAGAGTGAGTTTTCGTTGTTTTCTAACTGTTTATTACGATTCTATCATCTTATTAATTAAATTTATACTAAACGCAGTAACTCATTTAGAGCAACACCTAACCATACATACATTCATATGTATGTATCTTATGAAAGTTTCGTCATACCAACACTCCAGTCACTAACTCATTCGCTGAATTGCACATGACCGTATTGAATCGATGTTGATGACTATATAGGAAGCGTAACAAAGGCATGCACATTTTGAAATGTGATTAATATAGTTTCACTAATCTAATAGTTCTAGCATACTTTGTGCTATAGAATTTTGTACACGCTTTAAAACGCATAGAAAAAATGTAGTCTTTTCTACGCACGAAACATAAATAAACAAAAATTGTAGGCTGGCAGTGAGACTGACGATGTTGGAGCTAGTTGGTTGATTCGGCTAAATTTAGCCCACGCATTTGCAACAACCAGAGCAACGCCAACACCGAATTCGACAACTTTATAGCAACAGCAGCCAAAGCAAACAACTTTGAAGGTGAAAAACAGCAACAACACAATTGCGATAAGAGTCGTATAACAGCAGCAACTACAAAAGCAATAGGGTTGGATCGGTTGGAATGACATGAGTGGAAAAAGCAATAAATCCAAATCGCCAAAAAATTATCCAGAGGGACATATGTATGTATGTACATACACTCATAGATAAGTTTTCATAAGCAACATAGCATAGACACCGTAAAATCTCATAGCGATCAGTATACGATCGGTGTGGGCGTATGGTAACTTGTTCGGTGCATACAGGAGCCTCATATTCACATGTACACCAGTTAATATCTAGGAGTAGAGCAGTGGGGAGTGGCTTTGATTTCGAAATACTCCATATTCATATATTCATATTCTTATATACATACATATATACACCTTCATGCACATAGAAACGTTTTTTCTTGGCCCTTTCAGAGGCTGCTGACTAATTGTATTGCATATTTTATCAATCTTTTGCAATTTCTTTTCATCGCAAATCTAGTTTTCGTGGATCATAGGAGTCACTGGAGTTTATCCGCTATTTGTGTCAACATTCTTTCTTTGTTTTCTCATTTCATATCTTTTTCACTACCACTACCATTTTTTTCGTAATTTACCCCTCCAACATTTGATGTTGTGAATCAACACGTCGAATGAATGAAATCATCTTTTCTTTTTTGGTTGTGCACACATATGATCGCTCACTACGCTTCTTACGTAATTTTTTAAGTTTTCTTAATTATTTTCCACTTACACTTCTCTCTAATGCTTAAAATTTAACAATTTTAACACGGTTTTTATATTTTTAAATTGATTTTACTTCCATCAGGGGCGTACTGATATTAAATTTGCTACACACGAACGCAACAACATCTAAAATAAACCACACTCGTCGAAATTTTCGAACAATCTGAACATTGACGGCAATTTGTTGCTTCGAAAATATCTTTGCTGACAGGGTTGTATTTGATTCATGAAAATAAAAATTTATTTTTAAGGCTAGATATAGACAATAGAATTTATTTTGTGACGAATTAGTCGTTCGTTCCAAACGTTACATTATAAGGCAACTTACTATAAATACATAATGCACTTTTTTTAATTATCTGAGCTATTTAATTGTTCTTGGAAGTATAGTTAATTATACTCTGTTAAAATGTTATGCCATTAAGTTACGTATTTCATTATATAAAAATATTTATTAACCAATTTCGAAATGAATACAAGCCTTGAAGACGATCCACAGAAACATTTAGAGCGTTTTCGAAAAGATAAAGCGGATTTCGTGCGTCGATTGATTACTATTGATAAGACTTGGGACCATCACCATGATCCTAAATCAAATCTAGAGGCTAAAGAATGATGTGAACCTGGTTCTTCGGCTCCGAAACGAGTTCGTGCCCAGAAATTGGCCAAGAAGATGTTAGCCTTCGGTTTTTAGGAAGCGAAAGGAATTTGGTTTGTGTATTACTAGCAAACTAGTAAAATAATAAATTCTGAATATTATTGTAACCTTTCAGAACAGGTGAAGGAAAAAATTCGTTAAAAAAGATCGAAAGAAGAAAAAAATTGTTTTCATCAGGACAATGCGCCGTGTCACGGCAGCAAAATTTGACAATGGCTAAAATCCACGAAATAAAGTTCGAATTATTGGAGCATCCACCGAATTCACCAGATTTGGCCTCTAGCGATTCCCAGATGTTTCCAGACCTAAAAAAATGCATGACTGCAATGCGTTTTTCATTAAATGATGAGGCCATAACAGCTGTGGAAGCTTATTTAGCAGACCTTCCAGATTATCATATCAGGGATGGAATTCATAAATTGGAACCTCGTTGGAACAAGTGTTTTCATGATCAGGGAGACTATACTGAATAATAAAGCGTATTTAAATCTATAAAACTGTGATTTTCTTATCGGACTGCAAAACTTATTGAACAACCTAGTATATGCAATAAGTACTGCTGTCTTCAGCGAGCTTCAAAAGCGAGCAACGCATTTTCTTTGTGCCCATGCGATTCTTGAAGTATTACTAGAGAGTTAAAAATAATATTTCTACTATAGGAGTGCTTAAAATGTTTCGCATAACTCCGTTAAAACAAACCAAATAATTATTCGGTAACAAATAGCATTAGTGATTGAAAACAGTAAAACCCGAGTCAAAAAAAGAACAGAACGCCAGAGTCAACGAAGTCTTTTCAACTGTGAAGAGTTGATGACTTCCCCTTCTTCTTTATTCTTGATTGGAGTGATAACCGCTTATCCGATTTTGGCCCAGTTTAACAAAGCGAGCCAGTTGGACACACCAAGTGAAGTCAAGTCTTTCTCCACCTGATCTTTCCAACGTAGAGGAGGTTTGCTGCTACTGAGTATATGAAATCCAGTTAGAAACAAACCTAGCACTTTTTGAAGTCAAACTTCTTAGGCGTCGTTGGCGAGCGAGAATGAAGAGTAAAATTTTAAGGCCATGCAACGTTTTGGGCATTTTCGTTTCCTGAGAGAGAAAAAAAGATATATCGTAGAGAAAAAGGAGAGAGAGAGAGATATACCTTATATATATCTTAGATACACTTTAGGCTATTTTTCCTGAGTTTTTCTTTGTGGTTGCTAATTTCTAGTGAGAAACACCGCTGGCTACTTTTTGGCGCTTGTTTGTTGATGCAAACTTGTAGGAAATATATTTTTGGTGCCTACTTTTTGGCGTTACATTTCCTTGGTGCCTACTGTTTGGAGCGTTTTTTGGTCCCACTTTTTTTTGGCGTTTTTTTTTGTGCCTACTTTTTGGCGCTTATTTCCGTTTCCTGTCAAGTGCTCCTACGTGCTATAAAGTACTATCCATTTCGGCGTCGGATTTATTGGTTGTTGTTGTTGTTTTAACAGTAATAGAAGCCCCGTCAGTGTAGGGTATATCACCGGTCGTCTTCGTCTGGGTCATCTAAAGGTAGGCCCAGGAAACAACCTGTTTCGACGGGTTTGGTCCAGAGGGAGACGGGTGTTAGATGAGTCGGTTTAAGGGGACATGTGAAGAGTTGGTTAGTGTCGTGCAGAGTATCTTCAAATGCCGGACATACGTTTGGTATGTAGTAGTGTGAGGAGTGCACGTTGTGCGCGTTGTTGCCACGGTTTGTGCCCGGCGTTTACCTACACCGGTCGACCCTTCTCCGTTTTTTGTAAATTTTGTCTATTTGTGTACTCTGCAAATGTTGTGAATTTATTTAGATATATATTCTTTCTCTCTCTCCCTCTCTAATTCTCTCTCGGGTCTCTCCCTCTTTCTTTGTCTGCCTTGAAAGTTTCACTTCTGTTATGTGTACTACGCTACAGGCACTTTTTTCTTATTATTTATTATTATTATTTTTTCTTTATTAGTTATATATAACTTTTACATTTATAATTCATTTTAGATTATTATTTTACATGAAAATTCATTTAATTTATATTTAATTTTATAAAATCCACTACCAGTTTTCTAAAGTGAAGCAAATTATTTTCATTTTTTATTACATCAGTAAAGTGTTGAATAATTTTAAGCCATTATACATTATTGAATTCTGAGTGCTTCTCTTATTAAATCTTCCTAATCTGAAGTCATTTGTTCTTCTCAAATTATAAGGTTGAATATCTCTGACATAGACGAGCTCATCTTGGAGATACTCAGGAAACATACTGTGCTTTACATTGAACACAAAAACTAGGACTCTTAACGCCAAACGTTGCTTTACATTCAACCACATTAACATTTGTAACATAGCAGACGTTGATGTGTATATATTGCACTTGATTATTACACGCATTGCTTTATTTTGCAAAACTTGAAGTCTTTTTTTAATATCATTATTGCACATATAAAAAATAGTTGCACAGTAATCAAAATGTGGCAATATGATTGTGTTAAAAATCATTACTGCATTATCAAAACTCAGTCTTTTTCTAATTCTGCTCAAAAATCCCACCTTTTTACTAATTTTATTGCATATATAGCCAGCATGTTCATAGAAATTTAATTGATTGTCGATTATGACTCCTAAGTATTTTATTGTGCTAACTTCACCTAAGCTTTCACAACCAATTTGTAATCGCAAATTTTCATTCGAGTTGAGAATCATGAATTTAGTTTTATCGGTATTTAGCTTTAATTTATTCATGCACAGCCATATTTCTAGGTTTTTCAAGTCCTCTTGTACCTTGTTATGGATATCACTTAGATTTTTATCAGCTATGTATAGCAAGGTGTCATCAGCAAACAAAGCAATATTACACCACTTTAACACCGTATTTATTTCATTGATATATAGCAAAAAGAGACTCTCCTAACGTTGAACCTTGAGGCACTCCAATATCTACATGTTCTTCTTGAGAAGTAAATTTCATAATTTTTGTTTGCTGCGATCTTCCACAAAGATAGGACTCAAACCATTTCTTTTCAACACCTCTGACTCCATAGCCTTCCAATTTCTGAATAAGGATACCACGATCAATTGTCTCAAAAGCTCTTTTAAAATCAAGGAATATTGCAAGTACTTTGTCTCCAACATCAATCCTCTTTTTCCATTCGTGAATTATCCAAATTAAGGCCGTCTCACAAGAATGACCCTTTCTAAAACCAGATTGCTGCCGAATTATAATATTATTGTCTTGTACGAATTTTGTGAGCTGATTACTAACCACCTTTTCAATTACTTTTTCTAAAGTTGGTAACATATTCATTGGTCTATATTCTACAGCTGTTTTTGGATTTGACACTTTTGGAACTGGAATCACTATTGATTTTTTTAAAGTTTTCGGGAATGAGCCCTCGGTCATCGACTTATTTAATACATGCAGAATTTCATTTCCATGATTATCGATATTTTCCAATAATATTTTTGCACTAAGGCCAAACAAGTCTTTTTTTCTGTTCATTGTTTTGAGGATATCTTTTAAATTTCTAAGCGTTCGCAGTTCGAAACGAAAATTGTTTTCAACAGGACAAATGTTTGACAAACATGGTACATTTACAATAGATCTATTTAACTCCATTACACTATCGACGAAAAACTTATTTAAATAGTTCACTATAACACTCTGATCTTTTTCTATTACATCATTTATAACCAGACTATGTATGTCATTGCGATTGTCCCCTAAAACTAGACTTTTTATTGCACGCCACAGTCCCTTTTGATCACCACCATTCGAGGCTATTTTATATTGCACATATTTATTTTTCGTACTATTAATTTGGTGCTTATACTTATTTCTAATTGATTTATAGTTATTGCAGTCTTCAAAATTATTTGTTATCACAGCTTTGTTAAAAGAATTAACTTTTTTTAATTTCAAATTTTTCAATTCCAGGTTATACCATGGAGCATAGTTTGTAATATTTCTTACTGTTTTGCTTTCAGTCATAGCGTCAAATATTTTCTTTATTTTTCTTTCAAAAAATTCTGTATAAGTATCAATACTAGTGCCGTAAGCAATGTAATCACTTATATTCCATAAACGTTCAAAAATATCTTTTTTATAATGACAGTATTTAATAATCCTTGTTTCATTCTGCCTTTCTTTGTAATTGTTGACTAGAATACTAATAGTTTCGTGATCAGATATCTTATTATCTTTATCTATTTTCACTTTGACAAAATCACAATTTGTAATCACATAATCTATTAAAGTCTGGGTAGTATTTGTGATTCTTGTTGGCTCACACACTACTTGTTTAAAGAACCTATCGTTTAATAAGTTGTTAATTTTGGTTCTATTTGATGATTCCTTTAAATAGTCAATATTCATATCAACAGCAAATATAACATTGTCCGTTGAGTCAATCGTGGTGTCAATCCAATTTTCAAGTTTATTAATAAATAGACAAACAGAGCAACTTGGTGACCTATAATTATTTTAATTATATTTTTTATGATATCGACTGCAATTGCAGCAACAAACAAAAAATTAACAGAAAACTGTTAAAAATCAAAACTCTGGCACAAATCAATATCGCAGCTAGTGCAAGTGAATTATATCAAATTCGAACTTTTCAATTTCGATAGGATTGTGGCACACCTTTTATATCTTTAGTTAGAAATCCAACTCGATACGAAATCAAACCCTATTGGAAACACCCGTTACCTGATTTACTTTAAATTAAAAACAATTGAAAATATGTATAGTTTTTTGCTCATTCTTTTTGTTAGAAATAATATGAATAATAATTATACATTTTTAAAAGATTTTCCCATAGTGCCACTATTGAATTAAATGACTTTGTTGCCGGACCCCAAATAAATTGCAAAAAATTGAAAGAATATGCTTTCAACTTGCAGTCATTGAAATGGAAAATATTGACATACCTTCTGAGCGCAATATTATTGACGTTTCTATGACAAAATATTACCAGCTTTATGAACACATTACGGCATCGCAAGCAATCAGTGTTGCCGAGCACAATGGTTAGATGAATGAACTCAATTTAGTTGTTAATAAAATACTTCACAATATCAGCAATATCTGCACAAAAATATTTAGATTACTTAATTATAAATTAAAAAAAAAATATGTATATTTATATATGTAAAACATTATTGTAATTTTGTTTGTATTATTTGTTTTTGTGCATGTGATATATTTATATGCAAAGCAGGGTTGCTTTATGTGTACGGACTTCCAAAATAGCGGAACAATACATAAACCCTATTTTCCTTCGTCCAATAAGTTATTTGAAGTGCTTTCTGGTTAGCCGAGTTCGATAGTTCAACGAGTAGTAATCATAGTGAAAATATGTAATAAAAATAAAATGAAAGCAGAAACAGGATTGTAAGAAATATTAGCAACAATAAATTGTAAATATATCTGGTGTGTAGAGCGAAGAAAGTGCGAAAGTTTATTTATAATGCCAGCCGGTCTGAAAGTTGTGTGAAAAAATTTCTTCCATTTTCGCTATCTCCGTGTATTCGCGCATTCATGTACCAGTCCGCGCGGACCTTTTAACCGTTTTTTCCCATCACTTTGCTGTTGCTCCTCTGTACTTATTTCCAACAGCGAAGGTAGTGGCAGTACGACAAAAACAAAGTCAGCAAACGCGCTGCTTCCAGTGTCAAAGCAAACCGAACCGAGTGCCGTCGATGTTGTTGCTGCTGCTTGCGTCGAGTGAATGTGAAAGAAGAATGGAAAAGTGCACACTCAAATATTGAATTGAGGCGAATGAATAAGTGCAGAAGTGAAAGAATTGCTAGCTGTGCAAAAAAGTTATTAGAATATTTAGTGTTATGCTGAATTTATGTTGATTTCTGATTGCGTTGCAATAATTACTTTAAATGAAAAGTTTAAATTAATAAAATACGAAACAAATATGTGCGTGTGTAGAAACTAAAAGAAGAAAAAAATATTAAACGTGCATTGACGTTGATACAAGAAATCGACCAAAGAAGAAAAGTGTAAAGGAAAAAAGGAACAAGCAAGAAAAGGGCAAATGTGAATGTGCGCCGCAAGTAAGGCGAAAAAAAGTGTCCAAACGTCCCCCAATTATTGGTGGCTAGGTCATCGTCGTTGGCCGTTTCGTCATCACCATCAACATCATTATCTATCAACATTAACATCTTCCCATCTATCAACAATGAATGCATACCTGCATTAACTATGAAATTTTGATTTTGCCATTGGCGCCTTGTTGCTATAAAAACTAAATTTGTTTCCAAAACAGGCGAAACCTTCACTGTGCTGCTGCAACTCACATACTTTTAGTTCGTCAGCGCCTTACCGAAACTTTGTTCGTGTTTTTTTGTTAGTTTTTGCCACCCTGGAAATTTTGCAAGCAACAACACATCCGTAGTACATTTAGAATAGGAATTTATTTTTTATGAAGAAAAGGAATATTTTAACGGATTGCAGCATTCAACTACAGAATATAACTTCTGTAATAGAGGAACAGTGGTGTAGAGGTAAGTAATTTAAATCATTGCAAATTTCAGACAAGTGCCGATTTTCGCTAATTTTCGTACTGAATGAATTTCGTTTGGCTGCTTCTGGGAGAAAAGCGAAAGCGTTTCCGTTATGTAGAGCAGGAGTAGGGTTTTTGTCTCTATTTCTAAAAATATGCTAGATTTTTAAATTGCTTCAGTTTTAGGTGATTAAATATTTATCATATTTTATTTTTTTGCTACAAAATGAACTCTGAAGTAGTGGTTGTTCATTCCACCATGCTCAAGACTTCTTCTTACTTACATATTTGTTGTCTTATTACGAATTTGTTGTGATATTTTGAATTCACTTTTTTTTCATATGTACTATATTATCGCATTGAAATTTATGCGTTCGCCTGATGTCTGTGTCACATTCACTGTGGTTACTCATCGTTATCTTGTTCGTGGTGTATTTACGTTCATTGATCGCTGCTAATAATAAAATCAGTAACAAAAAGATAGAAAACAGCAAACAACTGTAAATTGGATGCAGTGCTGGACTTTGAAATAGATGCTGTAGTGCATGACTTGCAGCGCTGGCTCAGTGCAACTCAATTCAGTCTTTGTTGATTACCTTTCTTTGTTTTATAATTTTGTAGCATGTTTTGTCTGTGCTAATAAATCACTCATTCCACCCATCTGAATACGTGTGTATGTATGTATGTATTGGTAAATACATATTTACATACATGCATACATTCATACACACATACTCGTATAATACTATTTGTGTATGTGTGTGTGTGTTCATCTTCTCATAAACCGTCCATCGTCTGTCGGTCAAATAGTTCATTGGTTTTACTGTGTGTCTGTCAGTCCAAAATCAAGCGGTACATTGTTTGTTGCAGCTGTGCAATGCATTCGTCATAGTAGCGGCATATTCAGAGACGTTGCATAATTCGAAAGACATGCAGAGCGACTGCAAACAAAACTAATCCAAGGTTTTATATAATAATTTTCTTGATTAGCTTTTTCATCATCAGCTTTTCCTAATTCAATTGCAATTAAATAATGAAAATAACAGAATATAATATTTTGTAATATTTAATAAAGGTTTTTTTTTTGTTTTTGGTTTCCAGCATTTGAGGCAATTTGCTTGCTGCAACTGCCAATTTGTTTTGGATTAACCTTTAAACTCGCGTAATTGCTAATTTATATACATGCATACATATCTATGTACATACATATTAGGGCGGGTCGCTCATTGCTCTGTGAAAATCGTATTCTAGGGATCAAAATAAGAAACTTTGAAGAAGGAACCATACCTCTAAAACGAATTCTGATGTCCCCCAATTTGGGTCGAACGAAAAATCTCACTTTGACCCATTTAGAGTGCTCCAATCGAGTCCAAATGTATGACCGACCCCCACTAACTTTGGACGGCCGATCCACCCATGCCAGTGGCACGCCCCCTGGAACTCCCCTGGGAGGTTCCCCATACAATCATTTCAAAATATCACAATTTTTGGCCTTTACATGAGAAAAGAAACTAAAAAGTTCGACCCAAATTGGGGGACATCAGAATTCGTTTTAGAGGTATGCTTCCTTTGGCAAAGTTTCTTATTTTGATCCCTAGAATATGATTTTCACAGAGCAATGGGCGATTTTTTTGCCTCCCCACAAATTGACCCGGCCTAATACATATGCATGATTGTCATTCTTCTCTATTCTTACTTTGAATGCAATGGTATTTACCCTCCGTTGGGCACCCGCGTCTGGCCAGACTTTTTCGACTTTGGACGCGAATTTCACATACATATTTTCATTATAACTAACGACTTGTGCTTCCAGCTAGCTTCCTATATTTTAATTTTTTCTCGATTTATGGATATAAGCTTTCAAAAAGCATACTCGGAACAGTACGAAAAAAGGCCAGATCCGTGCGCCCAACCGAAGGTTTTAAAAAAGGTGTCCAACGAAGTGCTAAAACGCATTTTTCATTTTTTAATTTGAATTTTTCTATTTTTTATTTTTATAATTTGCATTTTTTTAATTTTTATTATTTGATTTTTTTTAATTTTTTTATTTGAGTTTTTTTTATTTGAACTTTTTTTATTTTTTTATTTGAATTTTTTTTATTTTTTAATTTGAATTTTTTTTATTTTTTAATTTGAATTAAACATTTTTTTTATTTTTTAATTTGAATTAAACATTTTTTTTTTATTTTTTTATTTGAATTTTTAAATTTTTTTTTATATTTTTAGTTTGAATTTTTAAATTTTTTTAGTTTTATTTTTTTTTTAATTTGAATTTTTTTATTGTTTAATGTGAATTTTTTTTATTGTTTAATTTGAATTTTTTTTTTATTTTTTTTTTTGAATTTTTGTTTTTTATAATAATTTTTTTTTTTTGGGCCAGAAATAATACGAGTATAATGCAATGCGTACATTACTTATCCTAGATTCCTACGTTGGCTGGGTCATGCCATCCAAATGGATGCAAACGCTCCGGCTCTGAAAGTATTTGTTGCGGTACCACCTCCAGTAGAGGAAGAGGAAGGCCTCCTCTGCGTTGAAAAGATCAGATGGAGAAGGACTTGGCTTCACTTGGTGCATCCAACTGGCCCCGGTTAGCACTAGAATCGTTTCCACGACAGTCGGTTCTACGTTACCGACACGACCCGGATTTATATTTTGATTTAGATTTATTGAAGGTTTACACTTCGACCTTATGGTTTTTTGTGCCCTCTGCTCATCACACTACCTCATCCACACCCAGTTCCCTTATTAAACTTAAGATAGCGCTGTGTTGGACTGAGCGTATGCGCCTTTCTTATTAAATTTCCCAACACTCTTTTCACTTTGAAGCAACCGGCTGCATTAAAAAATTAACTTAAATAGTTGCCGAAATTTTATTATAAATCAAAGCTATTTTACCTCGTTTGCTAATCTATCCTATTTGAAATCACGTTTCTTGGTTTATTCTTTTCTAATGACCTTGTAGATACAAATTAAAATATTTGCAACGCTTTGTAAAATTATATTTCCATGGAATTTTTCTACTTATAAAGACTAAATCTATTTTATTTTCCACGATTATGACCGTAAATATTTAGGTGTGTTTCTGTTCATAATTGTATGTAAATTCTTAAAGTACCTGTGCCATTACAAAACGCAAATTGTTTTGTGTCCAAAGGCTGTGCAAAGCACTGTAATTTCATTATAAGCTTATTAAAAATTTTGTTGCATTTGGCATTGAAGCTGAAATTGTATGTTGCAGCAACATGATTAAGCTACTATTGTTTTTTATGCTCGTTTATTGGCAAATAATATTAGAAAGGAAGTACAAATGTATTGCCACGAACGATGCGGAATATGTACTTACATGGGTATGTACATATGTATGTATGTGTGTTCATAGCTAAGTATAGACGTTTCACGATATTGCTGAGAAACTCCCCTATTACGCGTGGTTTACAGAATTACAGAAGCTTTTATATATATACATTTTTTGTTTTTGTAAATAGCTGAATTTTTTGAAACAAAAATATTAGAAATCGCTGAATGGAAAAATTAAACTAAAAAAATATATGGCAGTGTAGGCAGTTCAAATTCTTTGTGGGACCTTGCCAATCCTTTATCTTATTCGAAAGTTAGAAGTAAAGAAATAAAAGGTGATCAATTTAGAGGCATCGGATTTTAAATTAAAGTAAAACAATAAAAATTCAAATTGATTGGGCAATCTTTATTATTTGTGAATCATTCATGACATCTATTTTTTTTTTTTGAAAATCTCTTTCAAATCTTGGCCGCAACTGCGCCGTAATACGGGCATCCGTAGCGTTCCGACGACAGTCGGTACTACGTAAGCGGAACGACCCGGATTTATATCCGGCCAAGGACTTTCACTTCAGCATTTATACTGCTACAACAACAAAAACAACAACGGCCATCCGTAATTACCAATTATGAATGGACCACTTCGGTCGGTATGTCGTGAATAACTTTAGTAATGTTGGCTTCTAATGTTTCAATCGAAGTTGGTTTATCCATAAATCTTTTAGACTTTACATATCTCCTCAAATAACACAAATAAAAGTCAAAAGGTGTGATATCACACGATCTTGGTGGCCAATCCGCTGGTCCGAGACGAAAGATAAATTGCGTCACCGAAACGACGACACAGAAAATCCATTTTTTTACGGGCAAATTTACTATACAATCGTCTTCCATCTTGTTCTGAATTTTCTGATCATGTTTTCGTCTAGTTCCCTTCAATGCCCTTATGGCCTGGAACCCAAAAGAAATGTTGCTTACAACTCGCTGCCAACCTTTCTATTGCCTCCCTGCTCTGAAAAACGATCTTTGAAGTTATACTAATCGATGTAATTGCTTGAAGTTGGTCCCAGTAATATCTCAAGCTAGGTCTGCTGCCTTTCCTATTGCGAACACCTCAGCCTGGAATACGCTGCAGTGATCTGGGAGCTTATGCCACTTCCTTAGGTCTAACTCTGTACAGTATATCCCAGCGCCTATCTTGATCTTGATTTTTCCTGTGTGAGAACCGGAGCCACATGGTCCATATTGACTATATTCTTCTGGTTTATTGAGCTATGTCCATAGGGCTTATATGAGATTTCGTTTAGTTCTTTTAGTCTTCCTGCAGATTTCGTTGCAAGACTATCCGCAAAAATATCTATCTGTGCTGCGTGAAGTATGTAATCGAGGGCCGCCGTTGGAGTCGTTCTTAGCGCTCTCGTAATGCATAAAGCAGCCAGTCGCCCATCGCCCAAGTTGACTTTATAGTCGGAAAACTAGCTCTGCTTTCAGTTTTTTCTACTGATGAAAATATTTCGTTACTCAAACTATATTTGGTTTCACTCCAGTACATCTATTAAAATACCGATTTTAGGATAGCCAAAGATTAGATAAGATTCTTTGTCTTTTGTGCCCTCTACTCATCACAGTACCACATCCAGTCCAATTCCCTTACTAAAGCCAGGATAGAGCTGGGTTGGATTGCGGCCTTTCTTCTGGCTGCAATTGGCCAAGATGCCTCAACCTTCTCCGCGGTACAGCGCTGAATTCCAGGAAAAGGTGCATTGGAGTCTCCTAAATTGGTCGCAGAAACGGCAAGAGTCCGTAGACTAAATCCCGTTCATATGCAGGTGACTTCGCAGTCTGGAGTGGCCTGTGGGGATGCTAGTGAGCATTCTCTGATTATCCTTTTTTAAATCTCTTGGAGTTGTACCCTCTCAGTAAGTATATCGCCAGGCTTAGTCTCATAGTTTGGTGTCAGCAAACCGCCCTTAGCCCTAGCTCTTCACTCCTGAGCTTCTCCTTGATGGTGTTTTTTTCTATAGCAAGGAAGGGCTCGGGGCCCTATTAAAGACGAGGCCGCAGTCACTCTCACCAACGCGTTCGCTATTTCAATCCAATTATACTCCTGTGTACCTGGACCCAAATTAGACGGATGCAGTTGTGAATTCCTAGTAGAGGAATTTGATATCACAGGACGATAGGGCCATGAAGATAGCAAAAGCTTTGCAAACTATTTCTGCTGCAATTCTGCACTCCGATAGCTACTTCCTGGCAGACCAGTCCATTCCCAGATCAATCAGTAGTCACCAGCTGCCTTTTATATGAAATCGAAAATTTATAACATTAATTGTAGCATTTTTCTTTCAAAAATACGGAAAAATTCTGATCAATAGTGAACGAAGGAAAATCCGCAAAACGAAGTAAAAGGCGCCTGCTGACTGCTTGTCTGCCGTACGCGGGTGGAAAGGCGCACGCAGTTCGCTACGTCATTTAAACTACCGATCGATATTTTGCCGCTGCCTACCATCGTCGCCAGCCCCACTACAATCATGTGTACATATGAACGCAGAAGGAAAGGGGGGCGATCTCTTAAGTGGCTCCACACACCACAAGGCACATACCTGCCAGTGTCAATGTCTGCGCTACTTCGACGTTCACCGTTCAACCTTCAGCCATTGAGGCACTTGCTAAGCTGTGTCGCCATCATTATCAACATCATCAAAGCCGTAGCGAACAAGTCTAGTGTCGCCAACAATGTAGACCAACACCAACAGCAACACAAACGCCAGCACCAACTAAATCAACTCAGTACACCCAACAACACCCACCCCCTTTTGGCTTTGGTGACATTATGCTCACACGACGACTGTGGAAATGTGCTTTAGTTGTGATGGTGGTGGTGGTGGTGGCGGTGGTGGCGGCGGTGGAAGCGGTAAGGCTGGCCATTAATGTTGTCCTCCAACGCATAATTTTGTTTTACCCTCGAAATACTGCGTTATTGCTTGGTATTCACTCACAGTCCTCACACATTCCCGGCTCCACTTCCTTAATAAGCTTGCTTTCGCTTTGCTGCTCGCCATACTAGGAAATCCTGTTGGCCGCCATTCACTGGCACAAACTTAAACACCAATAACAGCAACAACAAACACAATACGCTCTATATACGCGCGCAATATACTTTGTAGTACCCATACATACATACATACATATACACACACACACCCGTTTGGTTGCGTATTTGTGGAAAAGCGTAAGAAGCCAGCCGGGCCGTTTGCTTATGCAATGTAAAGCATTTTGCTTTATTGCTGTTGGGCATCGTTTGGTCTCTGACTGACATACCTCCAAAGCGGCTGGGTATGGTTCGAACTGGTTGTGCGTGCTGGCTGGTGGTTGGCCTCAATATATTGTTGTAACTTATGAGGGAAGGCAAGGAAGAAAAAAATCTCGTCCGGCTTTTGCCTTTCAAGGAAGCGCGCAAAACTGACACTGACAGAAAACATCAGCAGTAAAAGAATGATTTCAGTTACAACAAAGTAACAACAGCAGCAGCAGCAGCAGCAGCAGAACAAGAATAACAACTGCACAGCGCTGGCAAACTAGCCGGCTAACAGGCAGTATCAGACGCATTGGAGCAGCGCCCAGCAGCACGAAAAAGCTGTTCTTTTTTGTAGGTTTTCCTCTTTTAGTTCGCATTGTCTTTATTGTAGTCGCTTGAAACGCTTCTACGTACTGGTACTCGGTGTTGCCGCTTCTCGCCTTTCTCTTATTTCCGCCAAGTGTCATGAGGCCGAAAATAAACAGCAACTAGCAATGCGGACATTAAATTTTTAATTGTTAATTGTAAAACGATGTACAGTACAGTCAGTCACACAGCCAGTCAGTTAAGGAGTCTAGCGGAGAAGCTGGCAGGTCGGTGGGTTTGTTGTTTGTTTGATTGAAGGTTTTTCTATCGATAATGGATCTTTCACTATTTTAGTTTTTTATTTCTTGTTTTCTTTCTCGCCGATTGTTTGGTTGTTTATGAATTTTTGTGCAGCTTTCTGTGTTTTTTATTTGTATTTATTTTATATATAAATTTTTTTTGTTGTTATTACTCAACCATTAGTTGGAGGAGGTGTTGTTTGTCGACTATTTGCAAAAAATACCAACAAATGTATGTAAATGTGTACATATGTACATATATACAAACATACATACATACTCACATACATACAAACATACTCACATACATACATATACACATATATACACACACACACATAAATACCTTTTTATCAACACGCAAACAAAAATGTAAATAATAAATAAATGCGATATCCCAGAAGGTTTGATAAGACGACAATGGCGCAGCAGCAAATTTCACTGACTTCAAACGTTGCTGTTTGCATAAAAAAATTCCTATTTTAAAATATTTTTTATTAGGTCGCTTTCATTCGCGTCTATTCAGTACAAAATTTATGATCGAATTCATACCAACTTCCAGATAAACCAGCGGCTTGAAATATTCAGCACAACTCAGATAAAATTTGAAATAAGCAATCACATTGGAACGAATCCGTTAGCTGGCACGTGGGCGCGATATTTGAAAATATTAGACAAACTGAAAAGTTCTGAGCACTTCTTCGCTTTTTTCCCTTTTTTGCACTGATGACGTTAACATACAGCTGTTGGCAAATTCTTAAGAACGTTGCGTTCGCAAACATACAGTCATGGTCATATAAATAGCACATTTAGACTTTGAAAGCAAAGAGCTGAATATGTTTTTAAATAATTATTTTTTATTGTGGAAAAAGCAACATAAAAAATAAAAAACTTATTTACTTCCACTTTAAAACAAAAAAATGGTCAAAAAGAATTTCAGTTCTAATTTAGTTTACGAGAACGTTGATAACTCACGAAACCTCGTGGACACATAAATGGCACATCCTAAAAAATTCCAAATAAAAGCAAAAATAGTGAACAAATCAGATAGTTAAGTAAGAATATTGTTTTACCAGTTTAGTATTTTGTACGAGGGGTGCCTTTTATGTTTCGGGATTTGGCCACCCTGGTGTTGCAATCTGGCAACTAACAGCTGTATCGTAAAGTTTGACATTTTTTGGCTTTTACGTACTCAGAACGTTTTGAAATACCAGCGCTATTTGTGTTGTTTACAGTAACTTAAAAGATTCATTTCGACTTTCAACTTTCGACGTGGATTAACTCAGCAATATTGCATGGATGAACTTAATTCACTTTTTGGCGATGAAGCTCCATCAAGGACCAGTATTTATCGATGGTATGGTGAATCCAATCGTGGTCGTAGTTCACTCCAAGACCAATTACGTGAAGGTCGTCCAAAATCAGTTGTTGTTCCGAAAACCATTGGTGCTGTGCGCGAACTGATATTGCAAGATCGTCATGTGACCTATCGTGAGATTGAGGCAATCTTAGGCATTAGTGGGACCAGCATACATTCAATATTGCATAAACATTTGACTGTCAAAAAAATTTGTTCGCGTTGGATCCCACACAATTTGTCAATCGCTCAAAAAAAGGCTCGTCTCGATTGGTCGAAGGAAATGCTCGCGGGGCTTCGAAACACGTCTATGACATCGTGACAGGTGATGAATCATGGATTTACGCGTATGAGCCCGAAAGTAAACAGTAGTCGACTGTATGGGTGTTTCAAGATGAGCCAAATCCAACAAAAGTTGTTCGCGCACAAAGCACTTCTAAGTAAATGGTCGCCTGTTTTTTCGGAAAAACTGGACATGTCGCAACCGTACCACTATATAGAACAACGCAGAACAGTAAATTCTGAGTGGTACACAACCATTTGTTTGCCAGTTGTCTTCCAAGAAATTAGGAAAACCAATCGCCAAAGACGGATCACTCTTCACCAGGACAATGCGAGCTCTCACACATCGGCTCAAACAACTGCATTTTTGAGCACCCAAAACATCGAATTAATGGGTCATCCGCCGTATAGTCCTGACTTGGCACCGAATGACTTCTTTTTATTCCCGTACGTAAAAAACAAACTGAGAGGTCAACGTTTTTCGACACCTGAAGAAGCGGTTGCGGCATTCAGAATGCATGTTTTGGAGATACCTCATTCAGAGTGGCAAAATACCTCTTCATGGAGAATATTTTGAAAAACAATAAAGTGATTTTCGATGATTAAAATTTGTTTTTGTTCTCTAATCCCGAAATATAAAAGGCAACCCTCGTACTATATCCACCGTTTTTGATTACTTCTTCAAGCCGTCGCTCCATGCTTTCTACAAGCTTGTGGGGTATCTTTCCTTTGGAATCGAGTACCAAGCCTCCTCAACTGCGGCCCACAAATCATCAAATTTTAAAAAAATTTTGTTAGTGATTTCGACCTAAACGTCATTCCACAAATTTTCTATTGGATTGAGATCAGGGCTCTGCGCCCACCAATCCAATACATGAATTTTTTCTCCTCTGAGCCATTGCTTCACTGTCTTTGCAGTATGCTTTAGATCATTGTCCTGCATAAATGTCCAATTTAATGGCAGAAACTCAAACACAAATGTCCCCATTTTATTCTGGAGTATATTCATATACTGAAATCTATCCATTTTACCAACCACGCGAACAATCGGCCCCACACCATGCCAGGAAAAAGCTCCCCAAACCATGATCTTTCCGCCGCTTTGTTTAATCGTCTTTTTTGTGAACCTAGGACTTAGCGCTTGATTTTTTGGACGACGTACAATAGTTTTCCCATCTGGTCCCATCCTATTTATTTTGGTTTCGTCGGTCCAAAGTACGTTTTTCCAAAACTGAATAGATTTGTCTTTGTGGGCTTTTGCAAAAGCAAGTCGGTGTTTGATATGTCTTTTTGAGCGGAGTGGTTTTTTTCTGCTTATGCGGTCAAACAGCTGGGCTTCGTTAACACGTTGGCTGCCACGTCGCACGTTTTCGTGCGACACCTAAATGTTACCCTGAGGCCACGTCGCACACGTAGAACATAAATAAGTTGTTGGCCTCAGGTGACCAAAATTGTTAAATGGCACTGGCACTGAACGATCAAAATTCTAAAAAGGCTTTGGCAGCCAACGTGTTAAGTCGCTTTCCTACAAGCTTTCTGGAGACCTGTAGATCAGATTCTTGGTTTATTTCAAGCATTATTTGCCGTGCCGACTTAAAAAGAGCTGCTTTGCTCTTACGTATTATAGCTCTATCCACATTAATATCAGTTTTTCGCGGCTTTGGTTTTCTTTCCGTTTTTTTTTGCTCAGATTGGATGAATCTTTCTTAACTAAATTAAGAGCATTATAAACCATTTTCCGAGAGCACATCATCATTTCAACTATTTCTGCATAGCTTTTTCCGTTTTGACTCATTCGGTATATAAGAGCTCTTTTCTCCGGCGTGCAATGTTTTCCACGTCCCATTTTTAGTAATTACTTTCACATTAATTGAAATCTGTTCATTTATCTATTTCTCTGGAAGGGTTCGCTTTGATTTTTTGCTTTTTAGTAGGTGATATTTTTGTGAGAAATATACTTAAGACGATTCGGTCTTCGTCCAAAAAATTTGTGAATTGTTTTGTAAGTAAAAAATTAAGTGTCTGGAGTATTCCTACAGCACTTTAGTTTAGTTGAAATGATGCAATAATGATTCTAAAGAGAAAAATTGTAATACGAAAGCGGAAAATTGCACCCCAGCTCGAAAAGCAATCATAGGTAGAGTTTGAAAAGACCGAATTATCCGAAAGTTAGGTTAGGTTTCGCTAGGTTGAAGCGGTTGTCGTGTGGGACACATTCAGGCTCTTATATCTGATTTCTGCAGAACTGAGATCTTCTAATTCATTAAAGAATTATCAACCTATAATAGTAAACATACGTCTGGATAGAGCAGGACAATGGCACAGAAGGTGCGAGATCGTCTCTTCCCCTTTCTCGCCTAGACAACTTCTGCGGAAGTCATGTGTTTGCACACCTATCCTCTGGGCGTGCCTACCTATTAAGCAGTGCCCCGTAATAACTGAAATCTGTGTGCTAAGATCGTGCTTGTCTCAGCTTAGCAGAGATTCTGTGCGTTTAGCCTTAAGAGTCGGTCATAATTGACGGGCGATTCTGCAGGTGGTTACATTACGCCATCTTTCGTTCACTGCTTTCCCTCGTTTCCTCAAAGATAAGTAGCTTACACGCTTGTAAGGGTATGCCTATGTACCGACTGTCGTGGGAACGTGTCTCGATGTCGCGGCATTCAGTGGGCGGGAGTTTAAAAAGGTGATAAGATACTCCCGATGAGGGCCGTTTACAGCCTGTCTATATACTCGAAGGTCCAGTGGGTGTTGGGTAAGGTACTGGATCTCGTCAGTTAAGTCCAAGAGATGCTTCCTGATATGCATGGGAGGTGGCGCAGCCTACGAAAAGCGTTTGCAGAGTTGACCCTGTGTTAACATCGCTGCAAAAATTGCTTGCTGAACTCTTCCTACTATGGTCCTTAACTGGGAGCAAAGTATAGGAAATATCAATATCATAAATATCATATCCTTTGTCCAGCTGGTGAATAGCCCATTCTGTCAACCCACACACATTAAATTTTGGTTTTTAATAAAGTGCAAGTTTCTAGTGGCTCCAAAAATCGCATTGATTTTTTATAATTTTTTTTTTGTTCTCGGTCCTACTACGCATTTTCTTCATATAACGAATGCTTGACATTTTTTATGTGAAAAAAAAGCCAACACCATCAGCAAAAAAATTTCACAATTAACGCAATTTTTGCGCTCCTTCAAATTTGCACTTTATTGTACCAAAATTCTGTTGGCTATAAAACTGCGTACTCCAAATTTTTCTTAAAATTCTGGTAAAAAGTGTGAAATGTTGTTGACAATTTTTTGATGATTTTTTTTTTAATATGCATAAAATTTGATACTTGCATTTATATAGTTTTTGTAGGAGAAGTAACTATATTTCTATAAAAAAATATTATAATTAAATGAGAAAATAAAGAATGGTAAAAATTTGTCAATAAGTCCCTGTGCTATGATTATTCAATGAAGTGTAAACACACATGTTGTTGTTGTAGCAGCATAAACATTCCCCTTATATAGACGAGGGGAACGCTGCTGAGGTGACAGTCCTTGGCCGGATATAAATCCGGGTCGTTTCGGTCACATAGAACCGACTGTCGTGGGAATATCACTTCATTTACTTCAAAGAAAGTTTTCTGTAATTCAAAACTTTATATACCAGGTACCACCACCTTTGTTAGAATAGCGCGACTTTAAGAAGCGTCTGTACTCAGAAGCTTCACATATCAAGCCAATGACTTCCATACTTAAACAAAAATATTCGCCTATCAAAAAATTGTTGATAAGACCTTTCTATGCAAAACGAAAAAAAATCAAGATAAGCAAATGAAAAAAAAAAAAAAAAAAGTATCCAACCATAAGTCGGTGCTGAAGAAATTACATGTATAGTGGTATTATGAATTATTCTGCAAAAAATATAACAAAGGATTAAAGTAAATCAATGTTGAAAAAATAAGTAAAATTGGCAAGCATGAAAATTGGGAATTAAAACTTCAATAAAGAATTGCCAAAACTCAAGGCAACAAATGTGCACAAAAAGAAATCCACAATAAGGCTATTCAATACAAATTTGGGTATTTTTACCTTTTCATGTTCAACATGTCACAACACATGTTCTCCTCATAAGCCACGCCGTAGTACATAGTAGCCTTAACAAGCCAGGTGTCGGCTCTAATGAGCGTTTTCAGCAAATTTTTATCAACGAAATCATATCACATTTCATGCTAAATATGTATGTATGTCATGGTCATAGCTGTACCATAGCAAAAGGAGAGCTCGTTGTTATCGGCTGTGGTAGCAAACTCAGAAGAAAAAATGGAATGCCAACAAAAAAGATGTCAATTAACCGTAATAGTTTTAAATTTATGAATTTAATGGGGAGAAAAGTAAATTTGTTTTTATAACTTTATTGGCGTGCCGCACAGCTGTTGTTATGTTTGTATGTTATTATATTTATCGGGTTGAAGAGTGTAGGTTCCCAATAACAAAATACGGAAATATTAGTTTACAAAATATTAAAAAGTAAAATCTACAAAAATGTCCTTGATGATTGAATATTGTTGTGTTCAAAGTAATGGGAGCGCAACGAATTCCCAAGTTTTGACCATTTTTTAATTATTTCTTTTAAAGTATAGTGTCATCTACTTAAAAACCATATAACTCGTATTTCCAAGCGAATGTCACAAATCGTAACGAATTAAAAAAAAAATAAAGGGGGGTTAAATTTCAAGGGCCGATGTTGAATGTGAACCACACCTAAACGTCAGTGTTTTTCTGCATTTCATTTGATATTTTCCAATTTCTGACTAACTCAATTTGAACTGTGGAAAGATACATAATCGAGTAACGCGTTAAAGTTATTCAGACTTGTTATGAAAACGGGAGTTCAAATCAACAATCGCGCACTTCGTGATTCTTTCGGTCGATTTAATCGTCCAAATGTGCGTATAATCGAAAAAATTGTGCAAAAGTTTGAGCAAACCGGGTCTTTAGGAGATGTGAAAACATCAGTGCATGCTCGTACAGCTCGTACTACAGAAAATATTGCTGCTGTTCGCGATAGTGTAGTTGAAGAGCCGTCCACCTCAACTCGTCGTCGTGCCCAACAATTGCACCTCTCCCGCTCGTCGTTGAAGAACAGTAGGTATGCATAAAGACTTGCATTTACAACAAAAAACCTCAAAAAAAAAACAGACAAAAAAAAGCCAACAACAATAAACAAAAAGCAGCAACAACATCAAAAAGAAGGTACAACAACAACAACAACAAAAGAGTGTACAACAACAACAACAACAACAACAACAAAAGAAGGTACAACAACAACAACAACAACAACAACAAAAAGGAACAACAACAACAAAAAGAAGGAACAACGACAACAACAACAACAAAAGAAGGAACAGCAACAACAAAAGGAAGGAACAACAACAAAAGGAAGGAACAACAACAAAAAAGAAGGAACAACAACAACAAAAAAAGAAGGAACAACAACAACAAAAAAGAAAGAACAACAACAAAAAAGAAGGAACAACAACGAAAGCAACAAAAAGAAACAACAACAACGACAACAACAAAACAGTAAAATATGTACAACAAAAACAAGAAATACGTCAAGATCTCCAACTTTTCATTCAGAATTTTTCGAAAAACTCTTGCTATGCAATTTTATAGTATAAAAAGTAAAAGCTTCTTAAATATAAAATACTACAGAATGAAATTGTACTTCATATGCAAAAAAATTACCAACATCGTATGCAAAAAAAAATATATTTCTGAATTCCCAATTTTGGAGCGACTTCAACATCGGTATATTCATTGCACTGTGCAAAGAATAACAGATTACCAAAAACAAAAAAAAATACAACAAAAAATACAAAAAAGTAAAAATACAAGAACAAAAAATACAACACAAAACCCAAAGAAAAAACAAAACAACAAAAATAAAAAAATACATCAAAATTTTAGCCTTTCATTCAGAATTTTTCGAAAAACTTTTGCTGTGAAATTTTATAGTATAAAAAGTAAAAGCTTTTTGCATATAAAAGTCTACCTAATGAAAATGTACTAAATATGGAAAAAAATTACCAACATAGTATGCATGAAAAATTGCCAAAAGGCAACGCGAGTTTTGAACGACCTCATTCTTGTGCATTTTTAAACTAAATTGAATGGGATATAAAACTGCATAGCTTGAAGATTTCTAAAAATTGTGAATAAAGTATTGGAAATTTTTATTAAAATTAGTTAAATTTCGCACAGTTTAGAGCACTATTCTTTTGTAAAAACTAAAAAAAATTGAATAAGAAAAAATTGAAAGAAAAAAAATAAAAAAAAATAAATTTAAAAAAAATGTAATAAAAAAATAATATGTAATAAAAAAATAAAATGTAATAAAAAATATATAAAAAAAAATAATATGTGATAAAAAAATAAAATAAAAAATAAATAAAATAAAAAAATGAAATAAAAAATAAAATAAAAAAATTGAATAAAAAATAAAATAAAAAAAAAAATTAAACAAAAAAAAGTTTAAATAAAAAAAATTTAAAAAAATAGATTAAAAAAAAACATTTAAAACTTGGTAATTCTTGGCACTCCTATTATTTTGAACACAGCTGTACATATTAAGAAGGATAACATATTTAATACTTATACACACGTACAAGCACTATGACTATTGGCGCAATATTCCGTAAGACTGAGAACTAAAAATTTCTAATAACTTCTGGCGCTATACCCTTTATGGGGTGTTTGGCGAGGTTCCTCCCCTATTTGTGGTGTGTGTCTTGATGTTGGTCCACAAATGGAGCGACTTACAGTTATAAGCCGACTCCGAACGGCAGATGTTTTCCTGCTTTTCATGACAGAAATACACTCGCAGGTTTGCCACTGCTTGCCGAGGGGCGACGGCTATTAGAAAACAATTTTTCTGTTGCATGCACGAAGATTCGAACCTGTGCACTTTCGAATGGTAGTCACACACCAACCCATTCCGCTACGCCGCTCGCCTCTGCTTAAGCTTCTTTAATAGATAATGCCAACTTGTGTTGGATCTCATTTGAATTTGTAGTGTAGAAAATGATGAACCAATTGAATGCATTAGGATCGCATCATAATATTCCATACTCATGATAACCTGTTCTACGTAAGGGAATGACACAGGCTCGCTACCGACACCAGTAAACAAACTTTGATTCGTGTACTGGACTGCAATCCCGTCTATCGTCACTGAAGCAGGTTGAAGGTTGATCCAAACACTTGTTCTCAGGGCTGGCATCGAGCCTAACCCTGGAACTAAGGTGTATTTCTGCTGCGTTTGCCAAAGAAAGCTCCACCCGAACTCAAATCCGGTTAGATGCAACCAGCCAGTGCAATGGGTAGGGCCATCGACTGGTGGCCCCATGCTGCTCGTGGCATCAGGCATCTTCAGCCTGCGCGGCTTCTACTTCACGAAATACGACGGTGCCTCCTGGAACCTTCATGATTCCTCGGAGCTTACTGGAGCAGTATCACTCCCTCCCTCTTTTCTATCTCCCAAAGTGGCCGTCTAAAATATATACTTTAAAATTCCTTCTCCTAAACAATTGAATTGTTTATAAATTTCATTGCAATTTTCATATGTCCTATAAAATGTTCCATACTTTGGTCAGAACCATTATTAAGTCTCATTGTTCTAAGGCCTCTATCACCTATCATGATAGGGATGGGGCGTATTTTGTGCACTGAGTCTATCCGTGTGACAGGTTCTCGTTGGCGCATTTACCCTAGCGCACTGATCGTTGCAATTTATTTAATTTTGTTTTTGTAGTTCTTCACCTATTTTTAGGCCAAGGAATCATAGGCGAATATTTGGTTATGCAGCAGTAGTAATTGACCAGTAAGTCACCCAGTCAAAGAGCACAATAAAATGCTCAGAAACTCGGGTGTTACCGTAGGTTTCATCCTGGTAGACAACTGCTAAAACATGAGTAGCCTCCCAGACACGTCAGGAGGCATCTCTTCAAATATTCTGACGAGATCTAGGACAAAACCAACCGACAACTACTGGACCGGACAGTGTTTAGACATACATATGCTCAATGACATTCATCGGGAGACACTTACTATCTATGTAAACTATCGACCCCTGAATGCCGTAATCGGAGTTCAACCACCGCCCACGGCAGATGAAAAGCTTCTGCTACCCCAAGATACCCGTGCAACTTTGGCACAATTGCGTTCTGGATACTGTACCCAATATATGTCCAGCATGTGAAGGCACCATGCACGACACTAACCACCTTTTCACATGCCCCATCAAACTTACTCAGCTAACACCCTTTTCCCTCTGGTCCCAAACTGTCGAAACAGCTCGTTTTCTGGGCATACCGTTAGATGAGCCAGACGAAGACGACCGGTATATTCATTGCACTGACAGGGCTTAGTAAGGTGCTACAACAACAACCAGTAAGTCAAAAGTCGTTCCCCCGGCAATCGGTTCCACGCCACCGAAACGACCCGTATTTATATGCGGCCAAGGGTTGTGACTTCAGCAGCAATTCGCAGCAGCATATGTATTTAGATGTTTATGCTGCTACAACAACAATAACAACAACAACCATTAAGTCATTCAGATTAAGATGCCAACTTCCACTTGTTGCATAGATTCTCGTAGGTTTCATAATCATAAACTCACGCACCTTGGCGAATGACTGTTGTACGCATCCACAATTTAGTAAAAAGCTGGACTCCGAAGTGCTTATTTGTGCGATAGCCTGCGGTTTTGTTTGATCTCTTTTTTAAAGGTCCGACGCTTTTAGGTATTCCCTGAAGTTAGTAAAAATGTGTATACATTTTATAAACGACTTTCTGTGGCCATTGGCAAGGGACGAATGCAGTTGGTTGCGATTTTATTTAGGGAACGTTGCATTGTCTTCTTGCGCTAAGCCTCTCTATTATTATAATTTACTCATTTCGCTGTCGTTCTCTTTACTACATACATACATACATACATATATCCTTCTCTACTCAAAGCCTACTTGCATATTTTCCACTAAGCAACGAGTGAACGGCACTCTGATCGAAAACGTTTACCATCTCGATGGCAACGTCAGTTAGTTACCTTTGCTTTTTAACCAGTTAAGCAGCTACAGATAAAAATAAGCAAATAAAAAAATCAACTGCTACAGAAAATCCGAACAGTTTTTGCAAAACAAAAACAACAACAACAAAAACACAAAAAAAACCGTATTGCTGCTGTCGCTCAACAAAAGCGGCTGTTGCAGTTGTGCGGTGTGTATGTTTAGCTTGTTGTTGTAGCTGTTACATCGTTACGTTGTCGTTGTGTTGTTGCTATTGCTGTTTTATATTCATTGTTGTTTATTATGTTTTGCCGTGTTTTTGTTTTACGTGTACGTTGTCTGGTCTGGTCCTTGAACTGTCAATACGAACGAGCGAACCAAACCGAACCGAAAGCACAACCCAAAACCAGAAATTGAGGCTGATGCACAAAATTATTGCTTGGAGAAAAAAATCGCCGATGAAACAGGCAAACACCATCGAGCACACAAACACATTGAAGCACTTTAAAAGCTAAAACAAGGAAAACACAAAAAAAAAAACATTTTAAAAGCACAGCATTCGAAGGGAAGCAAAGTGTGCAGTAGTTGCAGGCACCTCGTTTTGCTTTGCAACGCCTCAAACTTTGATTACTGCATATTGTTGTTGTTGTTATTGTTCAGTTTGCTTTATAATCGTTACCCGCTGCTTTTCAAAGTGGTTAATATTACCGTTCTTACTGTTGTTGTTGTACTCCTTTCGCTTCGAGTACCTAATAGGCAGACAGACAGGCGGGCAGGCAGCCAGGCGCTGACTGTTCGGTCGGTGTTAGGCCATATGGGTTGGTCGTTTGGTTGGTTTGTTGAATGTCAGTCGGCTTTCAGCCTTTGTATGCAACTGAACAGCTTCAGCTCCAACTCCAACTCCAGAAACGCACCTCAATCCCCAATATTTGAGACTTTGTGAACTGCCTTAACAACAGCCTGTCTGCTGCCAATCTCTGTGTATGACTGGCAGCAGCGCGCAGTGGTGTCTGTTACTCCACAAATGGCTCCTCACTGCCATCGAATGCATTCATTCACTCGCATTCGCAATTATTTTGCATGCATGCTAAATAATTTATTACTTCCCGATGGCAACGAACCGGAGCACCGTGCACACACCGGGTGTACCGGGCGAACCCGGCAAACGAGCGACTAACAAGCGAGCGCACAAATGGGTGAACAAACCCCAACAGTCGAGTAGCCGAGCAGCAGTCAACCAGCTACAGCTACATATTCAGCTACTATAGCTCTTGGCTCGGCAAGGCCTTAACCTCACTGTGCCTCACAGCAGCCTTATGTAGATAGACGAGGTAGGTAGGTAGGTAGGGAGGATGGTGGATTTCAGTTTGCTGCTCGATAATTGCCTAGCAACCATTTCTGCATTTGCTGCTGCTGCTGCTGCTGATCTATTCGCCTTGCATTGCTTCGCTCTGCTCTATCAGTTTTAACTGGCTACTGGCGCTCACTCTAATCCTGTCATCCACAGTCGTCTGCACGCTCCGGTTTACTTCATTATGCATGGACAGGCTACTGCTGCGTCTGATGCTGGCTTTTTCGCCGATGCAGCTGTGCTGATGGATCTGTTAGGCGGTTTGCTGTTTTACTGGCTGACTCTTCATTGTTTGCACATCGCTTTGTTGTGTTTTTTTTTTGTTTTTGTGTAAGTTTTTAATGGCTCACCAAAGCGTGTAGTAATTCGCCCCTACTCTCTCTTCACCTCTTTTGCTTTTAAAACACTCGCTGTGTTGCCACTTTGGCTGCTACTGTACTGCTGCCTATTTTTTGCGCCAGTCACCGCCTTCTCATTCTTTACTTCACTGTTGGCATAATTTTGCCTGTAAATTCCACATTTCCATATCCTCTTCACGGTATTGAGTGTGTACAGGGTCTCTCACATTCAGACTGATACATATACCCGATTGGTAAATTATAAGTTAAAAATTATTGTTACAAAAACTACTGAAAGTATCATCAAGTACCAAGCTCCCTACCGATATAACGTATTCACGCTCGAGTTTTTAAGCAGCGGTCATGAAAATGAAAAGCTTTCGAACAATTTGAATTTTATGGCATGTTTTGGTTCTATATTTTGATTATCCAAAATCAGAAATAAATCCTCAATTTCACTTCTCTTGTATCCTACCGTTAAAACCCCAGGTAGCTATTATCTTTTTGAAAGGAATAAATATTAAAAGTCCCCTGCTTCCTTGAGGTTAGTTAAAATCCTTAGAAAATATGTATGGTCTCTTACACAGGGCATCCTGTTTATTTAAATCTCTATGCATAGACCTGTTATTAGCTTAGAGTTTTCTCTACGTAACGATAAACTAATGGCCAACTTGAGTGTCAATACATGGGAGGACTTTAAAAGCTATTTGGACGCTAAAAACGTAGTAAGGTGGAATGGAAATAGCCGCATGAACTCTTTTTACTAGAGAGATATTACAAACTAAGCCTCGCTAGTAGTACTCCATTCCAATACCGAGCTCAGGCTTGCATATACATAGTAAACTTTTTTGCTGACGACTTCAAATTGAAGCTCAATTTCTAAAATCTATAGAGTTTCGGAGGCGAGTAGGTTTTGGTTCATGGTTTTTCGACCCCAATATCGAGCTCGGTTTATATATTGATGATGTCTCCGAAATGAAGCTCGGGGAATTGGTTTTAGATTATGGACCTTCGATACCAATACCGAACTCGGCCTTACATATTCAATATTTTTTTCTGATGCCTCAGAAATGGAGCTCAGCATCTGGAGTCTATACAAGGTTGTAAGCAGAGTAGATTTTGTATCATGGTGTTGTGATCTCAATATCGAGCTGGAATGATTTGTGGTATAATGTTTGTTAATGTCTCCGACATGAAGCTTAACCCATGAATCCAAAGAACTTTTAAGGGGGGCCACTTTTGAGCCAATTTTAGTATCGAGCTCGAGCTTGTACAAGTTTTGCTGATGTCTCTGAAATGAGGCTTAGAATCTGAAGTTTTTATAGATTGTATGGGGCCTAGGTTTTGGGCTACAGTTCTTCGATTCCAATATCGAGCTCGGTCTTAAATATTGTATGGTTTTTTATGAACTTGTAAGGGGAGTCACTTTTGGGCCTTGGATCTTTATTTTCAATATCGAGCTCGAAATAAATTCGAATATACGCTGCATAATTTTTTCTGAAGCTCAAAATCTGGTTTAATTTTCAATCTGGATGCATGTGAGATCTGACCAGGCTTTTTTAGCACTCTTTCACTGGCGTATTAAAGCTTTTACGAAGACGTGGTCGTTATTGTTCCCAATCCTCCAAATTCTGCATACCACCTTTGGTCCGTCAACTTTTTGAATCTGCTCTACACTACTTTGATACACGTACCTCTCTCTACACTGATGGCTCCATGATGTAATCGGGAGTGGGAGCAGGAGTTTTCTCTAAATCAGCCAATTTGAGCAGGTATCATTTCTCTAATCTGGGCTCCAGGACAAAAGAACATAGAGGGAAATGAAATTGCTGATGAGCTTGCCAGGAAGGGGTCGATTTAATTGGTCTCAGAGATCTCCTATCCGGTCATCGGTACCTCTCTGGATGTTGTTAAATAGCAATTGCACATTTTATTTCTCAAGAAAGCGCGGATAAGATGGAGCTCCATTTCTTTGTGTGCTATTTCGAAAACCCTTTGGACCCAGTACAATAGACGGATTACTCAGAAAGTCCTGAGGACTACCCGTCATTCAATTTCCTACCTCGTAGCTGTATTAAACGGCCATTGGACGATCGACACACACGCAGAAAATCTAGGTTTACCATTTAGTCACCATTGTGGCCACGTTGTGGGGATCTTTCAGAAAAGGAGACTATTGAGCACTTTCCATGTAAATTTCTGCGTTTGGCAGCTAGGCGATTAAGGTCACTGTGAGCTCCTTTCTTCGACAGCCTGGGGCAGTGCGCCAACCTAAATCCTATTAATGTTCTCCATTGCATCAACAGCTCTGGCTAGCTGTAGATATCTGCCTATTGGAGGTCTCATAATGGTATCGAAACGGCGCTTTAGTGCTACTTGGGGAGTGCCAGAGTAGTTATTCAATCATTTCACCTACCGAAGCACACCATCGGAGCGACCCGGACTTATAACCGTCCCAGAACCAAGTTACTTCAGTAGCACTTCCCTAAAATCTATAGCGAATTTTGTATGCTGTTAAGAGCTAAGTTTTCGTGAAATTCTCCACATTTACTCGTTGCTCCTGCTTGACTTGAAAAGGATGAGACGTCAGAGTACCCTTTGCCCGTCTGCTGCATCTTTGCGAGGCATAATCGAGATTTCCATAGGGAAACATTTGAAAGAGAAGCAGTTTGTTCGTGAGAGAAAGACGGCCGAGGAAGAGAGAAGGGGTTTTTTGTCATTACCGTACTGCGGACACGCTTTGTGCTTCTTATTAAGTATAATCCCGATTTCCATAGGGAAATATTTGGAAGGGAAACATTTTGTTCGTGGGAGAAGGACGGACGAGAAAGAGAAAAGGATTTTTGTTTCCCGTATTGGCGACACGCTTTGTGCTTCTTATTAAATATTGTCAAATTTAAAGAAGTAAATCTCAAAAGCAACGAATGTAGCCGAAAACAATTTCGCCGAGTGACCGCGAATGAAGCATCAAAAGAGGATTTCCAGTGCCTCCCTGGCAGATGTTTCTGTGTGTAAATCGGGACTTCGGTATGAGATTTTTGAGAAAAGAAAATCGCACAAACTGCTTTGATTATTTCATTAACTTATTTTTTTTTAAATAAAACTACAACAAGTAAGCATTACACCCTGCATCTGTATGTTGCCTAACTTGCGTTCGTTGCCTGGCTGCGCCTTGTTGCACTCATTCATTGTCAGCGCATTTATTATTGATGAATTTTTGCATATGCGCCACAACGTATGCTCCGGGCCCTTAGCTTATGTACATACATATGTACATATCTCCCAAGCGTAGTTATACCCTCATTTTTCCTCCTCACACACTGAGCTGTGCGCATGGGTGGCTTGTGGGTGCTTACTTTTGGGGCGTATAGACCTGCATACGTTGTTGCAGTGACGCCTATGTACGCTTTAACGTAAGGTATTACTGTACATTTATGCATATCAGTGAGTAGAGCAGAATGGAGATTAAGTCGAGTCGTTATGCAAGCGCGCTGAGGGGTGGTTTTCCCGTGCGAACGGGTGGGGGTGTGAAAGCGCTTTCGTTGGCGTTGCAACTTTCCATTACTTCCTTTATTACTGCTTCGGCTTTGTTTTTAACCAACCCCCATGCACGTTTTTGGCCCACCTCCAATCGAGTGTTGGTGCGGCGTAGCAACTTCTTTCTTCCTTCACTTTCAGTTTACTTACCCTTTTGTTTCTATCTCCGCATAACCGCAGTAATTTTGTTTGTGTGCTTCATTCATATATGAATGAATTTCGAAGTGCATTAGACTGAGTGCCAGCACAAGTGATGTGCCATATCTGCATTTTTTAGCCACATATAAACGTACATATCCAAATGCAGACACTTATTTGAATAATGAGGGTTTGAGCGCCCGACTTTTTCCACCCTTTTGCTTCTATATCTCCCTTTCTACTCACCACCACCGCTCCTGTTTTTGTTGTTTTGCCTAACACACTTTGCAAGAATGTGGCGCGTGTGTAATCGTCATCTACTTAATCAAAGATTGTGAGTGCTCTTATTTCTTTTGTTTTTGTTGTTCGTAAATATATCTTTCATTTTTTTTGCTATTTGCTATCAATTTCAAAACGTTTTCTAATCCGATAAATTGGTCACAGCTCGTCTGGGTTAAATCTTGTGAGTAAATGTGTGATGGTAGAGGGTGGAAATTGTTGTTGTGGTTATGTGTGAATTGCATCTGAATTGTCGTTTCATATGATTATAGTTACAATTTATGAGGTTTGTTTGTTTTGTTGAAGTTTCTGAAAGTTTACTACTAAAATTTGGTATTTTCTTGCATAAGTTATGACTTGATAAAGTTGCTTCATATATCACGACAAATATTGCCTCGGATAAATCTTGTTACATAATTCAATGAAAAAGTTAAGTTCTAGCTGCTTTTGAAGAATCAACCAGGAATTTGTTGCTCTTCATGCAATTAAGTAGCATAATGATGAGCCAGGACTGCACAAATAATTATTATAGTAGAATTTTACGGCGTAGGAAAATGGCAAAGAATGAACGGCGATGAAGGAATTTTCTATTCGAGTCCGTGACAGCAAGACGGACAAATGAATTATAAACTACCGCAGATCCCTTAACTTGTTGTTCGCTTCTCATGAGTATGCGTCGAGTATCCGACAAATGCCCCTGAAAACTGGCGAATTGTCAAGGAAATAAAAAGAATAAAAAAGTTCTGAAATTGGTTAAAGGGTTTAGACAATCTTATTGTGCAGGGTGAACGATATGAAGTGTTATCTCACTGTTTGTATCTGTAAAACAGCTCATGACATCAACGTCAAAATTGTTCTAATGACAGTTCAATATATTGTTTATAAGCCATCAAAAGCATTTGCGTCTCAGTTTTGTTGAATTTTTTTTTCTGTGATGGAATTCAAACGTAATAGTGTGATTGCGTTATATTTGGCTGGAAAATCACAACCAGCCATTGTTCGTGAGCTCAGTCACCTCAAAGTGAGTAAAATGTTTGTGTATCGCACTATAAAACGTTAAAACGATACTGGTAGCATTGCAAAACGCTATGGGGATGGACCAAAAAAAACCGCAACAACGCCAGTAATGGTTCGGAAAGTGAAGGCTCGACTTGAACGAAATCCACGTCGACGTGGAAGAAAAATTGCCAAAGATCTGAAAATATCGCAAGACAGCATTCGACGCATATTGAAAAATGAGCTCAAGGTCAAGGTTTACAAGTTCCAAAAAGCACACGATCTTTCACCCCAGCAAAAAAAAGTTCGGCGCGAAAGAGCAAAGGAGTTGTTGCGCTTGCACGAACGTGGCGAATTTTCTAACATTGTGTTTTCTGCTGAAAAAAAATTTCCCAATTGAGCAGTTCATTAACACTCAAAACGATCGTGTTTTCTTGACCGAACGTTCATACGAGAATTTGAGCCTACGTATGGCCACTCGAAGCAATTTCCCATCGCTAGTAATCGTTTTTATCGAGCCTGGTGTCAAAGTGAATGCGACTTATTATCGGGAAAATGTTTTAGAAGCTGCTTTAGAGCCGTGGACACGCAAACATTTCGGTCGTAGACCATGGAAGTTCCAACAGGACTCCGCACCGTCTCATTAAGCTCTTGTGAACCAAGAATGGTTAAAAAATCATGTTCCACACTTCATTTAGTCCACACAATGGCTTTCGAATTCGCCAGACGCAAATCCGATGGACTATTCCATCTGGTCCATTTTGGAGAGCAAGGCGAGGACTAAAAAATATGCCAGTATGGATGCGCTGAAAACAGCGATTATACGAGAATAGGACAAAATACCTCAAGATCACATTCGTGCAGCATGCAACTAATTTTTTGACCGTTTGAAGGCTATATTCAAGGCAAAGGGTGGTCATATCAAGCTAAAGTGAATTTATGTTAAAATTTTAATCATTTTAGAACAATTTCGTCTTTGAAATCAATAAAAACTAATTTCACACAAAAAAGTGATGGTGTTTTGAATAGGTAACACTTCATATCGTTCACCCTATATGTAGAAAAAGGTAAATTGGGGCCAAGTTACAAGTAAATCCATTAAATGTTTCATTTGGATACTTAATGTGGTTTGTTTCTTTGCAAATTATCATTAGTTTGAATTATAAAAGGAATTATAAGTCTTTCATCCATTAACCACGACATTGAAATGACTTTAGAAGCATTTTGTTCATTAGAATATGCGTTGTAAGGAATTTATGCCACTTTTTGGTCCAAAATTTTGTCTTAGAATTGTCTACTTTGTCTGTGCTAAATGGAAATCTGAAGTCAGTTTTGCTCCTCCCCCAGTTCGCCCACTACAAATGTAGTTTCCAGGATCCAGCACGAGAAGGTTGTAGTACTATTTCTAGACACTTTTTTTTTTATTTTTGTTTATTTATGTTTTTATTTATTTATATTTTTTATATTTTTTTTTTAAATTTTTTTAAATTTATTTATTTTAATTTTATTTTTTATTTTTTTTTTATACATTTCAATTTTTTTTAATTTCTTTAATTTTAATTTTTGTATGTTTTTTATTTTATTTTATTTTTATTAAAAATATTTTTCTTTACTTTTATATTTTTGTACGCATTTTATATTACATATTTTAAAATATAAAATAATAATAGTTTTAAAATGAAATATACATCAAAAAAAAAAGAATTCTCAGTCTTGAGAAGAGTAAAATCATAATTTGTGCAATGAAGAGCCCTATAAAAACAGCAAAAGTTTTACCACAGCGTAAGTTTCAGGTAGAAATAAACGTCAAACAGAAATTACTGAATACCAAAAATAGTAGGATGATGTTATAAATTTCCAGAAAAAAAGAAAAAATTTTCTGTATACACCCAGTATGCAGTCAAAAATCAGTAACAATAAACACGAAAAAAAAATCCGTATCTATAAATTAAAAATTCCTTTTAGATTTTGTTATGGAAAGCGTAAACTTGCATTAACTTTTGGTTTCATCAAATACGCAGAGTTTTTTTGCACTGTGCTCATTCGTGGCCTTTAACCTAATTAAAAGGCAAATCTGAATTACTTTTTGGCATTGCCAGTTAATAAATATAACGTAAATAATGAACAACAAATACGAATTAACGGCGAATATCTGCATCAATGAAGGTACTACACCTCATGAGATTTAATTGACTACCTTTGGCGCAATACGAAATGAATGAGAGTTCGGTAAGCTCAAATCATCTAATTGGTCCTCAGAATTTGAAAAGTAATCTTCCTCGGAATTAGAACTAAGACTTTCTTTTAGCCCTATACGAAATCTATTTAAAATCGGATACGTATTTTTGAAAGTCTTCCGTCATTTTGATTCTCGTTAAGGGGGGACCCTCATTTAGACGGTCGAAAAATGCATCATTTTTGGGAATTTTTTTCTCAGGTAAAATAACTTCAAACGTTTTGTAATTCATAAAGTACTTTAATAAATGTCTTGACTGTCTACAAAAATTTTCGGAGAAGAAAAAAAAACATTTTAAGTATGGAAATATACACCTCGTCCATGGCACCTCATTCTATCTGTGTACATTCTAGCGCTCTGAATTTTTTTCTGAAATAAAAAAACCAAATTTTTTTTAAAACTTTAGGATAATACCTTCGATGTGACATTTTGATTTAAAAAAAAAATGTCGAAATTGATATTTTTTACCCAGTTTTATGTTAAAAGTGATTTTTCATGCATAAAAATTGACTTTAAAATTACAAAAAAATATGAAAATCTTTTTTTTTAAAAAAACACTTAATGTCACATTGAAAACAATTTAATTATCTTTAAAATGAGCTATTGTAAAGCCTGATTGGTTCAATACAGCGTTCTCAATTGTGTACACAAAATCGAAAAATGATGTTTCGAGAAAAACGCGTTTAAAGTTTTGGATACAGGCGCTCAGGCCACCCGTCGCGTCCTGTTAAAAATTTTGTCACTCCTTCAAAAATACAGATATCGACTTGAAATTTTGAAAGTATATTCTTAAATAGTTGTAGAATAGATTAAAATTATTTCCAAAAAATCGATTTTTTTGACCCGATAAATGAGGGTCCCCCCTTAAATTAACGCCAAAACCCCCCATATACAAAGTTTCATTAAAACCGACCTATGGCTTGGTATGTTCGCCACTTTTGAGCGGCTTCTCTTTACTCTCTTTTATTTTATTTCTCCGCCTACATTTTTGGAGAATGCTGGTGAACTGACAGTTTTTGGGCGAATGCAAATCTGGGTCATTCGGGTAACATAGAACCGACTGTGAAAGCCAGGTTATAGCATAGACCAGACGGTGGGGTTAATCGGGATTAATAACTTAGAATCAGGAATTATCTCAGGAATTAAGTGCAACGAACGTTCGTAATTGGAGAAATGAGGCAAGAGAGAGACTGAGTTGAAGCTATGGGTTCACCACAGACTGTGAAGCTAAGAAAGAGATAGAGAGCGATAGAGGGAGAAAGAGATGGAGAGAGGGGAGGGAGAGAGGAGCGAGAGAGAGAGCGATAGAGGGGAAAAGGATGGAGAGAGGGGAGGGAGAGAGAGAGCGATAGAGGGAGAAAGAGATGGAGAGAGGGGCGAGAGAGAGGGGGAGAGAGAGCGATAGAGGGAGAAAGAGATGGAGAGAGGGGAGGGAGAGATGGGAGGGAGAGAGGGAGAGAGCGAGGGGAGGGAGAGAGGGGCGAGAGAGAGAGGGCAATTTCCGATAACAACACTGCCGAAAAACCACAATAAAATCATATTGTCAATGAAATATAATCAAACTTTTAAGGCGAAGAACAAGAAATACTGGATGCAATGCTAATAGGCACTAACACTTTCGAAATTACATTAATTGTTTTGATATTTTGGATTTCCCTACTTATCCAGAGTAGACTCAAACACACTCAATATATGTCCGGTATCTGAAGGTATCCCGCATGTTTACATGCCCTCTTAAACTCACTTAAGACCAAAACGATCGCTGACTTCACTGCAATAGGCAAGGTGCAACTGCTACAGGTTCCAAATACTACTACAGCAACAACAACTTGGTGGTTATTACTTATGCCCACAGATGTATTAGTCTGTTCAAGTCGACTCCGGGTCAACCTACTCTGATGACTGTTCGTTTATTTAAATCGCTTACATCTGGACACTGTCAACATTTCTTATACAAAAAAAAAAAAAATTATAAAAAAACAAATTAATCTCCTCTTCCGCAATCCAATATTGAAACGAGAATTAAAAATAATTTTTCTCGCTGCTACAAAACGTGATCTCGCAGCGGCTGCAACTTCGTGTTACATAAAAATCGTTAAAATGTGATGCAGCACGTAATCAAACGGCTTTCGCCACTTATTCATATTCTAATTTCATTAGTGAGTTATAAATTTGCACGACAAAATTCGCAAACAAATGAACACACACACATATACACACACCGTAGAGCCAATCACACACGTCTACTTACATATGTATGCAGTGTGCGTGACTGTGTGTGTGCCCAATGACGTCATACATAATTTATGCCGCATTATGATGGCATTGTTGTCAGTTGTACATTTTTTCCCAAGCGTATTATTTATTTTGCTTACACACTGAAATATATAGCAAGCAGACCCTGCAAGAAAATGCAGCGGTGCAGGAGCTGGTGCATTTCGTTACTGGTGGTAAAAATTTATTTAGTTTTCGCTTTTATTCCTTTCTTTGGAAGAAGTTACTGCGCGTTCACTTTTGTTAGGTATTTGACCGAGCTCCTCCTCCTATGTGCGCTGTGCGTATTTATGCTGTTCCTCAAGAATATGCTCGAATGTTTGCTTTTGCCTACCGAGGGGCGACCGCTATTAGAAAAAAATCTGTTCTATCATTTTGCTGTTTCATGCACGGATATTCGAACCTACGCACTCCCGAATGGTAGTCACGCCCCAACCCATTCGGCTACAGAAGCGCCAAGTGCGCTAGGTCTCTCTCCTTTTCTCTCTGTGTCTGGTTCTTTTATAAGCTGAGTCCTCCAGTAGTGTCGTTACGATCAAAATCACTGATCGTCGTCAGCGACAGACCTCTGTAGTAGATGTTGTTTAGTGAACTGAAACGGACTGTTAATGTCCTAATACAATTCCAAAGGTCTTTTTTTTAGTTTTCGGGCAAGTTTCGGTCAAAAGAGAGCGTAAACAATCCAGAAGCAGTGAAACACAAAAAAAACAATATCTTGCCCAAAACTATTGTTGGTTATTGTTGTTTTAATTCCTCTTCTTCTTATACAAAACAGTTGGCAAGTCAATCTGTCAGTTTTCAAAAACTCGTTCGGACTCTTTCGGGCGAGTGAATTCTTCTTCTCGCCAATAGTAACAGAAAATCTGTTATTTTGGGAGAGCACTGAATTTTGGAACTAAACATTAAAAGCTACAAGTCATTCAATTCGTCAATTCTCTTAAATATCCACTAACAAGCAGGATTGCATTCTGACAGGCTTGATATCAAGCTTGCCAGTCTTTTCTTTCTCGTGCTAACCGGCGCTTATTGAACAGATCAAGTAAAGCCAATTCCTTCTCGGCCTCAATAGGAGGCCGTCCCCTTCCTCTGCTACTACCAGCTGGTACCACATCAAATACTTTCAGAACCGAAGTGTTTGTATCGATTCGGACGGCATGGCTCAATCAACGTTCCATTGTTCCATTGCCTACGATACTCGCCATTACCAACGTGTAAAGGTCCAAAAATATTCTGCAGAATCCTTCTCTCAAACACTCTAAAGGACGTCTCATTGGATATTGTCATCGTCCAAGCTTCTGCACCATACGTAAGGACGGTCATGATGAGAGCCTTGTAGAGTGTTAGTTTTGTTCGTCCAGAGAGGACTTTACTACCCAGTTGTCTACTTAGTTAAAAGTAGCACTTGTTGGCAAGAGAACTTTTCCGTTGGACTTCAAGGCTGACTTTGTTATCGGTTTAAGTGCTGATTCTTAAATAAACAAAGTCTTTTACAACCTCGAAATCATAACTCTCAGCAGTGACTTGGGTACCATTCACCACCACAGCCATTCGCTTTGCTTCCTTATCCAGTTTGCAAAAGGCAGTTATAATAAATTGTGCCTGAGCGATTATGATCTGCGGCTCAAATTTTCTAGCATCAGCTTCGGCCTTCTCTTTCTCGGTAGTGATCCTACATGGTTCGCGAGACGCCCGATCGCAGCGTGGCTCTGTAGACAGCATTCCTCGTCGTACCAATTGGTTTTTAGGGCTCGCTGAAATCTAATTTCTTCTTAGGGGGCGGTACGTAAAGTTGTACGTCTGAGTTGGAAATGAAACGTTCCCTAGTGATCCAAAAATCATACGGCTCGAAGTCTGGACTCGCAGATCGTCATTCATCCGTGGCAAAGATTTTCGGATGGAGGCTTTCAGGTCATGTTTGAATAAGATTTGTCAACAGGGTCTCAAGCGGGCATTTTTCTGCGTGCGTATAAAAAACATTCCCTAGTGATCCAAAAATCATACGGCTTGAAGTCTGGACTCACCACTCGTCAATCATCAATAAAATTTTGTTTGGGGCCTGCATAACCGTCTCTAAAGCGTCCATGTGAAATAGTGTCGACGAGGTTATGGCACTTTTCTCACAATAATGAGGCATTGAGGGCTTCCAAGCCACTACAACAGCACCACCTAAGAGCTGGTTGGTGGCAGAACGTAAACGTTAGCACTACAGTCATTTCTACGTAACCGGAACGACCCGGATTTATATCCGACCAAGGACTGTTACTTCAGCAGCATTCCTCGTATATGCACGGGGAATGTTTATGCTGCTACAACAATATTTTTTTTTTTTATTATTATTATTTTTTATTATTTTTATTATTTTTTATTATTTTTATTATTATTTTTTATTTATATTTTTTTATTATTATGTTTTATTTTTTTGTATGTGTGTATGTTTGTGAGTACAAAATTAAATTTTCTTCCATATGAGAAAATGTTTGCTGATATTTAAACTTTTTTTTTATTATTTTGTGTGGTTATTTAACTAGTCATTACCCAGTATTTAATTGTGTTTGCTTCCAATGACGTCATCACTATTTTACTTACATCCTATTAACCCATGCAAATATACTATTGCACATATTTGTGTATGTATGTGTGCATTTACTGCTATTGTGTTGGCGGCAGCTTGTTGTTGTCAGCCACTTCAATCTGACGCTTGTTAGCTGCGTCACCCCTTTAAATGAGGCCATTACTTTTCCATTCGACAGTATCACAAGCATATCGCCCAACTAAACTCTTGCCGTCAAACATTTCCTGTGAAAGTTTCTACCTTCTTCCCCATTATCCTGGTTTCCTCTACACGCCTTTGTGTGACAGGTGAAGAAGTGAGCAAGTGAAGCGAAGCGCGCATGTAAGTTAATGCGCCGCTTTTGTTCAACGCCCTTAATTTCATATTCAGACATACGTACATATACACATACATACACGCATACATACGAGTACATGTTTCTTCTGCCAACCATATTTTCGCAAGCTTCTATCACCCACGAAGGCACTCGTACGTGCTTTCAGTCAGATACTATGACGCTTATCGTCATTTCATCAAGCGTCTTACGTCTTGCACCTCACACTGTGTATTTGAGTATTTCGCGTATTTGCTTTGTCTATTTGTACATGACTGTTGTAGTAGTATGCGTGCGTACTGGCGCTCATTGCCCCATAAGGATGACGTTGCTTTCGTCATCGGCACACATCATCATTAATGGCTAGAACAGTTGAGTGTCTTTACGTGTGTGTGTGTGTATGTAGGCATGTCTGCGCCTACTTATCTATTTGCCATCATGCCAATATGCCTGTCGACGATGCATCAGCATCATCATCGGCCTTTTTGACTTTCCAATTTCTTCTCGCCTCTAAATCACATCAGCATCCTCAGTCTGCCTTTCCTTTGCTTCTGTTTTATATTTTAGTAGGCATTTATTTTTATTTTGAGGTGTGAAAGCGTTTCGCTTTTCTTAATTTTTTTTATTTTTGTTTAATTCTTTTTATATTTGTATATACGTACAAACCTATTTATTTATTTATATTTTTATTTGTATCTGTTCGCTGCCAAGCAACCATCAACCAAGTCAAATGTTTAAGTGAACCCTGAAGTGTTTTAATTTTCCAACCATAGATATTATATTTTTACACAGTGTGTACGAAAACAGTGGCACGCATAGAAATAGGATACTTTTTTTATTAGCTACTTTACTTTATCTATGATTTTGTTGTGAGCGGTGAGCCTACTCTTAGAACAACTCATTTTATAGCTTCCGCATTTCGTAAATATCGACTAAATTTTTTTTTTATCAAAACAATTTATTTGAAATTTACGTTAATTACTTATGAGGGGGGATTCAATAAGTGCACGTGCTAGAAATGAAGACATAATTTTTTGAAACAATTTTTTTTTTTTTTCAACAGTTCCAAGTTAGAAAGATACACTTCTCCCCATGCATCGGCCATTTTTTTTAACCCCTCCAAAAAATAGTATTTGTCGAACTCTCCTCTGTCTCGGTGACGACTTCCTCGTTTGAACTAATATTTTTTTTCCACGAGCCATTTCTTCATGTTAGGCAACAAGCAACAGTCACAGGGAGCCAGATCGGGTTAATACGGGGGTGCGGCAGCAATGCATGCAGTTTGGCGGCGATAACTCCGGATGTTTGTGCTGGTGCGTTATCTTTTTCGCCAAATGCGGCCGTGTCTCCTTCAATTTTTTGTGAAAGCGGTCCAATAACTCACTGTAGTATTTTCCAGTAATCGTGCTTCCTTTTTCTAAGAAATCCATGAGGATGACGCCGTTCGCATCCCAAAAAATCGTCGTCCTGACCATTCCGGCCAATGGGACTGTCTTCGCCTTCTTTGGAGCAGATTTACCGGGAGAAATCCATTGTTTTGATTGTTGCTTTGTTTCAGGTGTGGAATGATGAATCCAGGTTTCATCAACGGTGACAACTTGACTCAAAAATTCCTTCGCATTTTGCTTAAATTGCTCTAAACACTGCTTCGAAGTTAACGCTTGTTGTCCACCGTAAGCAATCGCGGCACATATCGGATTAACAACGTTCTTTCTGAATTCCAAAGGGTAGTCACGTACCAACCCATTTGGCTACGGCGGCCGCTAACTTCAAGGTAATAATCATTATTTACCGTACGACCCTGAGGTAAGAACTTCTATTGCATTATGCCATGATAATCGAAGAAAACAGTGAACAAAACTTTGACATTTGTTCGATCTTGGTGTGCTTTTTCTGGTCTTGGCTCTCCTGGACTCTTCCATTGGGACGGTTTTTTTTTCGGTTTTCTCAAAATTTTCGGGAAAATTTCAGTTGTTGATGTGCTGGAGCGTCCAGAGCGAGCGTGGTCATTCACATTTTGTCGCCATTCTGTGGCTTATACCACTTGTAAACATTTTTTGGACTCACAAACAAACTAAACCTGCTATATTGCTAAAACCGTAAAAATATCTTTGAGACGAGTTTACCACCATAAAAAAATAATAATAGAAAGTCGAATGCACGTAGCCCACGAAATTTGAAAATTCACCTTATTTTTTGAACACACCTCGTACATATTCTTTAATCCGGTGTCAGTATGATAGAAAATGTGTGTACAACAACTGTACGGCCCGAAACAGAATTGTAGCGGGACAGTGTGCAACGGGTTGACCGGTAGTGACCAGCTAATCGATTTCCGTCGGAAAATTCGGTCGGTTAAACGCAAGTGCCAGCTAACATTTTGTGATTACAATAAAATAAATTTTGTAGTGAAAACTTTTCGTTTCCTATACTTATGAAGCAACTCGTTAAAGTTCATTACTACCAAAAAAAACAATTTATTTATAAACTATTGATATTTTGCGGGTTTTCTTGTGCAAATCGAATAAATATTATTTGCTTGAATTTTACCTGCACACCACGGAAAATGTTGTAGCAAAATCCGTGCGAAGATTAGTGTCTGCTGCAGTGTTCAGTTACAGAACCTTCGGGCATATCTCAATGGGAAAGAGAAGTACAGGTTGCACAGACTACATGACTCCGGGCTTTAATTGGGAGAGAAGATTTCATACTAAAAGAGAAGGAATGGCACCAACGCATGAAACCTGGCCGTAGGGTTTTTTATGTTTACACAGATGACTCTTAAGATTTTGGACGCAGTGAGAGCTGGTGCTCGAAATTGGGCAGCCAATCAAGGCAGCTTCCAGGCAGAAGGTTTTGCTGTTAGGAAAGCCTACATAAAAATTTAAAATAATTCAATAATTAATATTTACGTGGATAGTCAAGCAAAATAATCTCATATTGTATTAAGTCCAAAAATGTCCAACGGAGCAGGGAAGCCATAGAAAGGTTAGCCGCAAGCAGAGGGCTGCACATTTTACATGCAGGAAGTACAGAGAGGATATGGAGGAAACTTTAGAGTATTTTCTGTGCCTCTGACCGGCATTATCAAAAACACGCTCGAAATCCCTGGGAGCCCCTCAGTTTAAGGATCTGGAGAATGTCTCAAGAATAGATTCTGCTGCGCTGCTTAGATTTGCTAAAAACGTTGACATCCTATGTGATATCTACTTTATATCTTAATAGAAGTCAGTCTCCAGGTCTATGGTCCATGCGTAGCTTAATGCCAGCCGGGTTAACTTAACCTATTTGCCTGCTATTGCTTTTAAATAAACAAATTGTTGTCAAGGGATCAGAAAATCATCATCATATTAGCGACTTATAATGCAAAACTCCACTCGTCACTTATACTCTAACAAATATGCGCGTTTGAAAATATCACAGGTCATTCTGACCCAACCTGACTGACGTCCGGTTAAAGGAATTCTTATGCCATAGCCCACACTCACCAACTGTGCACTTCTACTTGTTCCCTAGTGTCATTTTGCATTGTTTAATTTTAAGTTTTCTCTTTATATTTTTTATTTATATATTTTAATACTTTCTGAGCTCTTAATTGTGCTTTCAGTCTGATCTTTCGCTTGCCATTCATCCGCCCCTCTGTCAGTACTAACAAATACATGAACCAGAGATGAGTGGATAGTATGCATGTATGTATGTATGTATTTATGTATGTATGTAGAGTATATCTGAAACTAAAGTAATGCCCAGTCATTATGCGCAAATGCTATGCAGAAGAGGCTACTGAGGATTACGTTTCCCAACTGCATCGTGATGTGGCATGATTGTGCCTTCAGTTGGGCCCCGAACCATTGTAGTGTCTGTTTGCTGCTGCTGTTGCTGTGACTTCCGTTGATTCATTACTAGGGCTGTTGTCGTTGCTGCTGTTGATGATGCGATGTTGCTGACATATGTTTGTATGTATGTTCACGTGTATGTATGTATTTTAGCTACTTCATAGTCCATACTGGACTGTTTTTTCTATTGTTACTCAACTCATTAGAATGGTGTTTATGTAAAATTTCTACACTTGGCAGAAAAAGTTTGCGTACATGCTACGGTCTTATTTCCTTTCCTCCAAAAATAATTTATTTTTTACCAAATTTCCGAGAAAAATCATATTCTATGCTTTATTTCTAGTCTCTTGCACAATCTCACAGCATTTAAAGCAATGGCAAGTTGTCAACACTTTTTTTATCGATAAGTTTACAACAAAGACTCCATCGGCAGCGTAGGAAAAGTATGCGTACTTGTATTACACCGGGTATTTCCTAAAATAAAATAAAAACTGAAATAAAAAAAAAGAAATTATAATAAAAAAAAAAATTATAAAAAAAAAATTATAAAAAAAAAATTATAATAAAAAAAAAATATATAAAAAAATAAAAACAAAATAAAAAAAATTGTAAAGAAAAAATTGTAAAAAAAGAAATTATAATAAAAAAAAAATTGTAAAGAAAAAATTGTAAAAAAAGAAATTATAATAAAAAAAAAATTATAAAAAAAAATTATAAAAAAAAAATTATAATAAAAAAAAATATATAAAAAAATAAAAACAAAATAAAAAAAATTGTAAAGAAAATTAAAAAAAAAAAAACAAAATAATGAAAATAAATAATGAAAAACAGAAAAACAAGATAAAAAAAAAAAATAAAATAAAAAAATAAAAAAAATAAAAAATAATAAAACAATAAAAAAAATAATGCTGCGCGAGGAATGGGCTGAAATCTCTTTAATTGTTAAGCTTGTCAATTCCATGCCAAAACGACCTTTTAATAAATTTAAAGGGAAATATGGAAGAGTAATAATATTGCATGGACTTCGAAGGCGAATGCAGGTTTTGTTATTGATGGAATATTCATTTCTTTTATTTTCATAAAATTAAAAGCTAAATATCCTGGAAGGAATTTGAAATTAATTCGATTAAAAAAAAAAACGGCGCTTTAGTGCTACTTGATGAGTGCCAGACTGGCACTTAAACCATTCCACCTACCATTTCACCTTTTAAAAATTTTTTTCAATGATTTAATTATGTTAGTTCCGTGTACCCGGACTTTTTCCACTGAGTGTATACCAGATATGATTGTGAAGCGCATTACTGCGATTACAGATATGTTTGTGTGTACGTATATCACAGTAATAGTCTATGACACGCACATCATCAGCATTCGAGATTCATTATCTTGAGTTTCATTATTAGCTTTTCACTATTTTTCTGCTCATCCCAAATCACCACGTTCTGTGGCGATGTTAGTAGTCTTATGATTGGTAAGTTTTGCCTCCCTACTTTTCCACTATTGACTTCAGTTGAAATTCTTACACTTTTCGATTGTCTACACCCATTCAGTTTCAGTCCTTGCTTTAACAATTAGTTTTGGTATCGAATTTGCATGCCCCGCTGACACGTCGAGTTTAGCTTTTTCCTGCAACAAAATTTGCTAGTCTGCTGCTGTATTCCTAAAATTATATTCCCGTCTCTTTGGATTGTTGTTGTCTCAAACCTTAACTGGTAATTATTCAGGCCTTTGACCAATGCATTAAATGCGCCTTATTCCATTTTTATTTTTGTTTTTATTATTAGTTATATTTATTTATTCACACTTCGGGTTTATTGACTGACAGACAGTTTGGCGAGCGTGCAAAGTATGGCGTTGCGTCTACAAGCGAGGAGTATCTGGTGGTAGCAGGGCATGCGCGTTGGTGCTATATGAAAATTAAACGTTTACATACCACTTTTTATTGTATTTTTCTTTATTCAAAAAAAGCAAAAAAAAAAAGCAAAAAAAAAAGAAAAACGAAAACAAGAATGAAAATTGAAATATTCGCGCCGTAAATTGCTGACAAGCGTAGATTGTTTGCCCATTTATGCTTTGGCATTTATTTCTCTTCTGTTTCCATATTTGTTTCATGTATCCAAAAGTTTGCGTGTGTATTTGTGTGTGTGTACGTTTCGTGGCGTGTGTTTTGACAACGACCCAGTTACATTGGACATAAATTAATACATAAATCATTTATTTAAATTAGAGCAGTAAACAGTAGCCTCAGAACGAATTCGTATATAACCAACCGAGTAGTAAACGATCTCGTTGTGGAGCCAACAATGAAAATTTATACAAAAAATAAAAAAAAACTTATATCACTTTTTTTTTGCAATTGTTAATGAGCTTGATAAAAAAATGATGTTCTTAATGGTCTTGAGAAAAATTAGTGAAAGTGGGTCAGACTTGAGGAAAATATTAGAGTTTAATATTGGGAGTTTAAAGGGAAAAATCTGGTTTAAACGAGTTTAACATACAAATTACAGATACTGAGATAAATGATAAAATAGATGGCGTCTAAGCTAAAGCAAACAAAAACGCCGCCCGCTCAAACCGTATGATCGCCCCTAGGCAGGCAATGGCAAACCCCGGAGTGTGTCGCTGCCATGAAAAAGCTCTTCATAAAAACCATATGATGTTCGGAATCGGCTTAAAACTGTAGGTGCTTCCATTTGTTGAGGAACCTCAAGCCGCGCGTCGCAAATAGAAGGAGGAACTCGGCCAAATACCTAACAGAAGTGTACGCTTCAAAAATGTTAGGCGTTTTTTTTCAGGCGGAGGTGTATGCTATTCAAGAAGCGATGAACTTTGTTGTGCAAAACAGATAGAGAGGCAGATCTGTATGTGTCTGCAGTGACAGCAAAGCTGCGCTCAAGGCCTTAGATTGCCCTCCAACCACTTCAAAGGTAGTTGAATACTGTAAATTCAGGCTGAAATGTCGGTAAACATAATATCCTGACGCCAACATGGGTCGCGGGACACATGCGTATCACGCGGGTAACGAGATCTCTGACTCTTTAGCTAGGATGGGCTTTGAGGCCAACTTTTTTGGGCCGTAGCCCGTTCTGTTGCCTTCAAAGCCACGGCTAGCAAACGGGTTACTCTAACCCACAAGCGAGCTTGGCAGGCTCAGAGAAGCTGCAGAGGGACAAAACTGATGTTACCTGTTCTGTCCGACCGGCTTTTACAGATCCTCCTGTCATTATGCAGGCGGGACTGTAGTCAGCTGGTTGGACTGTCGACGGGTCACTTTCCATGGGCGAATCACAAACAAAATGTGGGCATCTATGACAGTGCACTCTCTGACGAACATAGTGAGAGAAGAATGAGACGACAGACGACATTCTCTGTGTTTGCCCGGTCTTCGCTCAAATCAGGCATGAGGTTTTTGGCACTGATGTGTTAAGAAGCGACCACCTTGGCTCCTTGGCACCACACGATCTACTCAGATTTCTTCGGAGGTCGGGTAGATTTAAAGAAAATTAAAAAGGGAACCCGAGTGCAGTACAATGGACTTATGTATTTGTGTCTGAGTGCTGTATTTGCTAGTCTGTTCCGACAAAAACAAAGAAGTGTTTTGTGTGGGAGAAAAGACGTGACACCTTGCCAAAAAATAATAAATAATAATCTTTGTCTTAATTCCTGTCCGCCCTGATGGGACATAGGACTTCTACAAAATGCTTCCAACGGTCAGGATCATCCGCGATGACTTTGACTTCTTTGAAAGAATTGCCTGCAGCCTTAACTTCTTTTTCGAGAGTTCTCTTCTAAGTGCACCTAGGGCGTCCTTGTTTTCTACTGCGTTACGGGTTCCAATCGAGTGCTTGCCTGCATGTTTCTGTGCGTGGGATCCTTTCGAAGAGTATGGCCAATCCACTACCTCTGTTTTATTTCAGTCTGGATGGGTAACAGCTTACAGCTCGCCCTAAAGCTCTCTGTTGCTGATTGTTCTGGGCCACCAAAGCGGCAATAAACGTCTTAAACTTCTCAAGAATTCCATTTCTTGTTCAACTGAGCAAACGCGCTACGAGCTTTTGTGATTCTGCTTTGTATGTCGTCAGCTGCACCTTAGTCCGCAGAAGTTTACACCTCCCAGGTAAGACAAGTTGTTAACGTTTTGAATGCTGGAATTCATAGCACTAAAGCTACTGCTTGGATCCGCGACATTTACTTTAAGCGATTTAGATAATAATTGGATATAAATAATAATAGGATCCTCTAGCTCCTAGTTGGAGCTTAGGACGTCGATAACTCCTCTTCGCCATCGAACACGGTTTCGTGCAAGGGCTCGAAGTTCATTCCACATCTTGTTCAAATACCTCATTTCAGTCTCCGTTGAGTGGCGCCAGGTGGTTCATGGTCGGCTACATTTCATCCTGTCTGTTGGAAGGGCTGTTCCAAAGCAGCGCCTGTTTGGCGATGTTGCCGTCACTCTGCCTCACACCCTGAGTCGATCCATTGCCATTTCTTTTCGAGAATTTCAGTCACCTCATCGGATTGATTAGTCTTTCTCAGGGGGAAAAAATTGTCAAAAAAATTGCGTAACCACTTAAAACTTGCACTTTGTTGCACTAAAATTCAATGGACTATAAAACTGCATAGGCAGAAAATTTTTAAAAATTCTGGTTGAAAAGTTTAAAATTAAAAAAACAAACAGTCTGTGCTACTAAACCAACTGCGTCTCAAGCCTTGGAAGTCAAGATTCGTTGGGTTATTAAAGAAAGCAAGTCTGCTCGTGTCGGAAAATGCATTACAAAATTGACCTCACCAAATGTTTTTCATGAGTCTGAGACGCCTTAAAATTTGCCATCGAGATTTCATTAATTTTTTTCGTTTTATATGAAAAAAGTTCTATACTGCTAAAAGAAACACCCATTGCAGTAGAATTCGCTGCCAACAGCCGTCATAACTCTTTTTCTTTTATTCTTAGTGATTGTTTATTTTCCCATTTCGTATTTTTATTGTACCAAACGCAATAAAAACGTGAAACTTTCGGACTTTCCACTTTTTACTTTGTAGCCAATGAAAAGTAAAACGTCAGCGTAGAAACAGTGGCTTGTGGGTGAATAAAATGCGGTCAAAATAATATTGGGGGAAAAAAACATACTATAAAAATGATGTGATTTAAGCGAATATTTTTATATTTTTTTTTAGATAAAAATTTTTTCATGTGATATTCAAAAATTGTTGTAAGCTCAGCTTTGTAACCAAAAGGAATAACCATCAGCAAATCGATAAGTTGTTCTAAAATTAATTTGCCTAGAATTTTCGTACGTGCGCCTTCATGAGAACAGTAGGTCGAGGATCATTTGGAATATGACATTTTGTTCCAGGGACTGATGTGTCTTAAACGTTTTGAGGCTGAATCATTTTTTCTTTAGAGCAAATAAGCAAAACTGACCAAGCATATTTTGAGTTATATTTTAGTTTTTCTACTACAACAAAATTGTATTACATGCCGCCTTAGGTTAGGTTACCCAGGTTGCTTGCCTAAGACAACACACTCGATGGCCCTATGGCTCATTGTGATAGCTGCATTTGATTTTCATCCCCTAACTAAGTTGCTTAAACCACTTAGATATTTTTAAGAAGGTAACTAGCCCCTCCAGTAAGACATTTTGCAAATTTCCTAATTTTCCAGGTCTTCAAAGATATAATCGCCCAGATATTTGGCGCGGCTTCTTTGAAGTGCAGGACATTCACGAGGAGGGGGTGTTTTACTGACTCAATTTCTTCGTCATCTCCACAGCTCATGCAGAAGTCATTGTAAGGTATACCCATTCTACTGACTAGGGTGCCAATAGCACAGCGACTCGGTATAACACCTGTGAGGTCGCTGGTGGTTGATCTGTTGAATCCAAGTAAACATTTTTCCTTTTAAGAGCCAGACCGCTCTGGAGGCCCTGCAGTTAGTAGTCAGAGACCGCCTTCTTTTAGTTTCTGCGATTACGCTCAAGTCAATCACAGTGTAAAGTTCGTTTAGAGAAATGCTAATGCCCTCTACCACTCGCTGATGGTCCAGCTCACAGATCATTTCCTTGTACACTCATCCGCTCTTTCATTTCCCTCCACTCCAGAGTGGCCGGGGACTCAACAAAGTGTGGTGTTGTGTTGTTGGTTGAGCGAGAGGGACCTTCTGCATTTTTAAACACATTTTGAATTGATGCGCGCGGAAGCCAGTGCCTTGATCGGTGCTTGATCAATAAAAATCTTAGGGTGTGTTGCAGGTAAGTCCATTAATCTTATCGTTTTTCTGCTTTGTCTATAGCGTAGATCTCAGCTTGAAATACGCCTGGGAGTCTAAAGGAGCAATTTAAGAATAATTGTTTCGAGTACACTCCCGTCCCCGTGGCATTGTCCATCTTTGAGCCGTCAGTACAATCGTCTGATAAGACTTTGGTCTGTCAATCCTTTCTGTCGAGTATTCGTATTTTATAGCCTCTGTTCATATCTATCTTGGGAACCAGATAGTCTGTTTTCGATGGATATTTTTTCTTTTTTGTTTGGCTTGATGATTCAACCAACCGAAGAAGCGGCGCTTTTTAAATATTCAATAACTTCATTTTGCTTAGCTATCGAGCAAATTTTAATAGCACCCAACATTTCGTATAATTTTTTCTAATCATTTAACCCCACTGTGCTCGTAAATTTGGTCTTCTCTATTCTGTGTGCGTCTATTCACCTGCCTTTTGCTTTCCTTGGTATTGCAGTTTTGTGTTGCTTATTTGTTGATTTGTTTTTTTTTTCTTTTTTACCGTTTTGGTCTATGTTTGCTTTCTAAAACATTTCTTCTTCCATTAAATGAAAAACAAAATCGAATTTTCTTTTCTATTTAGATTTAATTAATTTTCGTGGTTTCGTCATACTTTATTTCCGCTGTACGTATACTTATTTCTTGGAACGTATTGTATTGGTTTTAGGTACGACCGAACTTTGTCGATTCCTCTAACTCGTATCCCTCCTCTAGAAATTGTTCAGAAATAGCCATAAGAATAAATGCCAGCGGGTGGTTTGAATCTTTCAAAGAATTATTCTGCTTTGGTGTGCTGAGCAACTACATAGCTATGTACTTATATTTACAAGATGGCACAAAATTATTCATCCATTTTTGTTTTTAAAAAACTTTTTTAATAAATAAAAAAATGATTTTGAAATATGGAACTCTTTATTTTCACCTTTTCGCGCTCCGTTGCTTGTCTTTTTTATGGAGTTAAACTAGACAGCTCGAAAGTGTCAAATATGATTGGTGCAAAATGCCATTTGCCTCTCCTCTGGATTTTGGCGATAAACTCGCTATTGCTGAGCCTGGAGAGAGGTGGTTGCCACGTTACTGCACACCCAGATGACCTAGCAATTGCTGTTAAAGGCAGATATCCTAACACCCTCATGGACATTCTGCGCTCTAACATGGCCACGCTTAGCAGCTGGACTGAGAGTAGGGGATTCACTATACATCCCGCAAAAACGGAAATAATTCGCTTCACAAGGAAACATAGCCTTCCTATAATCTCCCCGCTGGTTTTCAAGGGTGTGGAGATTCCTTTAAGAGAGAATGTCAAGAACTTAGGACTCATATTAGATAGGAAACTCACGTGGAAACCTAATATTGAGGAAAGAGTAAAAAAGGCCAACGTTGCATTATATACTTGCAAAAGAGGGGTCGGTATTAAATGGGGGTTAACACCTCGCGTTACTCATTGGCTATATACTTCGGTAGTTAGACCAACCTTAATATATGGAATACTTGTATGGTGGCCATCTACTCGAAAGGCGATTTACGCCAAAATCATGAGTAAGGTCCAAGGAACAGGTCTTTTCCGAATCTCTGGTGTTTTAAGGACTACCCCAAACAAAGCGCTAGAAGTGCTAATCAATTTGCCTGCCCTAAATCTCATAGGGAAAAACGTGGCCACCGCCTCGGCGCTTAGACTCAAAAGTGTGACGCTATGGAAAGAACGGGGGTTTGGCCACGCCTGTATTTTGCACACTCTGAACAGTCACAAACAAGAAATATACTATTCTACTCTTAGACTTACCTTCGACAAGCTCTTCAAGACAAGATGGCTCCAAGCTAGACGATAAAGTTGGCTATGGAGTATTTTCGAAAGAATTAGGACTGGAACTATCCGTTCGGAAGAAACAGTAGATCACTAAAATCAGAGCAGGTTGTCTAGGTAAACACTTTATCAATTCTCTTACAGAACTATCTGGCGCGGGGATTAGACCAATCCTGCGCTTCATAAGAGCCTCAAAATGGTTTCACGAAAGTAAATAAACAAGGTTCCCGTGTCGCACAGTGGTATCACAACGGACCTGTGAGGTCTAAGTGAGTTGGTCATACGGACCGACTACCACCATAACCTAACCTAACCTATGGTGATTAATTTTGTGCCACCTTGTAACTTATATGCTTACACAAATTGTGACTATCTAATAATAGAACTTACGCTGTAAAACATTTTGTTTTGAATGCATAAATATTTACTTCTTATCACCTTCAAAATACATCCTTCCTCCATTTCTACTCTACAACAATCTAAGTGAAACCTCTATTGCTACGTTAAAAGTTATTTTCCGTCAGGACGTTCCAGCTTTATGGGCTCAACTCTTGTTCCTCTTAAATCAGACTTGATTGAAACTTTGATACCGAGCTTGAACCGCATACTTGAACCCCATATCCACATGTTGGCTCAGGTAACGACTATATAGAGCAAAATTTTGTTATCCAGTAAGAATGCAGATTTTTGATTGAATAGCCAGTAAAGAGACCGAAATTTTAAACCCAGTTCTTACGCTTCATGAATATGTGGGGACCATGTTAGACTTGAGTTGAATACCCAGACTCGAGTTGAATACCCAGGTATTTTGCCTGATCAGCTTGAGGTATTTTCGTATACTGGCGAACACGAGTCTTAACGGAGTGTGAAAGTTATCTGTACTGATTTGCATATAAAGGACAATTTTTGAATGAAAATTTTGCTGATTGTATCTGATGTAAAAAACAAAATATTTTCAACGATCCCTGGATTTCAATCGACTTATTCTTCTTCTTCTTCTTGATTGCCGCGATAACCGGAAAAGAGATTTTGGCCGAGTTTAACAAAGCACGCCAGTCGTTTCTTTTTCGTGCTAACCGTGCTAACAGTTGGACACACCAAATGAAGCCAAACCCTTCACGACCCAATCTTTCCAACGCAGAGGAGGCCGTGCCGTCGCCAACATGCAAAGTTCCAAAAATCCTCCCCAGAATCTTTCTTTCAAACACTCCAAGGAATGCCTCATCGGATGTTGTTATCGTCGACATTTAAGTCGACTAGCCCCAGGATTTTTGGCTTTCATAAAAGGGCGGCATGCCGAAATCTCGATATACCGGGGTTCATATTCCGATTGTACACGTATGTTAGTATGTATGTATGCATTTACAGCGATAAATGTAGATATTTTAAGGCCTTACAGAATAACCTCCTGTCGCTTCGGCCTAGAAAAGACTTCACCATTGCACTCAGCGTTATTTTGATATATTCTAAAGGATTCCCACCTCTTCAAGTTGCGCTAGAAAGTAAGCAAAATCATAAAAAAAATAATAATAATTGAAAGTAAAAACAAATATTACCAAATATTTTACCCAAACGGTTTCATTTTCTCCAAACAACTCCATTTCCATGATAGTCGGTTCTACGCAACTGGAACGACCCGGATTTACTTATATGTCCGGCCAAACACCGTCACTTCAGCAGCATTCCCCGCATATGTATGGCGAATGATTACGCTGCCACAACAAAAAAAAACAACATCCAAAAAATCTTTCCGGCTCAATAAACTGATTTCACAATTCTCAAGAATGCCAGTCATCGGCCAAGAATTCTTCAGGATGTTGGTCGGCAAAGATTTTTAGTTAATTTTGGAAACCCGCAAAACGCTTCCTTTGCACCCGTAAATCAAATTCATTCACCCCTTTTTTACGACTTTGTCACGGTCATCTCTTGAATAGGGGCACGAAAATGTCGAAAATCGATGGCTAAATCAAAGAGCATCCGGAGTGCGTTGAGTTCGTATGGGTCTTCTATGTCGTCACCAAAGCCACCGTCTGGAATTGTATTTTTTTTTGCTGTTTCCTCAACTACAAGTACAAAATTCTTTGTAAGCATAATAAACGATCGTAAGAGCCTTGAAAGTACCGGTGTGTGATATCATATAAGCGCATAGGCTGGCTATACTTCCATGTAGTTCTTGTTTTACCGCGCGTACAGCTATTTTTGGCCTGTTTGCTCAATCCAAATGAAAATGTTTACATAATTCCTTACTGTGTTGGACAGATGACGGACGTACGGTACACACCAGGCAACTGGCAACAGGCAGCAACTAGCAAGCGAGCAGTTGTAGCCTCAGCGCCACATGGACACCGATGACGTCGTCGTCGTCGTCGTCGTCGTGGTCGCCGCCGCCGCCGCCACAATAAAAATGAAAAGCTGAAGAAGGTGAGAATATTGAATTTTAATGGCTACCACAGCACTGGTTTATATCCAACTAGCCGTCATTGCATTGGATGGGCACAAAATAGACGGAGTAGGCAAGCGTACGGTGGCCGCAACGTATACGCATTTTCAAACACACACGCACAATCGCGCTACATACACGAGTGTACACATACACATATGCAGTTGTATCTATTGCTAGCGTGAATTAAATTATTTTCGTTTGTACTTATTTATTCATCCACTTTGTTGTTTACAACAAACAAATATGTAAGCAACAATCAATGAATGACATAATAGACTTGGCGCTGCTGGCTGCTTGGCTGCTTGGCTGGTGGGCTGGCTGGCAGTGGGAGAAGAGCTCTCCATGTTCGCGCGTAAGGTCAAAGAACACGGTCAAGGTAAGCGAAATATGCAACAGCGCCCACGGCAACTCTAATTGTTGCACTAATCATGTTGCGCGATTGCATGAGTGTTGCAGTGTCAGTCGCAGCCGTTTCCCGCCTTCCGCTTTGCCATTTTGCTTTCTACGCGTAAATCATGCACTTTGTAGCTGCCGTGCAGGTTGTGGGTATGATGGAGGATTGCCGGTGGTGCTGTCTTATGAAATTTGAAATTTTAATGCCAATCAGCAGCAGCAGCTACGAGAAGGTGATGATATAATCCGCTCGTGAAAAGTGTGCATGTAGTTTTTGTTCACGGCGTTTCCGTGATTTCTGTTTTTTCTCTTTTTTTGGTTTTTAATATCCCTTCGATATTCCACTTTCATTGTTGTTGGTCAGCTGTTCAATTGTTTTGCGTTTCACTTGCATTGTTTTGCTGCCTGTTCGTTGACAAGTCTGCTTGTGATTATAATTAATTGGAAATTAAGCCGCCTTTGATAAGTGTGACAATTAATGCCTTTGTTTGTTTGTACTTTGTCACATTTTTTTAACAAGGAAAGATATTTTCATATAATATGTAAAGTGCACTTGAAAATAATAAATATATTCTTATTTTTTATTTAAATTTTTTTTATTTTAATATTTTTTTTATTTCTATTGTAATATTTTTTTCTATCAAGATAAAGGATGACCTTATATTGAAAGTTAAACACTGGCTGACTCATATTTACTTGTTTTTATTTACGACTTTGTGTGTAAAACAAATAACCGCTACTGCGGCGACGATAACTTTGTATGGAGGCACTAAAAACAAAAATAAGAAATAAAAACAACAAAAAAAAAGCAAAACAAAAAACAAACAAACAAAACAAAAAAAAAAATAAAAACCAAAAATAAATAAAAAAAAGCTTCTAAAACAACAAGCTGATCGGAGGTGGCGAGTGGAAACTACTTGCGTCACGCCCAGACAAATCTGGCCATCCTACAATCTGAAACAGACAAAAACCCTTATAAGTCTTTCGAAACACGAACTAAGGCATATAATATCTCTTATCACCGGCCACTGCCTTTTGGGCACTCACGCACGTCGGCTCGGGGTTCCTCAAAACGACCTGTGCAGATACTGCGTGGACGAAGATGAGGAAGTATCGAGCAGGCATTTGCTGTGCAGTTGTCCCGGCCTAGCCAGAAGTCGACTCGCTCTTCTAGGCTCTCCAACAATTGACAATCTTTCAGTACTCTCGAACTTGAAAATCGAATCTCTCATCAAATTCTCGAAACGAATTAATATCTTGGACCAAAATCTACAATAAAAATCTCGGTTAGGTGGGGAAATCATATAACATAATGAGCTCTAGGGCAACACAACGGACCCAACTTGCGGTCTATGTGGCACTCCGATGCGGGGCCACCCTTAAACCAACCAACCAACCACTAAAACAAATAAAAAAACTACCAAAAAAATAAAAAAAAGTACCAAAAAAAATAATAAAAAAAATATATATAAAAAAAATAAATAAAAAAATGTAAAAAAAAATAAAAAAAATAATAAAGAGAAAACAAAAAAAAAAAAATAAAAAAAAGTACCAAAAAAAATAATAAAAAAAATATATATAAAAAAAATAAATAAAAACAAAAATAAATAAAAAAAAAATTAATAAAAAAAAAAAAATAAAAAAAAATAAAGAAAAAATAAATAAAAAAATTAATAAATCAACCAAAAAAACAATAAATTAAAAAAATAAATAAAATAAAAAGGTAAAAAAAAAATACTAAATTAAAATTAAAAAATTAATAAAAAAGAAAAATTAAAAAAATTAAAAATAGAAAAAAAACAAAATAAATAAATAAAATTAAAAAAAAAAATCAACGAAAAACACAAAAAAAATACAATAAAGTTGTAAGAAGGCTAAATTCGGTTCCCACTGCGGTAGCATCCCAGTAGGAACTGCTTGCTGAGCTTCCTACAATGAACCCTAACTGGGAGCAAAGTAGTCTATAGCTATGTAGATGTTGTATAATAGATATCAGCAGACATCCCGTCGCTGTCCTGATAGCAGTATTTTGGCAGACGTCTAGTTTCATACACTGCGTGTCAATAGTTCCAGCCGACCAGATGGGAGCGGCCCGCCGACTTTAAATGTCGCCACTAAAATTTGTTTATCTTGGTCCCAATTTGAGGACATTGTTGCTGTTGTTGTTGTTGTAGTCGCATAGACATTTCCATACATATACGGAGAATGCTGCTGAAGTGACAGCCCTTGGCCGAATATAAATTCGGTTTGTTCCGGCTGTCATGGTACCGCCTTCTTCTCGATTGGCGTGATAACTGCTTCAGCGATTGTGGTTGAGTTTAACAAAGCGCGCCAGTCGGTTCTTTCTCGTGCTAAGCGGCGCCAGTTGGACACACTAAGCGAAGCCAAGTCCTCCTTCGCTACCTGATCTTTCCAACGTGAGGAGGCATGAGGCATTTATTTTTTCTCTGCTCACTGCATACTTTCAGAGTCGCGGCGCGTGTATCCATTCGGATGACATGCCCTAGCCAGTGTAGCCGCTGAATCTTTATTCTCTGCGCTATGTCTATTTCGCAGTAGAGCTTATATAGCTCATTGTTTCAGCGCCTCCGATACTCGCCATCACCAACGTGCAAGGGTCCAAAAAATTTCGGCAGAATCTTTCTCTCAAACACTCCAAGGGGCGCCTTATCGGATGTTGTTATTTGCCAAGCTTCGACATACATATAATAGGACAGCCATGATGAAGCCTTGTAAAGTGCTAGATTAGATTTATTTGAGGTTTGCACCTCGACCTCTGGTCTTTTGTGTCCTCTACTCTTCACAGTACCCTATCCAGACCCAGTTCTTTTATTAAACTTAAGATAGAGCTGGGTTGGACTGAGCGTATGTGCCTTTCTTCTGGCTGCAAATGGTCGAGGTGTCTCAACCTTCTCTGCGCTATGGCGCTGCATCCAAGGAGGGGGGCATTGGAGTCTCCTGGGACTGGTCTCTGAAATGACAAGAGTGAGTGAATCATTGCAAGTGAAAGTCCGTGAGCATTTTCAATTTATCTTTGGGCAGGGCTATGAGTTTTCTAAACCTCTTTTTGTTGTACGTCCTCAGTAGCGATTTCACTTGACGTAGCGCCATAGTTTGGAGCCAGGTCGTATTAATAACGGGGCCGCAGAAACTACTCATCGGCTTGGTTCTGAGGCCATATATTCCATCGCCCTTGCATTCTGGTGTCTTCGAGCCATCTATGTACCCGTGCAATGCCTTTTGTCCTCGTCCATCACCATACCCTTTTGCTTTGTTTCTTTATCCAGCTTAGAAAAGGCAGAACTAATAGAAAAATGATCTGCGGCTCGCACGATCTTTTCGAGCATAAGGTTAAAGAAGTCACACGACAGCGAGTTACCCTGTCTGTAACCTCGTTTGGTACCAAATGGTTCGAAGTGGTCTTTCCCAACTCTGACGGACTTACTGGCATTGTTCGAGTTCCTTTTGCACGGTCATATTAGTTTTGTGGGGATATCAAATTCAGACATCGCGGCATATCGGTAACTCCTTTTCGAACTGTCGAATGCTGCTTGAAAATTGACGAAAATATGTAAGGCGTTTATCGATTCACTTATGGGTCTTTTCTCAGCCTTAGCGTAATGTGAAAATCTGGTCGATGGTGAATTTTCCAAGTCTAAAGCCACTCTGATAAGGTCCAATCAGTTGGTTGATGGTAGCACGACCCTACACGCGAGATTTAGAAGACTAATCCCGCGATAAAGCCACTCTGATAAGGTCCAATCAGTTGGTTGATGGTAGCAGGACCTTACACGCGAGATTTAGAAGACTAATCCCGCGATAATTGGCATGGATTGCAGCATCTCTCTTCTTGTAGATAGGGCAGAGCACACTTAAATTCTAATCGGAAAGTCATGCTTTTATCCCGCCATATTTTGTAATCCGTTGGCTCCCGCGGCTTTGTTGTTATTTAGCCGCGTTATCGTTATTCTTATCTTGTCATGGTCGAGTAGCGAAACGATAATCCCATCCTAAAATCTGCTTTAACGATCTCATATCTAATCTGCTGTAGTATTATTTCTATTATAGTAGCTTAAATTGAAGAACATCGCTATGGTTCTTTGGTTCCTTATCAATGGTCGACTACTAAATCTAAAATCAAAGTAAAAGTTACATAGTCCATGTACTACGATATATCCTTGAAAAATGCTTTTCACATTCGAATATAAAATAGTATAAATTTGAGTAGTCGAAATCATAAAAATGCAATGTAGTGGTTATTATCTGGCCCCTACAAGGCCAATAGTTACCTACCCATGTTGATTAAACAAACCGACTAACAGCTCGGGCATAAATGAAACTCAAATATAAAGTCATAATGACCGATTGTATGGCTGCCTTTCCACATAAAATTATCTACCTTCAATTTCATGTTCAACCGCTATCGGTCATTCATTTGTCATAAAGGTGAACAAATATCACAAAATGTCGCTTAGCATTAAAATATAACAGTACAACCGAAGGTGACTTGTTGTGTCGCTTGTCAATAGGTCTGACTACCATTTATGACACCTTGGTGAGTTGCAACGCGCAACTGAAAAATACATCCAGTTGGCGTTTTCTATAAGACAACGACCAACCACTTTGTTATTTTTATCATTCTGATTTACACATGCAGCTGTGTTCGTAATAGTAGCAGCGCGACGTATTCCACAGTTTTTAGAAAAATTTCGAATATGCAGTTGAAAGCCCATTGAATTTTGGTATACAAAGTATAAGTTTGAGATGGCCGTAAAATTCTGCTTAAAAAGTTTGAATTTTCGATGAAAATTTGAAGAATTTTTTTTTATTTTATGCAAAATTTCTTATTTTAACCTATATGGTTTTTGTTTCGATATAAGCTATATTAAAACAAATTAAAATATTATATTAATTAAAAGTCTAATAAAAAAACAATTTAATAAAAAGAGGATAATAAAAAACATCAAATAAAAAAATATAATAAAAAAAAAATCAAATAAAAACGTATAATAAAAAAATTAAATAAAAAATAATTAAATTTAAAAAAAATTATATAAAAAATTTGAATAAACAAATTTAACAAAAAAATTTAATAAAAAAATTAAACAAAAAATCAAAAAATTAAATTAACAAAATTAAATAGGAGATAATTAAATAAAAGAAAATTAAATAATAAAATTAATAAATAGGAAACAGTTTAATAAGGAAATTAAAAAAAATAAAAGTACAAAAACAAAAATAAAAAAAATATAAAAAAAAATAAAAAATAAAAAAAATTAAAAAATAAAAAATTCTGAAAAAATTATAAAAATGAAAGAAAATTATATAACAAAAAATTAAATTTAAAAAAAATAAATTTAAAAAAATTAAATTAAAAAAAAATTAATTAAAAAAAATTAAATTAAAAAAAAATTAATTAAAAAAAAGTTTAATTAATAAAAATTAAAAAAAAACAAAAATAGAAAAGTAATCAAATATACTACTGTAGCGTATTCCAAGCGGAAGTATGCGCTATCTGGTATGCTGCGAAAACTCCCTTAGACAATAGAATATCACTAGAGGATATCCGCTTTTTCACCGACAGTCAAACGGCCGTTCGAGCACTCAGCTCCTCTTATACCCACTCAGATGTGGTCCGATCCTGTCTCTTATCTCTTAACGAGATAAGGGTTCAGAATTCTGTCCAAGTTATCTGGATACCGGGTCACAGTGGATTCGAAGGTAACTGCAAAGCTGATGAGCTCGCAAGAGCTGGAGCTGCGCAATCAAATGTTAGTAACTTACCCACAATCCAAATTCCGCTCTCAACATGTAAAATGCTCATCGATCGAGAATTTCACAGCATTGCTGGTCGGCGGTGGCGAGTGGAAACTGCTTGCGTTACGACCAGACAAATCTGGCCATCCTACAATCTGAAACAGACAAAAACCCTTATAAGTCTTTCGAAACACGAACTAAGGCATATAATATCTCTTATCACCGGCCACTGCCTTTTGGGCACTCACGCACGTCGGCTCGGGGTTCCTCAAAACGACCTGTGCAGATACTGCGAGGACGAAGATGAGGAAGTATCGAGCAGGCATTTGCTGTGCAGTTGTCCCGGTCTAGCCAGAAGTCGTCTTGTTCTTCTAGGCTCTCCAACAATTGACAATCTTTCAGTACTCTCGAACCTGAAAATCGAATCTCTCATCAAATTCTCGAAACGAATTAATATCTTTGACCAACATCTACAATAAAAATCTCGGTTAGGTAAGGAAATCATTTAAAATAATCAGCTCTACGGCAACACAACGGACCCAACTTGCGGTCTATGTGGCACTCCGATGCGGAGTCATCCTTACTGATCGAAGGTGGTGAGTGGAAACTACTTGCGTTACGACCAGACAAATCTGGCCATCCTACAATCTGAAACAGACAAAAACCCTTATAAGTCTTTCGAAACACGAACTAAGGCATATAATATCTCTTATCACCGGCCACTGCCTTTTGGGCACTCACGCACGTCGGCTCGGAGTTCCTCAAAACGACCTGTGCAGATACTGCGAGGACGAAGATGAGGAAGTATTGAGCAGGCATTTGCTGTGCAGTTGTCCCGGTCTAGCCAGAAGTCGATTCGCTCTTCTAGGCTCTCCAACAATTGACAATCTGTCAGTACTCTCGGACCTGAAAATCGAATCCCTCATTAAATTCTCGAAACGAATTAATATCTTGGACCAAAATCTATAGTACAAATCTTGGTTAGGTGGGGAAATCATATAATATAATGAGCTCTAGGGCAACACAACGGACCCAACTTTCGGTCTATGTGGCACTCCGATGCGGGCTCACCCTTAAACCAACCAACCAACCAATAAATGGACAAGTAATTAAATACAAAACAAAATAAATACAGAAAAATGAAATAAAGAAATTAAAAAAAAAAACTAAATAAAGAAATAATACATATTTTTTTATTTAAATAAAACAAGTTAAATAACAAATTAAATAACATTAAAAAAGTTAAATTTAATTGAAATAAATTAATGTAAAAAAAATTAAATGAAAAGGTTATTAAAAAAATGTATTAAAAAAAGTGATTACAAAAGTGAAATAAAGAAAATGTAATAAAAAATTAAACAAAAACTTAAGTAAAAAAATTTAAGGAAAGAATGGAATAAATAAATGATATGCAAAGAAATTAGATATAACTTTGTTTTTTAGTTTAATAAATAAACTAAAATAAATTAAAAAATAAAAGAAATGTCAAAGTACAATATGTCGCGCTGCTATAACTGTGAACGCAATTGTACATACCTACTAATGTCACTATCAGCAACTTTATCAGTTCTACATACTATCATCTCCTTCACCGCCTAGTAAGTAAGTAATTACACCTCCAATGTTTTTCAAGTTGATTTTCGGTAGGTAGATCTTAATCAAAACAAAGTTGCCTAGCCATAATTGTTTCATATTTGTTTTCTTTGCTACAACTCTCTTATTTATAATACAAAGTTTCTTTGTACTTTTATTCTGTTGCGTTCTATTTACTTCATTGTCTTGAATTGATTTAATTTTTATCGCGCTGATCATCTCTGCGCTGATGCGTTATCGCCATAGCCATTGCCAGCGAATCGAAGACATCGTCTTATATTTACGTCTGGATGTTTGGGTTGTCGCTTTCCTTGTTCTTGTTATTGTCTTTAATTTAAGTTTTTATTTATTCGATAATTTATTATTTATTTTGATGAAGTACCTTTGTGTGTTTATATCGACATAAAAGTTTTCTCTGTTCTTTGTGGCTGTATGTATCGATGGACATACACAGATACATATGTGATTTATTTATTCTGTTAAAAAAAACTGTTTGAATTAATATATTGAAGAATAAGTTCATTGTGGCATTAAATGCTTTTTTTTCATTATCTCTCGTTAAGTTTTCTGAAACAGTTCAACGTTCTATGCACTGCCTCTATCAGATTCTTTTTTTTGATAGGCAATCAATGCAATGAATAAATGATTCGCTAGAAGCGCCCTTGGTGCTGTAGATTGCAGTTGTCTGATTCACTACATCATCTTTATTTGAATATTATTTTTATTGTTAAATTTGCAGAAGTAGGTAATTCATTCCTAAAAGTATTTTATGTACACTGTATAAAGGGATATCAAGAAATTACTATGTGGGGATTGAATCACTCAGGGGTTCTCAGGCTGTGAATTATTTGAAAATCTTCTAAAATACGTTAAAAAAAAAATAAAAATAAAAAAAAAAATATTAAAAAAAAAATGTTAAAAAAAAATTAAAATTAAAACAATAAAGAAAAAAAAAACTAAAATTAAAACAATAAAGAAAAAAAAATTAAAAAAATGAGAAAAAAATAAAAAAAAATTTGTTTTAAAATTTAAGAAATTAAAAAAAAATAAAAATTAAAAAATATTAAAAACATTAAAAAAATAAAAAATAAATAATAAAAAAATTAAAAATAAAATAATTCATCACTTGTCATACTGGAATGCAGAGGCTCAGAGGTTTTCGCGCAGTAAAAAAACATAGTTCGTGACCGTTTGTCCCTTGTTTCAGTACGTTTTGTTTGGGGAAAAAGAAATCCAATATTTTACGGTAGATGGCTGTAGTGATCGATATCTCGTAAGGTATGGATTAAGCAATATAAGGTTTATGCTCGTTGTCAAGGTGAATTATATGATACATTTATTTATGTTTGAATACAAACTTATGAAAAAAAATTATATTTGATTTAAAAGTTTTTTTTTTCCTGATGCTTTAGGAAACTCAAAAGTTGGGTACATGAGTAGTAATATTTTCTTCACATACACAGTGAAATTAAATGGCCCAGTAACCCTCCTTCCTGCACTAATTTTTTGACAACAGCCTCTTCTGGAAGCACTTTAAAAAAGCTAGTAAAACAACAAAAGTGTTAACTAAATTCACCTCTCCTTCTAGAGGAATTTACACCCCGGAACGGGTGAATTTCGTTCCTCCTTGCTACCGACTATACCACTTTCACCTTGCCACCTTACGCCGACTCTCTTAAGATCACATGACATCTGCCCAATAAATGAACTACATACACACACATACATATGTATGCACATCTTTGTTCTTTTTTCGATTATTCAACAGAAATAAAGTTCAATTAAATTCAGTTTAATGCTCATATTTCTGCTCTTCTTAAAGCAATTTCAGATTGCTGTCATTCGTCAGCTCCTGAGAAGAAAATATCAGAAGTGGTTAAATTGCTTTGATTTTTCGCGTGGCGTGTGGCGAAGAGTGGCTTCTTATTGTTTCACGCTAACTTCGCTGCAATAGCAAATTTTTCTGAAGTTTTCTGCTTTACTTGTATAAATTTTTTTTATTTACTTGTTTTGGGTTTTGCTTTTTCTCAAGAACTTTTACTGCATTTGCAGTTACTGCCACAGTTGTTAGCTTTCTTGACGTTTTTTTTTTGCTGTTTTCTAGATAATGTTACTTGACATGCGCTTTTATCTTCAAGTACAAGTTTATATGAGTGTGTAAATTCTACGATAATGCACATACATGTATGGGTGCAGGTATGTGTAGAAGTTTCACCTTTCCTTCGCTCATTACCCACTTATGAACGAAACGAAGCGACTCAAATTGATGGCCGTTAGACTTCCACTTTTTCTATTCCTATTTCACTGCAATGACTTCTAAAAATATTTATAGGTTTGTATATGTCGATATATAGATATTTTTTTATACGTGTATATGTATGCACTTACTGTACGTAAGTATGTATGTACGGCTACTCCAACTTCGTTGTTGATTTTCAATGAATAACGGCGAATAACGAAGAAATATAATTTTTGCCGATACTTCCAATCTATGTAGCCATGCGCTACTTTCAATAATATCGCCTCTTTGTTGTTATTGTTCTTGTTGTTGTTTACATTATTATTATTGCTGTTGTTGTTTTTGTTAGTGCGGCCAAACAATCAGTTCAATTGTAATTCCTCTTCATTAGGTGTTTCCCCGCTCGTCTGCCATTTCGGACTTCCATCGTTTGATGCTTGACTGTTGCCAGTTGCTGTCAATTGTCAGTTGGCTGTTGGCTGTTGACTGTTGACTGTTTTTGCAGCACCGGCATTGTTTTTGTTATTGTGTTTTATTGTTTGTCAATTCGTATCTATACTTCTACATTTGTACATACACACACATATACATATTTGTGTGTGCTATGTATTTGTGTGCATACATTCATCGAGTCAGGCAGGCAGTCAGTTCGTCAGTCAATAGATCGTTTGGAATGTGTGCCAATTCTTAGGCATTGTGCGTGGGATGTGTTCGGTGAGTGCAATTGTTGGCATACTTACAAATAAAAGTGCACATCTGTACACTACATACATACATACACGTATTACATAGTATATTCTAGCTGTGCTTTCTTTTTACAATAAAAAAATTTCACTAATTGTAATGATACGACTATTTGCTTCAGCTATTGCGATGTTGTACCAAATGTCTGTGGTGGGCGTGCAGCTGAACTTTTAAAAAAACTATTATGTACTTTAAAGAATGTAAATGTTATTAAAGAAAATACTACCTTTGATAACAAAAATTGTGCGACTTGAATAAAGTAATGTAAAAAACTTTTAAATTTCTTGTGGTTAGCAATAAAATTAGTATTTTATGATTGCGATTGTGAAAGTTTAATGTGCAGTATAATGCGTGTGCTTGCGTCCATAAACAGTGTATTAAAAAAATAGTTTTTCAATTTTTTTATTGAATATTTTAATTAAAAGGAACGTTAGTGAAAGCAACTTCTAAGACTTTCTTGAAATTGAAAAAGAGGAAACACGACATTTGAACTTTAGAAGTATACTAAAACGTTTTTGTAATACCAAGCAATTAAAAAAAGTATAATAATTAAAAAAAATATTTTATATATAATAATTACAAAATATATATACATAGTGTGTGCTTTTTTTTGTTTTTAAGTTAGTGTAATATTTTATATTATTCTAATAAATAATAATAATAATAATAATAATAATATATATACATAAATAATTTAAAAAAATTCTAATATTGAAAAAAGTATAATAATAAAATATGAAAATTAAAAAAATATAATAATTGAAAAAAAAAATTATAATAAAAGAAAATTTTAAGAGTTAAATTATAATAATTAAAAAAATTCTAATAAGAAAAAATTATAGATAATAATTACAAAAATTATATTTAAAAAAAATAAAATAATTTAAAAAAATGTATTAGGTCAAAAAATAGTTTAATAGTTGAAAACAAAATTTATTTAAAAAAAATTATAATTAAAAAAATAAAATATATAAAAATAAATAAAAAAATTATAATTAAAAAATAAAATGTATAAAAATAAATAAAAAAATTATAATAATTTAAAAAAATTATAATTAAAAAATAAAATATATAAAAATAAATAAAAAAATTTTAATAATTTAAAAAAATTACAATAATTTAAAAAAAATATAGAAATTAAAAAATTATGTAATAATTAAAAAAAATTTAATAATTGAAAAAAATATATAATAATTAAAAAACTATATAATAATTAAAAAAAATATAATAATTAAAACAAAATTATAATAATTAAACACAACAAAAAAATTAAAAACATTAAAAAATACCTTATTAAAAAATTACAAATTATAGCCAGTCAAATATTGGCGACAACTGAAAGCCGGCAATTTCTACACCGACGAAATATTAAAACACAGTAGATTTTTTATAATGTCGGACTATTGGGTGCTTTTAATACTATAGAAGAGACAGTGCGGGATGAAATTGTGTAAATTTTATTAAAGAATAAAAAGTAGTGGAGATTCTTAAAAATAAAAACTTTTAGCAAAAAGTATTTGTTGTTTTGAAAGTTTTTATTTATTGAAGTCTAGTCATGTCCAGCTTCCACCTACGTCCTAAATAAAAGGAGCGCGATGAATTGTCAAGTTTTTTTTTGTTCACACATTTTTTGTTTGTAATTTTTTTTGTTTGTAAAGTTTTTTGTTTGTAATTGTTTTTTTTTGTTTTTTGTAAAAATTGTTCTTTTGCGTGAAGAATTGTCAAGATTTGAATTTTTTTTGTAAATGTTTTGCTTGTAAATTTTTTTTTGGTTGTAAATTGTGCTTTTTTTTGTTTGTAATAATTGTGCTTTTGCGCGAAGAATTGTCAAGTTTTAATTTTTTTTTGTGTAAATTTGTTTTGTTCGTAAAAATTGTTTTTTTTGGTTTTTTGTAAAAAAGTTTTATTTTTTTTTATACTTAGTTTTGCCATAAACTCTGTGACACATTTTACAACGCATACGGCAGGAACAAATTAGAAGAAAAAAGTTCCATTATTTTTGCTTTTGTTCGAATACATTATTTACTCAAAAATTATACTCAGTTTAGTGCCAAATTTCGCTAGTGAACAATTTGATGAGGAGCTAAGGAAAATCGCATTACAGTGATGGCATTTCAAAAGTGTGGTAAAAGTGCAAGTGAGATTTGCGAGTTGCTGAAAAAACTTGATATTTCGATAATATTTGCTTACCGCACGAACAATCGTTTTTGCTAATCGTCTTAAGTGACAGACAGAAAAAGAAGTGGTCCAGTGCTGCCATAAAAGCCGTTCGAGAAAAAATGCACAGAAATCCACTTAGAAAGCAGAAAATCATGTCCAGGAAATGAATGTGTCGACCAGATCCATATCAAGACTAATTTGAGATGATTTCCTTCGTCGCTCAACTGGTCATCTTTTGACAAAATTAGACTCGGCTGATTCAAACAGCTTCTTCGGTGGCACGCGGTCAATGGCGTTGAAAACATTCTTTTCACAGATGAGAACATTTTTAATGTTGAAAAAGTTTTTAAGTAGCAAAATGACAAAATCTTTGCTAAAACCTCTAAAGACGCAAAAAATGCTGTTGCAAGGGTTCAGCTTGCCTCCTTAAGGGGGGATTCTACTGTAAAAATCAAATTTTCATGGATTTTTTTTTCATACTTGTATTAATTTAATTAGTAAAAAAAAGTTTAGGGTTACATAAACACAGGTATTGAGTGTACAAAAAAATTTTTTAAATTTATTTTCATTTCAAAATGGCAGCTGTACAGCCGCTCCCCCGAAACGCCTTTTGAAATCTGCCCACACTGTCGCGCATTTAAAAAAAATCTGAAATGAAAAAAACCAAATTTTTTTTATTATATATCATTATTTTTAGTTGTTAAGCCTATTACTTGCAAAAAAAAAATTTTTTTGTTAAATTTTTGAAGTTTTTTAAAAAATCGCCATTTTTTTGTTGTCATTTTGTTATTAAAAAAGGGGTTATAAATAATAAATTTTCTCCCACCATAGCTTTAAAAACTAGTAAATATTGTTAAAAATATACTATCAAAGTTTGAGCTTGATATGTTAATTTTTCACGGAGCTGTGATGTGGGCAATTTTGAAAACGTGGTTTCGAGAAAAACACGCTTAAACAATTTTTCATACTTACAGCTTAATCAGCTATTCCTGCCCCATATAACATTTCGTCTGCTCTTAATATTTCATTATCCTCTTCAAGAAGAGCCTCTGTACGAGAATCTATAGATATTCTGACATGGGTAACCAAGTAGAAGGTTGGAGTAGGGAACGTCTTATCTCTTGATCAAGCGCATATGACCGTAAACCGCTCGAGCGCTCAGTTTATACCTGCTTTGCTAAAACTTTTATAACTTGAAAACTATTCAAGATTTCTTTTTAAGATTTTCATGGAACATTCTGGAGTTGTTTCTGAGTATGTTTCAACAAAAAGTAAAAAATCGATTTTTTTTTAATTTTACAGTAGAGTCCCCCCTTAATGGTTTGATGGGGAAGCTCTTGTAGAGGCTTTACATCTCTTCATTTCTGCGAAAAAAAGGTTAAGACCAGGGCAAAAGTGTACCAGAAAAATGTGTTAGAAGGCGTCGTGAATTAGTTGAGCAGTACTCTCGTCAAGGGAGAGCTTTGGATTTTCCAGTAAGATTCTGCTCCAGCCAATAAGGCAAAAACCACACATCAGTGGCTAAAAAGCAATAATCCTTGGTTCATAGCCGCAGAAGATTGGCTGCCTGTTCGAATGAAAATTATTATTTTTTTAATATTTACGTGAATAAATAAAACTAACTTCATTAAGAAAAGTATTATAATTTCATATCTATAATTTCATATCTGAACTTGTAACAGAACTTATGGCAGGGCTAAGAATAATAATTATTATTACTTTAAATATACTTTTTTATGCTTTTATGAAAGTATGTATAGCGCGTTTTACAACAAACACCAAATAAATCAAAGCTTCAAACTGTCAAACAAAATTCAACAAAAAAATAACAAATTAAAAAAAAAAAATTTAAAAATAAATAGATACATTTTTATTCAAAACGAAAATTGGATGAAATATTTTAGAAACCACCTGTTCGGAAGCCTTTTATGTGGAAGAAAATACCCAACACCTCAGCGAAAAAAAAATTGAGAAGTTTGAGGCACTTGAATCTTGCACTTTGTTGAACTAATATTGAATGGGCGATAAAACTCTGAACACCCAGAACTTTTCTGAAAATTCAGACCAAAAAGTTTTAAATTTTGATAATTTTTTTTTTTCATTTTGTTTGCATTTTTTTTTTTTTAAATTTTGTACAAAGTGGGAAATTTTGAGTTATAGGGGTTTTTTTTATAGCATAAAAAAAAATTGGATGGAAAATAAATAAATGGCAATAAAAATCTTTGCAATATGTTACGCTGCTAATATTGTGAAGAAAGGTGTACGTCCTTGAAATCAAATCAGTTCTACTTTGTCTAAGGTTCACCCAGATACACTTTCGTTGAAATTGGAAATTGTTCTCTTTTATTTGAAGCTCAAGCACGTGAGATGTTACCTGCTTCCTTGTTCAAGCATTTCATGATACAATTTTAACATTTCCCACTCTTCATAATACAACAAAGTTTAAGTTGAATGGCGGTAGCCACAAAATTTGAAATTTTTTATCTGATTTTAATATAAATTTTAATTTTATGTTTTTAATACCATATTTGCATGTATGCGCATATATGTACATATACGAGTATATTCTTTCCCAAGTGTCTGTTGACTATTTCTCTTATGGCACTTTACCTCGCAAGAGGTCTGGTCCATAGCGCGCCGCGGCATTCAGACGTTTGATGCTTTGACTTGGTTGATTGGCTGCCCCATTGACTCGCTGCCTCGTTGCCTCGTTATTTATTTGTTCGCTGATAAACGGCGAATAGTCCACTTGAATTAAATTGAAATTTCAATTTAAAATCAGTTGGTTCGATACGTATGACCGACGGACATCGAACAAAGTGTGCGCGCTCTATGCTCAGACATACACACAAACAAGAGTGCACAAGCAACAGCTGAACAAATTTTGAAAGTAAAATTGAGAACAACAAAAAAGAACAACAGTCATTGTAATAATATTTTGGTATTCGTTAGTAAATATGTGTTTATGTACATACAAAAAAGCAAAGCGAAAAATTAGCGGTAATGAGTTTGTGGAGCGTGTGTGATAACGTTGTGCGGTTGTATACATCTATTATATACATATATACCCCTAGAGCGGGTCGGAAAAAATAACGAGAAATCACACTTTATTGGAAAGGTTCTGTGAAAATATTTCGACAAAAAAATTGTTTTTGATTACCTTTAACAACCGGCAAAATTCAAGTTTTTGTCATAACTTAGGCATTTTAACATTGATTTGTGGAAATCATATATTTTTGAATCCCACGAAACCCAAATTTTTTTTTGTTCTTTTTAAAAAAAAATCCCTTAAACATTATTGAATGCTTGCCCTAGCTACTCACATTTTTGTCCGTTTATACTGTCAGCGTCAAAAGAAGGAAAGTGAACGACCCATATTGACAAGTTTTGACTATTTATTTAATTAGTTTGTAATTACAATTATTTTTTTACAAAAAGTTATAGTTAATACTACAACAAAAATTATATTTTTTTTTAAATCGGAAAATTTTCGTCAAAAATTCAAAATTTTTACTCCGGATCTTTATATAAAATGTGAGCATACAGTTTTATAACTCATTGAATTTTGGTCAAATAAAGTGCAAGTTTCAAGTGGCTCAAAGGCGCGTTGATTTTTGGCAATTCTTTTTTGCTAGCGTTGAGTGCTTTGTTCCATATAAAAACAATGTCGAGTACGAGAAAATTCACAAAACCATCGCAAATAAAAATTTCAACAATTAATGTGATGCAAAATTCAATGAGCTATAAAACTACATATCCGGATTTTAAAAATTTGAGTAAAAAGTTTGAAATTTTGATGAAAATTTGTCGATTTTTTTATACATTTTTGTACACTTTGAAACTTCACTTTATAAGGTTTTGGTTGCAGCATAAACAATTTTATTACAAAAAAAAAAAACTAAAAAAAAATATATACATATATAAAAAATAAAAAATAAATTTAAATAAATAAAAACAGAAATTAAAATAAAGAAACATAATAAATAAATAAAATGAAAAAAAAAAAATAAATAAAAAATAGATAAAAAAAAAATAAATAAAAAAATAGATAAAAAAAATAAATAAAAATAATAATAATACATACATACATAAAAAAATAATTAAAAAAATTTAATAAAAATAAAAATACAAAAAACTAAAAACAACAAATTTTAAAAATATAAAAACTAAAAAAAAGGAACATATGTAAACTAAAAAAAAAATTATAAAAACTAAAAAAAAGAAACATATGTAAACTAAAAAAAAAAATTATAAAAACGAACAAAAACTATATATAAACTTAAAATAAATAAAAATATAAGAACTACAAAAAAATAAAAAAATTACAAAAAAAATAATAAAAATTACAAAAAAATAATAAAAAAAAAATAAAAGAAAAAATTAAATAAAAATAAAAATAAAATAAAAAAACAACAACAAAAAATAAAAAAACACAAATAAAAAAAAAATTTTAAAAAAAGTCAAAACAATATATGGCGCACCCTTTCTTTTGACGCTGACTCTATGTAAGGGTTTTGTTTTTAACTGCATGAGAACTATCGATATCCATAACTGAGAACGGCAAACTGTATTGACTTTTCTATTCAATAAAGTGTGGCAAGACATCATGAATCGTTTTACGACAAAACAACGCTTCCAAATTGTGGAAATTTATCTAAAAATAAATCTGTTCTCGAAGTTCATTAAGCGAAGTTTTGAAGAATACGTCTATGTAAATGTCGATTCATCGTCGTGCTCAACATCTTGGCCTTTGTTCTTCGACTACGTAGAACATCTTACACAAAAATATTGACTCACGAGCCAAATGACCATCCTTCCTTATTAAATTCGAAATGAGGAAGAAGCTGCCGTTACGGTAAATGGTGAGCGCTATCGAGCTTTGCTGACTAAATATTTGTTTCTAAAAACTTATCAGCCAAACATCGACGACATTTGGTTCCAACAAGGCGGCGTCATCCAGCGGGCTGAACAATCGATTTATTGCAATAGTCACTATTGACGCCAAAAGGCCATTTTTATTGGAAAAAGTACGGGGAAAATGGACTGGTGGAATGGGCAATGTAACTCGTAGGCGCGGCGGACATATGTAGTCTGCTAGTATAGTGAAAAAAAAAAAATCCAACAATAATTTATTTATTTCATATTATTATTTTAAGTTTTCAAGCGCTTAAAAAATATCCGATATTTCGAGGAAGGGCTGACGCAATACTTCACTAGCAAAATAATATATGATTTCTGGGCAAATCAATGTCATGGAAGAAAATAAAGCAATTGTAGAGCCTTAAAAAAAATATTTCATTTAAAAAATCGAGCTGTAAATGCCAGAACTGTTGCAAAAAAATATAATTAGGTCCAAAAACATTACTTTTGTGTCGGGACACTTTCCACATAAAAAGAGAATCTTTTTTTGAGTGGGGATCGACCCGGCCTAATTTACATTCACACACATATACATATATACACTAGGGTGCATCACTCTGTACTATACACCAGAAAAAAAAATATTAGTACTGTTTCTCCATTGAAATGATAACATTTATTATATTGTAAAACCTTCGCCAGAGTATTTCGAAAAATTATTAAGATTTACGTGAGCTGAATAGATTCGGGAAAGACCGCCAAAAATCAAATTTTGTGTAAATAAAATGAGTTTTTACAAATATTTTTTTCCTAAAAATTACCTAAGATGGTAGAAAAGCTTAAGCTTAAAATGACTGTTTGAAAATGTTTAAAAATTTTATCAACCAAATCCAAAATAATGAGATTTTAACAAATTTTTGACATTTTTGGAAGATGGATTTTTTGGACGTCAAATTTTAATAGTTAACCAAATTTTATGTGATTTAGACTTCTAACGTTTTATTGAAAAGGAATTTTCGCACGCTTTTTATTTCTTAAAAATTGATCAACCATGATTTCGTTAGTACATTTTTTTTAAATATTTTTTTGCAGACTTAACTAAAATTAAGGTGATTTCTGGAGAAAATATTAAAAACTTTTTTTATTTTTCAAATTTTTGCCAAATTTGGAGGTATTTGCAAATCGGTCTAGCTGAAGTAAATTTTACTGATATTCTGATGGTAGTCTTAAAATGCAATGAATCTTTTAATTCCAATGAAAAATTCGAAAATTCTTTTGTTGAGCCACCCTAATGTACAATCATACATACATGAACTAACTTTTACGTACTTAAGTGAATATTCACATTGCATAATTTGGTTAATTGGTGTACTTACATACATACACATGCCGCATACTAGCCGCCGCAGAGTTATCACGCAATCTCTTGGTTGGCTGAAAATTTCGAAATTTTCACTTAATTACTAAATAAAAAAAAATAAATAAAAAATAGTGCGATTGCAATCATTTGTTCGTATGTATGTGTATTAATTTTTCAAAATATTCGTTAATATTTTTTAAACGAAATTAACACATTTTTTGAATGCATTTAATGAATAAAAAATTACATTTTTTACGGAATTTTCCATTAGTCCAACAATGTTTTCACACACTTCCTGATCTTTTGATATAAATTTGGTCCATATGCAATGTGTAGGCCTCTTGAATTCAACTAAATTTACTACATTAATGGAGTTGAGTAGAGATCCAAATCAATGATAGGTAGCTTAACCCAAATCTCTTCAAATATGGAATGAAGTAAGGATAATATTGGTATACACACAATCGAAATCCCTTAGTTTCTTTAGATACACAATAGTTTCTTCTGTAAACAATAATGAATTAATTATTGCAAATGATTAATCCCCTTTATCTAAGCTAATAGAAAAAATTAATATATCTAAAATACTCAAAAATATCCCTTCAGTAATACTATAAATAGAATTATTGGCTACGTCAATTATTATGTTAATCCAAAAAATAATAATAAGCAAATATCGTCTCCTAAGTTTTCCAGTTGGCAGCTCCCACCAACCTCTGTAGACACATCCTTACATTCTTCTTCTTCTTGATTGACGCGGTAATCGATTAAGCGATTTTGGCCGAGTTTAGCAACGCGCGTCAATCGTTTCTTGCTCGTGCTTCCGGCGCCAGTTGGACCCACCATATGAAGTGTTTGAGAGCGAGCTAATGTAAGAAGGTAAGCGACCCAGGATATCTGGTTGTGCGCTGGGCTTGGAACCCGCCACCTAAACATCCTTCGCAATGAAAAATATCCTTACATTACTTTACCAAAAATTAAACATCACCAGAAATTTACAATAAGCACTTCTTTGAACTCACAAATAGGTTTTAAACATTCAAATTCATTTACACAGATGACTCTAAAATATATAAAAAATAAATCAATCTCAGTGCGGCTTACAATGATGAAATATTGTAGGACAGTTGCACCAGCCTATGCTCGAATTTCACAGCAGAAATTATAGCCATGTATGAAGCGATAAAATTTGCCACAGTCGAGGTAAATTAGCAATCGTGATATACTCACTTTCATTTCTCGCAACCATAAAAAGCCTATAACTATAAGAAATTTATTTCTAAAAAAATAAAAATAAGATAAAACTCGTCAAGGTACCAAACCATGCACAAATTAGCCGATCTAACTGCAAGAGAGGCTTTGAGACGTCCTCTTATGATGTCCAAAAATTAGGTAGAATAAGAATTTTTTTCACTTAAACAAAATAGTACATACGACAAAACTACTACTTGGTATCAAAAATAAACCCCTAAAAATTAACTATAAACGAGATCTCCAAAATCGACCACACCTCTGAACTAACAGGAACGAATCGAGCCAAACTTGCAAGTAAGAGATTAGCTATGTGCATTCTGACATACAAACATTCTGAATGAATCTTGTACCTAGAAAACGTGCCAGCACGAAACTCGTTCATTATGCAAAAGTTTTTCCAGTTTCAATTCACCAAAAAATTACAAAAATTTTCACCCACGCAAAAGTCGCATCTCAGGCGAACTTATCATGGTGGGATACTGAAAGTGAAGGAAGCTGAAAACATTGGTCTGAGTGTGTTAACTTCGGAAGATTATTAAGGGTGTATCTTATCGTGGGAGCAGAGTTAGAAGATCATGGCGTAGAGTTAGAGGGAGATTATTGTGAAGATTGATAACAAAATGTTGCTCATAGTTGTTGTTGTATCAGTTTACTAAACTCTGCCAGTGCGGTGTAGTCACCGATCGTCTTCGTCTAAGTCATCTAACCGTAGGCCCAGGAAACATGCTGTTTCGATAGGTTGGGTCCCTAGGGAGAGGGGTGTTAGGTGAGTAGATTTAAGGGGTATGTGAATATATATACTATATATAATTGGCGCTTACACTCTTGTTGAGTGTTTGGCCGAGCTCCTCTTATTTATGGTGTGAGCCTTGATATTGATCCACAAATGGAGGGACCTAGAGTTTTAAGCCGACTCCGAACGGCAGACATTTTTTATGAGAAGTTTATTCATGGCAGAACCCATTTGGCGGCCGCCAACCTACTAGAATACCCAGAACGTAATTGAGCCAAAGTTATCCTGCTATTCGTCTGCATTAGGTTGGACTCCGCCGATTACGGCACTCGGGAGTCGGAAGTTTAGGAAGTTGGTAAGAATCTTCCGACGAATGTCGCTTAAAGTCTGTCTATATACTGCCCTGTCCACTGCTCGTAACTTCATGTCCTTGGGTTTTATTGCCACTCATCGTACATAAAGTTGTATTACATGGAACTGAACTGGAACCTGAACTCTGGAAGTATGTTATCTATCGGGATTTTCTAACGAACCTTTTAGAGAACCCTATACCTAACAGCTGGTAATGATTAAAAGCATACAGACAGTATTTACTTAACACAATAATTTACAAAAAAAAAAAAACAACAATAGCTAAAACAACAGCAATTTTACTCTTGAATCGATTTACACACAAAAGACAATCGATGATTCTGCAACATACAGTTTATCGTACGGACAGTTGAAGCGGTGGTTGCGGTAGGTGGCTACTTGGGTAATTAATTGTTGTGAGTGCCGCCCAGCAACAGCCTTCGATTGTTTTGCTTTTGTGTGGTTGTTTTTTGTATTTTTTTTTTTTAATTTTTTGTGTAATTTTTTTCTTATTTTTTAAATTTTTTTTTGTAATTTGTTTTTTTTTTTTATGTTTTTTATAATTGTTTTTTTTTTTAACTTTTAAAATTTTTTTTTATTGTTTTTTTGTTTAGTTTTTTTTTTTTGGTTTTGTTACTTCAGCATCCATTTACAAGTTGTGTTGGGTCGAACATTTTTATTTGTGTTGCAAGCATGCGCGCCACGCCGCACGCTCATTCGACCATACAACCAGCCAAGCATAGATTCGTCGTCGTCGACGTCGTCGTCCATTCTTTGACCGCTTGCCCACCAATTCGCCGACTCATTACCGTCATAAACGTAAACAACTGTGTGACGATTTAATTGTAATTTAGTGTGAAATTTTTATTTTTATGCGCTTTGCTCACTCGCCTACCACCTCCATTGTTTTTCTCCCATTTTGTATTGTGTAAGCGCGTAAAAAAATATGCATTTAATGCGCTATTAAATAATACTCGCACATTGAGCTGCCTCGCTTTGCCGCCTCAGCCCAACCGTCAGCCAGCCTCCATCCTGCCATTTGCTGCTAAGTGCCCGAACTCCGCTGATTTTAACTCAGTTTTGCCTTGCCGCAAGCTGCCGCCGCCTCAGATTCGTGTGCGATAAATAATTATTTCAATTTTGTGCGATTGCGCAGCATTTGTGATTGTGTTTGGTTGCTTTGCGTGCTGCTGCTATTTCTTTTGTAATCATTTCAATTATTGTTACTTCTTCAAAAATAAAAACTAAAAAAAAAAAAAAACAATTCAAAAATAGCCTAAAAAGTAGTTTCTTGCGGTTTTTGTTTGTTTGTTTTTTTAATTACGTTTCATTACTCAAAGAAATACCGCTCGCTGTTACACTACCTGCAATTGTTGTTTGAAAACATTTTCACCCAATTCATGGCTGCTCTTTATTTAATTATTTTTTGCTTTCTTTCACAACTTGTTTTTTCCCTCACTTACAGTTACAGTTAATTTCGCTATGAAAGCACAACTTTTAATTAACATTCTTTCTAGGTTGGTACTTTCATTCTGTAGAATAATCAGCAACTTTGCGTTTTTTTTTTTTTTTTTTTTTTTTTTGTCGGGACAACTAGCAAGTGCAGCACTCAGACATTAATTGAGTCCATTGTACTACACTTGGATTCCCTTTTAATTTTCTTTAAATCTACCCGATCTCCGAAGAAATCTGAGTAGATCTTGTGGTGCCAAGGAGCCAAGATGGTCGCTTCTTAACACATCAGTGCCAAAGACCTCAAACCTGATTCGGGCGAAGGCGGGGCAGACACACAGGAAGTGATCCGCCGTCTCATCCTCCTCTTCACAAGCTGGGCAGAGTACACTGTCTGAGATGCCCAACCTTTCCATGTGCTTTGCCCACAGAAAGTGGCCCGTCATTAGTCCAACCAGCCGTCTGCACTCCCCTCTGCCTAATGACAGAAGGGTTTGCAACAGTCGATCGGACATGACAGGTAACATCAGTTTTGTCCATCTGCAGCCTCTCTCAGCCTGCCAAGCTCGCTTGTGGGTAGTAGTTACCCATTTGCTAACCGTGGCCGTGATGGCCGCAGAGGGGAGTGGCAAAGCGGGCTCTGGGCCAAAGAAGTTGGCTTCAGAGCCCATCTTAGCTAAGGAGTCAGAGGTCTCGTTACCCGCGATACCCACGTGTCCCGGGACCCATGTTAGCATCAGGCTGTTATGTCTGCCGACATAGTTCAGCCTGGATTTACAGGACTTCACTACCCCTGATGTGGTCTGAGGGCTATCTAAGGCCATAAGCGCAGCTTGGCTGTCGCTGCAGACACATATAGATCTGCCTCTCCATCGTTTTTCCACAACAAAGTTCATCGCTTCTTGAACTGCATACACCTCCGCTTGCGTTGCTCTTCGCTTGTTTTTTTGAAATTTACCTTCTGACCAAGAAGTTCCGATACTGAGCGGGCTCCAAATGGTTTAATTGCGCGCAAGTTGCTCAAGCTGCTTTAGTAAAAGACGGGAAAACGTTGGATCTTTCTTCTAGCAAGATCCTATGGATCTACACGGCTATGATAAGACCTATTATCACCTATGCATCAGTGGTATGGATGAGTAGACACTTTCTCATGGGAGTCAGGATGACCTTATCGAGACTACAACGCACTGTGGCCATCTGTAGCACCGGAGCTTTTCCGACTACTTCAGGACCAGCATTAGAGGCTATGGTTAGTCTACCACAACTTGAAGGCCATCTGCAGGCTGAAACACTAAGGGAATTTGTATGGCTCCTGTCCGGCGTTGGATAACAAACTAGGTATGGCCTTCGATCTAACGATACTCGCTGCGTCACTTGACTCCATGCTGTTTAGAGTCGTACTTGACAAGAGATACAGTGTGGTGCGGACGAGGCTCAACTGTAGTCAAACTCAGAAAATGAGCCCCGCAAACACTGTTGCATTTTCACGGATGGCTCCAGAACCGAGTACGGCTCCGGCTCTGGGGTCTACGTAGAATCATTTTGGCTTTGAACGACATTTATCGAGAGATAAATGGCTACCAATTACCACAGGTGAAGAGCTGTCGCTGTTTCGAAAGAGCCGAGTATTACTGCCACAACTCTACTCTTGGTATTGCGGCTTGCTAAACTTCAACCTGTCCAGAGTAGACCGAGACTTACTCAACAAACATAGATCTTAAATAGAGAGGAACACAGCATAGCCCTAACTACATATCTCTCTATTTCCAGTCACATTAATATAATCTATGGCAACTCAGTTAATCAAGCTTCAGTCACAGTACTTGACTTTTTTTTGATTATTTCGGAAATGGTAGCCGGAACCATACCATTTTCGGCCGGAAACTGCCCCAGTTCCATTTTACGTTCTTCTGCTACAGCTACCAGAACAGCCCAGCATACGAGGTAATGTAAAGGCAGATGAGTTTAGAAGAAAGAAGCTTCCCCATACCACTTTCACTGATCTGACAGAAGTTGAGTCCTACTCATTTAACATAACTTTCCCTCTGGTCCCACACCTTCGAGACAGCCTATGCCCTGGCCCTACAATTGGATGAGATAAACAACGACAACTGATTACTTCTCTGCACTGGGCCGGATTTTGTGAACTGCTGCAATAAAAACAGGCTAAGTAATCCGTTTGCATACTGCAACCTATTGATTAGAGCATCCTTCTGGAAAAAAAGCGGACACGAGATGGAAATACATCCAGAGCTGCAACACAGCCAAGTCCATGAGGTTAAAGCGGAACGTGCGGAAATCATAAGAACTACGTAGACTATTGGTATTCTTAAAGGCCGCGTACACATCTATAGGGAGATACAAAAACGATTAGGGGCCTATACAATAACTTTTGCGATAGCTATCATGACGGAAAAGAGTTAGAAAGCATCAGGCATCTACTTTTGGTTTGTAGTGCTTTAGGAAAATGTAAGAATTTTTGGGGGAATAGGTATAGGGATTTTGGATCCATCATATCAAGAGCCACAAGTATCAGCAGCCACTTGAATCTACTCTTGGCAAAACTCTATTCAAGTACAAGTTATACTTCTACCTGGTGCAGGTATCCTGCACGACACTAACCACCTATTCACATGCCAACATAAACCGGCGCATCTGATATCCTACTCCCTTTGGAGCTAATCCGCCGAAACAGCACATTTTCTGGGCCTACCGTTAGATGAGATAGATGACCAGTGTGTTTACACAGTCCTAGTAAGGCTTGCTAAACTGCTACGAACTCTTTACTTCTTCTTCTTGATTGGCCCGCCAGTCGTTTCTTTCTCGTACTAACCGGCGCCAAACACACCAAGTGAAGCCAAGTCTTTCTCCACCTGATCTTTCCAACGCGGAGGAGGCCTTCCTCTTCTTCTGCTACCACCAGCTGGGACCGCATCGAATAATTTTAGAGTCGAAGCGTTTGTATTTATTCGGACGACATGACTCAGCCAACGCAGCCACCGGATTTTTATTCGCTGCGTTATATTTATGTCATCGTAAAGCTCATACAGCTCATTGCCCCATTGCCTCGCGGTCACCAATGCGCAAAGGACCAAAAATCTTCCGCAGAACTTTTCTCTCAAACACTCCTTATCAGGTATTGTTATCGTCCCAGGTTCTGTGCCATACATTAGGACGGGCATGATGAGAGCCTTGCAGAGTGTTAGTTAGGTTCATCGAGAGAGGACTTTACTGCTCAATTGGCTACTTAGTCCAAAGTAGCACTTGTTGGTAAGAAGGGAAATCTCTCTTGGATTTCAAGGCTGACATTGCTAACGGCATGAAGGGGGCATTCTAATGTGGAGGCATGAGTTTCGCCCGGTTTTTGAAGGGCTGTACAAAGGAAGCAGAAACAATTTTGTCATCCTTTTTTTATCATTTGTTTATTGACTATTAATTATTACATTAAAAACTAACCAAATCAAAATTAAAATTAACAAAATTATGGGCAGTCAAAATAGGGGGTGCAAAAAAAGGAGGGTGTCCTGGCTTGCATGATTCCAACCCTGCTGGTGATCTGAAAAATGAAAGCTAAACGGATTCTTAATTATTATACATGCCGCAATCGAATGAGCGGTGGACAAGATAAACAAATTTTTTTTCACAATATGGCGATTGAAAAACATATTTTTTTTTGCATATTTTTTCAACAATTCCGATTTTTTCAAATTGCTAAATGAAAAGTTATAGTTTTGAGCTAGGGTGGGTCGTCCAAAGAAGTAATGTATAAAGAACAGGTTCCCTAAATTTGAAGTAAATCGGTCAGAACTCGAGATATCCTTACCGCCAGCTCAAAAAAAGTAGTTTTCAAAAAAACGCGTTCAAAGTTTTCAGATAAGACGTATCGGAACCGATACAATGACACCAAAAAGGCTATAACTCATGAAATAATAGGCATTTTAGGGGTTTGGGGTAGTCAGGGGCCCGAAAAATTATGATTTTCAAAATTTTTTTTTAAACTGTCCAATGTCACCAAAAAGTTTCGACTTGACTTTAGCAAAATTCAGGAAATATTTTTCAGATTTTCTAGAAAAAAACCGACAATTAATTGTTTAAAAAAATCGAATTTTTTGGAAAAAAAAATTCTTCGATCAAGTACGAGTTTTTTATGTTTTTCAAAACCAGTATAAATTTTATTTATTATCTACCAAGCGGTTTTCAAGTTACAGTGATCACCAGTTCACAAAACAAAGTTTTGAGAAAACCGCATTTAAAGCTTTGTTATCGGCTCCGGAGCGCCCGAGCGCTTTTTGTTAATTGTTCAATAACTCGAAAAGTATTTGTCGGATTCGTGTAAAATTTTCACACAATATTTTTAAGAAATTATACTTTAAGAAAATGCTACAAAAAATCAATTTTTTTTTTAAATTATGACTACCCCTAACCCCTTAAAAAAATCCTTTTAATGATTCTTAAATGTCTAAACTTAAAAAATGCAAAAAAAATCGATTTTTTTTTAATTCTACACCAAAATCCCCTTAATGCTGATTTCGAGATAAATGAGGTCACTTACAACCTCGAAATCATAACCTTTAACAGGGACGTTTGTTTGATGACAGGAGGTACTTTGTTGTTCGCCACCAGAACCAGTCGCTTTTTTTCTTTATCCAGTTTGAAAAAGGCAGATCCAACAGCTGCTGATACTGCTACCAAAGCTTTACTTCCCGCTCTTTCCTTTGAATTAGTCTACAGTTAATAAATCAACCGATCTAAAATGTGAAATTTATATCAGTACATATTTCTTTAAATAGGTATCATAAATTTTTGTCTTTTTTTTATTGCTAATTTAAATTGCCACAAAAAGGTACACTTTATTAGCGTTTGTCGCTGTAACTTTAATTTAATGTGCTTAACTCTATTAACGTTTTCAGTTTGATGTCCGCGGAAGCCCGTTAAATCACACCTAAGCGCGTTTGTATATACATATAACTATATGTAAGTGTGAGTGTGTGTAAAGTTGAGTGTTTGTGCGCAAGCGTTGTGCTGTGAATGGTGGTCCAGTGGCGGTGATGAATTGACCGGCTGCTGCTAGGCAATGGGTCAGTGACCAGTCAGCACAAATAGACACACACACACACATGCATACACATATAATGTATTTGGCTGCAATAATCGCATCACAGCACCGTCGTCACAGCAGCGAGGCACTGCTTTTAATTGAATTTTACAAAATTTTTCATAAAAGTCGCTTTCCAACTGTGAACTGGCTGACACGCGTGCGCGATTACTGGCCAATAGATTAGGTGCCGGAGTTGTTGCTGCTGCTGCTGCTCTTGTTGTTGTTGTTGTAACAGTAGTTATTGTTGACGCTTGCTGTGCTGGCGCTGCTGGTTGCAAATTTTAAAGCCAACTATTTATTGTTTATTATGCATTAAAGTTTGCATTTTTACAGCAACAACTGCAACAACAACAAGCGCAACCGACGTGTAACATATGGCTACGCGCGCGTACAATTTTAGCTAATGTAATTTGTTAGTGTGATTTTTGATTATTTTTTAATTACTTATTTAGTGATTTTTTGTGGGGATTTAACATTTTTTTTTTATATTTATTTTTTTATTTTTTTTATACATTTTTTATATTTTTACGTTTGTAAAAGTAGTGTGATTTTTGATTATTTTTTAATAACTTATCTACTGATTTTTTGTGGGTTTTTTGGAGTTAAAAAAATTTTTTTTTTTAATTTTGTCTTTTAATTTTTTTGAAATTTTTTTTAATGTTGTTTTTATATATTTTTTACAATCGTATGTTTGTAAAAGTAGTGTAATTTTTGATTATGTTTTAGTTACTTATTTACAGATTTTATGTGGGTTTTTAAATTTTTTTTTATTTTTGTTTTAATTTTTTTATTAATTGTTTTCAACTTAAAAAAAAAAGTTTTTTTTTAAAGTTTTTTTTTTATAATTTTTTTTATATTTTTATGTTTGTAAAAGTAGTGTGATTTTTGAGTATTTTTTAATTACTTATTTAATAATTTTTTGTGGGTTTTTTGGAGTTTTAAAATTTTTTTTTTTACTTTTTTTAATTTTTTTAATGTTGTTTTTATATATTTTTTACAATCTTATGTTTACAAAAGTAGTGTAGTTTTTGATTATTTTTTAATTACTTATTTACAGATTTTTTGTGGGTTAAACAAATTTTTTTTTATTTTATTTTAATATTTATTAAATTTTTTTTTAATTTTGTGAAATTTGTTGTTTTTTTTGTAATTTTTTTAATTGTTTTTTTTTTTTTAATTTTTTTAATTGTTTTTTTTTTTTTAATTTTTTTAATTGTTTTTTTTTTTTTTAATTTTTTTAAATCTTTGTACAATATGTTTTTTTTTTTAATATAGTTTTTATGTTCGTAATTTTTTTTTGTGTTTTTTTTTACATTTTTTTCATATTTTCATTTATGTGATTTTTTTGCAAAATTTGGAATACAAATTCGTTGAAATTATTACAATGCTCTGACATGGTAGAGTTTTAAAAAGCCACTTTTCGCCTTCCATTGTTGCTGCTTTATTTGCGGAAATAATCAATTCGGTCCGAGTGTTCGAAAGGAGTTGCAATACGATGCGCGCTAGCTTTGTGTAATTTTTATGATTTTCAAAGATTTGTTTTTTTTGCTGTTTTGTGCCGGAAATAAGGTTTAAGCTTTTGATCGTAAATTAGTTTTTGGCGGGCAATAGCTAGGTATTTTTATTTTCCTTATTTTTTTTTTTGGCAACTTTTTGATTTTTTTCGCAAATTTTTTCACTTTTTATTATACTTTTATTTTTTATTACCTGCCTGCATACAAAGTAGTAAATGCGCCAAATATTATTACTGGCCATTGGCAATTTAACTAATTGGTATATTTTATCCTCTCTACATTGGCGTTTTCCTTCCGTCTACGAAGTTAATTATCTGACTTACAAGTAAGCCTGGTTATTTATCGCAACTTTTTCTTCCTCTTCTTTTCATTGCAGTTGATGCAGATACCAACACCGTAAATGCATCATAACCTACGCTTTGCTTGACTGAAAGCAAAAACCACAACAACAACAAAAAAAAAGCAAAGCGGAACAGGAACAATGTAATACCTTCAGCATGACTTAACGAAAGTCGAAACTAAAAGTGGAAGTGCGAAGGCCGGCTGAGCGGATGAAAGGAGCCATCATCGTACACAGGCGAGGCAGAAGCCCTATATATGTGGTAAAAATATTGTAAGCAAACCAACGTCAAACGAAATGATATACCACACAGAGCAGGACTAAAGCGCAGGACTTAGATGGAATCCCAATGAAGGTTGTAAATGCGATTGCTTGACTGACGCACAAAAAAACCCGGATCAGACCGCATTATCCGCTACGAAAAGCAAGTAAACAAAAAGCTGAAAAAGAAAAGGGAGAAAAAAAAAACGAACCTAACTCTGAGTATGAAAAATAAAAAATAATTTAGAAAAAGAAAAATCGTCAACCAACAACCCCAAAAACGAAAAACTTTAAATTACCATTTTTAAGCGCAAATGCAAGCACAAAGGGGGACATTTTGAGAACGAGCGCATCAACCGCATGTTGTCAACTGTCCAAAATCAGCAACAAGAAGGAAACAAAAAACAAAAAAAAAAAAAAGAAACGGCAAACAACACAAATAACACAAACATTGCCATTCCCACCATTACTAAATACTATAATCAACCTAATTTTGTTGCTGCTGCGTCGTCGTCGTCTTCGTCGTCGCCGAGGTCGCAGTTGCAATCGCCAACCACCTCATCCATCGTCCAACGTACAACAACGTCGTAATAATACCATAGTAGTGACATTAAGACAGTGACCACCAGAGTTACGCTCGCAACGAAAAAGTAGAGAGTACAACAATACAACAACAATATAAATAAAATATAAAGAAAAACAAAAACAAGAAATTTAAGAAAATTGTATAGCCGCATTTGCCGAAAAAATGTTGCAAGACACCAATAGTACCGCCATACAGCCAAAAGTCGTTGTAATTCGACGACGTCCGAATCAAGGTTTCGGTTTTACGCTGCGTCATTTCATTGCCTACCCACCGGAAGATGATCCCTCTTGGCCACAGGTAAGCGTTAAAGTACACAACGCAAACAAAAGCTACTCTTTCTTGCATACATACATACAAATATACTTACATACCAATATACATACATACATACATACTTACACACATATATGGGTATTAAATTTATTTGTGCGATGGACAGTTGAATTGAATACGGCGCATAGTCTGTAGGTATGTGTGAAAAAATGGTTAGGGAGGGCGTGATGAATGTTCGTTCTGATGGTGTTCGCTGTTTTTTACATTAAATTTTTGTAAGCGCAGTTGGTAAAAAAATTTAAATTACCTTTTTTACCACTTTTCTGTCGATTAGACATTTAATGCTAGCAGGTCACAAAAACAAAAATTACAAAAAAATAGAAGAAAAAAAAATAACCAAATACAAAACCAAAAAAAAAAAATAAAAAAGAAAAAAAAATACAAAAAAAAAACACAAAAATAATTAAAAAAAAATACAAAAAAAGAAAATTTATCGTTTCATAACTACGAGGTGTCGCAAAGATAATCTTCCATTTTTTTCTTTTTAATTTTTTTGACTAATTAAAAAACTAAAGATTTTGAGTGTTGGAAATCTTTTTTTGGAGTTCTGTTCGCTGTTTGTTTTTACATAAAATTTGTGTAAGTACAGTTTAAAAAAAACTTACTTTAACTGTTTTCTACCACTTTTCTGTCGATTAGACTTTTAATGCTGGCACAAAAAAAACCAAACCAAAAAAGTTAAAAGAAAAAATAAGGGGGAAAAAGTGAAATACGAAAAAAATGTATGGTTATCGTTTCATAACTACGAGGTGGCGCAAAATTAATCATCTAATTTTTTGAAGTGAAAACTTCTTTAGAATCGTTGGGAGTGATTTGGGAAAAAGTGAAACGAAAAAAGCGACCAACTTGGCTACGAATATTACATATAAACGTAGCGACGAACTAAATAACTTTTAAGCCAGCACCGACAGTATGGCGCGATAGCCGAGCGGCTAGCAATGTGAGCTTCCGATCCAAAATTCTTGGTTCGAATCACAAGAAATAATCGAATCAAGATCCTCCATCGGAGGACGACAAATCTTAAACTGATTTTTGGAAATGGGCGGAGTGTTTTAGGAGCTTGCTCCGCCTCTACCACGGGTTGGTCCGGTATTGCAGTACCGCCGGGATTTCGGCCTTGAATAAATACAAGAAGAAATATACAAATACATTTAGCTTTGGTGGGAAGAGACATAAATTTTTATATGAATACAAGTAGACGAAAATGGAAGAAATTTGTAAGTCTGTTTCTTCGGTCCGTTTGGGTATTTTTTTTGACAACATCGAAACCAAAGCATTTGTATCATATTTTATCTATCATAAGCCACTCGTATCATTTGTTGAAATTGAAAACATTGAGGATGAATAATGATAAAATGAAGAAAATAAAATATGAACTATATAGCAATATTATAATGAACCCATAATTATCCCGCTCCTAATGCTGCTTTCGTCTTATTCTCTCTCAGTTTGTTTTACGGAAGGTTTCACTTCTATCGAGTCTAACCGTTAGACTGGTATTTTTTTTTTTGAATTTTTTTGACTAATTAAAAAAAACAAAGTGATTGTAAGTGCTGGAAATCTTTATTTGGGCTTTTGTTCGTTGTTTTTTGTTTTTTACATAAAATTTTTGTAAGTACAGTTTTAAAAAATAATTACTTTCACGTTTTTTTTACAACTTTTCTGTCAATTAGACATTTGATGCCACCAAGTCACCCACAAAAAAAAAGTATGGTAATTGTTTTACAACTATGAGGGGGCGCAAAATTAATCATCCTTTTTTTTTTTTTTTGACTAAAAAAACGATTTTGAGTGTTGGAAAGCTTTGTTTGGACCTTCATGCGCTCCATTACATTAACCCTTTATATGACTTATACGGTACGTTCCGGACTTTAAAATGTATGCCATACAAGGTGGCACAATATTAATCAAGCGCCTGTAAAATTCACAACTGTCAAATATGATAGACGTGCGACACCATTTGCAAAAATCAAAAATTTTCCGATAGGGTAATTAATTTTGCACCATCTTGTATATCAACATCATATCACCATACATGTTCGGGGTGAACCATTGCTTCCGTTACATTTCACCTTCACGTCACTCAGTCATCAGCATTTCATTTGATATCAGATATGTCCATAGCTCCAAAGTCGCCTTTAATGTCATCTCTCCATCGTTTTCTCGGTCGGCCTCTTCTTCTGTTACCTTGTATTGTTTTGGCCTTATCTCACGAATGGCTTGTTCGATATCCGCCTCAAGGATCTAAATCATTAATGGATTGTTCACATAACATCAGTCTATCGCGACGCTGCACCATAAAAGTCAAACAGCCTCAAATCGCAGCTCCAAGGTGGTCAATTGGCATCACCGGGATGGCTGAGACGTCACGATTACCGAACTTGGAGCGCAATCATTTCAAATATGTTTAAGTCGTATCTCAGACCAGGTGTCTACTTCGGAGACATTTCCTCGCACATATCTCGATGGCATGTGTTTCTGCCTAAAATATTTTGGGGGAAAAACTTATTGGAATCGATTTTTTGAATTTAGGCCCATTGACTCCCGCCTCTGATCTACCATATTTTAATTTCAACCCAAGCTTCACAGCTGATAGAATTATTTTTCCAGGCGGTAAGTGCATTAGTAAGAACTTGGAAGAGAAATCCTGAAGAGAATGGACTTGGGAGATAATGTATCAACCCAATAAGGAACAGGAGCATGTCGAAAATCTTCTTAGTGCTTTAGATGTCCTTTCATATAAACAATAATAGGATTTACGTGAAGATTGCCTTTTAACATTTTGGCGCCTACATTTCAGTTATGTGTTTGGCCGAGCTCCTCCTCCTATTTGTGGCGTGCGTTTTGATGTTGTGCTACAAATGGACAAACCTACAGTTTTATGCCGACTCTGAAAGGCAAACGGGTTTTTATAAGGAGCGTTTTGATGGCAGAAATACACGCGGAGGTTAGCCACTGCCTGCCGAGGAGCGATCACTATTAAAAAAAAACGTTTGCTGTTTCGTTCACGGCGATTCGAACCTAAGTACTCCCGAATGGTAGTCATGCGCCAATGCTTTCGGCTACGGCGGACTTGGTCATAAATATGGAAGCATAGTTTAGCCACTAATTCCGGTTCAACCTTCTGTGGGTTTTGATCTACTCAGCCAACATCCTTAGACCTTTAACTTGTCGCTCAGTGTAATTGAGAATTTGTAAAACAAAAGATATTGCACTCCTCTGTTTTACAGCTTTACAACTCCCAGGTTCATGAGCCATAGTTTTAAATACCTCAGGAACTTTTATCAATCTCTCCCTTCAGCAAGAAGACAGACGTTTGGTCTACAGTTATTCGCATTTATATACTTTTTCTTTTTTTTTTACTGTTTTCCTCTGATTTTGTTTGGCTTAAAAGTTTGCCTTTCTTTTATGTTGAGTATTCTCGCTTTTGTTTTTGCCATGCTTCGTTGATTGCCACTTTAAATAACAACACACACACGTTCAACAGCAACAACAGCAACAACAAAAACTAAAGTGATAGCAATAAAATAAAAACGAACGTTACGGTCACCGCCACTTTTTCGCCATTTCTGCAACAACCATTTTTACAACATTCATTATAAACACATCTGAAAATAAATAAAAGTAAAAAATAAATAAAAACAAAAAATAAACCTAACAATATATTTTTTTTTCGTCGCCCCCTCCCTCAACTTTTGAGTTATTAGTGTTGTTTTTTTTTGCACACTTTCTCACACTTAACCATCAAATAACTCATTCACTCGCTCATTTTTCTGCTTTTATTTTTTTCTCTTTCGCATGCGATGACGCTGATTTCCACTTCAACTCCAATTGTGACTCTCGCCGCTCGATTTTTTCGGTCTTGTGGTGGTGTTGACTTTGTTGGCTCACTTCGACTGGCTCTTTGTATGGTTGGATTGTTGGTGGCTGTTTTGCCGTTTTGCGCTGACTTGCTGACTAACTAACCGACTGGCTTCGGCGTGTGTAGGAAGCATCTGATCCGTACCACCACCAAGTGAAAGCTATGGAAACCATTTTCATAAAAGAAGTTCAAACGAACGGACCTGCTCACTATGCCAACCTGCAGACGGGCGATCGCGTTCTAATGGTGAACAACACACCCATCGCCGGACTTGCATACAGTACAATCGTGTCGATGATCAAGCAAACGCCTTCAGTGTTGACGTTGCATGTAGTGCCCAAGGAATGCGATGTACTACAGATGGTAAGTGTTGTTTGAGCCATTCATTCATTCATTCATAAATGACAAATTATTAATAACCATATCTCTCTCTGCCTATTTCCACATTTCCATTTCCACACGGATTGCAGCATTACACCAGCATTGCGCATACACCAGAAACTAATCGTCTTGCCACAGCGCCTCGACCCATACCATCGCCTGTAACTGTGGGCAATGGTAATGCAGCTGGCGCATTAATACCAATCACATCAGCTGCGGCTGCAACTACAACAAAATCATTTTCACACCAACATCAATTGATCTCATATCCACCGTTGAGCGGTGGTGGTGGTGGTGGTGGTACTGGTGGTAGTGGGGTTGGCACCGGAGGAAAGGCGAGTCGTTCGGGCAGTATTACAAGCTCTGGTAGCAGTAGCTTCCGTCCCACAGTAGTGGGGAGTGGTGAATTTATCGATATGCCATCGCAGGCACTGCACCAGCACAGCGGACGGTTGCTGTTACGGGACGATGGCGGCGGAGGATTTGTGGCGCGGTAAGCGGTGCAATTAAATATTTGCTTATTATTTTATGGAAAGTGTGGTTGAAATGATAATTATGCAACTCAGCGTATCTAATTTTTGTGCGCCTGCAATAGAGTAAAAAAAAAGAGTATACATTTGAAAGAGTTGATATTTTTTAAAATATATTGTAACGGAAAAAGTCGAATTCGTTTGGTTGCACGTACAAGATTGAGTACTGGAAATCAGTAGTTCAGAAGTTTGTACGTTTTACTTTCAAGGGAAGAGACAATCATGCACCTGCTGTGCCATTGTCTTGCTCGATCCAGACGGAGATTTACTATTCTAGGCAGATAATTTTTTAACGAATTGGAAGATCTCAGTTCTTTAGAAATAGGAGATATTATAAAATTTTTGAAAAGCACACACTGGTTTTAGTAGAAATAGGAAAAGCTCCCCACGCGGCATCACTATGGGCTATGATCCTGAGTGTGTCCGACAGGACAACCGCTTCAACGTAACCTAACCTAACCTACTTTGTTTTGAAGGGATATAGAATAATAATTATGAAATCTAAAAAATGTTAATTGACTTTTTACTGAGTCTTCCTGAGCTAAATTTTCAGAAGTGATGCATCGCTTATCGTCACCAACTCGTGGCTCTGCGGCAAATATAGTGGCGACCAGTGATATTTATGATCTCATGCATGTAAATGTCAATATTTTAAATGAAAAATGTATCAAATGCGAAATTACGAAAAATGTATTAACATATTTTTGGATTGCGAATGTATCCAAATTGCGGTTTTTAAAATGTTCGTTCTGGTCGTAGTCCCGTTTGAAGCGAAAATCACAGAAGAGTCAAAGGCAGGTTTTGATTTTTATATACATACTTTCGCCAAAGTTCATTTATTGTTGCTTGAACAACGTGCAACACTCCGTTTAAACTTCAGGAGCCTACTGCTGAAGTGATAGTCCTCAGACGGATATGTCGGGTGTTTTTTTTTAGCTGCATGAGAGCTGTTGGTATCGATAACTATGGCTTGACAGCTGAGAATGGTGTGGAATCAGGGCAGAATGCTTAATTGAGGGCGGCATTTGTTCGCCTTGTCTGTAGAAATTAAGTGGCATTGTGGATTTTTTGAAGGGCTTGCCATAACAAGGCCTCCGACACCCAATATCCCTACCCGCTGCTTGCCCGCGATCGCTTATTTGCAAATAAATACGTACTTATTAATTTCTAAAATGTGTGCAACTTATGCGAAGAAGACGGGGTTCGTTAAAACACCTCCTTTGACACTGTCCTGCTCTAAGCAGAACTCTTTACAACTGCCTGGGATAGGTATACTTTTCATCTCTGAAGGATATTGCGGACAAAAGTTTAAACTGTTTATTAAAACTGGCCAAAACACCTATCATGGGCTATGTTTAACACGACACCAACAACACTGGTAACACTACGGACCTTTGTGGCCCATGTGAGATCTATGCAGATCAGCCACATAAGCCTCACTTCTTTTTTATATCCTTGTTCATTCCGCTCGGGAGCATAGGGCCTCTACAAGACTCTTCCATCGCACACGGTTCTGTGCTGTTGTTTTTACGCCGTCCCGTGTGATGCCGGCATCTGCTAGTTCGTGCAACATCGAACTTCACCAAGTGATCTTCGGCCCACTGCTACATCTGCTCCTTTGCGCGTTCCATACCCGCGATACCTGACCTACTCTATTCATATCTGAAGGCCGTATCACCATCCGAAAGCTGTGACCTGTTCGGTAGCCCGCAGCTCAGTTTCCGCGGTACCGGACACTATGTGCCCAGTGATCGGTAATTAATCATCAGCATCATTTTCATGACAGAAATACTAGTGGAGATTTGTCATTGCCTGCCGGGTATAGCAGAAATGAACAAAAATTGTATGAAATTAAAAAGAAACTCGTAATAATGAACGTAATTTCTTTGTCTCTCTTATTGTTTTTGTAGCAGTAACTTTGCCCTGTCAGTGTAGTGTAATCACCGGTCGTCTTCGTCTAGCTCATCTAACGGTAGGCCCGGGAAATTTGCTGTTTCGACAGGTTGGGTCCAGAGGGAGAGGGGTGTTAGATGAGTGGGTTGAATGGGGCTTGCGAAAAGGTGGTTAGTGTCGTGCGGGGTGTCTTCACATATCGGACATATGTTTAGTATGCCGGAGTCGATTCTGGTCAGTTAGGAGTTTAACCTGCTACAGTATCCAGAACCTAATTGTGGAAAGGTTACGTGGAACTCTCGGGAAAGTTCGAGCTCTTCGTCTGCGGTGGGGGGTGGTTGGATTCCGATGGCGGCATTCGGTGGTCGGGAGCTTAAGAAGGTGATAAGAGTCTCCCGATGAATGTCGTTAATTGTCTGTATGTACACTGTCCGATCCAGTAATTGTCGGTCTGTTTTGTCCTGGATCTCGTCCGCGTAGTTAAGGAGGTGCCTCTTGACATGCCTTGGAGGTGGCTCAGGCTCAAGTAGATGTCTGCATTTGGCTATCTTATTCGAGAGGCTAAGTTGCCAAATTTCGTTTGCTAAACTTGCCCAGGTAGAAGACATGTCCATACCGTCAGATAAAGTCGATCCATTGTACTAACAGTTTATACATAAATAAAGGCGGATTTTTCAAGTCGATGAACTGTTGTGATATTGTGGCCTTCAATCTGCCATTAAAATATCCATATACTAATTCGGTTTTTTTTTCGATGACTAATTCATGACCCACCTGGATGAGAGTTAGAAGTTGCTTGCTTCAAATCTAATTAAAAATAACGAAAAATCTTTCTTTTATGAAGAGATATGCCTCAATACCAGTTTTGTATGCTTCGTCGTCAAAAAAAAAATTAAAAATTCTAAAATTATAAATTTCAGAGCTTGGATATTCGAAACGTGATAACTAGTTTTTGGTTAATATATATTAATTAAATTCAGTTACCTCTCAGCATATTACGTAGCTAAGTACTTAAATTCGCAATATAACTAATAATAATACCGCAGTCATTATAATCTCACAAACAAGTCAGCTGAACGAGTAAGTCAAGGCACTTTACTGACGTCAGTGAGAACGTAACCGCTTGATTATTGTTGGTGGTAGTTGACTGACTGATTGTCTGCCCGACTGCCAGACATTATGAATTTCATTCATGTGTTATCTAATGTAGTAATTTTTTCGCTACTGCAATTGCTCCGCTTATCATAAGAGGAATAGTAACTATTTTGGCAGAGATAATATCAGCACACACGCATACAGGCATACTTAGATACAGGCTTCGCTTTAGTGTGTTTTGTATTTTTGGGTTTAAAATTTAACACACAAAATTTTCCGTTTTGACTTTTGTAAAATTTCACGTTGTTCCCACCCTGTTTGTACCTACTCATATGTATGTGTATGTACTCGTATATCTCTTGTCTGCATTCTTCTTCATTTAATTCAATTATCTGCAGCTCTGGAATACTGATCGAAATCGTTCTAGCTGGTTATTATGACGCTCATATCGCATTTGTTATGGAAATGAAAACAAAAAATTGTGCCAATAGTTATGCACATTTGTGAGTGTGTGTATATACACCCAGCAGGGAATCTTACTAGTCACTACTAAAGAGTTTCTAGTGAAACATTCGAAACATGAATAGTTGGTGTAGCCTATATTTTTCGTATGAGTGTATAGTAGATTAGATTTATTGGAGGTTTGCACTTTGACCTGATGGTCTTTTGTACCCTATTATTAAGGTGAAAATTCATTATCTGGCATACAAATTTCATTGTTTATTTAGCACAGTTGGTTAGTTATGTACCGCTTTGTTCGATAAGTCGCTGTAATTTAATAGATAATTCTACGAAAATTCTATAATATAACCACAAAGGATGCCTATCTCGTAGAAAAACCCGTCGCTTTTGACAAAAATTAGTCGAAAAACAGTCGAATTTCACGAATGAATTTTTCAAGAGAAAAATCATGCCCCATAGAGAGGAACTGGTGGTAATCACTTGGAGCCAAGTTCGCACTATGGAAGATGGATGCGTAAGAACCAACCAACCAAGCATTAGGAGCTTGCAGTCGCCTGGCTTGCGTTTTCGTTTTTATCGAACAAAAAACCATACAATTTGGTGTACTTTCGTAATGGATTTCGTTTTACTAAACTTTCAACTGCGGTATCATCCCTTATATGTTAATTCTAAGCCATTGTTGAATTCGAATAAATATATAAAATGGCGGCTGCTGTGCGTGACTACCATTCGGAAGTTCACACTTTCGAATCTTCGAATGTTTTCTAATAGCGGTCGCCCCTTGGCAGGCAATGGCAAACTTCCCAGGGAACCTCATTTATTGGGTTGTCCGGGAAGAAATTGCTCATATGATTTTTTTGAAAGAAAGTAAATACATTTTTATTAAAACTTAGAATGAACTGTAATCAATTATATATTTTGTTCGATAACCTTTTGCCATCTTTCCGGCAAATTCATTGTTCCGCGCTCATAGAACTTCTGGCCTTTATTTGCAAAAAACTGAACCAAGTGCGATTTTATAGCCTCATCATTGCCGAAAGTTTTACCATTTAGGGAGTTCTGCAAAGACCGAAAGGGCTATATAGTGGATGCATCAAAAGTTCCCAGCCAAGCTCTCTCAGTTTTTGGCGAGTGGCCACAGATGTATGCTATCTAGCGTTGTCCTGATGAAATATGTCACCTTTACGATTGATCAGTTCTGGTCGCTTCTCGTTGATGGTTGTATTCAATTGGCCCAATTGTTGGCAGTAGACAGCCGAGTTAATTGTTTGGTTCCTCTGAAGCAGCTCAAAATATACCACACCCCTCCAGTCCCTCCAAACTGACAACATAATCTTCTTTTGGTGAATATCAGCCTTTGAAGTGGTTTGTGGCGCTTCATCATGCTTGGATCATGATCGTTTTCGATTGACGTTATTGTAAACAATCCATTTTTCATCACCAGTAATAATCCGCTTCAAAATCGGATCGACTTCATTGCGTTTAAGATGCATATCACAAGCGTTGATACGGTTTGTTAAATGAATTTCTTTCAATTCATGTGGTACCCAAATATCAAGCTTTTTTACCAGTCCAAGACTCTTTATATGCTCATAAACGGTTGATTTTCGTATATTAAACTTCTGTCCAATCTCACGCAAAGTTACATGACGAACCAATTCGGTTAAAGCCTTGATAACGTCTTCATCAACATAACTTGGCCGACCTGAACGTGGCTCATCTTTAAGTGAAAAATTTCCCGAACGACACTGTCTTTCTCTTAAGGTTTTATCACTATACAAATCACGCAAGTTTTTAGTAACCTTCTCTGCGCTTTTTCCTTTATGGAAATAATAAAGTAAAATATGACGAAAATCCTCTTTTGTGGTCTCCATATTAAAATTGACGCCAAACAAACAAATATAAAAAAAAATTACGCGGCAATTACTTTCCGGACAACACAATATTTATTCGCTCAATATAAGCTCATGATTAGTCCCATCTGCACACCGGACTATTCCGTAAGATAATTGAAAAAGTATCTACCTAGAAAACTTCCACAGATTCTTGCAAAGTCTGAGCAGTTGCAAAGGAAGTGCTTAACTGTTTCTTCCTCATCTCTACAACTTCTACAATATTCATGGGGGAAAACTCATAGAATGCCTGCCAAATAGCCCATGACTGGTTATTCAAGCCATGACATTTGCGATATCCTCTCTTCAAAGGCTAAGCAGTTCTATTGGCTTTTTTTTATTTATTTGCGGTCCCAGTAGCCTAACTGTTACGCATGTGCCTTCATCTCTCCAATACTCCATAGCCAACCCTATCGCCTAGCTTGGAACCATCTCTATAGAAATTTAATTCCCCCTTTCTCCATGGCCTTGGTGTCGCCCACTCTCGTCTTGACGGTATGCTCCTCTTGAAGACTCTGCCGAAGTTGAGTCTAAGAATAGAGTAGTTATAAGATATACTCGCGATTTAAAAAGATCTTCTTTTATGATACTCAATTAAATCTCGCCAGTCCATTTACAACATTAAATGTTATTCGTTCTACAAAGTATATGAATCTGTTTCTTCTAATAACATATGTAAGCAGTCATATAAGACATGTGTTCTGATATTTCCTCCACCCTCCCATAACACCTACTGTTCGTTTCTTCAGAGATTTCCATCTTAAAAAGGTGATATCTCAACTTAGATTTAGATTTATTGGAGGTTAGCACTTCGACCTCATGGCCTTTTGTGCCCTCTACCCATCACAGTACTTCATGGATCTCAGATCAGATCCAGTATTTTTTTTATTAAACTTAAGATACAAGCTGGGTTGTACTGAGCGCATGTGCCTTTTTTTCCGGCTGCAGATGGCCGAGATGTTTCAACCATCTCCGCGCTAAAGCGCTGCATTCAAGCAGAAGGTGCATTAGAGTCTCCTGGGTTTGGTCACAGAAACGTCAAGAGTCAGTGGACCCTATCCCGATCATGTGTAAATGACTACGCAGTCTACAATGACCTGTGAGAATTCTCGTAAGCATTATCAGTTTATCCTTGAGGAGAGTGATGATATTTTTAAACCTCTTTTGGTTGTACCCACTCAGTAAGGATTTCGTCTGTCGTAGACCCATAGTTTCATGCAAGCTAATCTTCCCTATATTTAGCTCTTTACTGTTGAGGGGGAAAGGATATTCGCATAATGGGCAGAGATGATATATTTATGATCAGGTCACCTCTTAGCCATCTAATCCCCATGGACAACATTCGTTGTGCATCGTTTAGTCAGCGCATTTAGAAGAGCTTTACATTCAATTGCTAGACACTTTGGGGGCAGTATTATTGCACTGTAGTGGTTTTATGGCAGCTTTACTGTCAAGCTTGGACTTCCGTACAACCCCATTGCAGAAGCTGTGTTGATTCAGCAGAGAAAGCGACTGTTGAACACTTTCTCTGCAAATGTCCGGGTGTAGCGGCTAGGCGCTTGTGGTTCCTTTGCGCGTTTTTCGGGGATAGCCTAAGGCAATTCTCCATCCTAGATCCCTCTCTCTCTCTCCTCTACATCAGCAGCACTAGATGGCTGCAGATGGTTTTTCTTAGTTTATGTATTGAAATTTTTCGCACGTAGTGGTTTACATTATGATATCAAAATAGCAGTCTTGTGCTACTTGTAGTGTACCCGTGGCACTCTTGACATCAAACCTACCTACCTACTGTCAAAAATGAATGCAGGCTTGCGCTTCCCCGGACGTTAACGTTGCTATAAATCCCGATTTCCTCAAAAAAAAAGCTTAATACATCATCATCATCATAAATTCCTAGAGTTTCTCTGTGGAATATAGGGCCCCGTGGTTGTGCACAATTTCTTTCATGCCATTTTGTGACTGAATGCAATCCGACGTAATATTTGTTGTGCTTTCCCAAAGGCATCTGAGGGTACAAATTTCAATTGCGAAGACTTCCGACTTAGGTATAATATGTGTCCATTAGCCGACTGTCTTGGAATCTAGATCCGAATACACCTATCCTAGTACACCAAAGCTGAGATTCTACGCCAATTGAGGGCACTTTTGTTCTGTGCATAAGAGTCCTTTTCAGGAGTTATAGTCTTATAGAACTTGCTGAAGCTCAAAATCGATAGCCTTCTTACCACCTCGTCTCAGCGCTGCCATCTACTTAGCGGTGATTCGTAAGAAGTGCAGTTTTTTGAGTTCACTCCACGGCTCTTCAGCGTTTCGACACTTCAGCGAGATGGTCCGCTATTTGTGAAATTATATCAGTGTTGGACCACAGATTTGTTTCTTTAGCTCACTTACTCGTATTCCCTGCAGGGTATGCCTTATACAACTACAATATAATGAGACAAGAGTCAGGCAGTTTGCGCCGCAACAGAAACTTGAATAGCAACAGCGCCAATTTAACCCCAGTAAACGCCACGTTTAGCCCCATCATTAACGTCATTATTAACGCCGCGCTCTTTACAATCATCATTTTTATAAGCATAACACAGTAAATAACAATAACAAAAACAACAACACGATTACCCGCAATTACCGCATCAGAGCCCAGAGCCTGCGAGCCTCTTGTTGTTCCTCATTCCATTCCATTGCGACGCCGTCGAAATGAGATGAAAAATGCGCTGTTGAGGGTCTGAGATGATTTCATCAAGCTTATTTAATTCGCCATGTCTGCATGTTTGTCATTCTTTTGCATTGCAAAAATTATTATTATCATTTAATGTTTTGTTGTTGTTGCGATTTTTGTTGTTGCGATTTTTGTTTTTAATTTTTTCCATTTATATTTTCGTTTGCATTATTTTTATGTGTTAATTGCACTATTTTCGCCATGCCATCGTGCAAGCGTGAGTAGATTTAAATTGTAAATGAGTAATTGTGTTGTTGTGGTTGCTAAATATAAAATTTTTGAAAATTAAAATTGCAATCTATTTGAATTATATATTGCTGGTTTGATATAAATTATCTTGAATTATTGCATTTTATTTCTATTTTTACGGTTTTATTTTGTTTATCTTTAATTGCATTTTCTGTGCAAATTTTTTCTTCTCGAGATAAGCCGCTGCTGTGATAAACTCTTGCAAGAGAGCAGGATTGTGCAAGCATGTGATATTTTATAATACATATTTGCATATATGTACGTGTATGTCAATATTTATATTTAATAAAAAATTATAAATATTACTGCCCCACATGACAATCGCAAGTCTCGCAAGTCTCGCAATGACCTTGCCCTTGATTAAGTTCAAGTTTTCAGCGCAAGTGTAGGTGGATGATTTCCGCTCAATAAATATATAAGTACTTATACGCACGTATATACAGGGTGGGCCATAGAACATTGCAGTTTTTCTATTCTAAATGGAGGTTTGGTGGATGAAGCTTTGGTGAAGCAAAGGCAAAAAAGTTGGAAAGTAAAAAATGTACAAGTAAAGAAGTAAGTTTTGCGAGTTCATTTTCGAATTTCCGCTTACTATACCAACAACGAATAACCAGTGACTATATTGACAGTACTTCGTTTGAGGACATTAGAAAAATCATTCGATTACGGAATAAGTTCGTAGCGTTTTTACCGAAGACTTTTATTTAAACAAAAACTATAATTATATCAATAAGTTAATCAGTTATATATTCGCCATTGCTGTTTACAACCTCTTCCCAAGTCTCAACCAATTTGTTGATGCCGTTCCGCCAAAAATCGCCTGGTGTCTTAGAAGTTGTTGAGCCAGTTTTTAAGGACCTCTTTGTTATCGCAGGTAACGGCCTTCATTGAATTCCGAAAAAAATTATATCTTTATTGTAGTTTGACAGTATTCAGTAGAGCTGCAAAACTATCGATGGTTGCAACATTCAATAGTTTCGATGGTTTGGCAACAAATATTCAATAGTATCGATAGTACTATCGAAAATATTTTCAAATTCAAAAACTTAATAAACGCATACTTAACAATAAAAATTAACATTTTAATAAACATTTCATATGTTTCATATGTTTAACATAATTAGATCCTTCATGGACATAGTAAATCAAAACAAATTTGAATAAAATTAAAATTAAGGATCAGTCTTCTGCCAAGATCCGAGAATTGTGACTAAGAAAAAGGAGCATGTCCACATGCTTAGCTTTTAAGGCAGCTCTTCGTTCCGTTATAATTTGTCCAGCTTTGCTGAACAATCGCTCCGACTCTGTCGATGAAGCAGGAATGCAAAAATATTTCGTAGTAAGGTCTTTTATACTATTTTCGTTATGCTGTAAATACGGAAACATTAAACATTTTTGAAGAATTTTTGTTAAGCTACATACCTGCCAATATTTGAGGGGATCAACATCGCCCAAGGAGTGATGTTTCCCAATATATTGTTGTAAATCAATTATTGCATCGGAGCGCTTGGTCCTAGTCAAATTTTGTATGTTGATTTTTACAAATTCATAAAGAGGATGTCGTGTTGGTTTTGGTTGATCAATTGGTGTTGGTGGCTCTGAGGTGGGAGCTGAAGACTTGCTCAGATGAATAAGTTCTTCAATTAAAAGTTTTTCAGCATTTTTGGCATTGTATTGCGAACAGAAACCTTGTTTTTTAAACCTTGGATCAAGCAATGTAGAAATGCTAGTTACTGTGCGATCTTCGTACTTGTACAACCTTTTGATTACGCAATCAATTAAAAATTCGTTTACTTTAAGGCCAACTTTGGTAAGAAGATTTTTTGTGCTATTTTCCAAGTTGTTTAAGAGGCCACAAGTAACTGGAATAACTAGTGATACTGTGACTTTAGAATTCGATGACACTTCTTTGGAAGCAATGTCAAAGGGAGAAAGTATTTGTGACAAGTCTTTTAATATGTTGATTTCGTCAGCTGTGAGAGGCTGTGACGCTTTCGACAAACTTAGAAGTGTTATATTGATTGCTTCATGTGTTTTTAAGACTCTTTCAATCATTAGGAATGCACTGTTCCATCTGGTGGCAACTTCCTGTATTAGACTATATTTAGTTTCCGTCAATTGAGAATCTTTAAATTTCTTGTAAGCAATCGTGCTACTTTTAAAAAACGCGACAATGGACTTGCATTTTTTAAGTAATTCTTTTGTGCAATCCAGCTTAAGGCAATCTTGCACCACCAAATTAAGTGAGTGTGCATAGCAGGGTAAATTCCTTTTTTTAAGCAGCTCACACGCTTTGATCATTGAGCTTGCATTATCGGTCACAATTGCAGTTATTTTATCAAAAATTCCCCATTCGTTGCAAACAGCCTGCAGGGTATCTGCTATATTCTTAGCAGTATGATTTGTTTCATCAATTAGCTTATTTGTTGATAAAACAGCAGAGTGAAGATAGTAACTATCTGTAATAAACGAGCATGTGACTGTCATATAAGATTCATTTGCCAGGGACGTCCACATATCAGTTGTGATGGCACAGTGATTTATTTTGCTGAGCAAATTTTTTAATTTAGGTTTCTGCTCATCAAATAAATTTGTCATCATGACATTAGAGAGGGTAGTCCGCGACGGTAGTTTGTAGCGTGGGTCGAATAGTTTGATAAAGTCGCGAAACTCAGGATCCTCAACTATAGAAAAAGGTTGCATGCTTTGAGCTACAAATTTTATGAGTCCTAAATCAAGCTCTTGTTTGCGCTTTGACGTAGATTCATATGTTGTGTTTAAATATGTATCTATTTTACCAGAAGTGATTGGCAAATCGTTAACACGCTGACCGGGATGCGCACGCTTCAGGTGGTCAAATAAATTTGAGGTATTTCCGCTCGTCTTATACATTTTGCCGCAAGAGCGACACTTTGCCGACATACCGTTGCTTATTTTTTCGAAATGGCCCCACACCGATGATCTTCCGACTCGCTGCCTTTTTGCTAGCTGGTTGTCCTCCTCAATTGCCTCAATGCTGCTGTCTTGTCCATCTTAACAAAGCACATGCATACATAACATAAATTAGTTACTTGCGTTGCTGAGCTGGAACTTACCCTGTGAGTTTTTCAAGAGAGATTTGTCCATCCTTCCGCCACCAACACCAACGAAAATTTACCTACAAATAAACACTTATTTTAATATTTAATTACCTTTTACATATAAATGTATTTCTTACCAAAATTTGCTGCCGACCTGCAAAGTTGCGCCAAAACAAGTGATGTGCAATGTATGGTAATGCCACTATCGATAGTGAACAATAACCATCGATAGCGACGCAAAAATATAAAAATTCGATATATCGATATTGCCATCGATAGTTTTACAGCTCTAGTATTCAGGTATGATCTGTTAAAAAAATGGAAAGAGAACCTCCAATCTGATTACCCTTTAGAAAGCTTTAGAAGCCTTTCCATATCGATGAGTTGTGTTTTTGCTTACGTTCGCCGCTTTATATAGAATTAGGCAAAGAAACTTAACCTTATTAGCAAAGCTTTGGTGGACGCGTTTTAGGTTCGAGGGAGTGATCGACGTCATCTTGTATCCACTCTACTCGAGTTGACGCTTCATCCGCAGCGTTTGTACGATCTTGACACATCCTTTGCATCAAGTGAAAAAGTGCTTGCGGAAACCTGCCTAGCGGTTGGTGTAAATTTTTTCGACTTCTAAATTTGTTTCTTCTTCTTTCGCTTAAACTAGAGAGATTCAGTTCAAGCTCAGATCATGAGTGAGGACTAGCGATACTCATATCGGTTTTTTTTTAATAGCTCAATTGAAAAAATTGCCTGTGATAAGAGTACTATGAGAGTATTTATTGCACATCAGTTCTCAACTTGCTTAGTTGATTAGTCATCTATCTTCCAATCACCCATGACATCTACCCAAGAGCCATATATCTTCTGGATAATCTGTTTTGTCGAGCTGGATCATTTTTCTTCTCAGTCCAAAGAAGAGCAAGTCAAGTTTGAAAACCCAGCTCTAAATTAGTGTAATTTCTTATTCGGCCATCGCCATCTCGTAGTTTGTTCTTGAGGGTTTAGTAGATGTAAAAACTGAATGCTTGATTTAAGTTACCGCTTGATGATTTACAGCAATAGCGAGCTGGGCATGAATACTCTCTGCTATCTATTACTAATTTGTTGTTTTTATAAATACTGCAAATTTTCTCAGTTGCGCTCGTTCTCATATTTAAGTAGTTTTTTCTGTATTTTTTAATTGTAAACAGCCTGTGAATTGATTGCAGGAAACACTTTCACACGGCAACTAAAATCGACGCACGCATACACACACATACATAGGTGTAGATGCATAGCAGATACTATTCTAGCCTTTGCGCACACTTCAAACCCAAACAAGCAGCTGACATATCCGCCGTCATTGTCATAACTTAAATAAAGTTTTCACAAAGCAACACTACATACGAACAAGTGCACACACACACAGCACATACATACATACACTTGCATTCATTCTCACCAATAGTAAGAGTCCGCATAGAAGTTTGGACTTTTTACACAAACTTTGCTGGCTTTTATAATTTTGATTTTAAAAAGTTGTTTTTTTGTTGTTCTGTGCAAATGCTTTGTTTGTGATCTGTGCTACAGACATACAAACATATAATATGCATTGTTGCAATTGAATAGTGAAAATTGTCGTTAAGTGTCATTGTGTAAATCGCAAAGCTGTGAGTCCGAGGGCGGCGCATTGTTCGCAGACTTTGCTGTCAACAGTCCGTCAGCAATGATGTTGATTTGATTAAAGTTGAATGGCGGCGAGAACAAGTTGGTTTGTGTATTTTTTATTTATTTTTATTATTTTTTTATTATTTTTGTTTTTTATAAAACCTCATATGTGAATTAGTAACAATAGTTTATATAAATCAATGATGTGACAACGCGATAAGTGGTAACAGCTGAGCTTTGTTAGCGATTTTTTGATGGATTGCCGGCTACTCTGCGAGGCGAGAAATGTTGTGTTTCCACATATTTTTTTTTATATATACATGGAATTTCTAAATATATTCCGGTACAAAATATTACCGTTAACTTAATATGAAGATACCACAACTCGCGTATTTAAGTTACTTACAGGAGAAGAAAAGAAATGAATGGAAATTTGGTCCAAAATAAGTATAATTTTTTTAAGTGTTTTTTTTTCAATGCTTGTTTTATCGTTATTTCCATAGTAATACAATAAGCTTTTAGTGAAGGTGTATTTATGGTGGAGGTTATACTTGTACAACCCGCGAAAATATAGTAACTCTATATTTTGACTAGTTTTGACTATTTAAGTATTTATTTTTGAATTAAACCTTTTTGTTTGAATGAATGTCATTTTCATTGAAGTTTCAAATTTTGTACAGGATTAGTAAACAATCCGCAAACTTCCATTAAAATTTCGAATAATTTTTTAAAAAAATTTTGGTTTGGCTACTGAGTTTCAACTATTTATTTATAAATTTTTTAATTATACTTAAACTTTATTTATAAAAATAAATTATTTCTAAAATAAAGGCCATAGTTTAAAATTTTGTGCAAGATTAAATAAATTCGAAAAAATGTCATTAAAATTTAAAAAAAATTTGTTAAGAAAAAATTTTTTCTTATCAGAAATACAAAACAAAAATAAAACAACAATCGAAAACAACAATTACAAAAATCGAAAAAATGTCATTAAAATTTCCATAAGCTAAAAGAAAAATTTTAAAGAAACAAATAAAAAATAAAATTAAATAAAATAAAAAAATTAAATAAAATAAAAAAATTAAATAAAATAAAAAAATTAAATAAAATAAAAAAATAAAATAAAATAAAATAAAATAAAAAAAAAAAATAAAAAATAAAATAAAATAAAAAAAAAAAAATAAAACAAAAAAAAAATAAAATTAAAAAAAAATAAAATAAAAAAAAAATTAAAAAAAACAATAAAATTAAAAAAAATAAAATAAAATAAAAAAAAAATTAAAAAAGAAAACAAAAATTTTTGGTAGAAATAAAAAAAAATTTTAGGCAGAAAAAAAAAAAAAAATATTACGCAAAAAAATAAAATAAAAAATTATTACGCAAAAAAAAAAAATTAAAAAAAATAAAATGAAATAAAAAAAAATAAAATAAAAAACAATAACATTAAAAAAATAAAATTAAAAAAAAAAATAAAATAAAAAAAAAAATAAAATTAAAAAATAAAATTAAAAAATAAAATTAAAAAAATAAAATAAGAAAAAATTAAAAAAGAAAACAAAAAGTTTGGTAGAAATAAAAAAAATGTTTGGCAGAAATAAAAAAAAAATTATTACGCAGGTTTTAAAATATAAAAATAATCTATTCTTAAATAAAGGCCATTTTAATTCCAGGCTTCAAATTTTATACAAGATTAAAAAAATGCAAAAAAATGTCATTAAAATTTCCAAAAATTTTATCAGAATTACAAAAAAAAAATGGTTACGCAGTTTTAGAAATTATAAAAATATAATCATTCTATAATAAAAACCATAATAAACCGAGTTTCAAACTAGAGGTGCCAAACTATCGATGGTGGGCGCCATCGATTGTGGACGATAGTAATTTTCAAACCATCGATGGTGGTCGATAGTACCATCGATAGTGGTCGATAGTCGCAATAAAAAACAGTGATTGAAAATCATTGAAATTTGTAAGAAAAAATAAATAATTTGATTTTAATTCATAAGGAACACTTTAAAACAACTATATATTTTCACAAGAGTGAGTGATTTACATTTGGAAAAAAGAGTAAGAGTACAGGCTATGGGTCTTTTCTGCCAAAATATTGAACTTATAACAAGGTATATGCAAAATTTTCTTGAACTTGTTTCAATTTTTCGTTCGCAATTGAACTTTTCTTAAAGTATTTTACAATATTTTTACATTTTGCAAACAAAGCTTTTGTGACATCGTTGTGATTGAGATTCAAGCCACCTTGGACTACCAAATTAACTGTATGAGCAAAGCATGGCAGATTTTGGATTTTTAAAATTTCACATGCTTTCAGCATTGAGCTTGCATTGTCAGTTATAATGCAGACAGTTTTTTCAAATATATGTCAAGATGTTAATATATCTTTTAAAGTGTCTGCAATATTTTGTGACGAGTGATTTGTAGTATCGATCAGTTTTTTGGTTCCTAGATGTCCACATATCGCAAGTGATAGCAATGTTCGAAACCTGCTCCAAAAGTGTTGACAATTTTACCGTCGTTTTTTTAAACAAATTGGTCAAGCTTGTAATGTGGATCTAAGGCTGTAATTAATTTTATAAATCCTTTGTCCTTCTCTGTCCTAAAGGGCTGAATATCCTCAGCAACCATCTCTGCTACGAGTTCATCTAAGTCCTTTTTACGCTTGAAGTTTGCATCATACAACACAGCCCTTTTTAGGTATGACTCCACTGACCGCATGCTTGACCTGCAGCTGCTGCTGAAAGACGCAATGTTCTCGTCTTGTACAACATCTTCAGCAACTTGTGTATCAGGAGCATTTCTGTCCAAATTCAGGTGAAACCGTTTAAGGTGATCATGCAGGTTCGATGTGTTGCCACTGGTTTTATACTCCTTGGCGCAACTAAGGCATTTGGCAAATTTCTTATCAACATATCTTTTAAAATAATTCCACACATCCGAAATTTTACTTTTCTTTTTTTGTGCAGGCTTCTCCAACACAAAATTTGTTTCGCTGTCGCTGCTGTTGCAATCGCAACTTGCTGCAGCAGAACTGCGTCCTAAAATTAGACAAAAGTGTTCTAAGCATTGTTACTAATCCAAGCGATCCATTTATATATTTTTACGAATTGTTATTTTAAACACTTTACAACTTTACACTTTTTAATATTTGTACACAAGCGACGCTACAAATAAAAAAGCGCGAATATTTGCTTGGTGATGTGTAAATCGCTCTTTTGACGATACTATCGTCCACTATCGAGACTTTGAACCATCGATAGTTCAGTAGCTCGATAGTGCCCTACCATCGATAGTGACGATAGTGCCATGGATAGTTTGGCACCTCTATTTCAAACATTGTACAAGATTATTAAAAATTTCTCAAATTTTCATAACAATTTCATCAAAAAAAAAAAAAATTTGGTGCGCAGTTTTATAAAATATAAAAATAATCCATTCTATAAGAAAGGCCATATTAATTCAGGTTTCAAATTTTATACAAGATTAAAAAAATGCGAAAAAAAGTTATTAAAATTTCCAAACTTTTTATCTGAATTACAAAAAAACAAAAAAAAAACAAAAAATTGGTATGCAGTTTTATAAAGTATAAAAATATAATTCATTCTAAACTAAAGGCCATATTAATTTAAGTTTCAAACATTGTGCAAGATTAATAAAATCAGTTTATTATAATTTAAAAAAAATTTATCAAAATTAAAAAAGAATTTGGGTACTCAGTTCTTTAAACTATAAAAATATAAAAAGAGAATCCATTCCATAATAAAAACCATATTAATTAAAGTTTCAAACATTGCACAAGATTACTAAAAATTCCTTAAGTTTTCATAAAAATTTTAAAATGCTTTATCAAAATTAAAAAAAAAAAACAAAAAAAAAATTGGTATGCAGTTTTATAAAATATAAAAACATTATTTATTATACACTAAAGGTCATATCAATTCAAGTTTCAAGCATTGTACAATATTAATAAAAATTTCTCAAATTTTCATTACAGTTTCCAAAATTTTTTCATCAGAATTAAACAAAAAATCTGGGTGCGCAGTTTTATAGTCCATTGAATTTTAGCACAATAAAAAGCTAGTTTGAAATGACTCATGGCGCTCGTTGATTTTTGACAAATTTTTTCAGAGTATTTTATAATTTTCTTCTGTGGCAGTGTTGCCTATTTTCTTCATACAAAACGACACTTGCGTCGATTTCTTATGAATATGCAATGAACAATGAATGTGCAACACTGTCAACAAAAAATTATAAAATACCAACGGGATTTTCGAGCAACTTTAAACTTGCACTTTATTATATTGAAATTTAATAAACTATCAAAGTGCGTGCCACATTTTTTTCTCGAAATTCAAAATAAAAATCGTGGTACTTCGATGTAAATTTCTTCAACTTTTTTAATGTTTGTAGAATCTTGGATTTTTGAAACTTTGATTTATATGGTTTTTTGTGAGACAGTGAGTGCAAAAAAAAAGCAAAAACAATAAAAAGAAGGAAAATAGTCAACACTGGTCTAAATGCTGAGATGTTATATATATTTTTCGTGGGCTGTACTTGCGCTAACCACTATTAACGATTTCTTCTCACATACGCATCGTGGGAAAATTTAAAAATTTAAAAAAATAAAAAAATGAAATTTTTTTGTTGTAAAATACAGTTCATACTACAACAAAAACCATATAACGCAAAGCTTCAATTTAAATTTTTTTTTCAAATTTAAACATTTTTCAAATTCTAAGTTTTTTTAATTTAATTTTTTTTTTCAAATTTTCAAGTTTTAAATTTTTTTGTTGTAAAATACAGTTCATACTACAACAAAAACCATATAACGCAAAGCTTCAATTTAAATTTTTTTTTTCAAATTTAAACATTTTTCAAATTCTAAGTTTTTTTTAATTTAATTTTTTTTTTCAAATTTTCAAGTTTTAAGAATTTTTATCAAATTTTAAGAATTTTTATCAAATTTTCAAAATTTTTCTTCAAGTTATTTAAATTTTATAAAATGTTTAACAAACAGGTTAAACAAAATGAACCGGAGGAGCTCCTGCCAAGCTCTCGAAAATCCGGGCGGTTCGCAAAGATTTACCAAGTGTCTATATAGTACTGCACCAGAAGCAACTAGAATGTCTTCAAAAATAAGAAATATTTGCCTTTGGACTTGAGAAGAAAGGGAACACGAGCAGGGCTTTGAGTTCCAAAAATGCAAACAGAAAATATTTGAAAAAAATTGGCAAGTGTGAAAAAAACCATTTGTGTAGTGAAAGGGGAAAATCGAGGTGGAAAGTGTTAAGGTAACGATATGTAAACTCAAATACATTCCAAAAATTCTCTTATGCGCCAAAATTGTAGGATAATTTAATGTTTGCTTAGCGAAAATCAGCGCGCGCATGCGCTTTCATTAAGTTTTACGTAAAACATTTCACGCTCTTTTGTTATTACATTTGTCATGGTGGGATTTGCGAAAAAAAAAATATTGTTTCATAATTTTACCTTTAAAATTGCACATTGCATCAAAATTTCCTTACTTTCCTCTGACTGACTGACTAACTGAGCGACTCTGGTTGCGTCAGTTTTATAATTCAGCGTGGAATATGTATACAAAATTTTACATACTCGGCTCCCACTGCTCCTCTGCACCATTGTTTTTGTTTTGTATAACGTTAATTTTACTTGCATACATACATAGACACTCGTACATACATACAAACGTTAGATTTTATCATTGCAATTGTGCGCACGCGCGCACACATAATTTTGTAATTAAGCGCGGGTGGAATATCAGCGCCGCGACCAAATCTTTTAGCGCGCACACACCATTTCCACATTTCTCCCGCCTTCAATGCGCATGCGCTTTTATGCCCGCTGCACGTAATCGCCTCTCTAAGTATGTTACACTACTACATAGGCAGTGTGAGCGTGCGCGTGTGTGTATCCATATGGGCCAACCAGCCAGGCTGTCTGCTGCTGCCTTGTCTGCCTACATGGCTTGTGTTTGTTGTTGCATTTATTTTCTCGGCTTTATTACTTACCGCTTCTAAGTACTTTGGCTGGCAGCCAGCGTTTCTTCATCAAGCCGTGACTTATGAATTCATCAATTTCGCAATTTTCACGTCCAATGTGGTGTTTTTGCTGAAATTATTTTATGAATATAGTTTTTATTTTTTTATTGCTGCTAATCCCACTCACTGCTGCCGCTACCATATTTTGTGCGGTACTTTGGAAATGTCTGGAGAAAGTGTATCCACTTAGTGAATGTTTTTGTTTTTGTGTTTGATCCGCTTTCAATTTCATATTTTGCCCTTTGATTAAATATAAAAATAAATAAAAAATATTCGTATATTTACAAGGTGGCACAAAATTAGTATCCAATTTTGCTAAAAAATGATTTTGAGTGATGTAAATCTTTATTTTGAAATTTACATGTTTGCCTGTTTTACATTGTTTCAAGTAAGCAGAGCTAAATTCGGTCAAAAAAGGCTTTATATGAAAAAATAAATACTCAAAGTAAAAAAGTTAAAAAAATCAAAAAACTTTTGAGCGAATTCAAACTTTTACTTTAGTATACTAAAAGTTTACTTTACTTCATACCCAGAAGGAGTGTTTTGTAAAAAAGAAAAGTAGTCAATATGACTGCATAAAAGCATGCCTAAGCCTCTTAATTTCCATAAAAATATAAAAAAATGGCCATGATTAAAAAAAAATTTGAAAAAGAGAGACTTCGTTGGGTCACAATTGAGAGCAAAAGTATATGAATATGCTGCTTTAGATGGCAATGTATGCTAAAAACTTTAATTATCATTCAAACGAAACGAATTTGAAGTCAAAATCGGTTGAATATAACTTGAGTTGTGCTACCCACCTGTTGCTTTGGAAACAACCCTTCGAGGAAAACGCTTTTGAATATTAAACAAACATTTTTCCAGCCTTTACAAATTTTTGGCTGGTACTGTGTGTGAGTGTGCGTAACATTTCTATTTCTTAAAAATTGTATCCAAAATTCAAAAATGGAAAAGTAAAATAATTAGTTTTTTTGTATATTCTTCTTTAAGCCTTTTCAGATATTTCAAATTTTTTTATTATATAACTAAAGTCTTTGCGTTTGGTTGTTTAAAATAAGCAGAAATTACTGATCCCTCGAAACTCTTAATTTTTGAAAACAAATATCTATTAATCTGAATTTGTAGAGTAGTTAAGAGTTTTGGAGTCACAGTTGTGCAGAAGAGCCATCACTGCAACACGTGCATTGTCGGAGCAAATAAACGTATTTACCTTTTCCTTCCATTCCATTCCATTTTTCGGCAATTTCTTTCGGTTCTTCCAGAAGTGCTGTTCTATATACAGTGGCGGCAAAAGCAACAGGAACGCCAAAAAAAGAAAAATGTTTAGGAAATGTTTTTTTGTTTTTGTAGTTAAATTTTTTGTTAAAGTTAATTAATTTTTTTTTCATTTGTTCTCATTTTTGTTTTTAATATTTGTATATCTTCATTTTGAAAATTTTTGGAACTAGTTTTATTTAACCCTTTCGGTACATCTTTTTATTGCGCCATCCAAAAAATCCAAATTTTTGTCTGAGTATTTATTTTAGGACCAATAACAATACAAATAATTTTTTTTTTTTTTTTTTGTTAAGTGATTTTTTTTTAATGTTGCCATATGGCAACAAATGTTGTGTATTCGTTTCAATTGCAAATAAACTTCTTCTGCAATCCAATGCAAGTTAACACCTTACGAGAAATTTGTTGCCATATGGCAACAGGCTTAGTTTTAAAAACTAGCACAGCTTTTAAAGCTGCTAGCAAAAAAATATTTATATGCCAAATGACAGATTGAACATTTTTCTATATATTTTATTCAAAAATTGTTGAAAACATTTGCCCAAAATGCCTCAAAAATCTAAAAATGCAAAATACAAATTTCAGAGTGAAGTGCTATATGCCAGAAGGCTTTCTTTAAAAATGTTGTTTTACCGATATATAATGGGCGGTTATTATTTATTTTATTTATGTTTAACCATTAAACTTCAATTTTTGAAAATATGTAACAAAAAAGTTGATATTTTTTACAAGAGAGTGTTGACGGCCTTTTAAAGTTTACTGTTGCCATATGGCAACAATATCGCGAAAGGGTTAATTAATTTTTTTATTATTTTATATATTTTTCTTTATATTTTTTTTTTGAATTCTTTTTTTAATTTTTTTTATATTTTTGTAAATATTTTGTTATATTTTTTTTTCTTATATAAATATATATTTTTTTCTGTTTTTGTTATTTTTCTTAAGTTTTTTATTTTTTTTTGACTATTTTTATTTCTTTAGTTTTAAATAATTTTTTTTATAGTTTTGAACTATTTTTATTTCCTTATTTTTTTAATTTTCTGTTTTTGGTTTTTTTAGAACTATTTATATATTAAAAAAAAATTAAAAAACAAAAAAAACAAATATTAAAAAAAAAGTAAAAATAATTTTTGTAAAACTAAAAATAAAAAATAAAAATAAAAGTTCGAAAAAACATTAAAAAAATATAAAAAAATTAGAAGAAAGAAACATTAAAAATAATATACATATTTATATTTTTGAATGTTCCTTTATAGATACATATTTTTGATTTTTTTTTATATTTTTCTTAATTTTTTTCTTGAATTTTTTGTAATGTTTTTAGTTTTTTAAGTTAATTTTTTTAATTTTTCGTTTTTGCCATATATTTTATTTCTGTAATATTTTTAATTTTTTTTTTAGTTTTTTTTTTAATATTTGATTTTTAAGTTTGTTCGAAAAAAGCCTTTTCAACATTCGGTATTTCATGACCAGGGTTTCGGATCAAACACTGACTGCCGAATGGTATTCACGCACCAACGCATTTGGACTAGGGCGTCCGCCATTTAGTTCACACTACAACAAATACCACATAACTCAAAGTTTCAAACTTTGTACAAAATTAAAAAAAAAAAGTGAAAAAAAATCATACAAAATTTTCAAACGTTTGAGTCCCAATTTTTAGAAAAAAACTGCGTGTGCGTTATGCAGCTCATTTAGTTTTAGCATAATATTGTGGAAGTTTTAAGTGGTTTGTTTTCGGTCGATCTTGACCTTTTGCTTCGTAGTTGCGTGTTCCCAAATCCATAAGAATGAGATAGTTTTCCACTGCGTCTATCCATCGGTTCCTCGGTCTGCCTTTGGCCTTTAGGCCCATTTGCTTTTCTGTCATGGCTTTCTTCACGGCACAGCCAGCAGGCATACGGGGAAGAATACTATATTACAATCGTAATTTTTGGATATTTTGTTTTTGTTGTAAAAAAAAAATTGAGCATTCGTTGTATCGAAGAAAATACATAACACCGCCATCAAAAAAAGTTATAAAAAGCAAGTGCGAAGTTTGAGCCACTTAAAACTTGCATAATATTATTCTAAAATTGCATGGGCTACAAAACTGCATATCGAGGATTTTTCTTCAGCTTTTGACTAAAAAGTTTACAATTTTTTTTAAATAAAAAAAAATTAGTTTTTTTTTACATTTTGATGAAATTTTTTGAAAATTTTCTAAAATTAATTAATTAAAAAAATGTTTGTTTTCTTCTTTTTTTAATTTTTTTTCTAATTTTGTGCAAAGTTAGAAACTTCGAGATATGTGTTTTTTGGTTGTGATACAAACTTTATTTTTTATAAAAGCCAAAAAAGAAAAAATCACATAAATAGTCACATATTTTTCAATATTTCACGCTACTTTAATTTCGACCACCACTGTACTGTTATGTGTATTCTAGCTGTTTTTTTTTGCCTAGCGTTGAGGGTGGCCACTTTTTCGTGAGTATTGTAATTATGAGGTTATCTGCGATGGTAGTTATGGAATTCCTTTCCGCTTTTTGCGCTTTCTATTATGTGTTAATAACATTATTGTGCTATTTGTAGCTATGTATGTGTTGGTATGTACACTTGTTATTGTTATTTTTGTTGAATTTTACAGTAGACGCGTCCAATTCACATTCAAACTTGTCGGTCGGGTGTGTTCTCGCTGGCAGTATTTGTTCTGCTCCTCGTCAGTCAGTGGTGCCACCATACTTGCATACATCCATCCATCCTCAGTTGGGCACTCAGATATTTTGCCCACAATGTTGTTTTTTTTTTGTGCGATTATCAGTGCTTTTGCGCATTGTTGTAGCTATTCAACTACATATAAATAAAGGCTTTTATGTTTCAGAAATGATTTTTTTATTAATTTTTTTTTATATATTTTTGTTTCTTTTTTTAATTTTTTTTTTTTATTTTTTTTTATTTTTTTATTTCTTTTATTATTTTTTGTGTTTTTCTTTATTTATATGTTTTTTTAATTTTTTTTAACATTATTTTCTACTTGAAGAGCCCCACTTGTCGTGGTCATTGCTGCAAAGCACCCTCGTCAAATTCGCCTCCTCTTCTGCTACTTGTATTTGTAGCGTTTCGCCTTTTTTAATATTTGCATACTTACATACATACACACGCACATTAAATTTCATTTCCCACATTTCATTTCATTATTTATTAATTTCATATTTTATTGCGCTTTTATGATACTCATCGCACTCATAACTTCTTCAGCTATTCATGTATCAATTCCTTTTTCGTCATTCTATTATAGGCGCTATCTTAGTTGTTTTTGTTGTTGCTTGTCTGAGTTGTCATTCAGCAATGCTATGATTGATGCGGTGATACTAAAGTTGTTCAACATGTGCATACATTTACAAATTCCCCATACATACATACATACATACAAACAGATACACTTGTACACTTGTAGCCGATTTTTGCTAGCCTCTTCTGCGGCTTGAGCTTCAGGCTATGCTGTGCTATGTAGGATAGCGGCATACACTTGACAAAATCGAATCGTACAGTGGGCCGAAATCACATGCGGTTTGTGTGGGCTGATATTCATGTTTATCTTGGATTTGCATGAACCAAAAATTTATGTGTTCCCTTGTATGTTGTGCGTGTGTGTTAGGTTGGTTTGAATGTGTGTGAAATGGCGACGGTTGATCTCAGTTACCAGTGTGTGATATGCGTGCATTTTTGCCTTTTATGGTCATATGTAAATCGTTTATGCAAATAAAACGAAATGAAAACTGCAAAAAAAAAAAATAATAATAAAATAAAAATAAATAAAATGAAGTGAGATCGCGTTGTGATCGATGTTGAAATCGAATGGGTTTGCATAAATTATAAAGGCAGGCAACTTTTTAATTTCGTTGTCATTGCTAGCCCAGCGTGAGAACACCTTAAAAAATGTGCAAAAATTGTTATTGATAAAGAAATATGCGTGACGCATAGTCAACGTTACGAAAGTAGCAGAGTACACTTGGTAACCCCAACAGTGTTGCCAAATTTGTTTCAGGAAAATGCTAAAGATGTAGAAATAAAAGGCTGAAAAGGCCAAATCAAAATTTTTGAAAACTAAAACAATAAATAAATAAAGAAACTTACCTAGAATAATGTTAAAAAAAAAAAAAAACAACAACAACAACAAAAAACAGAAAAAAAGAAAAAAAATTTATTTTTAAACTCATTTTATTTTATTTGAATAAAAATGCCATTTTATGTGATTTTTATAAATTTAACTTAACTTTTAAACTTTTAAACATTATTATATTATTTTCTTTCGTTTCAATATTTTTCGTTTAATTTTATTTGTTTTTTATGTTTAATTCTTTTTTAATTGGTTTTATTTTATTTTATTTCACCTTATTGTATTTTATTTTAGCATAAAGTTCTTTAATTTTTTATTTGAATATATTTTTTAATTTCAATTCATTTTATTTTACATTTTTATTTAATTTCACTTCATTTTAAGTTTTTTAAGTTTTTTATTTAAATTTATATTATTTTATATATTTTTTAAATTTAAGTTTATATTATAAAAGTATTTATATAATATATTTTTTAATTTTTCACTTTATTTAATTTGCTTAATTTTATTTCACTTTTCTTAATTTTATTTTATTTAATTTCCTTTGTTCAAGTGTTTTGAGTTCTTAAAGTTTTTTTTATTTAATTTTATATATTTTTTAAATTTAATTTTGTTTTATTTTATTTCATTTAATTTTGGTTTAAGGTTTTTAAATTTTTTACTTAAATTTATTTTATAAATAAAATATATAATTTTTTAATTTTTAATTTGTTCCATTTTATTTCAAGTTTTTAAGTTTTTTATCTTTTATTTTGTATTTAAATTTCTTTTATTTTATTTTACTTTATTTATAGTATTTTATTTTATTTCATTTTGTTTATTTTATTTTAAGTTTTTAGGTTTTTTTATTAAAGTTTGTTTTATTTTATTTTATTTTACTTTATTTATTCTTTTTTATATTTTTCATTAAATTTAATTTCTTTTCATTCATCTTTAAGTTTTTCAAATGTTTTATTTAAATTTGTTTTATTTTATATACTTTTTGATTTCTTATTTTAGTTGGTTTTATTTTATTTCATTTTATTTTAAGTTTCCAAGTTTCTTATTTTATTTTCATTCATTTTATTTTATTTCTTTAGAAATTTTTTTCAGTTTTCGGTATAGCAACAAAAAAAAATCGAAAAACTACGTTATAGGGATTGAAAAATTTTCTGAGAAAGCAAAAATTATATATTAAACTTTTTAAAATTACTGAAAAATCGAAAAAATAAGTCCTAATAAAAAAATCGGTAAAGCAACAAAAGGTATACGCTGGAGTTTACAAACAAACAAAATCGAAAAATTTTGTAGTATTGTTTTTTTTTTAATACTCAGTGAAAATCGAAAAGATACGCACTAAGAATTCGAAAATTTTCATGAAAAAGCAAAAGCTATGTATTAAACTTCTTAAAACTATTGAGAAAATGGAAAATTATGTTGTAATATTTTTGAAAATTTTAAAGTTTCTTAGTTTTTTTGAGAAAACTTTGTTTTCTTACATATTTTTTTGTTTATTTTTTTAATTTTTTTTAATATTCAGATAAAATCGGAAAATTGGAATATTTTCAAAAGCAAAAATTATGTACTAAATTTTCATCGGTGGAAAATCTAAAAATGTAGCACTAAAATTTGGAAAGCTTTTGGGTGAAAATTAGCACTAAGTATTGAAAAGTGTACAGTAAACATATACAAGTTACGTACAGAAGTTGGTAAAATTCGAAAAGTTGTGTACTAAAAATTTTAACCTATCGATAAATTATACAATAGTATGTATTTTTTAAAGTTTAAGTGTTTTTTAGGTGTACTTTTTCAGTTTTGGGAAAATCAGCAAAAGTTATGTGCTAAATTTTTTAAAGTGTATTCGAAAAAGTGGGAAACTATCGACCGTATTTCTTTTATTTTTTGGGCTTTTTAAATAATTTTTAATCGAGAAGAATGCACTGAACTTTTAGATTTTAGTAGGGAATCGAAATGTGTGTTCTAAATTTTTTTAAATTTTTGGTAAAAATTTTGTACTAAATTCTTTTTTTTTTCAAGAAAAGCTGAAAAGTTATTCTAATTTTTTCACTTATTTGTTTTTAGTTGGGAACCGAAATGTGTGTTCTTAATTTTTTTTTAATTTTTGGTAAAAAGTATGTATTAAATTTTGTTATTTTCAAGAAAAGCTGGAAAATAAAAAAATTTGTTTCACTTTTTTCGGTAATTTTAGATTTTAGTAGGGAATCGAAATGTGTGTTCTAAATTTTTTTAAACTTTTGGTAAAAATTATGTACAAAATTTTTTTGTTTGCAAAGAAAAGCTGAAAAATTACTTTAATCCTTTTCACTCTTTCTTCAGTAATTTGTTTTTAGATATTTGGGGAAAAGTGATAAGCACTGAAAATTGGACAATTTTCAAGAAAGTGCAAAAATTTTGTATTACACGTTTGAAAATTATAGGGAAGATGGAAGAATTATGTTTTAATATTTTTTACAGTTTCCAGAGAAAAATGAATGTATGTTAAATTTTTTTTTGTGTTTTCGTTTGTTTTTAATTTTTTTTAATATTCAGGAAAAAGACAAAAATTACTTTCTAAAACTTGGAAAGTTTTGAAAAGCAAAAATTAAAATTTTTGTCAAGTTTTTCAAGTTAAAAATTTTAGCACTGTGCAGGAAACATCTAAAAATTATGTACAGAATTCGTGCAAATTTTAAAAATTGTGTACTAAAAATTTTTACTTATAGATAAATTATTTATTTTTGAATTAAATTTAAATGATAACATTTTTTACAGCTTTCGAGAAACAGAAAACTAAGTTGTTTTGTTTTCCAGACAAATTGGAAACTGTACTTTTAAAGTTATGTTGTACATTTTTTTAAAGTGTATTACAAAAAGTGGAGAACTATCTACTATATTTTTTTAATTTTTGGGGTTTTTTAAATAATTTTTTGATCGAAAAATTATGCACTAAGCTTTTACATTTTGGTAGGGAACCGAAATATGTGTTCTAAATTTGTTTAAATTTTTGGTAAAAATTATATACAAAATTTTTTTGTTTTCAAAAAAAAAAAAAATTGTTCTAATTTTTTGAAGTTTTCTTCAGTGATTTATTTTTAGATATTCGTTGAAAAGTGTTAAGCACTAAACATTTTAAAATTTTCAAGAAAATGCAAAAAAATTGTACTAAACTTTTTAAAACTACCTGGAAAATCTAAAAATAATGTGCCAATATTTTTTATAGTTTCCAGAAAAATAAAAATGTATGTTGTTTATTGTTTTTAATTGTTTGATCATTTTTTTTTTTTTTTTGTATATTAGAGAAAAATTTGAAAAATTGCGTACTAAAAATATCGAAAGTTTTCAAAAGTATGAATTATGTACTGGATTATCGGCGAAAAATCTAAAAATTGAGCGTTTAAAATTGGAAAGTTTTGAAAAGCGAAAATGATGTACTAAATTTTTTAAAATTTTTGGTGAAAAAATTTGCACTAAAAGTTTGAAAGTGTACAGCAAACATCTAAAACTTACCATCTACTGAATTCTGTATTCCGGAAAATTTTAAAAATGTACTAAATATTTTTTAAAGCTTTCGAGAATTATCTAAAAATTATGTGCATACATCCGTATATTCTAAAATTTAGTACAATCGCCTTCACAAGTTTTTGCTCTCATCCACCGCCGACAAGTTCACACCCGCCACACTGTCACACCGTCTTCGGATGTTTCACCACAACTCAACGACGAAACCGCAGTTATTGCAGCCACTTACTTACGTTGACAATTACGTCTAATAACATTATTGTGCTCTTATGTGCATATACTTACCTAGAAAAGCGCGTTGTGATACTGATTTGTGCTATACTCGCTCGTAGTATTGTTGTATCCAGTGTTTATTGCTATTGTTGTTGTTGTTGTTATTATTATTATTATTATTACCGAGTACAAGTACACACTTAATTTTTTGCCATCACTACTCTTATTAAGTTTGTTGTTATTTTAAGCATTGTGCTATAGTAATATACACATACATACATACATACATACGGTGTAGGCGAATATATTTGTATGTGTGTTTTTGTGTATGTAGTACCAATGCAATGCTAAGGCAACGGTAACAGTAGTGCCCCTAAAACCACTTTAGAGTTGCTCCCGCCTCCACCACTGAATTGGGTGGGTGTGCATATGTAGGTGTGTGCATGAGTGTGTGTGTGTTGCCATGGGGTGTTGTGGGACTATAACAATATGTGGCTAGTTGGTATTGTTGTTGTCCAATACCTATACTTGTAGCAGGTTGGGTGACAGTTGCTGGCTGTGACGTTAGTGATGGTTAGGTGGTTGGTGGGTGGGTGGTAGTTAACTAACACTAACACAGACTCAAACACAAACATATGTAGTTATTCGGAAGCTATACTCAATGGTATGTAATTGCATTTGGAGCAGCAGCGGCTTTTATATAGTATTTTCCACCCATATTGGCGGGTCTGACAGTCGTTCGGTCGGTATGTCGGCTGGCCGGTCGGTGATTATGCGCACAATTGAATATTAGGGTGCAGTAAAGCTCTATGAGATATTTACGCTCCACTCGCACTAATATTAATCAATTCGTTCAGTTCAGTTTAGTTAGCGTTGTCGTCGAGGTGCCAACTAAAGTCGATCAACCAACTAACCAACCTGTCAACTAAATGCAGTTGACGCTCGCTTGGATTCATCTTCTAGGTTGATGGTAGGCTGACGGCATTACACTAGCACGCGTACACCGCTCGATCGTCTGACATTGTGTCGCAGAAAAGTAATACTATAATTAAAAAAAAACAAAACAAAAAAATAAGAAAAATAAGAATAAAAAAACCAACTACGGCGTACCTTTTTGCTAGCTGGCGAATCACTGTCTCTGTCTCGGCCTCCGCCGTAAGACTTTTGTTGACATTCGGTCGCGAGGCGTGCGTAGCTGCATTCAAGCTTTAATCCGACTTGCTGTGTGTCTGCTGCTTGAGCTTTCTTAGTACTTCAGTGTCAGGCATTACGTGTACTGGTGCATTGCCAGCAGTTGTTTTCCTACCTGTCGCACGCAATCGCGCCGCACACTGATGTGGCATGCAACACCAAGCCGCGCCAAGCCGCCAGTCTAGTCTAGTCAGGCGTGCGAGCAACACTCGGCTAACAAGCCGCCAAGCTGAGGTGGTTGATTAAGTGGCTGTGTGGCATAACACTTGTGGTAATTTTTAAATGCAAGAAAAATATGCAATACAAAAATGTTTGTGCGCTCAAAAAGTAAAACGAAGTAAAATCGAAAATCCATTGAAAATCCATTGAAAAATTAATTTAAAAAAACAAAGTAAAAAAAAAACTAAACCAAATATTACAATTATCTGTTAAGCAAAATCGGCGTGTGCAAAAATCTTCGCTCCCTCACCCACTCGCTGACCCAACAACTGTCAGTTTGGGAAATTTTTTTCATTCACAAAGTGTTTGTGTGCAAAAATAAATCTGATTGATTTAAAAGTGTAATTAGTTTTCTTTGCGCAATAAAAAGAGTGGCATAACAGACAACAACCCGAATCCGTAAGTTATCGCGTCTTGGCTACCGTGCGAAACATTGTTGTGTCGCTAAATTTTATTACATTCGAAGTGCTAAAAGCTAATACGCTGAAAAGAAATCAGAACCAGCGATCTTAATTACCTCGGTGGTGCAGCTATTAACCACTTCACCATCATCACCAAACTGGCAATTGGCAAGGAGAAGAAGGAGTGCACAAGTCAGCGCCGCCGTAGTGGCCAAACTCAGTGCTACTGGTGTTGAAATTAAGAAAAAGTTTACTCCAGCAGTTGTTGCTATTTGCCGCTGATCGATTGTCACTGATAACTTGGGTTACGCACTACTACATGGCATACTTAATGTCCGCCGTCAACTGATCGCAGTTTCATGCGATTCATTGCAGTTCCATGAGAGAGTGAGTTGCTTTATACATTTGTTTTCTTTTTTATTTAATTTTTTTTTGATTGGTGCGTTTTTTTTATTAGATATAAGTTCGGTTTTAAATGACGGTGATCACCATATCCGAGTGTGATTGTGTCTGGTATATCGATTTTTAGTTCCAAGGGGAAGAGGAGGAGGAAATTCAGTTTAGGTTCCTTAGGTTAAAAGGGGGCTCAAATATGTATAGGGAAGCACCTTTTAAACGATTTAGTGACTTTTTCCTTTTCCCAAAACTTAAATTGCCGCTCCGCGGACGCTGCTTTGTGTCGATAGAGGCCATTAAGGAGAATTCGCTGAAGGAGCTAAAGAAGATCTCTTCAAATGCGTTTAAAAGGTGCGTTGATGACTGGACTAATCGTTGGCATATATGTATTGCTTCGAATAGAGCCTATTTTGAAGACGACAAAATAAATGTTCATCATTAAACAATTATTTTGCGTTTTATTGAACAATTCCCGTTACTTTTTTGACAGCATGTAAACGGAAGCACCTTTAAAACAGTTGTGTATAGGAATCGTTCCTTGTGATACCTTTAACTCTTTGGCGTGCGGTGCCGTGCATTTATGGCAGCCACTCGGTGCATCACAGTTGCTGACGGCGTTTTTATACGGCAGCCCCTTTTTGGTCCACATAGGCTGACGTCGCCAAAAATGGCAAAATATGGTACAGGTGCGCCGTGGAGAAAGGGTTAAAAAACTCTCAAGAGAGGACAAACAAATGTTGAGAAGTGTGGAAAAAACATAAACCGCTGCGTACCGATGAGTAAATTCTGTGGGCAAAAAATTTTTATTTCTTTTTTGTACTGCACTCGGGTTTCCTTTTTAATTTTTTTTTAAATCTACCCAACCTCCATCCGTCTCTTAAAGCCTTCAAAAGTGAACAGAATTGAAAAGTGAACAGAGAGTTAAATTGTACGACGACGTGCCATTCCTGATAGATTGGATTAAATTGAAAATTTTCCTAGGATTTCTCTCTTATATGTATTTATAGAATTTTTGTATAGTTGAGATATCAAGTTGACATTTTTTCCAGAACAGTTTTCTCAATTAAGTTCTAACTTCACAGGCCAGTTTATCGTGGCGGTGAAAGCATTTTTGTTCTCTTAAGCACATATTAAAGGCTTGGACTAATATATTTAAAGGCAGCTGGTATGCTCTTTAAAGGGGAAGGGTACGTTTTACTTTAAAGTGAAGAACAATTGCCTGTCTCGGTTAGTAATTCGTACTCTATTGGCAAGAAGAGAAAGTCGCTCTATTTCGAGATCGCTATCACGAGCACGTTTTTGTTTTAGGTTTTTATTTTATTTTATATTACTTTATTTTATATTTTTTTATTTAGTTTAGATTAGATTTAAATTTTTTTATTTATTTTATTTATATTACTTTTTTTTATTAAATTTTTTTTTTAATTTTTTTTTTAATTTTTTAATTTTTTTTTTTTTAATTTTTTTTTATATTTTATATTTTTTTTATTTTATATTTTTTTATTTAGTTTAGATTAGATTTAGATTTTTTTATTTATTTTATTTATTTTATTTGTATTACTTTTTTTTATTTAATTTTTTTTTTAATTTTTTTTTTAATTTTTTAATTTTTTTTTTTTTAATTTTTTTTTACTTATTTAAGTTTTTTTATTATTATTTATTTTTTATTTATTTTGTACTATTATTTATTATATATTTTATTTTTATATATTATTATTTTTTTTTAATTTCCGCCAGTCTTTCTCTCACATCGGCCCGAGTGTTAGCAATTTCGGTCCCAATATAATATTCTTCTTGAACTTCTCAAATGTCGATGTTGCGCTGCTTCAAATTTTCAAAAGACTTCTTTTCTTGAATTCATTTGAACTTCTAAGGCTATAAGCCCAGATGTTTCCGAAAAGTTCGCCTTGTAAGCTTCAATTCCTGTAGAAGTCTGGCGAATAATTGGCTTAAGCGCTTTTAAAGTTACGTCCACAGACTCGGCATCTCGATGGGAAATTTTTAATAATTTTCTCTCATTTCACACCTCTATTGAGCCACCTATACGAGAGTTTATTTACTTATTTAGTTAATCAAAATTTGACTTTTTTGACTATAATCTCTTCGATTTTCGTGGTTCGAATTTTATTGCTTACAGCTGCTTGAAAGTTGTGTAAAATCAACAAATGGCAAATGGAACGCGACGGAGCGGCCGAGCGCCATTTGTTAATTGTTGAATGACTCGAAAAGTGTTTGTCGGATTCACTTCAAATTTTCACACAATATTTTAAAGATATTATACTTTCAGAAAATGCAAAAAATGAATCCAATTTTTTGAAAATTCTGACTACCCCTAACCCCTTAACTCGTTCCAATTATCGTGCGTTAATTCATTCAAATTTTCCTTGTAGTTTATCAGGACACGAGCGCATCAATACAAATTTTTATGATATTTTTTTCTAGATTACTTAAATCGTTAACTCGTCTCTAAAATTATCTCAAGTGTGGTTAAAATGAATTTACATATTTGTATGATCTTGAAACCTCAAGTCGTTTGTTGAACACCTCAGGTGTAGTGGGACTGAGATTGCGGTTGCTCACATCTATGTACATATATGTTGCTTACGCACACAAACTCATGCACGCACTACGTACTCATATTTGCGTTTCACCTTGTAGTTGGATTTTTATTGCACTTGCCGTTTATTGTTTGTTTATTTGTGTATTTTGATTTGTTCCAACTGAAAAAAAGCAAAACAACACCCAACACACTTAAGACGTACCTATACGTACATGCATACATACAAATGTACATGTGTATACCGCTTCAAAGAAATGGCCACGTGATATCTATTGGATCTGCTTGTTTTGCGGCTATGATCTTGCTTTGCAGCTGTTTACTGATTATTTTATTAACTACAACTTGTCATAAACCGATCAGTGTCGCACTCATCAATCTGCCTATATTTGCGCTACCTCATCAGTCTAATAGCCATTTAATACTTGATTATGTGACAATAATTCATACCATCCTCTGGCGCCTCCGATTTCTATGAGAAGCTCAATTGTTAGTTATTAAATTATATAATACATGCTAGGGTGGGTTGAGGAGTAATTTGCCTAGAGAAAATTGAGTTCAATTAAAAAAGAAATATGCCTCTAACTCAGTAAACTTAAATTTTTCGGTGTGGTACTCAACCTACGAGAGTTCGCAAGCGTAGTGAAATGAGCGAAAATATTATTATTTATTTATTATTTTTTTTTTATGTATTATTTATTTATTTACTTATTATTTACAGTCGACTCTCGTTAATTCGAAATTCGAGGCACTCTTTAATATTACGAATTATCGAGAGTTTGAAACATTAAATGGTTCGAAATTTTTGAGATAAAATAAATAAAACTTCGAATTATCAAGTGTTTTTATTTAACTGCTTTAATTTTATTAATCTTTGAAAAGAACTCAATTATACGAGTTTGTTTCGAAGCACATTGCTGCTGCTCAGACTTTTCTATAATTTTTTTAAGGAGAAAAAGTGCCTGATACGCTGTTTCATCAGTTTCGGTTTTTAAACAAAAGCTTTGTAAGTTATCGAAATAGGCTCTTGCTACCTTAACTGACAAAGGTTCTGATGTATCGTCTTCATCTTCGTTGTTGCTCTTTTTATTCGTATCTGTCGCAGATAAAATTTCGCCACCGGTTAGTGATCCTGAAACAGCAACATCTTCATCCACTTGAACATAGTCAGAAAAACTCACACCGCTTTTCTTCTCATCTCCTTCTACTTTTTCATTTAATTTCTTCTTTTCAGCAATCGTCAAACATTTATACTTTTTAGGACTCATACTTAATACAAATTTTTAATCGGTACGTCAACGAAGCGATTCGTGTGGAAGCGTGCGTAAAAATGTGGTTATATTTTATGCGTAATACGCAAACACGCACAGTAAAGGTATTTTCAGGGGAGTCCCAAAATTCAAAGTTCTTACTACCTCACCAAGAAACTTTGCAAATTTGAATTGTCGAGTGTTTGACTATATGAGTTCGAATTACCGCGTCGTAGCAATGATTTTTTCGTTTTAATTACCGAGTGCATAAGAATGTATGGACATAATTCGAAATATAAAGAGATTTTGTAGGGGACTCATGATAACTTTGAATTAATGAGAGGTTCGAAATATCGCAGGTTTGAATTAACGAGAGTCGACTGTATGTGTTTATTTATTTGGAGATTCGAATTGACCTTTTTACTTTATTTGAATTACCGAACCATATCTTTGTATTCGAAAACAGGGTACAAAATCCGAAAATTCAAACATTAGTTCTTTCCATATGGACTATCCGATTTTCTAGCTCTGTAACCAAACGTGGTAGTATTTTTTGAGATACTCAAAATAGGCATTCATTTCAATTAGGACCTCTTAATTTAGTCAAAATTCCCGAAAATATGGTTGTATTCCTGATTTCAATATTCGAAATGATCTCACATCCCACATCTCTAAAATTGTTTCCAAAATGTTCAACATCAAATAAATTATTAATTTGTTCAATAAAAGTTTTGTTAGGATAAAATATAATTAAAATTAAAAAAATAAGAATGAATCAATAAATAAAAAAAAAACAATTTTTTTCGTTAAAATGTTTTCTTTTCTTTTTGTCTTTTTCAGGCTTTTAGGAGAAAATATAAATTAAATTTAAAAAATATAAATAATTTAAAAAATAATATTTTGTTAAAAATGTTTGGTGATTTTTTTTTCATTTGCTTTTTCACTGATTCGCTTGGATTTCCCCAAAAAGTTTTAGCAAAAAATTAATAATTCTTAACTAAACATTCTTTTTTTAAATATATTTTATTCTTAAAAGAGTAAAAAAAAAAAATTTGTTTAATGTTAAAAAGGATCAAAAATATTTTACCTTATTTAGTTCCAACGGTCGGGTTACTTACAAGTACATCTTAAAGGTTTGAAAGAAGTTCGGACATCTGATTGGGGTTCAAACTAGCAAGGCACAGGCCCGTCAATGCATTTTTTCTTGAGAGGCGTGGTATAGTAGTCATTTGGTGTCTTTGTGTTTTTTTTTTTTGGTACTGTACAAGTGGCACAAAACAGTGAAAGCCTTTCCCTTTGTTCTATGTAACTAGCGTTAGGTAGAATGAAAGCATTTTTTATAGGCTTTGCGTCACTCGCTACCCTCAAGTGACCTTTTGAAACCATGCTAAGCAGGAGAACCGTCAAGTATTTCGTCGCGGAGAGAAAAGGCGATTAACCGCTGTGTCTCAGTCTTTCTAGACGCCGCACCTCTTCCATTGTCTCGGTTGCTACGTTGCTTGCCGCATGCCGCATTCCACTTTTCCTTTGAGAGCAACATATATTGAACGAATGTATCCGGCGAAGGAGGTTCTCCAAAGACTCTCCTTCAAGGACCTTCATGGAGTTTCGTGGTGATTCTGTTTTAACACTCAGGTATGAGTAGAGTTTGGCCTTGGGTAATCAAGATGTAGTATTGCATTGTAAACGAGTGTTGAATCCAAAACACGACAGAAGGTTTAGATGAGCCTTGAACCTTTGCTAGGTAGTTTTGTGCATCCATTCCGCACTGGAAATTGATAACTTGAGCAGGTCAACGCATTGATTTCAGCCAGTATGGTTTTCAGCTCTGCAGGAGGGCATAGCCGATATCAGTAGGTACCCTTCTAAAACACACCGGACATTACGATTGAAAAACGCAATAACAGTAAATACGCATTACGTTCACCTTCCATAAATATATTTATATGCGCATACAAAGGCAATTGTGTATGTATTTATTTGCCACTTCTCGTCATCGGTTCCCCTTTTACTCGCACCTGTTTATTTCATATCGCACGTCAAAAAGATATTTGATCGTTATTAGGTGGCCGTTTCTTTTTGTCGATATTTTGTCTTTGGCCTTTTGCAAGTAACAAGTCGTAAATTTAAATCGCTGACAGCTTTGATAAAAAGAGGTAGTCGTCGTCCGAAAATCTGCTGCCGTGCTGCAGTATATTTTTGTATTTTATACAATTTCGTACATACACAAACACATATGCATACACATATTAATTAATTTGTAAGTGTAACCAATTTGCTATAACTGCATGCATTGGCACTTCAGCCACGCGAAATAAATAAATAAATTAACAAGCAATCCACAAAGTGACCGATCGACCAATCGGTGAATCGCCCAAGACATCAGACTACATACATACATACATACATATCAGCTTTTCCAACGTAAAATGGCTAGGCTAGGCCACCCAACGAAGCTGTCGTCTCATCAGAGTGGTGCAATAACTGCCAAGGCACCACTCCAAATGTTTGTTCGCTTGCTTACTTCTGTTTATGGCTGTGTGTGTGTGCGTGTTATCGCTAAAACGCAAATTTCAGCAGCCAACAGTCAACTGGTATTTGCGCCACTGTTAGGCGTTCACACGTACCAAATTCCACGCCATCGACAGTCACACATGTCCATACAGCCACTTCCATGCCGATGTGTATCAACATTCCAGGCTGACGCTTGCCAAAATGATACGTTCGTTGCGTATACTGTCGCGTACTCACAAATGTACTTGCATGTGTTGTACTGTTATACCTACACCCCATATATGTAGTCGTGTGTTGTTGTTGTTTTGGCGATTGCGTATTTCTGCTGCGTCAGAATTGTGTTTACACAATGAAAAGCATTGCATAAAAACGCATGAAAAAATTTGAATTTCAATCTGAGTGCTTTTGATAAAACAACATAAGGTGACTTGGCACTTTTTTCTGTTATGCATTAAATTGCTTGCTTATTCCGAAATATTTGCTAATCATCTTAATAAAAGTTCAATAAAATATAGAATTTTTCTCTCATAAATTAGAATTCATTGGCCTCATCAAAGCAAATCTTCTTCTAGTAACATGTTTGTTTGCCAAAAGTCCACAGATATGATACAAAAGAGCTTTCCTATATTGGTGTTGGTACAACAAAAATGTATCCTAATTATAAATAATTTTCTGTTTCGAACAAAGACTTTTGTAGTAAACAAATTAAAGAAAAAAAGAGGCAACAAAAAATCACTTAACTTTATTAGTTTTTGCTATTAGGGAATAAGGAACGGTGTTGTACAGAGTGACCGGTAATATAATCAGGAATTAAGAGATATACAGTAGGGAGCAAAAGTGTTTCCATAGTTAACATTATCAACTTTGTGGGCCAATAAAGTGCAAACGAATGAAGCAAATCAAAAAAACTTTTTGTTGTAATAATATGTCTTTAAACCTCAACAAATTGCGGTTTATGATAAAAACAAAACAGAATCAGTAAAATATTCAAACAAAAAAAAACCAAAACAACTCCCATGTGTACAATTTTGCACCTTCCGTTATTCTTACTTTTGTTTGATTTCTTAATTCTCTTTTCAGTAATAGACATGCAGTTTTACCATTATATGTTTTATTTGTTCATTATTCGCTTATATGATCCAGAAAATCACGTGTTTCTTATTATTCGAAACAGATTTATTGATTTTAGCAATTAGTCTATAAAGTACCGCGAAAAAATGAAGAAGCTTTCGTCTGATGTCGAAAATAGTATTATTAGCCTAACTGAAAGTGGCTGATCGACTTGTACTATTGCAGATCAGCTTAAGATTTCCCATTCAGCGGTGTCCAAGGTCCAAAAAAGACGAAATGTTGCACCCAAAAACATTATTAAGGGCCGTAAACGCCTCTTAAAAGACTCTGACAGACTACTGATATCGAAAATGAGATCTGATAAGTTCCTAACACCAAAGAAGGCATCTATGGACATAGGAAAAGACGTGAGTAGGTGGACAGCTAGAAGAGCACTGGCTAAGATTGGATATGTGGCAAGGGTGAAAAAAAAATAAACCAGCTCTATCCGAGAAGAATGTCAAGGCTCGATTGAAATTTGCCCGGGAACACAGAAACTGGACTCTAGATGACTGGAAACGTGTTATCTGGTCAGATGAATCCAAGTTCAACCATTTTCAGTCGGATGGCAAGCAATACTATTGGCATAGGCCCGGCGACAAGCTTCAAAAACACCATGTGAAGCAAACCGTCAAGCATGGAGGAGGCAATGTCAAAGTTTGGGGATCATTTACTTGGTAGCACATTGGACCATTACAAAAAATTGAGGGTATAATGTTAAAAGAAGACTACCTCAATATTTTGCAAACCCAACTATCAAATTTTCTGGACAAGTGTGCATATCTCGAAGAGGAAATTACTTTTCAACAAGATGGGGACCCGAAGCACACTGCCAAAATTGTCCCCGAATGGTTAAAAAGCCAAAATTTTAAGTTGATGAAGTGGTCAGCTCAAAGTCCCGACCTCAATCCGATTGAGAATCTGTGGTCAATCGTGAAGCGACGGCTCGGGCAATATCAATCAGCGCCATCCAACCTAGACGATCTTTGGAAGCGTGTAGAACTGGAGTGGAACCGAATTCCAAAAGAAAACATAGAGAAGTTGGCCGAGAGTATGCCAAACTGAATAAAAGGTGTAATAGCTAATAAGGGTCTGTGGACAAAATATTAATTTCATATCATATTTCACTTTGTTCACTAAAGGTGCAAAATTGTACACATGCGAGTTGTTTTGGTTTTTTTTGTTTGAATATTTTGCTGATTCTGTTTTGTTTTTATCATATACGGCAATTTGTTAAGAATTAAAGACATATTATTATTACAAAAGTTTTTTTGATTTGCTTCTTTTGTTTGCATTTTATTGGCCCACAAAGTTGAGAATGTCAACTATGGAAACACTTTTGCTCCCTACTGTATTAAAACATAACTAAAGGGTTTTCAAATAACAGGTGTTATTTTGAATAGAATTGCGCTATCGAGAGATGATTAACGATTTTGTATGGCCGGAATTGGATCGTATTGATCTGGACAACGTTTATTTTCAACAAGAAGGCTGCACGTGCCACACAAGCAACGAAACTATTGATCTTTTACGGGAAAAGTTTCCGGACCGTGTTATCTCTCGAAGAGGTGATCACAATTGGCCACCGAGATCTTGTGATTTAACACCTTGTGACTTTTTTTTTGTGGCCACCTCAAAGAGAAGGTCTACGCCAACAGCCCAGGGCCGGTTCAAGACCTCAAAGATGGAATTCGTGAGGCTATCGGGGACATAGGGCACCCACTTTCAAATTCGGTTATGGAAATTTTCATCAAAAGGATATTGTCCTGTAAGCGTGGTCGTGGTGGTGATACAAATACACTTTATTATATAGTCACCCTGAACGTAAATATACTTGTTCCAACGAGATTCCAATTTATGAATTTCATCCCTGAAGTGAAAATCTGAAATGGCTGCAAAATATGCTTCCACAGCTGTTATGACCTCATCATTTGATGACAAACGCTTTCCACGCATGCATTTTTTAGTTTAGTTAGTTAGTCTGGAAACAGATGGAAGACGCTAATACTAAGTTTCCACCGCAGCCGCTATCGTGTTCTCTGCCGCTATCGTGTTCTTAGCGCAAACACGAAACAAAACTCCTGTCAAATCCCATACAAAATTAAAACACAACTCCATACCTAAACCCACTTTTCAAAGCGTGTTTTGTTGGTTTGCGTCTAATTCAAAGCGTGTTTTGTTGGGTTTGCGTCTAATTTAATTATTAAGTGGTGGCAATGTGGCTCATTTTCCTCATTTATTATTGCATTCTTATCGAAATATGGCAACAATGATTGCAATTTGTCAATATGACATTTGATTGACGGCCGCCGTAGCCGAGTGGGTTGGTGCGTGATCACCATTCGGAATTCACAGAGAGGTCGTTGGTTCGAATCTCGGTGAAAGCAAAATTAATAAAAACATTTTTCTAATAGCGGTCGCCCCTCGGCAGGCAATGGCAAACCTCCGAGTGTATTTCTGCCATGAAAAAAATCTGCTCATAAACATATCATAAAACAAAATGAAATAAATGTATAAAAAAAAAATTTTTTTTTGTGATTCGAACCAAGGATTTCGGATCGGAAGCCCACATTGCTAGCCGCTGGGCTATCGCGCTGTGCTGTCGCCGCAAAATAATGTATCATAAATCTGTTTACCATACCAAAGACCATACACTTTGCAAACACATTTCGGTGGAAACAGTTGACAGTTCTCCCAAACACAACTCCTGCAAACACGGTGTTTGCTTTTGGTGGAAACGGGGGCTAAAACTGATGCTAACACTTTACTGGCTGATTTCTGCACACGAGCTCGTTTCGGAGCCGAAGAACCAGATTCACACCACTCCTTAGACTCTTGTTTTGATTTAGGATCATGGTGATGAACTTATCCAAGTGATGAATCGACGCACAAAATCCACTTTATCCTTTCGAAAACGCTCTAAATGTTGCTGAGAAAGTCGCATTCGAATATGTTTTTGTTCCATTGGTAGCGAATCAGGCACCCATTTTGCACACAGCTTTATGAAACTTCAGTCAAAATATTGCTTATGTGGCCCAATGACATGCCTAGGGCTTCTACTAAATCGCTTTCAGTCACCCGCTGATTTTCCAATACGATATATCCTGTATTTTTTAACGATTTCTGGTGTTGTTGCTATTTTTCTGTTCTTCTGTTCCTTGATGTGGATCGTCTTCAAGTCTTGTACGACCACGTTTAGAGTCAGCAATCCAGCTTCCTACTGCACTATCACAAGGTCGATAAGAAATCAATTCAGCCATTCGCTTAGCGTATTCTACCTTGCTTTCGCGAGACTACATAGGTTCCAAACATCTTGCTTATTATTTTCAAAATTCCTCAGAAACTATCCTTTCCTTTTCGCTTTCTTTTCTATATACTCTCTCATAAGTATTAGTAGTATATAACAAGAGAATAAAAGAGAAAATTTAAAATATCCTCGGCAACCGAATTCTTCACAATTGAAGGATTGTCTAGCGGGAGTTAGTCTAATGTAAATTTGCGAGCTATTACTGCAACTTTTTATAACTTTTTTGGCTCCCATATCCAACTTATTAAGCTAAAGCAATATTTTTTTCGCCAAATTACACAGAATATTTTGTTCATACTTAAATTTAAAAAGCACACACACATACACATTTCATTCCGCCGATAATTTTGAGAAGGTGTGTATGTGCACATTTAATAAACTACTCGGATCTCGTTGGCCTGGGCGCGCATAACTGGTGCGTCTTGCTTAGCCGGCTAGCACTTGAACTTTCGTATAATTTAATTCATTTCAAGGTTTCCTCGTTTTTTTTTACTTACGTACATTTATACGTATTAAATTTGTACAATGAATGTATGTGTGTCGTGCACTGAATAAAAAGGGCTTCCGCTGCATTGTTGCCTCTTTTCGTGTATATTTTTCTTTTATTATTCTTTTCATGAGTTCGGCCTTTCTTGTTCGGCTTTGTTTGATTCTTTTTCATGTTTTTGGTGTGTTTTTTTTGCTTATTTTTTTCTGCCTTTGTTTCACTTCGAGGTGAAGGTTTCGCGCCTGTAATTATAGAGCGTTTTTTTTTAAGATTGCAGGTAAATCTTGTAATTTTATTTGCTTAACTTCATTGATCATCTAAGATTTTGATTTTCAAGTTTTGGCCATAAAAAAATCACGGTCATGGGAAATGTTTTTATGCCTCAGTTTAATTGCAAGTCATGCTAGGGAAGTGATGAAGCAAACAGATTAGAGTAGTTGCAATTACTCTAAATAATATCGAAATTTGCTGAAAAGTTTTAAGGCTAGAATACGAAGATTTTAGTTATCACTAAGTTGCTTCCAATAGTGTTGGCTTTCCGCAGGCGATGCTCAAGCTCTCATAAAAGCTGTATATGGTACGGAGCCTCCATTTGCAACCATGGCACATATCACATTTTGGAGGTAAAGCCTGGCTTGAAGGCAGTTGAAGGCAATTTATTATCATAAGTTAAACTTCACTAAACTCACATATTTTAGTTTACCACTGAAGACTTCTAGGAGCTACTTATGGGGGATAATCTGCGGAGGCAAGTTATGGCGGAAAATACTGCGAAGAATAATTTTTACAAAATCTGGTTTTTTCAACCATATTAGCAGATTGGTGGAATAAAATTAGCTCATTAGAAAAATTAGAGCTATTCGCATGCACTAGAGTAAGAAGCTTGGCGATTTACCAGGAAAATTGAAAACATTCTGAGTATAAATTTTAGTATAACAAAGTGCAAGTTACAAGGGTCTCAAAATTTGCGTCGATTTTAAAAGCTTTTTTTCAACTGAGGAGCCTTTATTTACAAGTAATAAATACTGACCAGAAAACTTCAAATTTCCGAATTTTTATAAAAAATTTTGTGGTTTTTGTTAGTATGAACTATGTTTTTATAAGAAAAATACTTTAGTCAAAAAGAAGAAAAAGTAAAAAAAAAGAACTTAAAATTAAAAACAAAAACGAATTTTTATAAAAAATTTTGTGGTTTTTGTTAGTATGAACTATGTTTTTATAAAAAAAAATACTTTAGTCAAAAAGAAGAAAAAGTAAAAAAAAAGAACTTAAAATTAAAAACAAAAATTAAAATTAAAAACAAAAATTAAAATTAAAAAAAATCTAAATTTAATTAAAAAAATTGAAATAAAACCAAATAAACTAAAAATAAATAAATAAAACAAAAATTAAATAAGGAAAAAAATTAAATTAAAAAAACAGGTAAATAAAACCATGTTTAATTAAAAAAATAAATGAATTTAAAACTTGTATAAAAAAAACCTAAACTAGTAAAAAAATAAAAAATAAGAATAAGAATAAGAAAAAAATTGTTATAAAAACAGAAATTAAAAAAAAAAAAAAAAAAATTGGTAAAACAATGAACAAGAAGTTAAAATTAAAAAAGAAATGTTAATAAAAAAATTGTTTTAAATAAATTTATTTAATTTAAACTAGAAAAATTAAGAAAAAAAGGTATAAAAAAAAATTTAATTAAAAAAAAGGTATAAAAAAAAATTTAATTAAAAAAAAAAATTAATTAAAAAAAAATTAAATAACAAAAATTTAAATTAATAAACAAAATGTTTAATAAAAAATGTTAATTAATAAAAAAAAAATTACAAAAAGAAAGAAAAATTTTATTAAAAAATAAAAAATTGAATAAATTAAAGAACAAAATTAATTTAAAAAATAAACAAATTTAGTTAATAACAAAATTTGAATTAAGAAAATTTTTAATTAAAACAAAATTTTAATTAAAAGAGTTTTTAATTTGAAACAAATTTTATTTAAACCAATTTTCACTAAAAACACAATTTGCTCAAAAAATATTAAATAAAAAAATATAAAAAAAGGTTATATTAAAAAAAAAATGTTTGTTAAAAAATTTTTTTTTTAAATTCCAATAAAAAAAAATTCCAATTAAAATTAATTAATTAATTACTTGAAACTGCAGAAGTTCTAGAGATTAGGAAGGGGTAGAAGAACAGTGGAACACTTCCACTGTAATTGTCCAGCCTTAGATAGAAGTAAATCAAAGATTTAGGAAAATACTCCTTTGACCCTCTTACAGAACTATCCAGTATTGGGATGGAACTTATCCTACGCTTCATAAGAACGTCTACATGGTTCCAGGACGAATCAACACTGAGGCTTCCCGTATTACACAGTACCACCACAACGGACTTAATGGTCGAACTGAGTTGGCTACTCTACTCTCTTTGACTGCCACAAAAACCTAACTTAAACTACTCGAAACTTTGCATTATTGGGTGTATGTACCCTTTCTTGTGATCCTCAAAAAATGTTTTTTCTTAATTATATTGAGTACTTAGTACATACATTAGCGCTTTCCTTGTTCTCAGCTCAGCGAAATCGAAACTCTGTAAATAATTTCAAGCCTTCGGGCGCTTAATCGTGTGGCTCTTCGCTATGCTATTGACATTGAGCATATTTGAGATTTACACACCAGAGCTTTGGTCTTTATTTAGGTACTTCCACATACTCATCTCGACGAACGTCGGCTATTCATTAGAGCTGATGCTTTGGGTCCTGTTTCTCGAAGTAACATTGAGCAGTCACATTTAAACTGAGTATTTCGTGGAATGATGAACTTTATCTCCACACCCTCTCCTGCTCGGAGCAATCACTGCCACATGCCACATGACATTAGTTACTGTTGCCCTTGGAGTAGAGTAGTTAAAAGTGCAGCAGCAGCAATTAAAATACTAAGTGACCACAGTAACCCAATTATGGCGAAGGCAACATTGTGGGCGGTGACACCAGGTACACGCTTCGCCTAAAATGTCAAAGTGAAATGGAAACAACAAAAATAACTACAACAACTACTGTTACTTCTGCTCGTACATACAGAAATAGTAGCAGCAGGTCTTTGCTACTAATGAGTGACATTCGCGCGTGCAACTGGTCGAGCACGACAAAGCAGCAATGCGGTCTCCAGTCGCCACAAACATTCGTTTGCTAGTTGCACACCATATCTCAGCAAATATAAATTAGATCAAAATGGTTAAATTAATTATGTGCAATGATATTAAAAGTAGCACAAACGGAAATGCAATTAAAAACTTTTAGTGTTTTTTTCACATTTGCAATTTTTAATATTTAAACTCAAGTACATTTGTACGCATTTCCACACACTCATACATACACACATACATACATATTATAGGTAATTGTATCATATAGTAGGTCGAGTGCGAAATAGATGATTAGAAGAGACAGGCATGAGACAGACAACCCCATTAATTCACTTTTTGTGCGGAGGGTGCATTGGAAAAAGCAAATTTGTTGCAAAAAATAGTTGAGAAAAAAATTATAATTTTCCATCTAAACTACGCACTACTTCAATAAACTTTTTTGAAGTGCAATTACGTGTATAAAACTGCAATATGTGAGTGTAGTTGTTGTTGTTATTGTTGTTGTGTCATACCGGTAGAAGGCCAACTGAGCTAATTTTGCCTCTGAAGTGTGGCGGTGCGCCATGACTGGGAAAGGAATCGCTTCTAGTGGCAGTGATGCTGGTGATTGGGGTAGTGGCAGCGGCAGCGGCTGTGGCAGGTCGTGAATGAAGCGTTTTAATGAAAATGTGCAAGTAGCAAAAAGTGAATAATTAAATCACCATGCGTAAATGCGCATAAGATTGACGGCACGTAGACCACCGCCAAGGAGAATGTCAATTATATTGGTGTGCTTGTATGCGTTTGTGAGTAACTACCAGCGGATATATGTATGTATGTATGTGCGATAGTGACAGGGGTGTGGTTGTGCCTTGTTATGTGGGAATGGCAGCACCTCACAGAAGCGCTCGAATTTACAATATTTTCCAAATCCGAAACTAAAACTGACACCACGTCGGGTGTCTATTTTGCTTATGTCTGGAGGGGTCGTATACTCGTACGAGCATCGTGTGAGAAATTGTCTGGATGCATGTTTTTAAGAATTTGATGATATAAATTTGCTATTGCTATGAGCAGATTATGCGCACTCGACGTATGCGAATCGGTAAGAGGTGCTGGAGGAGCAAAGTCACCTATTAGGCCTAAAAAGGATCTAAAACTGATGATATATTTTAGGAGTAATGAAAAAGACAGGACTTTATAAACACAGAAATTTAAATAAAAAATAAATTAGTAAAAACTAAAAAAGAAGTTGAAATTAGAAAAAAATTTAAATGAAATAAAAGGTAAATAAAATTTAAAAAAGAAATTTCCGTAAAAAAATAAATTAGTAAAAACTAAAAAAGAAGTTAAAATTCGAAAAAAATTTAAATGAAATAAAAGGAAAATTAAATTTAAAAAAAAAAAGAAATTTTAGTAAAAAAATAAATTAGAGAAAACTAAAAAAGAAGAAAAAACCAGAAAAAAATTTAAATAAAAAAAATTAAAATTAAAAAAAAAAAATTTTATAAAAAAATAAATTAATAAAAAAATAGAAAAGAAGTCAAAATTATAAAAAAGTTTAAATTAAAGAAAAGAAAAAAAGTTAAGAAAAAGGTAAAATTAAAAAAAAAAAAAAAAAAAAATGATAAAATAAAAAATAAGTCAAAATTAGAAAAAAGTTATCGTACAGGGTCCGGCACTCGAAGTGTAACCAATTAAAGAGGCCACAAATTTAGCTTGGAAAATTACTTTTATTCAATTCAAAGTAAAAAATGTGTGCAAATAATAAAAAAAAAGGTTAAGAATCATTTTGCTTTTGCTCGATATGACCAACTTTTGCCTTGACTATGGCCTTCAGACGGTCCAGAAACGAATCGCAAGCTGCCCGAATGTGACATGCAGATATTTTGGCCCCCTTGCGGCGAATGGCTTTTTTCAGCGCCTCGAGAGTGGTGAATATTTTAGTTCTGACCTTGCTCTCCAAAATGGCCCAAATAGAATAATCCATCGGATTTGCGTCTGGTGAATTTGAGAACCATTGCGTGCACGTCATGAAGTTCCAAACGTTGTTTTTTAGCCATTCTTGGCTCACTCGAGCTTTGTGAGACGGTGCCGTGTCCTGTTGAAACGTTAATGGCCTGCCACCGAAATGTTCGTCTGCCCACGGCTTAGAAACAACCTCCAGAATACTTTCCCGATAATATTTCGCATTTACCTTGACGCCAGGCTCGATGAAACCGAGCGCCCATCTGCGGTTACAGTGGCCCAAACCATTACCTGTGGCGGGTGTTGCCTCCTGGTGGCCAACCGATGACTCAAATTCTCGTTTGAACTGTCGGTCAAATAAACCCTTCGTTTTGTGCGTTTACGAATTGCTCAGTGTCAATAACTTTCTCCTCAGAAAACACAATGTTCGGAAATTGACCGCTTTCGGCCAAGCTCTTTCAAGTCTGACTTATTGCTGCTTTGGTGTAAGATCATGCGTCTTTTGGATCTTGTAAGACTTGGCTTTGAGATCATTTATTCAGTATGCAGCGGATGCTACTATCAGATATTTTCAGTTCTTTCGCTATTTCATTGGAACTTCGTCGCCATTTAATTGGCACACTTTTTGAACCATTTCACGTGACGTGTCGGTCTTTTGATGACCATCTCCATGACGTTTCGCGATGCTACGAGTATCATTGTGACGAGTAATGGTGCGATAAACAAAAACTTTATTTACTTTAAGGTGCTCGAAGTTATGAACAATCGCTGGTTGTAATTTTCCTGTGTATCAGCTGCGCGAGTGCCGCACCCTGTACACATATGACTAAATACATATACAATTTGGCTGCGCCATTGCTTAGATCCCTTTTACCATTTGTGCTTTATTATAGTTTTTGATACCCTATGTCCTACGATGAATTGAGGACTGGAAGAAGAAGAGGATGTGTTGTTTTGTTTTTATTGAACTACTTTTTTAATCTCAGCTTAAGCCCGTCTTTACTCTTTGCTTTTATTTTACTTATTTATGTTTATTTAATTGCTTTTATAATCGCATCTTTGACCCTTTTGTTCCTGCTTATTTATTTTTATTTTTTATTTCATTCCCATTTCTTAATTTAGTTTAATATGAAGTAGAAACTACCTCAGTTTTTATCATTCTGCACTGTTCTCTTTTCTGGCTTTGTACATATGAATTAAACACAACTTGACACATTCTCAAGTAGTTTGCCTTTTCTCCACATGTGGATCTGCAATGTATTTTCGTACACCTCGTACACACGGCGTATGAGTAATCCTTAAGTCGACTTAGATACCTTGAGTTTGATACCTTAATTCTGATACAGTTTGTAATCCACTAGTTTTTTTTTCTTTCTTTTTTTTTCTTTTGGTGGTGCGTCAAGTTTTTAGGTTCACGCCAAGTGACCTTCCCGCTGTATGTTAAAATTAAATTAATATTTCTTAATACTACAACCACTTCTGCTATGCTGTTCTTTTAAGTAGTGCTTCTTCAAATATTTTTTTACAAAAATAATCTTAAATAGTTTCAAGCAAATTTTGCGGTAAAATATTTTTATTTATAAAATAATGCAAAATAATCAATCACTTCAAGAATTACATATTTTTTTGCGGTTGCATATGAGAAATGGGGATGTAGATATGTCTGTGTGCGCGAGTACGTCCACAGCTGTTGCTTTTGCTGCAATTCTCGTTGTCGCAATTTTATATAACTTTTATTTTTATTTTTGTTTTTTCTTTTATTTTTCCTTTTTTTGTTTTAGCTGATAACAATCCAAAATTTACACTCTCCTTCCGTTCATTGTATTCATATGTGTATGTGTAAATTTGTAAATATATATACACACATACATACATACGTCTATATATGTTTGCTCATGCCTGTGTGCATATGCTATACTTTATTGTTATCAATTATTACTGCTGATAAAAATTGCTGCCGTCAAATACTTATACACATACACACACACACATGCACACGTACATTTCTGCTTTTATGAGTTTGCCGTATTTGCTGGCTGGCTATGTGAGGTGCGCGCTTGCTTTGTGATTGCCGGCTATGGAGGCAAAGGTTCCACTCAATTTGCTGTCACTGCAAAGACATACTAAAAATGTACTTGTATTTGTTTGTGTGCTTGGTGTGCACAGTGCACTTTCTAATTTCGAAATAAATATGTGCATGTACACATAAATAAAAATAATAAAAATAGGTAAAGAAAATAAAAGAAAGAATACAAAAAAAATTATAAAATAAATAAAATAAAATAAAACAAAAAAATAAAAAGAGAAATGTAAATTAGCCAACAAATGACAGTAATTTTCGCGCTCATACTTGTATGGCCGCTTGTACTCATACACAAGTGCGCCGACATACATATATATATGTGTGCATGTATGCATATATTTAAGTGCATACCACCAGCCTTGGTATGTGTCGCAATATTAAAGCACCGCGGCGGCGATGACAGCTGCAACGGCAAACAATAAATACAACAAAAAAGGAAAACTATTTTTGCATGCAGCTAAATTTTTCTTGCATTGTAACTTTTGGTTTTTCACATTTTAATTTTTTTATATGATTCTTTTTATATATATTTTTTTTTTTTTATTATTTTTTTTTTCTTTTTTTATATATTTTTTTTAATTTTTTTATTTCTTTCCTAGTAACTTTTGGTTTTCCACATTTTTATAATATTTTTGTTGTGTTATTTTTCTTTTTCTTTCTCTTTGGTTTTTTTTTCGTTTTGTCTTTTTGATATTTCATTTTTCTGTCTGGCATCAACTGGCAGCCCCTTTCCAAATGTTGGATTTGCAAAGTGGTTTTTGCTGTCTTTGAATTTGTTTTTGCTGAAAATGCATATCTTAAAGTACATATTTACATATATAAGTATATATTTATAAATAGCTAGGAATAACAATCAGTAATAATGCAAGTGATAAAAGCAAATAAATAACAGGCTGGCATCCACAAAATAATTGTCAATAAGTTTGGAAATTAGAAATTTTTGCTGGAGTATGTTGTTTTTTTGTTTTTAATTTAATTTTTTTTTCCAATTTTTTTTTTAATTTTTTATTTTTTTCTTTTTTTTTTAATTTTTTATTTTTTTTTTGTTTTTATTTTCTTTTTGTTGATAATTTTTTGTTTTATTTTTTTTTTAATTTGTTTTCTTTTTGTTGATAATTTTTTGTTTTATTTTTTTTTTATTTGTTTTCTATTTTTGCCTTTTTTTATTTTTGTGGTTGGTTGGTTGGTTTAAGGGTGACCCCGCATCGGAGTGCCACATAGACCGCAAGTTGGGTCCGTTTATTTGCCCTAGAGCTCATTATGTTATATGATTTCCCCACCTAACCGAGATTTTTATTGTAGATTTTGGTCAAAGATATTAATTCGTTTCAAGAATTTGATGAGAGATTCGATTTTCAGGTTCGAGAGTACTGAAAGATTGTCAATTGTTGGAGAGCCTAGAAGAGCGAGGAGAGCCTGGCTAGACCGGGACAACTGCACAGCAAATGTCTGCTCGATACTTCCTCATCTTCGTCCTCGTGTCTGCACAGGTCGTTTTGAGGAACCCCGAGCCGACGTGCGTGAGTGCCCAAAAGGCAGTGACCGGTGATAAGAGATATTATATGCCTTAGTTCGTGTTTCCAAAGACTTATAAGGATTTTTGATTGCGCAGCTCCAGCTCTTGCGAGCTCATCAGCTTTGCAATTACCTTCGAATCCACTGTGACCCGGTATCCAGATAACTTGGACAGAATTCTGAACACTTATCTCGTTAAGAGATAAGAGACGGGATCGAACCACATCTGAGTGGGTATAAGAGGAGCTGAGTGCTCGAACGGCCGCTTGACTGTCGGTGAAAAAGCGGATATCGTCTAATGATATTCTATTTTCTAAGAGAGTTTTCGCAGCATACTAGATAGCGCATACTTCCGCTTGGAATACACTACAGTAGTCGGGTAATCTAAATGATTGATGTGAGGGGAATTGTTTTGAACCATCTGTATATATAATCAGAGGGCCATCGATTTCGGTAAGATTTGTCTTCCATTCTTCCCTAGTTGGGAGTGAACAGGAGAATAGCAAGGGTGGTGATGGAAGACTTATATGATATGTCGGAAGAGATAACAGTGTTCCTATTCAGTATGGCCGAATGGCCAAGATACTTATTCCATTTCGATATAGCATTCATGCGTGTCGCTGCTTTCGCTGCAATCGCTTTGCCAGCTATTTTTGTTAAATTTTTTCTTATTTATTTTTTTATTTTTTTATTTTTTATTTTTTTATTATTGTTTTTAATTTTTTTTTTTATTTTATATTTTTTTTTTATTTTATATTTTTTTTTATTTTGATAATCATAGGCCATTAAGCTTTTTTTGTTTTTTTTTTTAGTAGGAGCAAAGCTTTCGACGCCTAGATGGCCATTGTGGGACTTAACCCCGGACTAAAACCCCTTTTTCTTCCGAACGGTAGCTCCTCCCAGTACCTTGCCATTAAGGGGGTAGTACGGTTAATTCGGTGTAAAACAAGCATATTTTTCGAAATTTTTTTTGTCGACACAGTTGATTTATTCAAAATTTTAAAATTACTTCATTATAAAGTCATATTTAAAGAATATTGTGTGAAATTTTCATTGATTTTTATGAAGAAATGAGTTGGTGGCAGCGAATCTTCGCGGACGTCTCATAAAAAAGTTTTATTGCGGTGTCCCTCAGAACTCATTACTAAAATCAAAAAACCAAATTGATTTCATCAGCTAATAAAGTTTCGCAGGTAACAACTCGAATTTTTTTTTTTTTTTAATTTTTTAAAGCGCTTTGAAGTCAAAACACCGACTTTTCATAAAAAAAACTTTAAAACTTTGTTGTTTTAAAATATGGCAAAATTAAAAAAAAAAAAAACTCGACGTCATTACCTCGTGAATAAAGTAAAGAAACAAAAAACCCAAATTTGAAAAGAATCGGTGCAGTAGATATGAATCTACAGTGGACACCGACCGTAAAAAAGGCAAGTGTGAGAAAAACGCGTTTAAAGATTTTCGGCAGCGTGAAATCCGGTTGGAGAGGTAGATACTTAATCCTTGTGTCTTTGTCAATTTTACTCTAATGCACTTCAAACTTTCACACAATAATCTTAAGATGTTATAGAATAATTTAAAAAAAAAAAAAAAAAAAAATTAAAAAAAAAATACCATACTACCCCCTTAAGAAATACGTCATATTGGCATTACACTCCGGGGTAGACCATTGCTTCCTCTATAATAGGCCTCCATTCTTCTCGACAGCCCGCCTTCGCTCTTTGTTCTGAGATTCTCATCTTACGTATATCATCATCTTTAGGGTTTTCCAAACAAAGGTGTTATTTTGGTATTCAAAGAAAAATGCTGTTTTTTAATATAAATTACCAGATGTTTATTTCATTATAAAGAAAATAACATCAGGCAAATGACCACCACGACCACGCTTACAGGACAATAGCCTTTTCATGAAATTTTCCATAACCGAATTGCAAAGTGGCTGCCCTATGTCCTCGATAGCCTCACGAATTCCATCTTTGAGGTCTTGAACCGGCCCTGGGCTGTTGGCGTAGACCTTCTCTTTGAGGTGGCCACAAAAAAAAAGTCACAAGGTGTTAAATCACAAGATCTCGGTGGCCAATTGTGATCACCTCTTCGAGAGATAACACGGTCCGGAAACTTTTCCCGTAAAAGATCAATAGTTTCGTTGCTTGTGTGGCACGTGCAGCCGTCTTGTTGAAAATAAACGTTGTCCAGATCAATACGATCCAATTCCGGCCATAAAAAATCGTTAATCATCTCTCGATAGCGCAATCCTATTCAAAATAACACCTGTTATTGGAAAACCCTTTAGTTATAGAAATCACAGAGCATGTGTTTTCCTTTTTGCTTTGCCTGCTTATTCCGGCTTAATGAGGTTAGTTAAAAAAAAAAAAAAAAAAAAAAAAGTTAAATTTTTTTTAATGTTTATAGTAGTAGAAAATAACTTTAGTTAATGCAGATTAAACATTTCAAGGTTTTATAGCAAAAAACTGTACTCCAGCCATTTTCGATTTATTGTAGTTTGAAAATAATTTTTTTGATTTTTTAACACATTTCGGCTTATGCGCCAGTCTTTTTTGTAAGTTTATGCCGTTTCTGTCGAAAAGAACCTGGCAGGGGATATTAGCTTCAGAATGCAAGAAATCCCGTGCAAATCGGAGCATTTTGTGCTTAGTTATTAGCTTACAAGCGTACATATTCTGAAACTTTATTTTGTTGTAAGCTGTAGAGAGGTAAAAACAACTGTAAAATGAATGCAGTTTTTTTGCTGTTATCCCATCACTCGCATGCTACTGTGCCTATGCGCACAATGGCTCACATTTATATACAATTGAGTTTATTTCACCTACTCCCACTTCTTTTCCCCTCCTCCGTGCGCAATACACTGTTTTCTGTTGCCAGCGATTTTTTCCTAAAAAAACAGTGAGTATAATTTGTATTTTTGTTTTTGTACAACATATTAGTAAATTGCTTTTGTGTTGTTGGCGTTTGCCGCCGTTGTTGTGATTATTGCTCATGTTGCTGCTGGTGCTGAGTAGCGACTGTTATGCGCTTGTTTTGTGTGATTGCCGTCTGCCTGCCACATCATTGCATTGCATTCATTGCATTGCTTATACTGGCCTCAAGTGTTGTTGTTGCGGCGGCTGCTATTTCTGTTGTTATTTTGATTGTCATTTATTTATTGCATTTTACAATTGCCCTTTGTTGTTGTTGTAGTTGTTGCCCAATTTACACAACATGAATTCACAATATTTGCATTTTTTGTAATGCAATTGTAAGCAACAATTCCACCAATGGAATTCACCAGCAATTGTTGGAAATATGTTGAACTCTTAATTAAACGTTGTGGCGCGCGCGAACACGAGCTGCTGCAGTCGACTGCCACCGGCGACGCGTTCGCGGTATACTGAGCAACCGAAATTCACTGCCTGACTCACTGATTAACTGACTGACTGACTGACTGCCAGTGGAAATGGATGCCTGGCTGGCTGACTGACTGACTGACTGCCTGTGGAAATGACTGACTGCTGGCCTGTCTCTCTGTCTGTCTGTCTGCCTGCCTGTCTGTCTTGCCTATATTGTTGCCTCGTTCGCCTCAGACTTTTCGCGTTGGCTGTCTCTACTTGTCTGTCATTCTGTCTGCCATGCAACATCGCGTCTTTCAAAGTGTCAGCCGCCTTGTTGCTACTGCTTCGACTGACTGCTTTGTCGCCCGATTGGCTGGCTGATCGCTCTGCATCTTTCTTTTTTATTAATTTTTTATTAGTTTATTTTATTGCGTTTCGTTTCCTTCGCTTTTTTAAATCTGTGCGCATACCAAATTGATGACGAACTTCCATGCTTGCAGCAGCTCAGCACAGTATAAGCACACACACACATATATACGATTACATACATACACATATAATATATACTCGTGTATGCGCTTTTAAATCGACAAAGTGGCTAATGGTGTTTTTCACGCCTGCATAACTGTATATTGTAACGATTTGTGATAAAAAAAAAAAAACGAGTAAACATTTAATTTAAAGCTTGCGTAGCCTGGTTGCTTGGGCTTTCTCACATTTTTTACTGGTTTTCATGGTGGATATATACTCGGATGCTCCTGGTAAGATGGGTTTCGCGCTAACTCAGCGAGCGCTGGGCAAGTACACAATTTTGTAAGCCCACTTGTAGATCGAAGGTTTTCGAGGGATCTTCTGGGGTTGGCAAAATGACCGCTCTCGAATTTCGTGGATGTTCTTATAGCACTATCCGCGAGGTATGCATGCTGCGAGACTTGGAATTACCTTGAATCCTGTTTGCGTTAGTTGTATGGAGGATGAGGCGGAATCATCTCAGCACCTTCTGATTTAGGCATCTTAGTTCTCATTTCTTCGCTACGCCTGCTGATATAGCTGGTCTTGATATTAGTCACCTGATGAACTTCATCAGCAGCATAAAGCGGTTAACACAAACGTAACATAGTCATCGTTTGTAATCCACATATACTCAACCCCCGGGTGAAATCTACATTCTGATGAAAACCTAAATGCCACGTTTAAGGGCACTCTGCTCTTAAAATCTGTGAAATTGAAAGTTAATCGAGCCTATCAACTATCCGAGCGTCTTCCCGCTGTTCTACTACAAGTTCTACAAGTGGAGAGACTTACAGTTTTATACCAGCTCCGATGGTTTTAAGAACAACCTTTTGATGACAGCAATGCACTTCAAGTTTCGACAGTGCTTTCTTAAGAGCTACTTTTTCTATCGGTTGATATTTCATGTCCACACTTATCAATAAACCCGGCAGCTACATAATGGCGGGTTAGTCGACAACACTTAGGGTCCTTTCGGTTCGTATCGATGATAATGCGGCTGCCAAAAGTATGCCATTCAATCCACTGAGCTTAACAACTCTTACAACCTTTTAGGTGTTTGGCCGAGCTCTTCCTCTGATTCGTGGCGTGCGTCTTGAGGTTATTCCACAAATGGAGCGACCTACAGTTTTAAGCCGACTCCGAGCAGCAGAAATACACTCGGTGGTTTGCCATTGCCTGCCGAGGGGCGACCGCTATTAGAAAAAACTTTTTCTATCATTTTGTTGTTTCATGCTCGGAGATTCGAACCATCTACTTATGATAGCACAGGACACGAAAGACCCTAAGGTCGAAGTGCAAACCTCAAATCAATCAATACTAGCATTTTATTACAGACTTGCGAGTGATTGCATCACAAAACGCGAGAGCTCTTTCTTCCTTCACCAATTAGAAACACCAACCACAACTGAGTCATTTTCTACTTAATCTCGCAAACACAGAATAATCTTGCTCTTTCTCGGCCACTCCCAGTGGGTAGCGCATCAAATACTTTTAGTGCTGGAGCTTTCATATCCATTTATACGACATGACACAGGCTATTGCGCCGCTGAACCTATGCCTATATCGTCGTGAAGCTTACACAGCTCTACGTCAATCGCCGATCCATAAATCTTCGGCGGATACATCCGAACACTCGAACACTCAAATAGCCACGGCATCGGATGTGATCATCGTCCACGACTTTGTACCACTTAATACGACGGGCATGAAGTGAGACTTATAAATTATGATTCTTGTTCAACGAGAGATATGTTTACTGCTGCTACTTAGTATTTATTTCGTAGTATTATTTTCAAGACTGACATTTTTAACGATGTTAGTTTTGATTCCCAGACAAACGAAGTTTTCTATAACCCTATAAATTATTGAGAGCATAATGTCAATCTTTACTTGATCCGGGAGCAAAATTATGTGCTCAGGAATACAAGAGAGATTGTGAGATCAGGTCTATAGCAGGTCGATTGCTGCTATGCAGTAAAACTTAAAATAAATAATTATCAAATTATATTCTTGGCTGGGTTATGAACGAACTTATTATTTAAATTTCTTGACATTTTTCTACAATTGGATACACTTACAGATCTATGTGGCATTTAGGTTAGGTTAGGTTGTATGTTGGTTGCTCGCTATGGGACTAACACAAGGCTTATAGCCTATTGTGATGTCGCATGATCCTAAAACCAATGCCAATTTTTCAAGAACTGTAGAAGATCGCTGTTTTCTAGAGTGTTGAGATCTTGCAACTCATTAAAGAACTGCCTACCTAAAGAGGTGTATCTTCGTATCTATGTGTTTCATTTGAAAGGCAGATGCTTTTAACAAAAATTCACATTTGGGGCCTTTCTATTGACAGCAGAGGGGCGACCTTTATTACATTTTTTTTTGTCTAATATAATTTTTATGGTTTAGGTTCACGTTATTGAACTTTATTTTTATGAAAAAAGAGAAAGTAGTTAGAACTGGTAAAAATGTGGAACTACTAGAGTTCATTCGCGGATTGGTTGCCAAACTAAATTTTAACTGACTTCCTCGTCTAAATATGAAAAATTTGTTAAATTCGTCTAAAAACTGTATGATTTGGTAAGCAATATGCAGTCAGGTGATCTGGGGGGCCAGTCGATGTCGCGTCTTTTTGACACTAGACGTCCCGGGAATTTTCGTTGCAGAAAAACAATTGTTGCATTCGCAGTGTGGTATGGCGCACCGTCTTGTTGAAACCAGTAACCGTCTAAACCTTTCTCATAGGTTAGGGTTAATTCCACTAAAAATATGCACTTATTTATGAATTTTTTTTGGAAAGATGATTCATGTAAATTTATTTATCCAATTAGTATACTGTAAACTCATATTTCAAAAATTTTCACAAGAAAATATACAAAATTGAGCCGTTGACAGCAGATCTACGCAGACGTCTCGAAAAAAAGGCAATTTGCCGTGGACAGTTTTTCTCAGCATTTGATCATCTGAAATCAAAAAATCAAAGAGTTTTCATTAGGTAATCAATTGTCCGAGGTAACCCTGTCGAGTTTTTATTAAAAAAAATTTGTTTACAATTTTTTTTAACATTTGAAGTAGAAGTGCGATTTTTAGACGATAAATCGCATAATATTGTTTATTGTAAAATAAATAAAAATTGAAAAAAAGCCTCCCAGGGTTACCTCGGTAATTATGTAGAGAAAGTGTGTACAAAATTTCAGGAAGTTCGGTCGAGTAGATTCAGAGAAAAAGTGTCCACCGCCTCGAAAAACGTCGTTTTCCAAAAATCGATTTAAAGTTCGACCATAGCAGGTAGCCGAGTCGGAGCGGCCAACGGTTATAATGCTCTAACTTTGTGAGTTTTGCACCGATTGACTTAAAATTTGAACACAACATTCTTGAGATTATGTACATTCATTTTCTCAAATAAACGAAAATCGATTTTTTTTTACCCTAAAAACCCTAATATGCGCCGCATTGGGGTTTCACTGACGCCAAAATGCTGAGCGTGACGACGAGACGACGTGAACGGCATGTTGACGATCTCCGTGCTCAAAAAAATTCGACACCAAACGACGAATAGTATTGTCTGACGGTGCCTGTTTGCCGCGATCCTTTTAGCGATATGCACAGATAACCTGTCAAATTTTGTCCTGACCGAGTCAGCATACATCATTCCATAGCAACCATGTAATGGAACCTGGATAATGAAGTGGATGTGATCCCTAAATAAATAAATTCACCTAATTATCCACAGCTTCGCCCCATAGAGTCATTTTGGGTGGGAGGCATCCACTAGTTGACGGAAAGTAGATGGATTTTAAAGGAACTTTCTCTTAACCGGACATCTAAGGGACTGAAAAATGTGCCCGCATATGGGAGGAGTTCGCTTATGAGAAAAGTGAAAAAAGTTTATTTTATGTTATGGGAAGTCTTGCATGTCATGAGAGGATTGTCCGCTCAAGAGAAAAATATTTTAAGAATTTGTGGTATGTGCTGAAAATAGTGTCCGCTTAAATGAGGTGTCGCTTAGGACTACATTGTATATAATTCAATGTTGCTTAAATGGGAGAAATATGCACAAGATACCAGTGATTCTGTTTAGCCCTTGCCGTGCCATTTAGCTCGACGAAACTCGGGCCCAAGTGTTACACGTCAACGCGTAGTAAACAGATCAAAATAATATAAACTACTTTGTAACAGCAAGTATGAGATTCGGGGCTAACTCTTGTGGCGTACAGATAGAAACTACCAGTCAAGCACGACCCAGGTTCGTGATGTTTATGTTTGATCCGACTATCTGTACACGAGCCTGGCTCGTCATATTCATGTTTGGACCAAAATTTTCATCACGAGTCAGACTCGATAAAGCACGGCAAGGAGTTAAAGGCTAATGAAGTCAAATCTAGTTCTATTTCAGAGCTTTTTGACATTTTCAAGCGTAAAAAGCCATGGTTTGCTATAAAATTTCAGTTAATGAAATGAGTAAATACCAACAAACATAATAATAATACCGCCACAATCATATGTAATCATAAATTCCAGACCAGTTCGAATGTCACAAGGAAATGCCAAGTATACAAATTTTTCAACAGCGAAACCTAATCGTAGCCATTTGCATAAACACTTAATTTGCAAATGAAATTAATAAATACAAACCCAAAAATAAGGAAAAATAAAAACTTACTCCACAATCATAAATAACCATTGCAATAGCAACAACAATGTTTGCTAAACAAAACCAAAACCAAAAAGAAAAATACTTGAAGTAACCTATGTGGGCATGACTTGACTGGATGTATGGATGGCCCATCGAAGCAGTTCAACTAAAATGCCCACTGCACAACACCGCAGGGCACACAAATCAAAGATCTGCAGTATTACGAATTGCCGACCGGCATTGGCTGCCATGGTGTTGTCAACCCACTGAAATAGTTGTTGACGCGCCGGCGCAAATACGCTCTACAGCCGACATGGCAAAGAGACATCGTGTCACGGCGAAGAGACCTGACAGCACGCATGAAAATATGCGAAAATGCGCATAAATAAATTATACCCACATACGTACATACACATTCACACACACATATGTACGATAATAAAAAATATGAAAATGAAACTGAAACTGAAACTATAAACAACTAAAACGCTTCATAAATAAAAAGAAGAAAAGAAACGCTTAGACGTACGCGGAGCAGAACTGATGCGGCTGGTGATTGACTGCCATAAAAAAAATATTGACAACGAACGCCTTTTGTTTTTGTGGCGCTTTTTATTTTTTCGTCTTGCTTTTAGTTTTGTTGACTGCTGACTGACAGCCGGCTTAGTCTTTTTATTGTTGTTCGTTGGTACCTACCTGAGTTACATAAATTAACCTAAGCCAAATAGGCGCTAATAGGCCTTCACCAACGGCTAGCTAAAGTTGTAAAAGGGCAGCGGAGCCACTTGGGCACATTTTAAACTAAACTAAAGGAAAATGACAGTTGGCAGCAGCAATAGCGGCAGTAGCGGACACGGTGATGGCGATGTGTTGACAGTAAATACCCGCGTGTCAGACGTGCAGCAATTGCGTCGTGGATTTTTTCACATTAACTTACGTGCAAGCACTCACAAATACATGTGTGTGCACATGCATAGAAATGCAAATCTATGGAATAATGAAAAATAAGTTAAATTAAAAAAATATATATGAATCTATTGTAGTTTTTTTGGTCAGTTACTAAATTCAATTTGCTATACATGCGGAAGCGAGCATAACTGAGTGCGTGATAATTTTTTTTAGTATTTACAATATTTTTAGAGTTAGAATTGTTGTTATTATTTTTAATTTTTTTATTCTTATTTTAATTTGTTTTTATTTAAATTTTTTTTATATATATTTTTTTTATATATATTTTTTTTTTTAATATTTTTATTTTAATTTTGTATATTTTTATTTAATTTTTGTTTTAAATTTTTTTATTTTTATTTAAATTTTTTTTAAAATTTTTTAAATTTTTTTTTACTTTTATTTTAATTTTCTTTTATTTTAATTTTTTATTTAATTTTTTTATTGTTTTTTATGGTTGGTTGGTTTAAGGGTGACCCCGCATCGGAGTGCCACATAGACCGCAAGTTGGGTCCGTTGTGTCGCCCTAGAGCTCATTATATTATATGATTTCACCACCTAACCGAGATTTTGACTATAGATTTTGGTCCAAGATATTAATTCGTTTCGAGAATTGAATAATATTTTTTATTATTTTTATTTTTTTACTTTTTATTTTTGTAATTTTTTTTTTATATTTTTTTATTTTTGTTTTATTTTTTTTTAAATTTTATTTTTTATTTTTTTTATTGTTAAAATCACATAAATCAAACTTTATACTTTTAGAGTTAGAATTGATTTTATTCTTTTCAATTTTTTTATTTTATTTTTTTTATTTTTTTTTTATTTTTTTTATTTTATTTTTATTTAAATTTGTTTTTAATTTTTTTATTGTTTTTATTATTTTTTTATTTTTATTATTATTTTTTTAAATTTTTTTTATTGCTTAAATCACATAAATCGAACTTTATGCTTTTAGAGTTAGAATTGTTTTTATTCTTTTCAATTTTTTTATTTTATTTTTTTTACTTTTATTTTAATTTTCTTTTATTCCCATTTTTTATTTAAAATTGTTTTATTGTTTTTTATTATATTGTATTTTAATTTTTTTTTAATTTTTTTTATTGCTTAAATCACATAAATCGAACTTTATACTTTTAGAGTTAGAATTGTATTTATTATTTTTATTTTTTTTTTTTAATTTTAATTTTAATTTTTTAATTTTTTTATTTTTAATTTTTTTATTTTTATTTTAATTTTTTTTATTTAAATTTTTATTTAATTTTTTTTAATTTTTATTGCTAAAATCATATACATCGAACTTTATACTTTTAGTGTTAGAATTGTTTTTCTTCTTTTTAATTTTTTTATTTTTATTTTAAGGGGTTTGGGGTAGTCAAAGGCCCGAAAAAATGATGATTTTTAATAATTGTTTTTTGCTAATCAATTGCTTTATTTTACAAAAATAAGAACATAGCATTAATACATCATATTTCGACTTGACTTTAGCAAAATTTCAAAAAAAATAAAATTATTAATTGAAAAAGTTATCGCTGTTTGTGTGGAACCCATTTCTCCAGAAGTTCTTTGCGGTGATCATCACAAGTCCTTGCAGATTCATCTAAAATCAATCGGGCAAGAGAAAAAAGAAATTAGTTTTATTGATAATCTTGCGCCTGATCGAAGCTTTGTTTTCAAAATTAACAATATAGCGGCCTCAGGAAATATTTTTCATATTTTCGAGAAAAAAAACGACAATTAATTGTTAAAAAAAGAAAATCGAAATTTAAGAAAAAAAAATTATTCAATCAGGCACGAGTTTTTTATGGTTTTCAAAAGCAGTATAAATTTTATTGGCCTCGATAGTCTAGCGTAAGTGCATTAGCCTGGCATTCCAGAGGTTGCGGGTTCTCGAATCCCACGTAGAGCACGGTCCTCGCACTTTTCCAAACTTATCTACTTTCCTGGTTTCTATAAAAAAAAAAACAAATTAATTCTCAACCCCAACAACCTTATCCTTTCAATCCTTACTTCCGCACAAAAAGTCAGCGCATTACTTACATTGTGGCTGCTAAAACAAGCAAAAAAATTAAAAAAAAGACACGTTACACATTGCATCAGTGGTGCCAGACACATCAAACTTAGCGAAGTCCTCAACCATCTGTGCGATCCTTCTGCCAGAAAAATGTGACACACAGATGGCGCTCCAAGCAGTAAAAAGGCGTTGTTCCTAAGCAACGACACGTGGGCATTCCCATTACTTAGAACTGGTAAGCGGCAGGCTAATCACCTACCCTGCAGAAAGCTAATATATTAACGAAACCAACGCAAGACTGAGTCTTGTCGAGACCCTATGCTTCCGAGTGGAGTGGACAAGGAAAAAAATAATACATTTTATTGAAATCTACTATGCGGTTTTTAAGTTACAGTGTTCACCAGTTCAAAAAACATACCATAGTTTTGCTATCGATGTATGTATGTAGAGCCCGAGCGCCCTTTGTTAATTGCTGAATAACTCGAAAAGTATTTGCCGGATTCACTTCAAATTTTCACACAATATTTAAGATATTTTATACTTTAAGAAAATGCAAAAAAATACAATATTTTGAAAATTCTGACTACCCCTAACCCCTTAAAATTACAAATCGACACACCTTTTACACAATTTTGATGGCTTTGAATAAATTTAAGAAACCCTTTGCACAAGTAACTCGGTAGTTTGCACAAATCTGAACTCTAGTGGAACTATCGCGTATTTCAGTGCACCTCAGCAGTTCAAAGTGCAGCAACCCGCTAGCCTTAAGACGCGCAAGCTGCAGCGCTTACGTTTTGGTCCTGCGCTCCAGCCAAAGGAAATCGATGATGATGCATTGTTCAGTGCTACAGTTATCGTTCAATGCTGATTCTTCCATATATCTGTCTGCCCACATGCTGACAACTCACTTATGCGAACTTTTTTTTTTGCTTCCAACATTCTCGTTTCGTAAACTTGCTCAAGGTCAAATAAATCGAATACTGCCAATGTTAGGCTTTGTTTTTAGCCTTTCTATCAGAATGCCAGCATTGCTAACATAGACATATACATTATTATATATACATATGTACTCGCGTACATTTATACAAGCCAGCGTAGCAGCCACAATTCACCACATCCATCTGGTGGCATATTGCTCACCCTCCATAGGCTGCTGCTGCTACACGTCGTCGTACTACCAATGGAAAGGGGACAAAATCGGAAATTGAATTTCGCGCGCACTCGCAACGCTTAAAAAATACTTGGGTGTATACGTATGTGTGTACACAAAAAATGACAACAACAAACAGCGTTTGTTCCTTTTTCGACCAGCCGCTAAGCGCAGTTGGCTGCCGCCATACAAATAAGTCAAGGCACTCGCTTGTATGGAACTAAGCTTTTGCTTACTTTATAGCTACTAAGCCACTATGTGGCGGGCTGGCGGGCGGTGTAGCTTTTGTATTCGATTGCAAATTGAAATTATATTAATTATATTTATTTTGTACGATTTTTGTGTAGAAATATTTTGCTTGGCCGAAACTTTTTAAATTTTATTTTTGAATTTTCGCTATTCAATCATTTTCCAATAATGACATTGTGGTGTGCAGTTTTGTTGGCGTCGTCAAAGTTGGGGTGGTGCGGCGGTGCTAGTGCGGGTGGTGCGGATGAGCACTCTTTAAGGAATTGAACCGACTGCGCAGCCGTACCATTTCAATAGATTGCCATAGTCGTCGCCGCCGCCACCGCCGCTGCTACGCCCTCCTTAATGGGGTTCCAGTGGATGGCGTTGGCAGCGCATAGCAATATTCATACGTCAGTCAGTGGATGTCAATTGATGGATGGTTGGTTGGTTGGTAGCTGTTGTCTAAGCCGGGTGCCAGCCTGACAAGCCTAGTGAGCTTGTGTGAGCTGTTCACTCTGACTTTGGTTTCTACTGGAGCGTATTTTGCTTACAGCGATCGCGCTGAAGGTTGTGACGGGTGTTCGACTGTCAGTGTCCGTCGCATTCTCGTGCGCGCCAGTCAGCTTTGACGTGGCTTTTCAGCGTAGTTCCAAAATAAAGGAATGCCACAAGTAGTGGCTCATCGTCGAGCTCGTCGCGCTGATCGGGCTGAACGCGCCGCCCATCATACAACGCATTGATTTGCGTATTTCGCCTTGTCAACGATAGCCGCGTTATTATATTACATATGCGTCAAATTAAGTTGACGCGTTGTCAATATATACGTAGTCGTATAGTTTCTAGCGCTTAGTGGCTCAATACTTGGTGCTTCTGCTTTTTCGCTCATCTAGTCGCATTACTTAGTCAATCGGGTTGGAAAACGGTAGACGGTGGTTAATAAAATTTTAAGCAATCGCCTAGTGATTATCGAAAAATGAAAGAATGCTCAGTTATTTAGTGTTTGATGAAGTGCTCTGTGGTGTTTTGTGTTTTTCGTTTCATAAAAATGTGCATAGTGCTACCAAATGTAATAAATTTCACTATTTGAAATTACAAGTGATCATCACAGAAAATATGTTAAGAATGAAAATATGAAAGTGTTTACACGATAACACAACAAATTTTAAATTCAACTCAGTGAGATTGCATCAAGATTGCATTTACATAATTAATTATCACTACCGATTTGCATCGATCATCAGGCATATATTTAAGTCAACCACACCCTTTGATAATTGTTTTTTTTTGTTGTTGTTTTATTTCTACATGCAATATCTGAAGTTCGCGCGTGCTAGTGAATATTATTTTAAATAGAAAATAAGTTGTACTCAAGCACTTAATTAAAGTATAAAAAATGTTTTCGCATTGAATAAAAGTGTCGACTTCAGTACGAATTCATACATCATTCGCGCTACCCGCAACGCTCGCTACATTCCGATGTTATGATGGGGCCGTTGGATGCGGTATTAAATTGTTTTTGCAGAATGTGTCAGTCACCATGTCGTAGGTGTGTGAGTGTGTGTGTTTGCATGTGCGCATCTGTGCGTGTTTGTATTTGTTTGCTGTCAAGTGCTGGGTGCCGCGCACTAGGCGGAAGCTCGTCATTTTTAATTGTTCCTTTTTTTGGTGGGTGGCTCAACCGAACTAAAAAAAAAAACAGTTTTATAGTTATTTTGAAATGCGAAAAATGCATTTATTTTTTCGGCTGTGTTAACACATATGTATGTGTGTGTGAAATTTGTTTACATATTTAAGTGACGTATTTGATATTCATGTACAGAAAAAAAGTTATAAAATTTAATTTAAGTCCAAGTGCTATTAAACTCAAAAATAGGTAAAATAAAAAGTATCTAAAATTTTTGTTGGGCGACTGCTATTAATATAAAAAACATAGACAGCTATTTATATAAAAATAATAAATATATAAAATAAAAACAAATATAAAAAAAATTAAGGGGGTAAAAAAATTGAAATATTATTTGTATTTTTCAATATTTTGTGTTTTCATATTATTCTTAGTTTTTAATATTTTATGTTTTCATATTAGTTCTATTTTTTTAATATTTTGTTTTTATTTTTATTAACATTTTTATTTTTAACTATTTTTATGTTTATACATTATATATATTATATAATATATTATTATATATATTATACATTATATTATTAAAAGTTTTTTTTGTTTTCTTTTTTCATATTATTCTTAGTTTTTAATATTTTATTTTTTTATATTCATAGTTTTATTTTTTTAATATTTTGTTTTTTTTAATATAAAAAAAATATAGACTCATTTTTATATACAAATATTATGTATAAAAAAGTATAAAATAATAATAAATATATGAAACAATAATAAATTTAAAAAAAAATTTAAATGGGTAAAAAAAATAAAATTTTTGTTTTTTTCATATTATTTTTATTTTTTGAATATTTTATTTTTTTCATATTATTCTTATATTTTAATATTTTATTTTTTCATATTATTCTAATTTTTTAATATTTTATGTTTTCATATTCATACATAGTTTTATTTCTTAAATAATATTTTCTTTTTTTATATTATTATTTTCTAACATTTTATTTTTTCATATTCATAGTTTTTTTTTTAATATTTTGTTATTATTTTTATTTGAAATTTTTTTTCCTATTTTTAATTTTGTTTATATTTATTATTATATTTTACATTAATTATTATATTTTTACTAACTGTCACCTGCGGCTTCGCTTACATACAAAAAAAAAATAGATAAACATTTTTTTTTTTCATATTATTTTTATATCTTAATATTTAATTTTTTTATATTATTTTTATTTTTTAATATTTTATTTTTATATTTTTTACCAATTTTTAAATCTTTTTTATATTTATTTTTTACTTATTTTTAATTTTTGTTTTTACATTTTTTTTTTATATTTATTACATATAAAATAAAACACTTGCCAAAATATTATATAATTACTGACCGCCTTCAATTAAACTTATCCTAATACCTAAATGAATTGTGTAATTAGTGACCATATTGGCATCGAAAGTTAGGTGGCAACGCCCTTTCCCTCTTTCTCTTAAACTCATTTTGCTTGAGCCCTATATTCGTAAATTTAATTGAACTGCGTTATTAGTTCCAAATTTAATTAAAACTCAGGTGGCAACGCCATTGAAAAATAATTTACAAAAAATAATTTAGAAATATTTAGTACAATTTAATTTTGTAGTTTATTTTTACATTAGCAATTAGATGGCGACGTCATTTTTTTTTTTTTTTTGTTTTAAGTTTTCATTAAAAGTTAGATGGCAACACCTTTCCAAAAAAGTTTTTTACTTAAAACTTTTTTTTTATTTTTCTGAGAACATTTCGTTTGATACCCATATTTTAATATTAAGTACAATTAAATTTTTAAATGAATTTTTTCTTTAGAAATAAAGTGGCAACGCTATTCAAAAATATTTTTAATCAAAGCTTTCTTCGTGTTTTTCGAAATTTTTTGAAATTTAATTTTTAAATGAATTTTTTCTTTAGAAATAAAATGGCAACGCAATTCAAAATTTTTTTTACATTAAAGCTTTATTCTTTCTTTTCAAGACGTTTCGCTTGATACCCATATTTTAATATTTGGCACAGTTAAGTTTTTAAATTCCTTTTTTTTCATTAGAAATAAAATGGCAACACCATTCAGAAATATTTTTTTAATTCATGCTTTCTTCTTTATTTGAATTATTATGGGTATCCATATTGTAATATGTAAGACAATTTAATTTTTAATTAAATTTTTTCTTTAGAAATAAGATGGCAACGCCAATAACAAAATTTGTTTAAAGCTCTATTCATTCTTTGTTTTGTTTTTGTAAGCTTGTAAGTTTTTAGCTTGGAATCCATATTTTATTACTTGATACAACAATTTTTTAATTTATTTTATTTTATTTCCTGTTTTTTTTTTTGTTTTTGTTTTTTTTTATTGTTTTCTGTTATTTGTGTTTACTGTTTTTTTTAAGTTAATTGTTTAGTTAGTTAATATGTTTTTTATATTTGTGATTTGGATTTTAATTTTTAAATATGCCCATTTTTACGAATTTCTGTTCTTATTTTGGTAATTTTTCTTTTGGTTACTTTGCCCTTTTAATTTTCTTTTCTTAGTTTTTTTGTGTTTTGGTTTTTGGTTTTGTTATTTGTTGTGCTTTTGTTATTGTTTTGAATCGTGTGAAACACCGGGTGTTCACTTCCGACATGTTTTCACAGATTTTACTTCCGAAGGTTTGTAGCTGTTTCTTCATGTTTTTGTTTTTGTATTGTACTGTGGATGTTGTTAACGATTTCCGAAATTTTTAACATTAGCTTACGGAAAGAGAAATCCACTATTTTTGCGTAAACATTTTACGCAAATAGTTTAAAATGCAAACTTCGATTTTCTTTAACATCAGAAACGCCTGAATCGACGAAACGAAAACTGAATATGTTGAACGCCACCACAAACACCATTCACTTTCATTTCAGCGGCCTGGCTTGCAGTTTAGCCTTGATCAAAGAAAAATTGTAAAATGTACTGAATTTTCACTCTATTTCTCTCTTTTTCCATTGTTACCACCCTGTAACTCACAACTGAATGGGACTAAGAAAAACAGCAACCGAATTTTTTAGTGTGAAATGTCACCTTGACAACGAGCATAAACTTTAAATTGTTTGATTGAGATTTTGCGAGATATCGCTCACTACAGCCATTTACCGAGAAAATAAGGGATTTCTTTTTCCGCTATTTGTTTTTTTATTGTATTATCTTTATTGTTTTATTTTTTATTACTTACTATTTTTTGGAATCTTTTGCTTATTTTGTACTTCAAAATTTTTTAATATTAAGTGAAAAGTATTTAATTTATTTAGTATTTAATGTATAATTTTTTGATATATTGTAAACTTTTGTTTATGTATACATTTTTTATATAGAATTCTTTTATATGCATGTATAAGATTCGTATGTATATATATATTTTTTGTGTATAATTTTTGTATACATAATTTTTTCACATAATTTTTTTTTTATATTTTTCTTTTTTTTTGCTATATTTACATATATTAATATTTCTACCGATTTTTTTATTGTTTTAATTTTGGTTTCTTATGCGTATGCACTTAAATATATTTTTATTCTTTTATTTTCGGATTGTGTTACGGTATTGAGGTTTCTCTTTATATTTTCTTTTTTTTTTTGTTTTTTGCTTCGTGTGAAGCTTCAGCTGTTTATATTCCAGCAAAGGTTTTGTTTTAATTCGCATAACTGTGCATAAATGTAATCAGGCTACGCAAGACACATCACTAATATCCAATATTCACATACCTATTATGTATGCATATCTGTGTATTTTGCACCAGCTGTGGTTGCAGTAGAAAATTGAAGCCTATGAGTCACTCGGTGAATAGTTTAACAGCTCTGAGAACGAACAGATTTTAAATTTTGGCAAAAATAAATTAAATTGAATATCGTGAAGTAATTTTATCCCGGTTATTGCAAGAAATAAAAATAATAAGGGTCGCTGGAAATCTTAAGGTGTTCTGTGAGGCAATACATTTGAAAATAATACCGAAGTCGCATATACCCGACAAAAAACAGAATAATGTGACAACTCAATGTGTCAATGCAAAAGAGTATAAGAAATAGACCAACTAATGGGCTTTTTGCAAAGAAGAGAGAGAGAGCAAAAAGGCTTAAATTTCTTTTGTTTTTACTAAAGAGGTAATGATGGCATGCCATAATTTACATCTATTACCAAAACAAGAGTACCGCAAGCAAATGTGGGGCTGACTTTGAGTGCAGAACGACCGCTCTTGGGGAAAGAAAAATTTTAAAATATTATTTCCGTTAGTATGACACACCGAAACACCAACTGAAGCGGTTTCACCATGAAAAATTTGTACGAATAGAAATCTGAACTCGAACTTTATCTAAAGTTCTACCTTATTTTTCGTATTAAAGCAACTGTAATTAGATTTATTTGAGGTTTGCACTTCTACGACATGCCACTGTAATTATTATCTCCTTTTGTCAAAATTTGAGATTCCCGATTTCAAAATTTGAATATGAATCAACATCACCATTGGAATGATGGATGCGCATTTTGAGAACGTCGCAAAAGTTGAAGGGTCGATCGCGTAAAAGAAAGTTCATTGTGTTAAGGAGGTTAAATACGTCCAGCAGCGCCAAAAATGCGCTGAAAGAAAAAATGTTTTTAGAAGGAATAGCAACAGAGATAAATATAAAAAAATTGTATACGTTGTTTATTAGTACTTAAACTTTATAAAAAAATTATTTTAATTTTTCTTTTCAAAAATTAGCATGTCGAGCCGGATTTTTGAATTACGAAAATTTTTGGAATTTAAGGCATTTAAAAAAAAACTATGCGTTTTACGTCATAAATGTCACACTTTAATTATGTTTATAAAATATGTTCGGCTCTACAGACTTTAGAGAAAATAATTTCGAATATTTAAAAAAAACCGCATCAAAAAATTTTAAAAACTGTATGAGTTATCATGCAGACCGTGCCGGAAAAAGTAGTTTCGAGAAAAACGAGTTTAAAGTTTGAGGTACAGGAGTGCGCGGTCCGCTCTCTACCTAGTTAATGGGCTGTAGAAGCTATAATATTGGGAGTGTCCCTATGAAAATTTCACAGTACATTCTCAAGATACTATATGTACTTTCGAAATATCGAAAAAAATCGAGTTTTTAAAAATTCTCGACGGATGTAACCCTTAATGCGTATTGACAACTAAGCTTAATTCTCACAATTTAGGCGGATTAGGGGAATTTTTAATGGCAACATTGCCGAAAAATGGCAGTTAATATCTATTGTGAATGAGAAATAATGAAACTTTTAAAGAGAAGAACAAGAAAGGCTGCATGCAAGCTAGTTTGTACTTACACGTTCGAAGTGACATTGATTGCTTTGACATTTCGGAGCAGTTTGAGAAATTCCAATTGAAGATTTTTTTTCAATAAATATTTATTTCTTAGTATCAGGACAGCTATAGTACCCGTATTTGTTGCCTGCGGCCCTTCTTTTACTGACAAAACTAACCAACAAGCAAATCAGCTGTTCACTAATCTGCATATTAACAGTCTGTCACGCTACACTTTTAATCAGAATTAACTGCGCAGGTAATCCCGATTAACGCCACCGTCGGTCTAGGCTTTTAAGTACTGATTATATATTCCTTTTACTCTCTCTTTTTTGTGAAATAGTTAAAGTAAAAAATGGTGCATTGCGAGTGCAATCAAGTGAAGGTCTGGCCTGGTTAAGTTTGCCAAACTAAACCAAACTATTGAGGGAACTGGGTCTGGATAAGGTACGGTGATGAGTAGAGGGCACAAAAGACCTTGAGATCTCTATCTATCGAAACCAAATGTGATGAATGAAAAGATAACGTGCCCAAGACCGTCAAGTCTACAATATCTGTCTGGTCGTTTTACTCCGACCGACTCCTAGAACAATTTATGAGCAATATTTTATATTATACAAAAAAAATAAAATGAAATAAAAGAAAATAATTTCGGAGATATTGTTGCGATCTCTTAAATTAGTTTTAGTTAAGTAAGACGAGCTGATATTTTGAAGTAGAGTTCACTCGGTGCCCAGCAAAAGATTTAGTTTTAATTAAAAATAAATATATATCCATTTCCTTCAAATTTTTCGCTCTAATCTTATTTTATCTTCTTTCTATTTTTACATTTCAGTTCCCAGCCGCCGCCAAATTTGACAGTATTATCCCGACAACAACAGCAACAACAACATCAGCACCAGCAACATCAACTCTACCACTCACATTCGGCTGCAGCTGCTGCGGCCGCAGCCAATTCTGCCTTTTATGCCCCAGCCTCGGGTGTTGGCGCCGTTGACACCAGCGAATTGATGATACGCCTACGTGAGTCGATCAAACAGAAAGAGGAATTCCTTAAATCACCGCTGCCACACACGCACGCCACACTGCACAGCATTCCCGCTGTGGGCCATACAGCCCAACAACATTTCTTCCCGCCACACACACCGCCGTCGGGCAGCCCGCAATTGTCTATGGTGTCGACGACATCCACATCGGCCGGTTCATCAGGGCTGAGCAGCATAGGCGCCGGCGGGCCGACGACGGCGACTGCGCGTGGTCAGGTGCGTACACTCGTCAAGCAACCACTATCGGCGACGTCCTCATCGGCGTCTAGTACGCGTGAGTTGTTGCCCGCCAACGTCAGTGCAGTGGAAATGCATCAATACTATGGTAGTGTGAGCAACACTGGCAGTAGCAAAAACCACGTCACGAATATCGGTGGCGGTAGTGGCGGTGGCGGCAATTATATTAGCATGGAGAGTGCGATGAGCCGTGGCAGTGCAGTTAATGCGGCAATGAGCGTGAGTGGTGGTGTTAGAGCTGGTGGTGGCATTGATGCGGCCATGTCGCGACGTGCAGCTGGCAATGGTAGTGCAGGTACTAGCGCGAACAACAACAATGTCATGGGTGACAAATACGTGAAGGATTTGGATTATTTGGAAACGCTACAGGAGACCGGAGTCACCAACAAAGTGTAAGTTGATTTTAATCTACTTTCAATTATTTTGCAAAAAACAACTTATATTTAATTTTTGTTTTTTACTGGCAATTCTAGTTTTGAGCGCAAACTCGTCTCACACCTCGCCAAGGGATTCGATCCCTTCCAACCGCTCTCCATCAATACAAACGCCTGCGTGGATCCCAACGCTACAGCTGGCAATGTGGGGCTGATAAAGAAACCCACAGTGCTCTACGAATCACTGCAACATCATCCGTTGCATCAGCTACAGGTACAACAACTGCAACAAACACAACAAGCACAAACGTCACAAACGCCATTGCAATTGGCGAAGATGCACGCCGCCAGCAGTTCGATGGGGCAGCACCATCAGCTGCAGCTGCAACAGCAACAGCAGCAGCATCATGTGACCGGCAGCGTTGTGGATGGTGCACAATTCAGCCGCATGGAGATACACAAGGCCAGTTTGGCCACGACGACCATCGATCATGCGCCGTCAAGTAGTGAGTTTTTTGTTCATACTATTTCGCTTGCTTTACATTTTTTAAGTACAGTTAAACAGCGATATGCAGCACTTAGCTGCTTCATCTTGCGAATACATGTGTGTTGCTTTCATTTCTTTGTGTGCGGATACTTTTTCTGGCTAGTGTACTTGCACATAAACCTGTTTAGATACGCAGAATTCGACGGTTTTTTTAAATTTTTTTGAAAGCTCAAATTACATTACGAAGTGAGAATAGAACGAAGAAGTTTTTACGCAAATAAAATATTTTGAATTTACTCATAGCTCGAAGTTCGAAAATAACAGAGTTTAGGTTAAATGCATTTTTATATGCAAATTCTTTGAGAAATCTACTCAAATTTAGACAAAACTCAAATTGATCGTTTGATTTATTTATTTATCAATTCCTTTTGAAAAATATTTCGAAGAAAACTTTTTTGGCGTGAATAATGTATTTATGGCGACCGCGGTAGCCGCGTGGTTTGTGTGTGACCACCATTCGGCAGTCTCCAGGATCGACATCTCGGGCATGAAACGCCAAATAATAGAAAAAGTTGTTTCTAACAGCGGTTGTCCCTCGGCGGACAATGACCAACCTCCGAATGTATTTCTGCCAAGAAAAAGCTTCTCATAAAAAAACATTTTGCGGTTCGGAAGCGGCATAAAATTATAGGTGGGTCGGTAAAAAAAAAACAGAAACCCTTGCAGTGTTTTTTTTTATTATTTCTTGGTGAGCTTTTTTTATACAAAGGCACATTTTTCTAAAGTGTTTCTTTTTCTTAGAGAAATAAGTAATTAGCGGTAAGAACGACCCGGATTTAAAGCCGGCCAATGACTTCAGCAGAATTCCACAAAAATGTATGGGGGGAAACGTTCCCTGTAACACCAACAAAAAAAAAAACAGCAAGTGGCGAGAAGAAGTTGTTGTGGGAAGGGTATAGAGTGAGTCAGAATAAGCCATTTTTATAAGTTCGTTTATTGAGAACTGAGGCTTCACTGGCTCTAACTGGCTTCTGGCACATAGGAAAGCAGAGATAGCTATAATCAACCGGAGAAAAAGGAAACTATATTCCACTTCCTCTGTGAATACCCTGCCTTATGGAAGGCAAGGATGTTAAGAACCTCTAAGAGTTGGCCGGCATAGCCGTAAACAATCTCATACGTTTTCTCAATCTCACAGACTGGATAAAGTTGTGAAGAAATTGAATAACTTGTTGGTAGCGAGGATGTGGCAACAAAATGGAAGAATGGAAGCGCTAGTTGAATTCTGGATGGAACACCACTTCAACCAACCAACCAACTGAAGCTCCAAAAATTATTTAATTCAATTCAATTAATCATAGAATACAAGATTGCGCCATCCCCAGGGCCGTGAAAAACCAAGAAAGGAGAAATGCAATGAGCAGGCAAAGGCTTGACGTCGTTCGCTCAATTAACAAATTCGCTAAGAGTGTAGGTAGGTAGGTGAAATGGTTAAAGTACCACTATGGAACTCCCCAAGTTACACTAAAGTCCCGTTTTGATACCATTATGAGACAGGCAGACATACAGCCAGAGCTGTTGATGAAATAGAGAAGACTAATGGGATTTAGGTTGAAGTCCAAGACTGTCGAAGAAAGGAGCACCCAGTGAGCTTAATCGTCTAGCCGCCAAACCTGTACATTTATAGAGAAAGTTCTCAGCAGTCTCCTTTTCTGAAAGGCCCCCACAACCTCCACAATGGGGGCTAAATAGTAAACCTAGCTTTTCTGCGTGTGTTAATGACCACTGCTACGAGCTTGGAAATTGATTGGTGTGGAGTACCGAGCGCTTTCTGAGACCTGCCTTTATTGTACTGGGGCCAAAGGGTTTTCGAAATAGCACATGAAGAATAGTTGTGCACTTTCCATTTCACAACTGTCAGGGGGATGGCGATGACCGCGTAGGATGTCTCTAAAACCAATTATTTCAGTTCCCTTCCTGGCAAGCTCATCTGCAATATACATTCATTATTATATTCATTATTAAAAAATTCAAAATTAATAAAAAATCGAAAAAAATAAACATTAACAAAAAATTTATAAAAAAAATTACAAGTAATAAAAAATTAAAAATTTATAAAAAATTTTAAATTAATAACAAATTAAAAATTAATAAAAATTCAAAATTAATAAAAAAATGCAAAATTACAATAATAAAAAAAATTCAAAATTAATAAGAAATTCAAAATTTACAAAAAAATAATAAAAAATTAAAACTAAAAAATAAAAATAAAAAAATTAAAATTAATAAACAAATAAAGATGACCGAAAAAGTAATAAAAAATTGAAAATCAATAAAAAATGTATAAAATTTTTTAAATAAATTCAAAATTGTTTAAAAATTCAAAATTAATAAAAAATTCTAAACTAAATAAATAAAATTTAGTAAAAAATTAAAATTAATAAAAAATTCAAAATTAATAAAAAATCACAAATTAATAAAAAAATAAAAATTAAAAAAAAATTTATAAAAAAAAATTTATAAAAAAAGTAAAGTTATTAAAAAATTAAAAATTAATCAAAAATTTCAAATTAATAAAAAATTAAAAATTAATAAAAAATCAAAAATTAATAAAAAATTACAAATTTATAAAAAATTTTAAATTAATAAAAATTCAAAATTAATAAAAAATTCAAAATTAATAAAAAAATTCAAAATTTACAAAAAATTAATAAAAAAATAAAAAAATTTACGAAAAATTAAAATTAATCAAAAAATAAAGATGTCCAAAAAAATTATAAAAAATTCAAAATCAATAAAAAATGTATAACAAATTTTAAATGCATTCAATTTAAATTCAAAATTGTTAAAAAATTCAAAATTAATAAAAAATTCTAGAGAATTTCACAGCATTGCTGATCGGAGGTAGCGAGTGGAAACTACTTGCGTTACGACCAGACAAATCTGGCCATCCTACAATCTGAAACAGACAAAAACCCTTATAAGTCTTTCGAAACACGAACTAAGGCATATAATATCTCTTATCACCGGCCACTGCCTTTTGGGCACTCACGCACGTCGGCTCGGGGTTCCTCAAAACGACCTGTGCAGATACTGCGAGGACGAAGATGAGGAAGTATCGAGCAGACATTTGCTGTGCAGTTGTCCCGGCCTAGCCAGAAATCGACTCGCTCTTCTAGGCTCTCCAACAATTGACAATCTTTCAGTACTCTCGGAACTGAAAATCGAATCTCTCATCAAATTCTCGAAACGAATTAATATTTTGGACCAAAATCTATAATAAAAATCTCGGTTAGGTGGGGAAATCATATAAAATAATGAGCTTTAGGGCAACACAACGGACCCAACTTGCGGTCTATGTGGCACTCCCATGCGGGGTCACCCTTAAACCAACCAACCAACCAACCAATAAAAAATTCTAAACTAAATAAATAAAATGTAGTAAAAAAGTAAAATTAATAAAAAATTAACAGAAATATAATGAAAAATTCAAATTAATAAAAAATTAGGAATTAATAACGGATTAAAAATTTATAAAAAATGAAAAATTATTCAAAAAGTTAAAATTAACAAAAAAATTTATAAAAAATTAAAATTAATAAAAAATTAAAATTAACAAAAGATTAATAAAAAATAAAAAATAAAAAAAAAAATAAAACAGTGGCCAAGCTAAGGTGCTGTTACTTCTTAAAAACAATTATAGCCTATATCATAATTCGATACAGATCTAACAGCTAAAAAAAAATGTATTTATTTATTCCGAAGCTGAACTTCTTACAATTCCTTCATAATTTATTATATTTTATTTATAAGTTTGTTTATTATTTATAGTTTATAAGTTTGTTTTGCCGCCAGTTCACTGTTTATCTACGCATTTGTCGTACTTCATTTTAAAATTTCGAAACTCGTTCGCCCGGTTGTAACATAGAAGAAAAAATGCCTAATACTTGATATTCATATTTTTCGCTGTTTACGTTTTTTTTGATTTGTTTTTAGAATACAGCAGTAAATTACCGGAAGCTCTTGGATCGGCAACAACAGCGGCGACTGCGGTGGCTGAACCAAAACCGGCACTCACTGATATCGCTGAAAGCAATGAGGTGCCAGCAAACATCCAAGGTAAATTATAGTTCTCTCCCTTCTCTCTCTCTCTCTCTTTCTCTCTCTCTCGCTCGCTCGCTCTTTCTTCGCTACTCTTGCCTTGACAATTGGTTGCGTTGGAAAACCTGCTATTTGCAATCAAATTCGTTTCCGTTTTTCATCTTTTCCTACTACATTTTCACCACATCTAATCTTTCTTATCGTTTTTCCACACAGTGGCAGCAGCTGTTAGCGCTTCCGATGGCAGTAGTGCTGCTGTTGTGGAGCGTCGCTACAAGCCGATGTCCTCGTTTGATGATAGCAAACCAATGCGTCGCATCTCATATTTACGCGCCACTAACAATGAGGCCGACTATTCAGCATCGGACACATCCACCACATCGCTGACGGGGTTAAATAGTAGTGGAGTTGGTATTGGTGCACCGCCACTCATTGAGGTGACGTCTAAGCAATCGTCATTCGACGATGATGATGATGTGGTCGACGATGATGAGGATCCTACGTATGACGTGGTAGCTGGTGATGAACGTGAAACTATACAAACGGCTGCCGAGTTGATGGCTGCTACGGCACAGGAGCAGTTGGAGCAGCAGCAACAGCATTTGAAAGATAGAGCGAGTGTCACTGCAGAGGCGGCCATTGTGGCGGCGGTGACGGCTGCAGGTGTTGGTGGCGGTGCTGCGGCGGCTATAAGTGAAAGTAGACGCGAATCGGTGAATAGTGAAATACGAAATAGGTGTGTAATAAATGCGTGCCACCGAACCGCCGCATGTGTTGCCACCGCTGTGTGGCGGTGGTGATAGCGCTGCGTTTTATGATTGATTTACTAATTACTTAACGCGTAAAAAAATACGAAAAAAAAGAAAAGAAATAACAAAAGCTTAATATGAAGTGGCGTTTCATAATTTGTTTCTTTTTTGTTTTGTTTTTGCCTTATCATTTATACTTAGCGTTCACATTGACGATGTAATCGCAGACATAAATGGCAAATTGGAAACAAAGGATGTGGCTACCGAAATGGAAGTGTTCGAAACTGAAATGGAGATTAAGTCGTCGTGTATCAATGGCAAGGTGTGTACGGAATTTTAATTCGAAGAGTTTTGTTTATGCCAGTGGCAGTTTTATATAATTTAATTTAAAAATTTTACATACGACACGAAATTTGAGAAATACTTATTTGTATTATATTCGTTGTATGTATTTATGTATGTGTGTAGGAAATGTGAATTTAAAAAATTTTGTATATGTATAGCTCTTGGTCATAAGTGGAGGAACGACAATTTTATTTTATGCCGAAATTTTTATTTAATTACATTTTTTCTTAATTAGTTAATCTAATTTAATTTTTAATTTAGTTACGTTTTTATTTTATTTTTATTTTAGTTTATTTACTGTTATTTTTTATTTTATTGATTTCATTTAATTTAATTTATTGGTTTTATTGCGACGGCATCTTTCATGATGCATTAGCCAATTTAAACCCCGCAAAAAACAAATAAAAGGTTTGAATTCGTTTAACACAACTTAATTTAATTGAATAATTTCAATTTAATTAATTCATTTTTTTTTTAATTTTTTTTTTTTTAATTTTTTTTTTTTTATTTATTTTTTATTATTTTTTACTTTACTTGATTTACTTTGATTAATTAAAATTAATGTTTTATTTATTTAGTTAGTCAGAGGCCCGAAAAATGATGATTTTCAATACTTTTTTTTGCATGTTTCGACTTGACTTTAGCAAAATTTCAAAAAAAAAAAAAAATTATTAATTGTAAAAGTTATCGCTGTTTGTGTGGAGCCCGTTTCTCCATAAGTTCCTTGCGGTGATCATCACAAGTCCTTAGAGATTCATCTAAAATCAATCGGACAAGAGAATTTAGTTTTATTAATAGATAATTTCGAGCCTCAGCGAAGTTTTTTTTTATCAAAATTAACAATATGGCAGTTTCAAAAAATATTTTTCAGATTTTCGAGAAAAAAACCGACAGGTAATTGTTAAAAAAATCGAGATTTTTGAAAAAAACAAAAAAATCTAAACGTTCGAGTTTTTTATGTTTTTCAAAAGCAGTATAAATTTTATTGAAATCTGTCAAAAGGTTTTTAAGCTACAGTGATCACCAGTTCAAAAAACATAATTTTCAGAAAAAAAGGCATTTAAAGTTTTAAGTTTCGACTCAAAAATTATTTGTTGGATTCACTTCAAATTTACACACAAAATGTTTTTAAGATATTATTCTTTCAGAAAATGCAATAAAAAATGTTATTTTTTTTGAAAATTCTGACTACCCCAAACCCCTTAATTTAATCTAAGTTAAATTTTTATTTCTTTTATTTAACTGATTTAATTTGATTACATAACATAAATAACCTTAATTTGGTTTTATTTTATTTTAGTTTATTTGATTTATTTCAATTTAATTAAATTTTATTTTATTTTATTTGATTTTGTTTTATTAATTATATTTTATAGAACTAATTTTAATGTTATTTAATTATATGATGGCCGCCGTAGCCGAATGGGTTGGTGCGTGACTACCATTCGGAATTCACAGAGAAAACGTACAGTGGTCGACAAAAGTCTACTGGATTGAAAGTTCAAAAACTTTACTGAAAAATGTGCTGCACATTTTCTTTGAAAGCTTTTTTTAATCACAAACTTTAAAAAATCCATACATTAACATAAAATAGCAAAGCTATGACAAAAAAACCTAAAACCAACGTTGACAAAAGTCTGCATACAGTACACAAATATCTTACTTTAGTGTGAAAAACTTCACTTAACTCTAAGTAATATTGCTTCTTAGTATTTAGTTGTTCCACCATTAGCATCAATTACAGCTTGAAGCCGTCGTGGCATCGAGGTGACTAAATTTGTTAACTCTGCAGAAGTTATATTGTTCCAAGCTTCCATTAGTCGTTCTTTGAGTACTGAAGCGCTTGAAATCGGATTTTTTCTAATTTTTCGATCTAAAATTTCCCAGATATGTGCAATAATATTCAAATCTGGGCTTTGTGGTGGTGTATTTAATTGCATTGGAGCATGGTAAAGCAGCCAATCCTTCACAATGTGTGCTGTGTGCTTTGGATCGTTATCCTGTGGAAAGACCCAACCTCCACCAAGCTCCAAATCATCCACCGAAGATTTCAGATTGACTTCCAATAGTGATTTGTATTTATAACGATCCATATTACCTTCAATAAATACTAATCTTCCAACTCCAGATGCAGCAACAGCTCCCCAAACCATTACATTGCCGCCACTATGCTTCACTGTTGATACCAAATTCTTCGGACTCAGTGCAGTTTTGTTTTCCCTCCACACTTTTGCTCTTCCATCACTATATTAAACTTCGACTCATCTGTAAACAAAACTTTTTGCCAAAAATCCATCCTCTTTTCCCTGTGTGCTTTGGCGAACTCCAGACGAAGTTTACGGCTTTTTATTTTTCAGAAATAAGAGGCTTTTTTCGTGGTGTTCTACTATGAAAGCCGTTTTTGTTCAGAGCTCTTTGAATTGTTCTTGGATGAACACACTTGTTGGATGAGCTTGCTATATCCTCGGCCAGTTTCGGAGCCGAAACTTTTGGATTTTTGTCCACTTCTTTTAGAATCAAGCTGACGTCTCTGCGAAATTTTACAGTATATTCTCACGATACTATACCATACATTCGAAAAATCGAAAAAAAAATTTTTTTTTTAATTCTTGACGTATGTAACCCTTTAACGGCTTAGTTAGGGGTGGGAAATCAAATGCAGGTATCACAATGAGCGGCCGCCGTAGCCGAATGGGTTGGAGCGTAGGTTCGAATCTCGGTGAAACATCAAAATTAAGAAAAACATTTTTCTAATAGCGGTCGCCCCTCGGCAGGCAATGGCAAACCTCCGAGTGTATTTCTGCCATGAAAAAGTTCCTCATAAAAAATATCTGCCTTTCGGAATCGGCTTAAAACTGTAGGCCCCTCCATTTGTGGAACAACATCAAGACGCACACCACAAATAGGAGGAGGAGCTCGGCCAAACACCCAAAAAGGGTGTACGCGCCAATTATATATATATATGGGGCATTCTTTCTGAACGTGAGACCCCCTGCCCCCAGAATAGATTTTGACGAAAAGAGGTCTATGAGGGCTTAAAATGTAGGTAATTATGTTTACTTTCGAAAGCAAAGTGGCACTTCTTGAAATTCAAAATGGCGGATCCAATATGGCGGATTCAATATGGCGCAATTTTGCAGTTCGTGCATCAGATTTATGCTATTTCGTGTTTTCTTTATTTATTTTTAAGTAAAATTGTTGCATTGGATTTAATTTTACATATTTCCAAGATTATTTATTTTTATTGGTCACTGATTATTCATCACATTTTTTATCATTCAATTATGATTCAGTTCATAGCATAAATCTGATGCACGAACTGCAAAATTGCGCCATATTGAATCCGCCATATTGGATCCGCCATTTTGAATTTCAAGAAGTGCCACTTTGCTTTCGAAAGTAAACATAATTACCTACATTTTAAGCCCTCATAGACCTCTTTTCGTCAAAATCTATTCTGGGGGCAGGGGGTCTCACGTTCAGAAAGAATGCCCCATATATATATCACAATGAGCCTTAGTGATACCGAGCGTCTTGTCTTAGATAAGCAAACTGGCCAACCTAACCTTATTTTATTGGTTTAATTAAATTTTGTTCTATTTTTTTTTTAACTTTTTTTTAATTTATTTTATTTTATTTATTAAATTCTATTTTATGTAGTTCTATTTAATTGGTGTAATTTTAGTTTACCTAACTTCATTTAATAATTGAAGTTATATTTGTTTTTTTTTTTTATTTTATCTCACATCATTTGATTCAAGTTAATTCAATTTTATTTTATTTTATGTTCTATTATACATTTATTATTTTATATATATTATTTTAGTATAATTTATTTCATTGTATTTTATACATTCTATTTTATTTCAAATTTAGTTTATTTTATTTTATTTGATTTTAATTTATTTTTATTTTGTTATGTTATGTTATTTAATTTTCCTTCACATTATATCCCTATTTCTTAATAACAATTTTAACTAATCCTTTTCTTTAAATAAATTCTGTTTTTGTTTTTTCATTTTCCAGCGCCTTTCGGATTATCGTTCTTGGCGGCAAGTGAAAATCGAAATCAAAGGCGATCTTCTACGTATCTATCCAGGCCGAAGTTGTAAGGAGAGCAATGTAAGTCTACTCATTCGAATACCATATACATTTTTTTCATAAAATAATTCCGATTTTTTCCATAAAACAATTTCATTTTTTTTTTTTTCATAAAAAAATTTCAATTTGTTTCACCCAGATGATAGAACTCGATATTAGAAATTTTAAAATCTTCGACGAGTCGGTCGACAAAAAGAAATCCTACATGTTTCGCATGCAATCGAAACCAACACAAATCGCCACTTTGGGCAATGAGCTGAATCTGGACGATGTACCCGATAAGCTAACCTCATCGGGCAGCAGTGCGTCGACATCAGCGTCGCACGTGGAGCCGCCACATCACCAACCACACCAACAACCAACGGAAATATTATTTAAAACGAAAAGCATGACGGAAATGAAACGCATTTTCGGTTTATTGCAATGGAAAAATAGTTTAATTTACGACGATAGTGTGAGTGAACTCATTTCTTGATACTTGATGGCGCTGAAATTGTTCTCATTTATTGAAATTATTGTCGTCTATTTAAATGTTATTCTAATTACCTCATATCCATGTTTTCCTATTGCCACAGGATCTTCAAGGCAGGCAATTGGCTGAGCCGCAGAAAACCGCGGCTATCTCAAGCATGCCAACAGCAACATACTGTGATGATAACGTACAACAACAGCAACACCAACACCAACAATTACAACCAGAATATTCACCATTAAGCACAACCTCACGTGGCGATTCCGAGATTGTATCGGACTCCATTTCGCCGGTGATGAAAACGCGCAAATCATCTTCACACAAAAATATACCTGACAAAGATTTGGGTTCACCAAAGGCCAAAAATTGGAAAGATTTACTCTTTAGACGCGGTGGCGGTAGTAGTAGTAGCCACAATGCGGATATTTCGCCATCCAGCTTAGCTTCTGGCGGCAAAACGACCGGTTCCATTGGCGTGCCATTGAAAGCGTGTCCGATGGTAATTTGAGATTTTAAAAACTTTTTTTCTTATAAAGCTTTGTTGCGTCATTTATTTGCTTTTTCTGTTTCTGTTTTAGTCTAAAAACAACGAATATGTGCCGCTCTTGGTGGACGTCTGCACAAATATCGTTGAAACGAAAGGGCTGGGCATTGTGGGCATTTACCGCATACCTGGCAATAAGGCTGCCATTTCGGAGCTGTCGGAGCAGGTGAATAAATCGGACTTTTCGTGGGATCGCTGCAGCACCGACGTTAGGTGGGAAGACGTGAACGTCGTGTCGAGTTTGCTAAAGCAATTCATACGCAATCTGCCCGATGCGCTGCTGCCCTGTTCGTTCTACATAAATTTCATTGAAGCTGACAAGAAGACGGGCCTGGAACGCTTAAAAGAGCTCAGGGAGTTGCTGAACTCGCTGCCGCGTTACTCATATGAGACATTGAAGCATCTGATACGTCATCTGAGTCGTGTGAGCAAAAATTGCGATGTGAATTTGATGGAGCCCAAAAATTTGGCAATCATATTCGGTCCGTCGATTATACGCACGCCCAACGATACGCTCGAGATGGCGGTGAAGGACATGAAGCATCAGTGTCGCATTGTAGAGTTGCTCGTGACGCAGGTGATTTTTTTTCTTGAAACTTAAACAATTCGTTTTTTAAACAACTTCATGCATATGAATTTTTTCCAGTACGATTACTTCTTTGAGAACGGCCCCTTGCCCGATCTGGCGGACGTCACTGGTAACACTCCCATTGCGTCCACTTCCAGCTCGGCTTCAGGCGTACTCCACACCCAGGAGGACCAGACGAATATGTTGCTGCACAATGTGTCGAAGATCGAGCGCCTAACCGAGCGCGAGACGTCATCCACAACGCGCACCTCGCGTTTCATTCCGCAGCTGCGACGGCGCACGCACAGCAAGCGCGGTGCTGCCAGCTCGGACACCTACTCGGGCGAAAGTGTGTTGGTAAGCAAAAGTCAAAGCTTGATCCAAAATCATAATGCGAATCTGAGCTCACATAACACAAACAAACACAAACGCAAATCATTGCAATCATCCATCAACCTCAACCAAACCATTACCAAACTCATTTCCGCACCACACAACATGCACAACGCACTACTCAAGTACAATATGACTAGTACGAATTCCAACAACAACACTACCACACAATCCACACCCAATATATGCGTGGCCGCAGCCACTCCATCCCCAAAGCCTCTCAAGCAATGTGCAACGGCGAGCCGCCAGCAGCCGCAGCAGCAGCAAACGCAGCAAATGCAAAAGCAGCAGCTGCAGCAGCGGCGTCGCAGAGCCGTGCCCACTATTTATGATTTTGGGTTAACATTGCGTGTACAATTTCAGTCATTGGATTCCACCAAATCTGCTACGACAGCGATGACCACCAGTAGCAGCTCCACCAATGCTACCACGGCGTCATCGAGCAGTGGCAGTGGCGGCAGCAGCAGCGTCACATCTTCCACGCAAAAGACGAAAAAGGAACGTAGCTTCCTGCTTAATCACAGCGGCGGCGGTTTTGTGCGTCTGCACCATCGAAAAGCCAGCCTGGATGAGAAGGACTCAGGCAGTTGCAGTGGCTCGGGTAGTGGCAGCGGTGGCAGCATGAGCAAGGAACAGCAACGCAGCAGTGTCGATATATCGGTGCTGCTCACTGATGACGAGTCGAGCAACAGTCGAAGCGACACGGGTGAGTGCAATTTTTTTTTTTTTTTAATTAAAGATTTATTGAGTTCTTAGCAAAAAATTGTATTTGTATCATCCCGGCAGGTTCCATGTCGCTTACGACAATCACGGACACGCTGGACTCGAAATTGCGCAATTTGCGCAGCGGCTCCGAATCGAATGATGAAAACGGTTCGCCCGAGTTCCGCAAAAATCGGCGACACACGCTTGGCCAGCCACTGCATCTGCATTCAGAAAACATTCCCTATGCCGACGAATCACCTGAGCGTCACTTTCATTCCTGCCCTTTGGATGCGCCCAATGTGCTGATGCTCAGTCGTTCCTGCACCGCCACCAACACACTGACCTTGGCGAAAGCGAATGAGAGCAAAGAGCAACGCGTCGCGGCGGTATTGTCTGCATTCAAAAGCAACAAACTGCAACATTCTGCCACCGTCCCCATCAATCCCGGCTCAACAACAACAATTGTGAACACGGGCAGCACACCATCGACTGCGGCATCCACGCCCACCGCTATTTTGACGGTAAAAACGACCAACACACAAGGTGGCATTGGCGTTGGCGGTGGTGCCGCTATAGGCACCGGCAGTGGCAGTAATTTGGCACGTAATTCCTATTTAGGGCGTGGCACACGCTTCTCCAAGCAAGTGTACGAGCAACAGTGTTGCTCAGATGATGACTCAGAGGGTTCGACAACGAGCGATCCCAAGGATTCGCTCATCATTGCCTCGCCGCCGTTTTTTCTAGATCGTTACAACAAGAAACGACGCGATCATCGACTCTTCCGCTCCGCTTCTTTCAATTGCCGCAACTATTCGTCGTCGTCGGGCAGGCATAGCAGCAGTGGTGGACCGCACAACACTGGCGGTTCTGCATCAGCGTTAACAAAAGATGAAAAGACTGATATGAATTTAACGAAGAAGCGACAGATACAAAACAAACAGAATCGTTCGATAAAACGGAGGCACACGGTAGGCGGACCGCATGACTATGTCGGACCCAATGGCTGTCCGGCAACGAATAGCAACAATTGCAATCATCATCACACCTGCAAGGTGACTGCTGGTGCGGGTGGTACTACAACAACCACCACAACCGTACTAAGACGCATTCCTATACCAAGCGCTAATGGCAACATAAGCAACAACAACAATAATATCAATACAAATCTAACGCAAGACGGCAACAATGGCAATGGCGGCGGCGGTGGCGGCGGTGGAAGTGGTAATGGCGGTGGTGGCAATGTAGTGGTTGGCGGCGGTGCCGGCGGAGCTGCGGTGACTATGGCGAGCGGCACGGGCGGCGAGCATGTGTTGGAGGTGGGCATACGCATAAAGAATATCAACAGAAGTCGATATTAGGAGTGCAACAGCATAAACGACGAGAGCAGGCAAGCGGATGACAGATAGAGCGCAGCATTGTAATAAAATGAAGGCGAAATCGGCGAAATGTTGCGGCGAAAGCAGTAAAAAGTAAAAACTGCAAAGGAATATACAAACAAAAAAGAGTTATAAGGAAAACACCAATTAGTTGTTAAGTTGAAAATATAAAAAGTCAGCAGCGTTCAGTTAAATGTGTGTGTAAAAACAAATTTAAAAAACTAATATTAGCGAAAATTTAAAATTAGAAAACAAAAAGCGCAAAACAACAATGAAGCAAGAGCAGAGGATATTCATGCTGTGATCTGATTAATGTTGTAAAATAGAATAACGCAAAAAGTGCTGCATGCAACCAAAATTATTTTTTTTTAAATTAGCAAATCGGGCACGTCAAGAGTCGCATGAGTTTTCAAGGTAAACATCGTAAAAGTGGAAGGTCCTATGCTCCATTCGGGACAAAAGGAGTTGATAACGATGATAGTAAAACTGGCTTATTAAATAATATTTAAAAAAAAATTATTAGTCTTACATTAAATTAAAAAAATTAAAAATTAATTATTGCAATCATAAAAATCATTTGATGAGACAGAGCACGCAACGTTTTTCGAAATATTTTTAATCCACAAAAAAGGAGAATGTAATGATTATTTTTAATTTTTTTTGCGTAAGGTGAATAAGAGAGTGGTAACCATTCGGGCAAAATGAAAAGCTTCTCTAATAGCATACATTTTCCTGAATTAAAATAAACGACTAGAGGGCGGCATAGTTGTTGTTGTTAGCAGCATAAACATCCCCCATACTTACAGACGGAGAATGCTGCTGTAGTGACAGTCCGTGGCCGGATCTAAGTCCGAGTCGTTTCGGTAACGTAGTACCGACTGTCGTGGAAACGGGCGGCATAGTCGAATGGGTTGGTGCGTGATTACCATTTGGAATTCAGAGAGAACATAGGTTTGTATCTCGGTAAAAGACCAAAATGCCGAGAAAGTTTTTTTCTGCCTCGGTAGGCAATGTCAAGCATCTGAGCATATTTCTGCCATAAAAAAGGTCCTCAAAAAAAAAATGTTCGGAGTTGGCTTGAAACTGTATGCCCTTTCATTTGTAAAATAACATCAGGACGCTGCCCAAAATAGGAGGAGGAGCTCGGTCAAACACCTAACAGAAGTTTACGCGCCAATTATTTATTTATTTTCAATTTATAGGTATCCCTCGAGATACGTTAGGTACGTGGGGTTTGAGTTACATGGTTTTTTTTTACGAATTTTTCATAAAAACGAAATAAATAACAAAATAATAACTGGTGGCAGTTTTTTAGTCTCCAGTCATACCATTGCTACGATGGCAGCTTTGATGATGCATTAGGCATTTAATTTTCTTTAAATCTACCTGACCTCCGAAGACATCTGAGTAGATCTTGTGGTACCAAGGAACCACGGTTGACCTCAAGCCTGATTCGAGCGACAGCCTGAGCCTGACAGATGTACAGAAAGTCGCCCGCAGTCTTATCCTTCTCTCCACAGGCTGAACAGAGTGCACTGTCTGAGATGCCTACCTTTTCCTTGTGCTTCGCCCATAGAAAGTACCCCTCCAACAGTCTAACCAGCTGACTACAGTCTCGTATGCTTAATGAGAGGAGGATCTGCGACAGTCGGTTGGACATGACAGGTAACATCTGTTTGGTCCATTTGCAGCCACTCGCAGCTTGCTTGTGGGTTGAAGTAACTCGTTTGTTAACCGTGGCTTCGATGGCTGCAGAAGGGAATGGCCGAACGGGCTCCGGGCCAAAGAAGTTAATCTCAGAGCCCGTCCTAGTTAAAGAGTCTGATGACTCGTTACCCGTGTGATACCCATGTTGTTGGAGAGCTGTCTAAGGCAATGAACACAGCTTTCTCTTGCTGCAGACTCGTAGATATCTGAGTGAAAAAATAAAATAAAAATAAAAAAATTAAAAAAAAAAAATTTTATAAAAAATTCAATTTCTTTATATTAAAAAAACAATTTTTATTCATTAAAAAAATTATTTTCTTTTTAAATATAGAAAAATAAAAAACCTAATTTAAAAAGTAAAAAAATAAAAAAAAAATTAAAAAATTAAAAAATTACGAAAAAAAAAACAAAAAAAAAAAAACTAAAAAATAATAAAAAAATTAAAAGTAAAACAAAATTAAATAAATAATAAAAAAAAATTTAAATAAAATTCTAAAAAATAATAATAAAAAAAATTAAAACAAAATTATAAAAAATAAAAATAAATTAATTAATAAAGAAAAATTAAAAAAAGAATAGTATTGCCAAGTTAAGTTAGTCGAGTTTACAATATCGCTTCAGCAGAATTTCTCGAAAATTTAGAAAAACTAAAACGAGTCAAATATATTTATATCGATGGCTTTCGAGAAAAGCGACACAGCTCAAAATTCGGAGTTTTGCCGAAAAGCAAAAGTCAAACTACAGAGTTAATATATTTTTATCTGGAAAAGCGTCATAAGCGAATCTTGAAGCAATTCTGAGAGATGGCGTTAGTGTCGTTTTGTCAGGTGATCGAATTGGCGCGTCACTTATCTAGAAAACTGACCCAATTCAGTATTTTGTATTTTTGAATTATGTCACTTTTCTCGAAAACCATCGATATGCGCCACGAGTTGAACTAATTGATACTATTAATTCCGTGTGTCCCGAGGTACACCTTATATATGACTTCAGTTGTAGTGTCTAAATTTTTGAGGAATTCTGTTGGAGCGATATTGTACACCCGACTAACGTGGCAACACAATTTTTTTTTTTAATTTTTCTTTATTTTTTTATATTTATTATTATTTTTTCTAATTTTATTAAACAATTTTTTTATATATTTTATTTTTTGTTTTTAATTTTTTTATTATTTTTTTTTTAAGTTTTATTTTGTTTTGGTTTTTAATTTTTTTTATATTTTTTACCTTTCTTACTACTTTTTTTATTTTATTTTTTTAATATTCAAAAATACCATTATTTTTTAAATACATTTTTTTTTTAATATTTAATTTTTTTTTAATATTTAAAAATTTTGTTATTTTCTTTTTGTTTTTTTTTTTTTAATTGTTTTCTAATTTTTTAATCTCTTAATTCTTTTTTAAATTTTTTTTAATTTTAATTTTTCACTCAAGAGTAATGATTACCTCTCGCAACTTGTAAGCTTCTCATTAAGGACGCACTAATCAGTTCTACAAATCAAAGATGGATTAGCGTTAACACCTGTGAAATTGCTAGGCAAACATGGCCAAGGCCAAATTTACGTCTGCCCAAGAGTATTATAAAACTGAGTAGACTTCAAATCAGGACCTTAGTAGGGGCCCTCACAGAACATTGTTTCATAGGAAATCATGCAAGGAGATTAGGCGTTTACTTGCATGATTTCTGTCGTAGCAGCAGAAATGAGGAGGAGTTGGAAACAATTCAACACCTTTTTTGCACATGCACAGCTCTAGCCAGAAGCAGTAACCGATTTTTAAAATCCTACTTTTTAATGAATCTGGATAATCTATACACTTTAGGTATCAACAACCTTTTACGCTTTGTCAAAAGCTCAGGAGGATGGTTTAATATGGAGAGGGAAATGTAGCCCAGCCTCCGCGGCTTACAACGGACCCATTTCGTGGTCTAAGTGGCATCGTTGTCTCTATGTGCGATGCGACTGCCAAAGCTAACCTAAAATCCTAATGATTACCTGCATAAAATTTTTATTAATTTCTCTATTGAATGCCTGTGTTGCTAATTTTTTGGTTTCAAAATTATAATTAGTTTTGAATCAAAATAAAGTAGAACAATAATTTTTCCAAATATCTCAAATTTCTTGAGTTCTATTCAATATCGATTTGAGTGCTCAAAAAAATGAATTATTTGATTGCATGTAAAGTACATTTATACCAAACCCTGCTTGAGTCGATTTAATCATTTAGTCGTTGTCAAACAAGCGAACTGCTCCCACTCACTCCGAGAAGACCTGAGTATTTTCATTCAGCAGCATTCAAAAACAACTTGAGTAGTTTATTTACGCAAAAAGAGGAAAAATAATTATTATTTTTCAGTTTTCAATGGGAAGAAGTACACAGAAAAAATAACCTCATCCTTAAGGGCATTACAATTATGAATAATCATTATGACCTTTATTTTTTGTTCCGCTAAAATTGAGCAAGTAAAAATCGTCGTTAATTTTCATTGACTTATGCCCGGTTTCATGAATAAATTTTAAAATTTATCAATTCAATAAAACACGGCCGTACTATTTTGTAGCTTCAAAGGAGCAACGGGACATCTTTAACTGCCGCATCATTTTGTGCGTACCATTTTTTTTTTCTCAATCGTCATACAGTTTTATTTGAACTATTAAATAGACTACCATAGAGCAAGTGGAGCACTTTGAAATGAGAAATAAAAAATAAAAAAAATTAAATTAAAATTATTTTCAACCTTGCAAACCGACTCTGCAAATCATAGCATGAATATCCTCTGTGAACAAAAAAAATTAAAACTATTAAAAAAATATATAAATATATTAAATGTAAATGCACTTGAAAAGATACAACACCTCCCAACGCCTACACACAAACCAAGCAACTTTAGTGGTAAAATTACAACAAAAAAGTACACACAAAAAATTTATTTATGAAAATAGGAATAAGAAATTTAAGCATAGAAGCCAAGGAAGAGTGTCTGCATTTGCATTGAGATTGGAATGTGACAAAAAGAAAAAAAAAAAGAATGAAAAAAATGGCTATTTCAAAAACTTCTCTCATGCAACCTAAAACTAAACCTAATTTATGCTGACTGTTATTGAAAATCCAATTGACCTGCACTATTTAAGACTCTTTTCAGCGCGTTCGAAGGTTTCACATTCTCAATTTTGAACTGACAAAAAAAAGTAAAAAAAAAAAAGAAAAATCAAAAATTTCTTTTTACGCTGCACGAGCTTATGAGGCATAATGCGTGGACAGACACTAATGACATGCTTTATAAACTAACCTGCAGTCCACTGCATCGGAAGATGTCCCACGACAGCCGGTTCTACGTTACCGGAACGACACGGATTTATATCCAGCCAAGGAGTGTCACTTCAGCAGCATTACCCATATATGTTTGAGGAATGTTTATGCTGCTACAATAAACACAACAACATCGGAAGATCTAACTTTTTTTTGTTTTTTTGTTAAAATGATTTTTCAGTTTGTATTCAAAGCTCTAATACACATCCAATTTGGTTGGTTGGTTGATTTAAGTGGTGATTCATTCGGAAACCAACTAGCGCCTCTGCACCATTTTGTTGCCACATCCTCGCTGCCAATTTGTTTAGTGGTTATTTACAGCATGACTATAGCCAGTCTGTGCGGTTGAAGAACCTCATTCGGCTTTTGACATCTAAGCCAGACAGTTGTTCGAGTCACATGAGCAGTGATTTGCCCAAGGTTGGCATTCTCTCCTCCCATAGGGCAGAGCATTCACAGAGGAAATGGAAACCCGTGTTTCATTTTTCTCCGGTTGTTTACAACTGTCACAGTCTGAGTTGTGAGGGATGGCCATTTTGGCGGCTTATTTTCCGATAGACCAGCAACCAATTATCACCGCCGTGACTCTGCAGGCATCGTTTCATATTTGTCAGTATTGACGTTTGTTTGTAGAGTATAGGTGAGCCGTTCATAACCCATCCAAATCAGTCTCAGACATTTTTTCATGCAGATTATTTTGGTTTACCAAAATTATTTATTTTCCTCTATCTTTAATAAAAAAAATAATAATAATTTATTGCGACCTATTCCGCATTTGGTGATAGGAGAGAGAGAGAGTTTTTGTGCGCGTATTATTCCGTCGAATAAGAATATCCCACATATGAAAGTCACCACTTCTTATGCAGTCACAAAGCAGCAAATCAAGTAAAAGCTACCTTGGAAAATAACGAATAATTCACTTAGAACTATTTTTGAAAAGCTTTGTCACATTCCAATTTCACGGCGAATAGGCGAAACTGCAGTATGCGCGCATCTGATATGCGAGGAAGGCACCGGTATATACATATATTTATAACATATATTTTTTGACGCGATATGCTTTTACTTTGGAAACCTCAAAAAGAGAGTTTGTTTGTATGGCTGGTGAGTGAAAAGAGTAAAGTTGAATATTTGAAAATTTGAAAAGGTAGCAGCAAAGCGAATAGTGCACGAATTTTATTGTTATTTTTTGCACATTTTTTTTTTGTTTTGCTATATTTTGGTGTTATTAAATTAAGTATTAAATAATTTTACAAAATTAAATTCAGTTGCGTTGTTGTATTATTTAATAGACTTTTAAATTAAAAAATGAATTTAAAATCAATTAGGATGTATTTTTGTACATTAATAGGTTGCGGAATTGAAAATAAAACGGAGAAATTGGTGTTCAGTGCGATGTGAAAAAATTAAGAAAATAAAAAATTAAAAATTAAAAAACTAATATGAAACATTTATGTATAAATAAAAACAAAATTAAAAAATTTAAAATTAAAAAAAAAAATTTAAAATTTAAAAATAAAAATAAAAATGACATATTAAAGAATATAAATTTAAAAATAAAATTAAAAATTTAATAATAAAAATTAAAAATTTAATAATAAAAATAAAAAATTAAAAATCTAAAAATAAAATTTAAAAAGTAAAAATTGAAAAATAAAAATTAAAAATTCGAAAATAAAAATCTAAAAGTTAAAAATGAAATTGAATAATTTAAAAATTCAAAAATAAAAATTGAGAAATAAAAATTTTAAATTAAAAATTCAAAAATAAATTAAAAAAAAATAAAAATTGAAAAATAAAATTTAAAAATTAAAAATTAAAAACTAAAAAAAATAAAATAAAATAAAAAATAAAATAAAATAAATAAAATTCAAAAATAAAAATTGAAAAATAAAAAATTTTAAATTGAAAAATAAAATTTGAAAACAAAAACATAAAAAATTTTAATTTAAAAATACAAATTAAAAATAAAATCTAAAAATTCGAATACAAAATTTAAAAATGAAATTGAGTAATTCAAAAATAAAATTCAATGATTGAAAAATAGAAATTAAAAAATAAGTAATTCAAAAATAAAATTCAATGATTGAAAAATAGAAATTAAAAAATAAGTAATTCAAAAATAAAAATTTAAAATTAAAATAAAAATTAAATTCAAAAATAAAAATTAAAAATTGAAAAATTAAATTAAAAATTTTAAAATAAAATTAAAAATTTAAAAACCAACAAATAAAAATTAAAAAAAAAAAATTAAATTCAAAAATAAAAATTCAAAATTGAAAAGTTGCAAAATAAATTTGAAAAATTAAACATTTAAAAATAAAACTGAATAATGCAAAAATAAAAACTTAAAAATAAAATTTAAAAATAAAAATGAAAACTAACAATTTAAAATTAAAAAATTAAAATTAAATGAAATTTAAAAATTCGAAAATAAAAATTGAAAAGTTAAAAATAAAATTTTATAATTCAAAAGTAAAACTTAAAAATTTAAAAATGAGGATTGAAAAATAAGAATTTTAAATTAAAAATTAAAAAATAAACTTTAAAAATTTAAAAATTAATAAATAAAAATTCAAAAACCAAATTCAATAATTCAAAAATAAATGTTAAAAATTTACAATAGAAAAATAAAATCTAAAAATTCGAAAATGAAAATTTAAAAGTTAAAAATTAAATTGAATAATTTAAAAATAAAATTTAGTAATTCAAAAATAAAGACTAAAAATTGAAAAATAAAAATTTTAAATTAAAATTTGAAAATAAACTATAAAAATAAATAAAAAATTTAAAAATTAATAAATAAAAATTAAACTTAAAATTCAAGCATAAAAATTTAAAATTCAAAAATGAAAATATAAAATTTAAAAATAGAAAAATTAAAACTTTAAATTTAAAAAAAAAATTTAAAAATTCATAAATAAACATTAAAAATTTTAAATTAAAAATTGAAAAATAAAAATTTTAAATTTAAAAGTTAAAATAAAAATTAAAAATTTTAAAAATTGAAAAATAAAATTGAATGATTTAAAAATAAAATTTAAAAATGTAAAATTGAAAATTTAAAAATAAAATTTAACAATAAAAATCAAAAATTTATAAATAAAAATTAAAAATAAAAATCAAAAATTTAAATAAAAATTAAGCGATTGTAAATTTGTATGGCATTCTCAACATTTGAAGCTTATTTTTTTAGCGTGAAATTTTAAAACAATCTTGAGTAGAACGCTTGAATATTAAGAAAAAGAATGTTTTTAAAAAAATTTGTTGGTATTTATTAAAAAAAAAAAAGTTTATGATTTGAAAACCGAGGAAAGCATGCAGGCGTCAAAAATGATTAAAGTCAAAAGCCTTTTTACCGTGGAGAGTTCAATTCCGCGCTAGGCATTGCATTGTATTTGTATGTGGTATGTTGCTGTATATTTTAATTTGAGAAAGAAGAAAACAACAAAAACAAAAACTATTTAATTATCTGCACATATAATTAATATATGTCTGCATGTACTATATTATTTACGCATCCCCTCTCTCCCCTGTACGTATGTATGTGTTTATGTATGTAACATAATTATTATTATTATTATTAATTTTTCGATAATAATTATGCTTGTATTAAACGATTTACTTATACAGTTACATTTACATTTACATAGTAATTATAAATATTATTTTGCTGATTGATTCTTCGATTAAAATGCGATTGATTTTACTCCTTGTTATTTGCTTATGAATAAATACTTAAGTTGTATTTGCAAGCCAAAATTTATGTTTGGCGAAAAAAACAAAAAAACGAAAAACAATTAGATATATAAAAATGTGTTGTTCAAATTTGTTTAGCTTTTATGGTTCACGAATGCGCGTTTCCTTTCGGCACATTTCGCAATTACGTAGGGGAAAACGCGGTATGACAAGTGAGTAGTAAAGAGAGTAAAGAGAAAGAGAGACGAGTATATTTGAATTGTTTAGAGTGGAATGCAAGTGAATTTATTTTCCCAACATTTTGTGCCCAATCCGGAAAGTTTTTATCGAAAAGGAAGAAATTGTATGTAGCTCGATATACACCCAAAAACGCATATGTATTTATATATATATATATATAAACAGTATATATATGTATATACGACCACACACACACACACATATATATATTTACCTACCTATTTACCTATAAATGTATGGATTTATTTTGTGTAATTACTTATACATATACAATTAAATGAAGTAATAAAAAATATTACAACAAGAAGAAAAAAAAGTAATAAATGAACACGGGAAAAATACAAAAACTATGCAAGTTTAAAAAATTATTAAGTACGCGAAAGTGCAGTAAATACGAAAGAGATAAACACAAATGAAATGTGGGAGAGCAACTGAGGAATGATTTGAGTAAGAAACACTCAAATACACACAAACATACACGCATCAATATTATCAAGAGTAAATAAAAGAGAATTACAAATTTAGAAACGAAACAACGAAAGATGGTTTTATTTTGTGAGCAGCTCTCTTATGTTTCGAAAATGTAATGTGAGAAGCCAAGAATGATAGAAACAAGATTGTGCCCAAGAATGATAGATACCAAGGATGGATTCTACTAAGCTAAAGCTAAATTTTGTGACACACAAACACGTCGGCATATCTGTCAAATTCGCTCTTAGCCGAATAACGGTTTGCTAGGTGGTAGTACACCTCTAACAATCTTGATTGTGCCCATCACAGAGTGCGTGACATCGAATTAACTGAGTTGTGCAGTGTTGCCAACCATTTGTTCTTCGCAACAAATTGAGTGCTTTTTTATACCCAAAATGCGAAAATTTGTAAGTTTGGTGTTTGTTTCTTTTTTTTTTTTTGAAGTGAAACTTCTTAGGCGTCGATGGACAAGCGCGAATGGAGAGTAAAATTTCAAGGCCATGCAACGTTTTGGGGCTTTTCGTTCCGCGAGAGAGAAGATAGGTATAACGTAGAGGAAAAGGATAGAGAGAGCTATACCTTATATAATATATATTTTAGATACACTTTAGGCTATTTTTCCTAAGTATTTCCTTGTGGTTGCTAATTTCTAGTGAGAAATAACACTGCCTACTTTTTGGTGCTTGTTTGTTGGTGACAACTTGTAGGAAATATATTTTTGGTGCCTACTTTTTGGCGTTATATTTCCTTGGTAGGCATTGTTTGGGGCGGTTTTTGGTTCCAATTTTTTGGCGTTTTTTTTGGTGCCTACTTTTTGGCGCTTATTTCTGTTTACTAGCTAGTGCTTGTGCGTACTATAAAGTGATATCCATTCCGACGTCGGATTTATTGGTATTGCCTTCCGGTAATTTATGCCGTTTCTGCGGTCCTGGAATCGCTGCGTTTGTGCGGGTGATAAACGCTCGGAGTAGTGCGCGTTGTTGCCACGGTTTGTGTCCGGCGTTTACCTACACCGGTCGACCCTTCTCCGTTTTTTGTAAATTTTGTCTATTTGTATTCTCTGCAAATGTTGTGAATTTATTTAGATATATATTCTTTCTCCCTCTCTCTCGGGTCTCTCCCTCTTTCTTTGTCTTCTTGGAAAGCTTTACTTCTGTTGTGTGTACTGTGCTACGCGCACTTTTTTGGTAATTTAAAGTTAAGGGGTTAGGGGTAGTCAGAATTTTCAAAAAAATGGATTGGTTTTTTGTTTTTGCATTTTCTTAAAGTATTAATATCCTAAAAATATTGTGTGAAAATTTGAAGTAAATCCGACAAATAAATTTCGAGTTATTCAACAATTAACAAAGGGCGCTCCGGAGCGTTCGGGTTCCACACAAACAGCGATAACTTTTACAACTATTAATAATTTTTTGTTTTGGAAATTTTGCAAAAGTCAAGTCGAAACATGATGTATTAATGCTATGTTTTTATTTTTGTAAATTAAAGCAATTGACTACCAAAAAAAAAAAATTATTGCAAATCATAATTTTTTCGGGCCTCTGCCTACCCCTGACCCCTTAAGGCTTTTTAAGAATTTTTGCACATTCTCTGGTTTATTGTTTCACGATTTATATGAGTGCACGGCACTACCAGCAAGGATATGTATCCATTTTTTGCAGTGAATGACATTTTCAAAGAATGTGTTCTGAATTTGCAGTGTCCATATTACGGAATTTGTTTAAGTAGTATCCCAGGCATCAGTGGTCTGTAAAGCAACCGGTTAAAAGTCTAAGTCTACTCTGCTGAGTGAAAATAGCTCATGAGAAATGTCTCTGTATTGCTTCGCTTGTTTGCAGACCGATAGAATTTCGCCAGTATTCAACAAGTTTCTTCTGCTCCCACTTCCTTACATATTTTTTAATGTGGCCCTTTGTAAGCCCGCAAAAAGATTCCGGACAAGTTAAAATAATCTTTGCCCCTTTTTAGCTAACAAACAAATCGTTATAAAATAAAAGAAAATATAAAAAAGCTATGAACTTATTCCCCAACCCAATATTTAGCAGACCGTTATTCGGCTCTCAGCGAATTTGACAGAATCAGCTGATCACATAACATCACTTGGGGTGTGCTTGCAAAAAAGCTGAGATTGTGTTGGTGATATACGAAAAAGAATCAACCAATGACACTTCGTTACCGCCTGAACAACTACTGATTGGACGAGTGTGTGAATACTTGTGAAATTATCGTGCAAATTTCGGCTGGCGATAAGATTGTGTTAGTGATATACGAAAAAAACCTCGCAGTCTTCGTTCATGTTACTTTGTTGGCAGCCAAGGTTCCCCTCACTTTTTTCTTTTTCACCATAATTAGAGAGCTAACCTGGTAAATCTATCATCTTTGTATGAAAAGATTTTTTTCGACAGAGCGTGGTAAGCCTCCGAGCGCCTTTTTAACACAAGACTCGAACGCGAATCGATTAATTCTTTCTAGTTTTTTTATGCAATTAAATTTTTTAGGTTCGTTTTTAATTTTTATATGTAATTTAATTTTTAAAACTTTTTTTTTGGTTTTTTTATGTAATTACAGTTTTTAAACACTTAATTTTATTGGGTAATCATTTTATTTCAATTTTTTTTATATAAATATTTAATTTAAAATCCTTTTAAAATTTTTCATAATTAAATTTTTTTGATTCTTATTTTTAATTTTTGCAATCAAATTTTTTTGTGTAAAAATTTGTTAAACTATTTTAATTTTTTTGTGTAATTAGTTTTTTTAAACTGTGTTTTAATTTTTTTATGTAATTATTTTATTTAGAATCCTTTTTAAATTGTTTTAAAATTTTTTTATGTAATTAAATTTTTAAAATTCGTTTTTAGCTTTTTTTATGTAATTAAATTTTTAAAATTTCTTTTTAGTTGTTTTATGTAATTACAGTTTTTAAACTCTTTTTTGTCGAAAAAAATATGGCGGCAGCCGTAGGTTAGGTTAGGTTAGGTTAAATGGCTGCCCTAGCTAAAGGGCTCACTTGGACAAATGTTAAGAAATTCGTCCGTTGTGGTGCCATACATGGGAGAGGAGAGAGGAGAGGGGAAGGAAGAAGGAGCCTTGGGATTTGAAACGATGATGACCATACATTTTACGACGGCCCCGACGGGGGCTGATATACGTTCGTAGTTAGCCGTATCAAGCTACTAGTGAACTTCACCAAATTTATGATACTTACGCCGGCTATATCCGCAGGCGTAGCGAAAAAGTGGGAGCCCAGATTTCTAAGTCTTTGCCAGACGAGAGCAGGGCAGCTGAGAAGAAGGTGTTGAGATGATTCCACCTCGTCCTCCAGACAGTTTCTGCAGAACGGACTTGAGGTAATCCCAAGTCTTACAGCGTGAACACCTAACGGACAATATCCGGTAAGGATGCCCACCAAATTTGAGAGCTGGGGCTTTGTAAGCCTTAGGAGTTCCCTTGAGCGTCCCCGATCTACCCGTGGCCAGAAGGATCTCGCGACGTAGCCGAATGGGTTGGTGCGTGATTACCATTCGGAATTCACAGAGAGGTCGTTGGTTCGAATCTCGCTGAAAGCAAAATTAATAAAAACATTTTTCTAATAGGGGTCGCCCCTCGGCAGGCAATGGCAAACCTCCGAGTGTATTTCTGCCATGAAAAAGCTCCTCATAAAAAACCATTTGCTGTTCGGAGTCGGCTTAAAACTGTAGGTCCGTCCCTCTGTGGAACAACATCAAAACGCACACCACAAATTAGGAGGAGGAGCTCGGCCAAACACCCAAAGAGGGTGTACGCGTCAATTATAATAATAATAAAAATAAACTCTGTTTTACTATTTTCTATGTAATTATTTTATTTAAAATCCTTTTTAATTTTTTTATGTAATTCATTTTTTTAAACTCTTTTTGAAAGCTTCTTTAGAATCGTTGGGAGTGATTTGAGACTCGATGAAACGAAAAAGCGACACTAAGAGACATACATATAGATTTTATAGTATATAGACTGCGAGAGAATGAGATAGAATACAGTTATACAGCGTTCCCTATTCTCCGTCTCCTCTTTGTGCGGTGCTTCGTAGGCTCCCCACTCTTGGCTACGAAGCGTTATATGTGGATATACGTATATGTGTGTGGCTGCGTACTGCTGAGCCACGCTAGTATAGCGAGTATTGTAGTATGTATACTACACTGCCTATTACTTGCTTTGGTGTTTAGTTCAAGCGTCATACGTATGTATGTTTATATGTATGCTAGTACGTATGTGTGCGCGCCTGCGTATTACGGAGCCACGGTGAGCGAGAAGGCATTATGTATACCTATCTACACTACCTAATACTTGCTTAGACCAAGCGTCCTACGAATGTTTGTGTGGATGTTAGTACGTCTGTGTAATATACGCGTTACGACGCTCGCAACCGCGTGTGCTGTATTGCGTCCGTATTTTTATATTCGTAAATATTTTCATTTTTAAATATTTACCGCAATTATGCCGAAAAATAATGCAGAAAAATGTCGTGAATATCGACAGAAAAAAACAAAGATATGTTGACAACATCGAAACCAAAGCATTTGTATCATATTTTAGCTATCATAAGCCACTCGTATCATTTGTTGAAATTGAAAACATTGAGGATAATAATAAAATGAAGAAAATAAAATATGAACTTTATAGTAATATTATAATGAACCTAGAATTATCCCGCTCCTAATGCTGCTTTCGTCTCATTCTCTCTCAGTTTGTCTTACGGAAGGTTTCACTTCTATCGCGTCTAACCGTTAGACTGGTATTTTTCTTAATGTTTTTTATGTAAATATTTTATTTAAAATCTTTTTTCAGTTTTTTTTATTTTTATCTGCAATTACATTTTTTAAGTTTGTTTTTAATTTTTTTGTGTAATTAATTTTTTTAAACACTTTATTTTTTTAATGTAATTATTATTTTTTAAACTCTTTTTCTATACTTAAATTTTTTGAATTGCTTTCTAATTCTTTTTAAGTAATTAATTTTTTTAAATTCCTTTTTTTAATTACTTTTAATACAATTTATTCTATTTCACTTTATTATTCACATCCCTTATTATTAACTTTATTATTGACAAACATTTGTCAGTTTACACAAGCAACAAAATATCAAAAATCGTAGGAAATTAAATATATTTCACAGCTTCGCATGTGGTGCAGTGCCGCTGATCTTATAGACAAGGTGGTGGGCATTATCGTAGTGTGGACTGCAGCCTGCGCGCACGCGTTTCAACCAGGCCTTGATTTTCGGATATTTGATGCGCACGTCATAATCAGCCATGCCTGCAAGGGAAAAGTGTAAGATTTCAAATATTATTTTAGGTAAAGCCAAGAAATGAAATTATAAAGTATTTTTTGGAGTTCTCCGAGCGAAAGTGTATATACAAAAATGGTTGTAAATACGAGTGAATTTAGTTTACGTGTTATGAGAAACGAATTATTTGTTAGTTTTTGAACTCGTTTTCGATTTACTCGAAAAATGAACTTCACAGCTGAGGGCTTCCAATTTAGCCAATAAAAAAAAAACACATTTTTGCCTAAAAACCACTTAAATTAGATAATAGAAAATGAGACACAGAAGAAGTCTTCAAAACAGAAAGTTTCTACGCGACCATTGCAATTCTTTAGAAGAGTCTGATTTTGGTGATATGGCAGCATGATTCTCTTACAATTCCCAATTTACTTAAAATACATAGCTTAGGAATCTAAAACCTACAGTTCTCTCAAGAATGATAGAAACCATATTGGCCCAACAGAGAGCGACACAAATTTTCAATTTTCATCAAATTTTCAAATTTTCAATTTCTTATAGCCCATTAATTTTAGTACAATATAGTTGAAGATTGGAGTCGCTCAAAATGTTGATTTTTAATAATTTTTTTTTTCTTAACGAAGTTTCACATTTTCTCCGTGTAAAAAGAAAGGTTCGTGTCTTTATAATAATTTCGGTGAATGCATATTCCGAGTACTTTTAAATTTTTTACCCACTCACGTGTCTGTTCGATTTCGCACGCCGCAAAAATATCCGCTACCGTCAGTCGTTGCCCAGTTAGGAAATCGGTTTTTGCCAGCCACACATTCTCTACGATATCTAAATTCGCTTCCATTTGGCTTTTGACTTTCGTAACTTTCTCATCCACCGGACGTTCACCGGTTACCAATGGATCCAGCCAAATGGTGCGGAAGTAAAGTGCACAGGTGACACGGAGAGTGATGTGTTGCCATTCGAGAAATTCATCAACTCGCGCCTGCTCCACAAAGTATTTTGGGTAAAGATATTCGGGAATTTTACCCTTTGCGCTGAGGTACCTGTGGAGAATTTCTTAATTAATACTCATTTTTTTATACTTAATTATAAAAGTAAAGTAATATTTAGTTATAAAGAGTGTTACACTTAAGGTGAAAGTAAAAATCAGTGTTGACGTGGTGGAAAGAGACATTTAAAGCACAATTTTTCCTCTAAAAACTTCAAGGTTTCAAGTGAGATTTGCGCACATTTTCAAGGGAAAGCTTAAACTGCGCCGAGAAATCGCAATTTGTGAGTCGACGAACGATCAGGCTGCCAGTGGAGAGGAGGCCTGGACATTTGAGTATGATCGCGAGGACTGTAAATGAAGTTAGGATTTCGAGAAGAAGGTTGAGAAGCAGCAAACGAAAGCGTGCAAGTCCAAGTCGCGACTAATCGATTGTTTACGACAACTAATGAGGCAATCGTGGATACAAATAAATAATTGGGGCGTACACTTTAGTTCGGAGTTTGGCCGAGCTCCTCCTACTATTTGTGGCATGTGCCTTGATGTCGTTTCAAAAATGGAGGGACCAAATGTTTTTTAAGAGGAGCTTTTTCATGGCAGAAATACACTCGGAGGTTTGCCATTACCTACCGAAGGGCGAAAAAACTTGTATTTGATGTTTACGCACGGAGATTCGAACCTACCAACGCCCGAATGGTAGTCACGCACCAACTTATTGGGCTACGGCGGCCGCCTCATTAATCGTGGATACGTTGTCGAATATATTGACAGACTGAATAGTTTTAAGTTGGCGTCACGGAGCGCCACATCTCGTGGGTCCACATTTTCTATGTTTCATTCTTCGTTAGTTGGATAATCGTTTTTTTGCGAACAAAGTTATCAAGTAACCAGTTTTGGCACTCCTTTCCAAAAATGAAATGGAACCAAGCGAAAAAGGAAATGCTAAGTTTGGTACGGATCGAACTTTACCTTATGATCAGAAGAAGAAAACAGTCAACATCACCTTCCCGGTACTTTCTGATCATAGGGTATATACCCGCGCACATTGTAGTAAAATTCAATTTAGGCTGGTTGTTAATTTTCGGAATCAAACGACAAGACAATGAAATACTCGTTCCCACGATAGTCGGTTCAACGTATCCGGCCAAGAACTGTCACTTCAGCAGCATTCCTCGCATATGTATGGGGAATGTTTATGCTGCTACAAAAACAGCAACATATAACAAATATATAATATGCGCGTACACCCTTTTTGGGTGTTTGGCCGAGCTCCTCCTCCTATTTGTGGTGTGCGTCTTGATGTTGTTCCACAAATGGAGGGACCTACAGTTTAAAGCCGACTCCGAACGGCAGATATTTTTATGAGGAGCTTTTCCATGGCAGAAATACACTCGGAGGTTTGCCATTGCCTGCCGAGGGGCGACCACTATTAGAAAAATGTTTTTCTTAATTTTGGTGTTTCACCGAGATTCGAACCTACGTTCTCTCTGGGAATTCCGAATGGTAGTCACGCACCAACGCATTCGGCTATGGCGGCCGTTAGCTACGGTCGTCTGCGTAACAACTGATGGGCGGACGGAAATTTAGACTTAACGTATAAAAGTGGGTGTGATTTTTATCCGATCTCAATAAAATTTATGTTGGATCTAAATGAGGTGGGAAGCAGTGCGTGTGTCAAGCAAGGGCAAGGGTTATCAAGTCATTATCTAGATAAAAGTGGACGTGGCCTCGTCCATTTGTAAAAATCTTACTTGCGTCATATTTCATTTTTTAGGGCCCATCAATCGTATCAAATTTAAATAATTTTGCTTCATTTGGAACATCATAGATTTCACGATTTTTCTTCTTTGAAAATAACAGTTAGATGGTAGGCGGACGTGGTTATAAACCGATTTCACCCCTCTTCAACACCAAATTATTTTGGATAAAGAGCAAAATGTGCACCAAGTTTTTTTGAAATATATAAATTTTTGATCGAGGTAACGTGAGCACCGACGGACGGACTCTTCCCAATATTCTGAGCATTTTGGTACATAGACTGTATATGAAGAAGAGAACCGGTTATTTTCTTGTAACTTCAAAATATATTTCGTTCTGTTTTTTGCTGCATAATAGTCCCACAGGGCTACGACGCCAGTGCTAAATCAGGTTAGAGTCGTGTCAAACTTTCCCGTAAACGCAACCAAACAAAAATGAGTGAGAAGTACGCGAAGTGTTTCGTGGCGGTATTTTTATGCACGCATTCGAAAGGGCCGAAATTATCTTACGCCGCGACTACAAAAGTGATTAAAAATTCAAAAACAAAGTTTGTTATGATGTGGAGTCAGCGGAATGAATAGTACAAAAATGTTGATGCCTTTTCCGAGCGCGGTTTGAAGCGAGTGATAACAAAAAAGCAGGAATAAAGTGATCGTCCAACTTTTTAAGCGGGACCCTATCTTGTGACTACGCCAAGCATGATCAGTTCTTACTAAAAAGGGAATAGGTGTGAGTATCAACACCATCGAACGTCGACTGAAGGAGGCGAACGTATCATACCGTCCCACATCGTCAAAATCACTGCTCTCAGAAAAACACATGGAGAAAGAACAAAGCAACAAAATGGTGTCATAGTATTGGACTGGCCTTCCCAGACGCCAACCCCAATGAAAATGTGTGGAGAACTATGAAAACGCATCTTGCCGGAAAGCCAGTCCACGACTTCAAGCAACTCGTGCGTCAAGTTCGCAAAATCTGGTTCTCTTTGTCCACGAGCTACTCAGAAAAGCTCGTTCAAAGCATGCCGAGAAGATGCCAGGCTATACTCGACAACGATGAAGACTACACGTCCTGTTGAGTAATTGCGACTCGTAGTTTTGTACATACTTTCATGTAAAACAATTTTAAATATATTTCTTTTATACTTCATGAATAATCGCGGTTCCTTTTTTCTGACACAGACTGTGTATATGTTTATATCTATCTCGATTCCCTTATGCTGCTACATACCACCGTTATGTGAACAAAATTATAGTGCGCCCAGGTAAATGAAAAACATCGGACAGTGATTGGCTTACCTGAGCACAGCAATACTTTCGGCCAATTTGAAGCCATCATCGATAATGCAGGGCACACGCTGGAAGCGATTAATATTTTGCTTGAACTCTTCTGTGTAATGTTCACCTAGAAAGATAAAAGGAGGGAAAATAAAAATGAAAACAAAAATAAAAGCATTTAAGGGGGAGGTAGGGTTTAGCGCTAAAAAAAAACACTTTTTTTTTAATTTTTTACAAAAATATGGCTTAAGATACTTTAATAAAATCAGTTGCATGTTATTGTACATCTTTTCAATAAGTTTTAAAAAAAAAATTAATAATAAAATATTGACAAATAAGCCCATGACAGAGTTTTTTTGGAGATATGTTTTTCGAGAGGTGCTCTGCGGTGCCAATCGGCATTCGTCGTAGAATCATCTGAAACTAAAAAAGTCGAATTTTTCAGTTAAAGTATGACGTAATGCTCCCCCCTACATTAATATATTAAAATTTTTTTTTTTCATTTTTCTAGTTTTAGTGGCAAAAAACCGTAAAACGAGCATTTTTGGCGAAAAATTTCGCCATATTTGTAAGTGAAAAACAACCTTAAAAAAAAAAATAAAAAAAAACAGTGTAGGGGGGAGGTATTTTTGATTTAGAAAACGTGTGCCAAATTTGAAAAGAATCGGTTGAATAGTTTCGGAGTTGTGATTGGCACCGACTTTTAAGAAGTCATTTCGGGAAAAACGCGTTTGAAAAAATGACTCTGAGAAATTATCGATGCTCCGCATTCGAGGTAGAGTGCCTACAAAGGCTATAACTTTGAGAGTTCTGCTCCGATCCACTTAAAATTTTGACACAACATTCTTGAAATGATTTACTATAAGATGAGTGAAGAAAAAAAATTTCGATTTTGAAACCCTACCCCCCGCCTTAAGTGGGTAAATACTCTCCAAATGACTTTGATAATTGTGAAAATGCGTGCACTCAGAGGAGTTAGCGTTCCGCAGAATATCTTAAGGGGACCCGGTGGTCCAGAAATTTCAAACAATCGATTTTTTTTCGATATTTCGAAAGTATGGTATCTTAAGAATATACTGTGAAATTTTCATGCGGAAATATTATAGCTTCTACTGCCCATGAACTAGGTAGAGAGCGGTCCGGGCGCTCCTGTACCTCAAACTTTAAACTCATTTATTTCGAAACGAATTTTTTCGGACTGGTGTTATCAAAAAAAAAACTATTCAACCGAATCGTCAGATAAATAGAAGAGCCAAAATGGACAACACCGTCCAGGGCAAATTTTTTGGGAGGGTCAACTTCAGCTCCGTTTTTTAAATTATTACAATTAAAAAAAAAAATTCTTTTCATTTTTGTAAAAGTCTAAAAAATGTAAATTTGGTTTTTCTTTTTTTTTATTGTAAAAAAAATTGCTGAAAATACCCTAAATTCTCTAGCTCTAGACGACCGGGACCCCTAAGGCTAATACAAAATTCACAGTCGTGAAATTTCGCCAGCAACATTCATTCATTTGCCGATGAGGAGAAACGTCAAGTTTATGAAATTCTGAGCCAGAGAAGCGATTGGCAAATTTTGGTAGGAAAAGTATTTTTAAATAAATTCATACACCTATACATTGACACCAAAATTGATAAAGAAGATTTACTTACACTCTTTGCGAAGACGTTTCGCTTGGGAAGGCCATATCTTCGAAGTCTTCAAACTCAGGCACTTCACTCGCAAACGAACTGTCAGTCTTCGCTCAATTATAAATATCCTGGTGACATAGGTATGAAAAAACTTTGCTCGTTGTTTTCACGGTGTGAACTGAGTACTTTTTTATTTTTTTTAGTCGGGACAACAGCACCCAGACAACATTAAGCCCATTGTACTGCGCTAGGGTTCCCTTTTAAATTTTCTTTAAATCTACCCGACCTCCGAAGAAATCTCAGTAGATCTTGTGATGCCAAGACCCCAAGGGGGTCTCTTCTTAAAACATTAGTGCCAAATACCTCAAATCAAGACCGTTTCCATGACAGCCGGTTCTACGTTACCGAAACGACCCAGACTTCTATTCGGCCAAGGACTGTCACGCCAGCAGCGTTCAACAACAACAACAACCTCAAATCTGGTTCGTTCGAAACCCGGGGCGGTTCGCCGTCTTATCCTCCTCTCCACAACCAGAAGGCTATCAGTGCTTTGGATGTCTTTGTTTCAATGTGTGACTTCCAGAGGAGTTTATTATCGAGGATTACTCTTAGAATTAGGATAGCTGGATTGTGACTCCTTTTAGCTTAGGCAGAATGAGTCTATCAAGCTTCCTCCTTCTGGTGAAGAGGACAATGCTAGTCTTGGTGGGGTTTGCCGATAAGCCATTCGCACATCACCAAGTGTCAATCATATCCAGAGTTTTCTGCACTTTCCTGCAGATGTTCGTAAGCGAAGGGCCTGTTACCAAACAGGCAACGTCGTCCGCATATGCTTGTGCGTAGACTCCAGCATCGATTAAGGTGGTGAGTAGAGGATCGATTAGCATGCACCAGAGCAATGGAGACAGCACACCACCTGCGGGCAGCTTTTTTTTAACCTTGGATAACACCAGTAGATCTTCCTCTACTAGCACTGTGAGTATTATTTGGGCTAGCATCGAACGCATCCAATTCACCAGCACCCGGTCTACCCCATGCCTACTAGCAGATCTGCACATATTGTCAAAAGTGGCATTATCAAATTCCCCCTCTATATCCAAAAAGATGCCCATAGCGTGGTCCCTGCTGTCGATGGTAGGCTCTACCCTAGGAACAAGGTTTTGCAGTGCCGACTCGCAGTAGTTCTGAGTATTGCTTTGCTGTGAAATACATATGAAATTTCACGCATATTTCACTGCTATGCAAACTTAGTACTATGTTTTAGGTTCAAAACCTGCATTTTCAGACAGCTGAATATTTTTATACAAATCACGGAATTCATAAAACATAATAAATGTTATAATTTCAATGAAAAACCGCTAATTTGTCTTGGCGAGGCACCCTAATGTACACATGTAACTATATATGAATGTACATATGTATGCATGTATGCGTGCCCGATCATTATAAACGAAGAATACGCTTGCGAATAGTTTTTGATAAGCATTGATTAATAACGCTGGAACGCTAACTATAGAAAACAAAAAATTGGACTCGATAAAAATGATAACCACTAAATAAACACTTTTTTGGTGTAAAAGAATAATTTTAATTACTCGAACCTTAAACATTTTTAAACGGTCAATTACTTTCAGAGATATGAAAAGTATTTTAATTTTGAAATTTTTACCTTTGACCTTTGATGCCTCTCAAATATTTTTATAGCATAAAGGCATTTACAATCGTCATCACGCAAAGCACTAGGTACTTGCATGGGTGTCTAGGGTGTATCTTAGGGTGGCGTAGGGTAGAGCAGGAGTATATGAATATTGTTACGAGTATACCAAAATGAAACTAATATTGCGGAAAAGTTTTAGAAAGCTTAGCTGAGAATGTATGTCTCTTATTTAGATTTAGTTGTTGTTGTTGTAGCAGCATAAACATTCCTCATATATGTATATACAGGGAATGTTGCTGAAGTGACAGTCCTTGGCCGGATATAAATCCGGGTCGTTTCGGTAGCTTAGAACCGTCCGTCAAGGGAACGATTTAGATTTTGTTGTTTTAAGTGGATCTGTAGTTAAACTATTTTTTTCAAAAAAAAAAAAAAAAAAAAAAATACTTGTATATAAAGAGGAACCACAATCAATAGATGATTGAGGGGTAGTCAGAAGCCCGAAAAAATTATGATTATCAAAATTTTTTTTTTATAGTCTATTGCTTAATTTTGCAAAAATAAAAGCATAGCATAGCATCCTATTTCGACTTGAATTTAGCAAAATTAAAAAAAAAAAGTTAGTAATTGTAAAAGTGTTAGAGCCCGTTTCTCCAGAAGTCCCTTGCGGTGATAATCAAAAATCCTTGGAGATTCATCTAAAATCAATCGGACAAGAGAAATTAGTTTTATTAATAGACTAGCAGACCCGACAGACTTCGTTCTGTCAAATAGATTTTGAATGTGGCCTTAAGGTGTTTTTACTCTGCTGACCCTCACACAACACCCTATCATCGTGGTGACAGTTCTGTTCAGGAGAATTAAAGAAAAGGGTCAGCTCGGGTGACCTAACTATCTTCGCTTCTTCGAAATTTGGCCACCCTTTTGGGACCCACTAAAAACCCCGGCTGGGGTGTTGGACAGAGGGCTTCAAACTAAGAGGGGAACTTAAGGTTTAAACCTGATTGAAAAATAATTTAAAGGGATAGTGGGAACCTAAAGGTGACAAATATTTATAAAGTGGGTGCTTCAATGACAAAGAGGTAATTAATTATTTATTATTATTAACATAGGGTTAATAACCAATATAATAAAGAATAATGAAATAAAACGTATATAGTATATGTAAGTATTTTCAGTAATCGCTTTATTGTAAATCAAGTGTATCATAATTATTAACCAAAATCTGTTTTATTTTTATTGTAGTGCTTTATGATATACAATGTTTTTTGTTTGATTACCTGGTGAATATACAAACAAATCTGATGGTTTTCCAACATTGGAACAGGCAACAAACAATTGATCATGTGAGAAACATGGGTTTTCTAGATTAATTAATGTTTGTTTTTGGTATTCTTAAAATATGTTTACGATATTATCACTTTTGTATAAACGCATTAGATCCTCCAATGCGAACACGCACACACACGAACGCGAAATATTTGTATGGGGAAAAGAAAAGGGCTGTTTTAGGCTGTTCCCGGAAATTATTCGAATTTTTCTCGCCGTATAAACCGTCCTTGGACTACAAGGAACATTTTAAAAAATTAAGATTGGTCCATGAGTTGTTGAGTTATGCACTTACCAACACATTTTGTGATTCATTTTTATATTATAAAAAATCTTGTGCCTGAACGAAGCCCTTTTTTGTTCTAACAATATGGCGGCCTCAGGATTTTCGAGAAAAAAACCGGAAATTAACTGTTTAAAAAAAATCGATTTTTGAAAAACAAAAAACACTACGATCCGGTACGAGTTTTTTTATATTTTTCAAAAGCAGTATAAATTTAATTAAAATCTACCAAGCGGTTTTTAAGTTACAATGATCAACAGTTCAAAAATCATAGTTCTGCAATCGATTTAGGAACGGCCGAGCGCCCTTTGTTAATTGTTGAATAACTCGAAAAGTATTTGTCGGATTCACTTCAAATTTTCACACAATATTTTTAGGATAATATACTTTAAGAAAATGCAAAAAAAATAATTAATTTTTTTGAAAATTCTGACTACCCCTAACCTTTTATGGCTTTACTAAACAGAAGCAAGTGTTCCTAATATTTAAGGAAAACATTTTCGTCGACTGCCTCGACTGGCTTCACGATAGCGCATAAATTAACACAATCTTCAAATACGCTGTAAATAGCTTTTGACTCTATTTTAGGAAGATCTGGTGCGATATGCGGGCATTCTAGGTATCTGCTCAAAATTGACCTTTCAAGAAACCCCACAAAATAAGTACCACTAGAATTTCAATATTTCGCAACGTTGTTCAGGTTTTGGACCATTTATTTGTTTCTGTGGAAATATTTCACTAAGTCACAGTATTTCACTAAGTCACAGTAAAGATTTCGACCCCAAAAAGCAGTCAGAAACAAAATAAAACAATTCCAGATTTAGATTGAGATTTATTGGTGGTGAGCTCTTCGACCTCATGGTCTTTTATGGCCTCTACTCATCGCAGTACTTCATCCAGACCCGGTTTTTTTTATTAAACTTAAGATAGAGCTGGGTTAGACTGAGCGCATGTGCCTTTTTACGACTGGAGATGGCCGAGATGTTTCAACTTTCTCCGAGCTATAGCGCTGCATTCCAGGAGAATGCACCGGAGGCTCTTGGGGTTGGTCACAGGAACGACAAAAGTAAGTGGACCATATGCCGACTAACCATATCTCGACTAGTGGACCATTTCATGACTACGCAGCCTGCAATGGCCTGTGAGAATTCCCATAAGCATTTTCAGTTTATCTTTGAGGAAAGTTATGAGATTTTGAAACCTCTTTTGGTTGTGCCCCCAGTAAGGATTTCGTCTGGCGTAACCCTATAGTTTGGTGCCAGCTAAGCTTCCTTAGCCTTTGATCCTAAATCTGAACTAAAAAACATAAATAAGGGTATTTCAAAAGTAACGCTTAGCTGTCCGTAGTGAACAATTCCTAGACGCTTCCTTTTTTTTAATGCCATCTTGACATTTGTCAAGTAGACAGATGCACAATTTTACACGATAAAATAACGCGTTCAAATAATGAATCTTATTGTGAAAATGGTCGACCTTTAAGAATGACATATCGAAAAATTAGTGATTTTTTTAATGGAAATAATCGTCCAAATGAGTCAACAATACGACCGGACAGTATACAGACAATCATTAAACGACATTCATCGGGATACTTTTACCACTACGAGTCCTGCGTAACTTCGACCCTTTCTGGAGATTTTAGTAGGTTGAACACCTACTTATCCAGAATCGAACCCGACATATCCAATATATGTCCAGCGTGTGAAGTCGCACCGCATGACCTAACCACCCATTTGCATGCCCCATCAAACCTACCCACGTAACACCCGTCTCCCACTGGGCCCAACTAGTCAAAACAGCACGTTTTCTGTGTCGACCGTTAGATGATCATGGTTTTAGTAAGGACGAAGACTTCCGGAGACTACACCGCACTGACAGGGTTTCGTAAGCTGCTACAACAACAACAACAAGCCTAAGGTTTTTATTAAAAATTTCGACAAACTGTTTTTGTCGGGGATAGAAAAAGGACTGGCAGGCCTAACGTCCTGGACGTTCTGTTGGAATATTGCTGCCACATATAGCGCAAAGTCTTGCTGAGCAACCTTCAACCAACATCGATTTCTCGACGTTTTCGACAATTATTCACTCATGAATCGACTGTTTGGCGAATTTTACCTGAAGACGGTAACCATGAATTGCCCCATGGTGGGGCATATACATATATATTTTTTACATATAGTATAATTGTTAAAAGCTGTATTTTGAATAAAAATACTGAAACTTGAAAAAATTTAAATTTTTAAATGTAAATTTTAAAATAACATCTCGGCGCGTCTTTTGAAAGACCCTTTATAAAATTCAATTCAAACTTAGTGAACTTTGGCTCTCCCTCACCGAAATTCCGACTACGGCCTTGATGGGTGCATTTAAAATGTGCATGCACATATACATACATAATTACATATCAACATCTGAAAATGAAACAAACAAAAAAACAAATGCCAATTTACATACCTTTTCTCAGCGCCACTGGACATTCTTCAAATTGCACACCGCTCATCTTGAGGATAATATGCAGCGCACGCGATGGCTGCGACATGAAATCATAGTAGAATTTTAGCGACATGTTTGCCCTTCGACGCCAACGAAATGACACTAGAACAGCAACAACACACAAATATTAAGCACAAAAGCTAGGCAATTCAGTGCGTAGAGTGTGATTTTGAAAAGCAGGTGTTGACGAATTTGTTATCGCTGGAAATCTTTATATGTCCAAAGCACTCAATAATTGAATATCAATTGACGCATTCACTTCAATATAATATTATATTATTCACAAAAAAAAAAAGAGTTGTGTACATAAATTTTAGTTAGGCTCTCTGTTTTTCTTTTCATAGAACTCTGCTCACTTCCTAACCTGTTGCCGATTCGCGTTCAACTACTGAATACTATAAAATTTGAAATGTGCCAGTCATGAATGGAATGCTGCGTTGTTGCTCTCTTAATCTCTTTGCTGCTCATTTATTGGATAGAAAAGTTAAAATTCGCATGTTTGTTGTTAATTTGTTTACACATTTTTAAGTGAGTAAAAGCGCACGCTCATTTGGCTCTCGGAACAAAGTTCGTTATACACATACGTACATATGTGCATACAGGCATGTGTATCTATGTATGTTGTAGCCCATAGGCTCGCTGGCTTAACAGGTGCTTCTTTTTTTGTTATTAAATATTAAGTAGATTCTAGTTAGTTTTACACTTTTTATGCGATATTTTTTGCGACAATATCAATATTTAACTGTGAATAACCTGAATTGATAAATTAATTAAATATTTCTCATATCAACATGTAAACAAAAGATCTAGTGAAAGAGAGCGAGAGATTTGAGAGCCAAAACCACCTGTAATCTCTTAAATTCAGCTTGCCGTGCGGAAAATTAGGCAGACAAATAAGATTTTTTAAGGTGAAGTGATTTAAATGCAAAGATTTTCAGTTGTTATTGTTGTTATTTTAATAGTATAAAACATTCCATATAAATTCTTGGGACATCATGCTGAAGTGCTATTCATAAGCGGATACACTTATGCTCACAGAATTAAGTCACTTTATACTCGCAATATTTTTCATGCTAAAGTTTTTTCATTAATTTTTTATTAAAATACAATTCATTGTGCAACAAAAACAATAATAAATCAAAGTTGTAAATTTTGTACAACATTCATAAAATTAAAAAAAAAATGTCATCAATAGGTCTGTTTATGTAAAAATTATCCAGTAATTTAATTTCTGAGAATTCTCCCTCAAAAAGAAAAATATCAAAAAAATTTGCAAGTTTTCCGAACAGCTAATTAAATTCTTAGTGTTAAAAATCACAAAACTAAAAAAAAAATTCATTTGAGCTACCTCGTCATAAATTTAAAAACAACATTGTTAATGAAATGGAAAATAACGAGCTTCGCATCACATAATTTTTTTTGCCTACAATAATTTTTTTGTTCTTGAGGCAAAGACAAAGAAATGTTGTTGGCGACAATTGTCCGGCCAGTTGTAAATAACGCTGCGTCTGTCTGGTTGCCTGGAACTAATGATACACAGTGGCCGCAGCTTCATACAAGCCAAAACATTGCCATTCGGATATCTCCTGATGTCCCCACTACAACACCTACACAACGAGGCACAGATGCTCAATGAGAAGAAGCACAACAAACTGCTCAGCAAGCAATTTTTGATAGGGTGCTACTGCAGGCCCCACCCATGCAGGCACCAGCTTGAAACTGTGCAGGCGGCCCAAGCACGTCAGGAGACACCTCTTCAATTACGCCGACGAGATCCAGGACAAAATAAATCGACAATTACTTGACGGAGAGTGTATATACAGACAATTAACGACATTCATCGGGAGACTCTTACCACCTTCTTAAGCTCCCGACCACCGAATGCCGCCATCGGAGTCCAAGCACCACCTATAGCAGATGAAGAGCTCCAGCTACCCCAACAGGACCGAGTAACCTTTACACAATTACGTTTTGGTGAAACTCCTAGTTATCCTACTAATCATATGTCCAGCATGTGAAGCCTCTCCCCACGACAGTAACCACCTTTTCACATGCCCCATCAAACCCACTCATCTAACACCCCTTTCCCTCTGGACCCAACCTGTCGAAACAGCAAGTTTCCTGGGCCTACCGTTAGATAAACTAGGCGAAGATAACCAGATTTATATAACACTGACAGGGATAAGTATATTGCTAGAACAACTACAACAAAAAATACTTTTAAGGCTTTCGATTTGTATTTTGGAAACTCCAGCAACGGCAATTGGAGGCTGTGGTTCAGAAGTACATACCTCCATATCATTGGCCGACTCCTATTTACTATATGTTTTCAAATAAACCGATAAAATAGTGCAAATGGAGTGAGATTTTTCAACACATGTACAAAGCGTTTAAATTAGTCTCTGGAAAAGTTTCTGAGACTTAGTGGAATTTGCTCTCGCCGTTTAATAATATATTTCTTACTATTGATGGATTCACAGCACTAGGCAGGGATCTGTCAGCTGTTACACCAGCATGAAATATTAATATCAGAGCATTTTTTCTTGTTCTCAATTTGTCTTCACCCCGAACTTCAATTTCTAAACCTAGATTAGAAAGTAACCTGCAGAAGCATTTAAATTCTTTAGATCACTTTATCTTCCTCTATATAATTCAAAGATCATCTAGTGTTCGATAGAAACAAGGCGATCTCTGCTGAGAGCATTGGAACTAAAAATAGTTGAATTATGTAGTAGTAATGAATTAAAATGTGTAAGCACAAAATAAATTCTTAAGTGAACTCTAAAAAGAAGTTTTTAATATTGTCTTCATTAAATTCTCTTTTTGCATGAATTTTCTTTTTACACGATTTTTTGGGAACGTATCTATGGTGTAACAAGAGAATTACGTGTACTTATATCACCCATTTAAACCCTTTGCGGACGAGTGTCGGTATATAGTCGCCCAAATTAGTTCGTAGCTGCGACGTCTCTGTCGTTCTGAGCGATAAGATACGCATAGGTATAGTAAAAGAGTCACGTTTTTATTCAAAGAAATTAAGGGCCATTAGCGATGAAGTCTTATCTTCGTTATAATGTAAACTTACGATATGAGACGACGGCAGAGTCAGAACGAACTTCAGTTCTTCGATTTAGTCTCTTAGTGTCACTTTTATCCTACGCATGATGGCTAAGCGATCTAGAGATGATACGTTAGATAGTGACAGTTCTGACGAATACAGGCATTACTTTGAATCTGATAAGACGAAAGTTGACGGCATTACTTTGTCAAGTGGAAGTGAAATCCGTGCGATAAGAAATGCACTCAGCCATTTCAATATTAGCAGTGATAGCAGTTTGTTCACAATTATTTTTTGATTTTATGAAAAAATTTTATTGTGTTAAATAAAAAGCCTTAGTTTTTATAACGTTCAACGTATTTATTTTCTTTACTGCGCACTTCAACACCTCTCGTCCTCAGCGACGCTCGTCCGTCAAGCGGCTCCGTCTCCAAAGAGTTAATCATCATTTTTATTTCAATTCAGAACTTTGAGTCAATTCGCAAATTTTAATTGGTGTTTACTTTGCGATCAGCTGTTTTTCTCACTTGTAAATTCTTACAAGTAACAATTTTTCCAGTAAAAACTTGCAACTTCCCCTCAAAGTGAAATGCCGTTTCGCTCTCTCACTCTCTTTTTTGGAAAGATGAACATCAAAATTTTAGAATTTGCGTATTTGCTTCATGGACAGACCTAATATTTCAACTTTTTAGGAGGAATCTTTAGAAAATTGTTGCCTATGCAGCATTATAGCCTTTTATAGTTGGTATAATAAAGTGAAAGTGAATTTAAATTCGCTCAAAAATCGTTTTACTTTTTGACACTTTTTTCGCATACGATTTTTCTTCCGTATAAAGCACGAAAGTCTTTTTGTCTGGTTCTGTGTTGTCTAATTCACAGGTGTAAAATATGCTGGACCTACAACATTTGCAAAAGTTGTAAATCTGCTGACAGGGTGACTTATTTTGCGTCCCCTTGTTTAACAAAAAAAAAAAAAAAAACAAAAACGAATATTGAAAAACAAAAAAAAAAATTAAGTGACTTAATTATGTGCGCACAAGTGTAAGTCGGGATCCTTCTGGCAACGTAAAACCGACGAAAATCTATTATTAACTGCATTTAATTCGTGTCAATTTTAATTGAGTCCAAAAATTCTAGTATTAACTCCAGTTAATTCGTAAAAAAGTTGTAAGAGAGAAGGGTGAGAGGGCGGCCTCACCTCAAGCGCGGCCCCTTCAATAATTTTATACCTATGTTGGTGCATTTTTCCGCGCTTCGCCCTCAATATAATCGAAAAACACCTGTGTGCATGGCTGAATACATGAGTGATTTTTAGAAATTTTGCGCACCTGAATTAACCTTAACTAAAACAAGTAAAATGAAAGCCGTTGCAGCCAGAGTTTTTATACTTGGTTTGTAATATAATAAACAAAAGAAAAAAAAAACAAAAAAATTTAGCCTACATTCGCATAAAAAGTGGTCGGATATTATAGTATATATGTATGTAACCTCGATCTTAGCAATAATGCGCTGAGGAAAATTTATAAAACCAAAATTTACCTATATCGATAAGTATATAATTTTTGAAACTCGAAATTTTTTTTCAATATTCTAGTAAGTTTTAAACAAGTTTTTGTACAAAAATTTGGACATACTGAACTTTTTTTGAAGTGAAACTTCTTAGGCGTCGATGGACAAGCGCGAATGGAGAGTAAAATTTTAGGGCATGCAACGTTTTGGGCATTTTCGTTCCGCGAGAGAGAAAAAAGATGTAACGTAGAGGAAAAGAAGAGAGAGTTTCTTGAGTTTTTCCTTGTGGTTGCTAATTTCTAGTGAGAAATAACACTGCCTACTTTTTGGTACTTGTTTGTTGGTGCAAAGTTGTAGGAAATATATTTTTGGTGCCTATTTTTTGGCGTTATATTTCCTTGGTGCCTACTGTTTGGGGCGTTTTTGGTACCAATTTTTTTGGTGCCTACTTTTTGGCGCTTATTTCCGTTTCCTGGCTAGTGCTTGGGCGTACTATAAAGTGCTATCCATTCCGGCGTCGCAAATGTTGTGAGCTTACTTAGATATATATTCTTTCTCTCTCTCTCTATTCTCTCTCGGGTATCTCCCTCTTTCTTTGTCTGCCTTGAAAGTATCACTTCTGTTATGTGTACTACGCTACACGCACTTTTTTTTTTAGAATTTTTTAAACTCCAAAACACGTATGTATTTACAAATGTATGATTGATGTTTGCATCCTTTTGCTGAGTGTTTGGCCAAGCTGCTCCTCCTATTTGTGGTGCCCGTTTTGATGTTTTTCCCCACCCCATTTGGTGTTTTATGCTCGAAGTCGCGAATCTGCGCACTACGGAACTCTGTGACGCACAAACTGACCGGAACGACCCGGACTTATATTCGGTCAAGGGCTGTCACTTTAGCAGCATTCCCTATATACATACATATGTATGTATGGAGAATATTTATGCTACAACAACAACAATGCACTAACTCCTTCGGCTACCTCGACCTTCTTAACAATTATGACGCTGAAATTCTCTGGCAATTGCAGTGAAAATCACTCGGAAGTGAATTACAGAACCTGCCCGATGCCCATTTTTCAGATTTTTTTAAAGGGTTTGAAATAAAAAAAATAATTTGGCTCGCGTTTCACAATATCTGCATATACATAAGAATAAACCGGCGAATAAGAGTTTCTAGAATTGAAACAAAATTGAAATATCGCTACTAAATACTTTTATTCAAATACGACTATACCCAACTCCGTTAATTTCGAGAACATCTTTATGAAACTTAGAAGAATTAAAAACATGCAAACTTATATGTCTGTAAAATTAAGACGAACGTGCAAGGTGTAAATGCAAAAAAACAAAAAACCTGAACTTTGGCCTTATTAAAACGCTGCCTTAAATGACCAATTAACCGTTGCTCTCTTAATATCTCATCATTATATATCATAAATTAGCAGTTTTCACATATTTTTAAAATTAAATTTTTTCACATTTCGCATTAAATGTCAGTTCAACTCAACTTTCTTTCTGCTCGCAATTCAATTATGAGAATTGCATTTGGGTACCAATGCATACAATTTTTTTTTATTTGTACATACATACATATGTATAGGTCTGTTCATGAAGCGAATAATTTGTAACAATTGTTTGTTGGAACTTGTAACAATATGGCGTCATATATATATAAAAAAAAAAATTGCAAAGTAGGGGAAAGTGAGAGCAAAAAGGCATTTCATTTTGAGGAGAAGTTGCAAGTTTTTACTGAAAAAATTGTCAATTGTAAGAATTTGCAAGTGAGAAAAACTGCTGATCGCAAAGTAAAAATAAGCACGAATTAAAATTTGCGAATTGAGCCAAAGTTCTTAATTTAAATAAAAATGGTGGTTAAAAAGGAAAATAGAATTAAACATATTTTCGATAAAATTTATAAAGTTCATTTGAATTTATATATTAAATAAGAATCGGTCAATCATACGGAGGTATGTGCTTTAGAACCACAGCCTACGGTCACCGCTGCTGGAGTTTCCAAAATACAAATCGAAAGCATTGAAAGAGTATTTTTGTTTTATGCTTGTACTTGTTAGTGTTGTGAAACGTAATTGGTGTCTGTATCTGCAACGCGGAAGCTGCAGAAATTTGTGAACCGGTATCTAAGTACAATTCTCTGTATCTGGTGGCCCGAAAATTGTATTTCAAACGAACAATTCCTCAATCGAAGCAGATTAAAAACCAATTGCCATTGAAATATGAGAACGCAAATGGAGTCAGATTGGCCATACGTTGCGCAAGCCAGCGACCGACATATGTAGAATGGCACTCGACTGGAACCCACAAGAATCACACCGCAAAGAAGAATTTTTAGAAATTGACGAATCTCTCTCATGGACTCAAATTAAGACGGAAGTATTTGTTTTCGGAAATATTTGTTTCGGCACTATGCGTCCAAAGACGGCGCGATAGCAACTAATAATAATATAATAACTTCTTAGTTATTAACTAAGTTGGCAATATATGTATAAACATATATTTATGCGTGAATAGACGGAAGCAAGGAAAATATGAAGAAAATGCAATTGCTAATGGAATGTGCTGTATCCGACAGCGATGATGAAATGGAATAAATTATTTCGGGCAAACAAAGCTCGCAACTTAGCATATTTTTTGCTTACTTTTTTTTTTAATATGATACGAGGTAGGTTAGGTTAGGTAGTGCTGGTTGATTTGTAAAAAGATCTCACTTAAAGCACCTTTCTGGTCTAGAATTTCGAAAAAAGTCGATTTTTTTTCATGTTATGATAGTTTATACTTTCAAATATACTTGCTAATTTTTATATTAAAATTCGCTGTAGTTTAGACGTTATATATATATATAATTGGCGCGTACACCCTTTTTGGGCGTTTGGCCGGGCTCGTCTTCCTATTTGTGGTGTGCGTCTTGACGTTGTTCCACAAATGGAGGGACCTAAAGTTTTAAGCCGACGCCGAACGACAGATATTTTTATGAGGAGCTTTTTCATGGCAGAAATACACTCGGAGGTTTGCCATTGCCTGCCGAGGGGCGACTGCTATTAGAAAACCTTTTTCCTAATTTTGATGTTTCACCGAGATTCGAACCAACGTTCTCCCTGTGAATTCCGAATGGTGGTCACGCACCAACCCATTCGGCTACGGCGGCCACCGCTAGACGTTACAGTCGTTTAAAACGATACCGGTTTGGAGTGCGACGCCCAGGTATAAGCGCATTAACCGTGTTTTTCTCGAAACTATTTTTTCCCGAGTTGGCGTTAGTAATTTCTGAAAAAGTACTGTACCGATTGATTTGAATTTTTAATATATTATTGAGTAGACTTGTGGCTCTTGCAGGTAGCAGAATTATAATTTTATAATCAATTTTTCTATTTTTTTAAGAGCAAGAACGTGAAAAAATGCTTTTTGTTTTGTTTTTCCAATAAACAGATAAAATATCTAAACAATTTTTTTTTTTTTTTGTGGTGGGTAGCAGACCATAGCGACATATCTCCTGATGAATAATCGACCGAATTTTTTTTTTCAGATGAACCTAAGCCCTGTTTACGACAGTGGCATGTGTTACGTCAGGGGAAGCAATTTTTTTTATTTTTGTCATTGAAAACAAAAAAAATTTTTTTTTGTTTTTTGTAGATAAATAGTTAATCTAATGAATAAAAACGTTTTTTAATTGATATCGATTGTTTTTCTTCAATTTTGAACGCCTTCAATTTTCGCGTCTCTAGACCAGAAAGGTGCCTTAAAGTCCTACGGTCGATTGTGTTGCCAGTGCTATGTAACTGGAGTCGAAGATATCACTGTTTTTTTATTTTATACGAGGTAGCTTATTGAACAAAATTTTAATTTTTGTGGTTTTTCACGCCAACAATTTAATATGCTGTTCGTAAAACTTGCAAATTGTTACTGGTTTTGCGTTCATCTACTTTTTTAGATATTTTTCTCTTCGAGAGCGAATCCTCGGAAATTAAGCGACTGGCTAAGTTTTGCATGAACAGACCTTATATATGTAGAATGAGTCAATTCCACTGACATTTACTGAAAAGCATTGATTTTAAAGACATTACTTGGATGCTATACCACATATGTTTTTGACTTTTGTTTTTTTGAATCCGATAACAAATCCAAATAAAGGGTTTTCCAATAACAGGTGTTATTTTGAATAGCCCGCTATTTCGGTAGATGCCACTTTTGAAGCTGTAATTTTTGGATATTTGACAAGTAGAAACTACGTCATTAATAAAAATGGAACGATACACGCTTAAACCACGCAATGAAATGATTAAAATTCCCTATAAAAATGATGAACATTTGGCAGAGACAGTTCGTAAAACTCGTACATTTTTGGGTCATCGTGAAGCACCTTGTCGGACTGCAATACAGAAATTGGTAAAAAAATTCGAGCTGTTGGGACAAGTTAGTGATGTGAAGAATAAAACCCGTGCACGTCGCTCAAGAACAGCCGAAAATATTGCTGTTGTAGCCAAAAGTGTTGAAGAAAACCCAGGTTTGTCCATTCTTCGCCGTTCCTTGGAATTAGGCACTCCACAAACGTCATTACACCGTATTTTGATTAAAATATTTTGATAAAAAGATTTGGGTCTTAAGGCTTATAAAGTCCAGTTAACACAAGAACTCAAGCCGGCCGATCATCAGCAACGTCGCGTCTTTGCTGATTGGGTCGTTGAAATGCATGAAAATGATCCGGAATTCCAACGAAAAATCATCTTGAGTGATGAGGCCCATTTCCACCTCGGTGGCTTTGTTAACAAGCAAAATTGTCGGTTCTGGAGCTCAGAAAATCCAAGAGTCATTGTTGAAAAGCCTCTCTATCCTCAACGTGTGACTGTTTGGTGCGGTTTTTGGTCCGGCGGAGTCATTGAAACCTTACTTTTTCGAAAATGAAGCTGGAGCAACAGTTACGGTGAATGGATTGCGCTATCGAGAGATGATTAACGATTTTTATGGCCGGAATTGGATGGTATTGATCTGAACACGTTTATTTTCAACAAGACGGCGCTACGTGCTACACAAGTAACGATCTTTACGGGAAAACTTTCCGGACAGTGTTATCTCTCCTAGAGGTGATCACAATTGTCCACCGAGATCTTGTGATTTAACACCTTGTGGCTTTTTTCTTTGGGCCCACGTGAAAGAGAAGGTCTACGCCAACATCTCAGGAACGGTTCAAGACCTCAAAGGTGGAATTCGTGAGGCTATCGAGGACATAGGGCAGCCACTTTGCAATTCGGCTATGGAAAATTTCATGAAAAGGATATTGTCCTGTAAGCGTGGTCGTGGTGGTCATTTGCCTGATGTTATTTTCCACTATTAACTGCATACATTCCCCTTTATATTGAAATAAACATCCGATTATTTATATTCAAAAATAGCATTTTTCTTTGAATATCACCTCTGTTTGGAAAACTCTTTAGATATTACTGGGATGCTACACTACATTTTTTTTTCTTTTTTTTTTTAATTCGATAACAAATCCAAAAATATTAAACGGTAACTAAAAAAAAAAGTATGTAATTATTAATGGCATCAGTTGGCAGTTACAACTCCTTTCATAAAAATTTAATGCATAAAAATTCATACTATTTTGTGTTCACTATTATTTACATGAACTGGAGTTAAGCGTAAATAAGTTCCATAGGCGCCACAGCATTTTTTGAATAAAAAAAAAATTAAATAAAATTAATTTTATGCTCTACACTTTATGCTCTTTTTTACACTTTGGCATATGGCTTTTGACCTTTCGAGAAATATCTAATTAAGTTCCCGCTCAATACTTGTAACTAATTCTAAAATTCAGTAGTTTCACGAAATATTTGCAACATACTAAAATTTTCTGCAACATATTTACTGTTAAATATAAATCAGCTTTTGCCGTCCGTTTTTCCCCCAAGTCTTGATTTTATACTAAGTTTCCACCGCAGCCGCTATCGTGTTCTCTGCCGCTATCGTGTTCTTAGCGCAAACACGAAACAAAACTCCTGTCAAATCCCATACAAAATTAAAACACAACTCCATACCTAAACCCACTTTTCAAAGCGTGTTTTGTGGGTTTGCGTCTAATTCAAAGCGTGTTTTGTTGGGTTTGCGTCTAATTTAATTATTAAGTGGTGGCAATGTTGCTCATTTTCCTCATTTATTATTGCATTCTTATCGAAATATGGCAACAATGATTGCAATTTGTCAATATTGACGGCCGCCGTAGCCGAGTGGGTTGGTGCGTGATCACCATTCGGAATTCACAGAGAGGTCGTTGGTTCGAATCTCGGTGAAAGCAAAATTAATAAAAACATTTTTCTAATAGCGGTCGCCCCTCGGCAGGCAATGGCAAACCTCCGAGTGTATTTCTGCCATGAAAAAAATCTGCTCATAAACATATCATAAAATAAAATGAAATAAATGTATAAAAAAAAAAAAAATGTTTGTGATTCGAACCAAGGATTTCGGATCGGAAGCCCACATTGCTAGCCGCTGGGCTATCGCGCAGTGCTGTCGCCGCAAAATAATGTATCATAAATCTGTTTACCATACCAAAGACCATACACTTTGCAAACACATTTCGGTGGAAACAGTTGACAGTTCTCCCAAACACAACTCCTGCAAACACGGTGTTTGCTTTTGGTGGAAACGGGGGCTTACGCGTAAAAAGAGTTTAATTTTATCAATATAGACCAACAACTAAACAGAGCTGATAAGCGTACAATGGCTTCTAAGATATCTTGCATACTGGAGCATTATTATTAGCGCAGCAATAATTGAGCAGGTCCAAAACAATTTCTTTTTTTAATAAAGATAAGCGAAAAACTCTTTGCTTAAGAGCATATTTTTTGAATAAGGGAGGCAAAGCCTCTTAAATTAGGTTACATGAATGCCTCCACTTGGACCGATAGCGAAAGAACTCTCTTCATTCATACTTTTAATGTATTAATATTTTAGACTAAACTTCTGTCTACATAATTCACACTCCATTACACCTGTAAGCTAATTATAACACTACAAACGGATGGTATCATAGTCCACTATAGAAAGTAATCTTTTAGTTTACAAAGGCAGTGCGCAAGTTAACAAAATGAATATATGAGCAAATGAAAAAGGGGTGCAAAAAATGTGTTCTTCCTACGGCAGTAAAAAAATACTTTTTCGAGAATAGCGATTCGTTGTCCGGCTTAACTCTCCAGCGATACCATGTCGCGGCAGATGAAGAACGCTGCAATCAATGCAGTTGTTTGAGGAGCCTCAGTGCAACCTTTCGCCAAACGTTCCTCAATGTTGGCCATTTTTATAACTAACTTGTTCATAACGCCCGGCGGGAGCTCCACTAAAAACAAAGAAATTGTGAAAAACAAAATTTATGTATGCAAAAGATTTTACAACTTACAGCGCATAACAAATAAATGCAAATCCGTAAGTATATCGCTGAGTGCGAGGCCGCGCACAGATTTGATGCGTTGAATTTCTAAAACGGAAATGGATAAAATGATGTAACTATCAGGAAACGAATATCATTAACTCTTTTATAAACTAGTATACAAAAGTTCTATCGAACTTCATTGTTGGTTGACTGGGTTTTTTCGATTTCGCTTTATTCATTTCTCATTATCGTAACTTTGGCAGTGCGTTCAGCATATTTATTTTGCACGGTATTTCAAACGTTGTGAAGAACGTTTTAAAGAACATTTGTAATAATAGAATTTTAATAAAATTCGTAGTATCAGGTCAGTCCATAAGTTCGTGTGTTGTTTAAAGGAGGTTTTAAACTTAATAAAAAAGATGTTTAATGTATTTATTAATCAATAATATACAGGGCCGTCGAGGTAAATCCGGAATGTTGAACTTAAAAACAAATGTATTGGATTTTACTCAAAAATGATTTTATTTGCACTTAACTTTATATAATGTGAGTACACATATATCATAGTTGAAAATTATTCAATGTAACCTCCATCTCGTGCAATTACCTGCTCCAGCCGGGACCTGAAGCGCCCACATGCGCGAGCTACCTCTTCTTTGTCCATTGTGGTCATCACTTCCTCGATGGTTGTCTTCAGAGCGTCCTTAGTGTTATGAGGCTTCGCGTTAACTTTTGCTCAACTGTGCCCCAAACGTAATAATCAAGAGGATTGCAGCCTGGGCTTGAAGGTGGCCAAAAATCTGGTGACCAGTGGTAGGGTAGGTTGTTCTGGAGCCAAGCCTGAGTCTTCTTTGCCTTGTGAGCAGGTGCGGAGTTCTGCTGAAACACATATTCTCTTCCAACAGCCACGCGGTCCATCCAGAGTTGCGTTTTTTGTAGCCAAACCACTCAATTATCTCTTTAGGGCTTTTTCCGGCGCGAAGTGACTCTAGTATCGCAGCTCTTCTGTCCTGCTCTCGACTCATCGTTTCACTAGCACTTACTCCGGCACTCCAATGTCAATCAGGAAACAATACACTAAAAATATGTTTTAGACTTAACGCTACTGCTCCAGAGCTTTCGAAATGTTTTCCGGATTTACCTCGACGGCCCTGTATTTTCCTTCATTATTAACAATGTCTTCCCAACGTTTAGGCAAATTTTTAATTCCCTGTTCAAAATTTTTTTTTGTCCTTCGAGCCAAAATACGTTTCGATATCCCTTTTTAGAGCTTCTTTTGAGGAGTAGTTCTTGTTACTCATGTGTGATTGAAGTCCACGGAAAAGGTGATAATCACAAGGTGCAATATCCGGAGAGTATGGTGAATGCGGCATTAGCTCCCATCCGAGCTTGTTGTTGTTGTTTTATGTTGTTTTAACAGTATAGGTAGCCCTGTCAGTGTAGGCATATCACCGGTCATCTTCGTCTAGCTCATCTAGGGGTAGGCCCTGCTGTTTCGACAGGTTGGGTCCAGAGGGAGAGGGGTGTTAGATGAGTCTGTTTTAGGGGGCATGTGAAGAGGTGGTTAGTGTCGTGCGGGGTACCTTCACATGCCGGACATGTGTTTGGAATGTCGGGGTCGGTTCTGGATATGTAGGAGTTTAACCTGCTACAGTATCCAGAACGTAGTTGTGCCAGTGTTACACGAGTCTCGCGGGGAAGCTGGAGCTCTTCGTCTGCAATAGGGGTGGTTGGACTCCGATTACGGCATTCATAGGACGGGAGTTCATGAAGGTGGTGACGGTCTCCCGGTAGATGTCGTTTATTGACTGTCTAAATACTGTCCGGTCCAGTAGGTTGCGGTCAGTTTTGTCCTGGATTTCGACAGCGTAGTCTAAAAGGTGTCTCCTGACGAGGATGGGAGGCATCCGAGCTCGTACAGCTTGCCTAATGTTTACCTTGCGGTATGAGGTCTTGCGTTGTGGTGGTGAAACAAAGCTTTGCGTCTATTCACTAAAGACGGTCGATTTTTGTTAAGTGCTTCATTCAGGTTTGATAGCTGATGGGAATAATAATCAGCAGTTATCGTCTGGTTTGGTTCCAGAAGTTCATAATAAACAATACCGGCCATATCCCACCAAATAGACAGGAAAATCTTCTTGGGGTGAAGGCCATCTCTAGGGGTCGATTCTGGCGTTTCATCTTTATCTAACCATTGGCGTTTGCGAACAGGATTATTGTAAAGGACCCATTTTTCATCACCAGTAACGATACGGTTCAAAAAACTTTCATTTTCAAGCCGCTTTGAAACCTTTCCCAACTGAACCAGGTGCCTGTGAACTGTTCCATGCGATGAATTTAACCTCTGCGCTATTATATCGACTGTCTAATTTGGCTCAGCTTCCACCTATTCACATGCCCCCTTAAACCGACTCATATAACCCTCCCTCTGGACCCAACCTGTCGAAACAGCATGTTTCCTGGGCCTACCCCTAGATGAGCTAGACGAAGACGACCGATGATATGCCTACACTGACAGGGCTACCTATGCTGTTAACAACAACAACAACAACCAGCGCGCAGGGCATCCTCCACGTCGCAGTTACCACTTCGGAATTTTGAAAACCACTTTTGCGCAGTCCTTACACTCACGGTATCCTCTCCGTGAACAGTGTTTATTTCTGCAGCAGCAGTTGTTGCATTTTTACCACTTTTATAAAAAAAAATACAAAATATGCTTCTTATACGCGTTCGAAGATTCCATTTTAAATTTTAACAGCACGTGCCTCTATTTGCGATTAAAATCACTTGTTGCATGCACAATATGTCAAAAAAAATATATGTAAATAGTACCGTTATATTCCGCGAATAATTTTTTGTATGCAAAAATCGTACAAAAGTGAAATTATGGGTAAAATACGCACGATCTTATGGACTGACCTGATATTATTGAGCTTTAAATCAAATTTTGAATTAATAAGGAATGTTTTTAAGTGAATATTGTTACTTTTCTGTGTTGGTATTTAAGTAAAAAAAGGGTGTGTAATAGGGCATTTTTTCAAGCTTATGCAAAAATTCAGCATTTTAACGTTAAATAATGCTATCAGTTCTTAATGGTAATTTACAAAAAGAACTATAAATCGAAAAGCTGATATAGTGACAACATTTGTGAGTTATAAATTCTAAATTCGATTCACGCACTTACGATAGTATAAGCACATTTATCGTGGTAGTAATGGAAAGCCAACCCAAAAAACAGTCTCTCAAAATACACTCACCATCGTAAGCCTGCTCGAAATTCTCTGTGGATAGTAGTGTCTGCAAAGTGCGTTCTATATCACTGCGTAATGGATGACCGACACAGGTGTATACATTATCTTCATTAACGACATCGAATGCCATTGAGGTACTTTGCAAGACATTGAGCACCTTGCGCATATCACCTTTGGAAAGTGTCATCAGCGCTTTCTTGCCATCTTCAGTGACATTGAGACTACAAGTAGTTAAAAAAAACACAGCAATATAATCACGAATTCAGCATTCATATAAATGTAGCGCCATACTTCTCCTTTTCAATAATCGTATCCAGTCGCGGTAATATTTGCTCAGGAGAGAGTGGCGCAAAGCGGTAACGCGTACAACGTGACTGCAATGCTGGTATAATTTTGCTTAGATAATTGCAAATTATACAGAAACGCACATTCTCCGTATACTTTTCAATAATACGTCGCAGTGCATTTTGTGCATCATTCGTCATAGCATCAGCCTCATCTAAGACAATCAATTTGAAGGTGCCACTGAAAATGGTGCGTGTTGAGGCGAAATTCAGTATTTGTCCACGCACAATGCCAATACCGCGATCATCGGAAGCATTCAACTCGAGTACCATCGATTTGAATTGCGCTGGACTGTAGAGCTGCTTAGCGCAGGCGAGAATGGTGCTGGTTTTGCCGGTACCGGGAGGGCCATAGAAGAGCAAATGGGGCAATTGTTTTTGACTGATGAAGCGATTTACTGGTGGGTGTATGGAATAATGACAGTTAAATTTGAACATTTATTTAAATATAGTAGCTTACTTGTAGAGATAATTTCCTCGTGCGAGATTAAATCGTCCAGCTTTGAAGGTCGATATTTCTCTACCCTGTACGGAATTTACATTACGAATTGGATATTCCATTAAAAGTAATTCAACTTACCATGGCATTCGGCATTCTTTATCAGTCTTGTCTGTCATTTTCGAGTAATTTTGCAAAAGTAATTGCCAATAAATATAAATAAGTGTAAGAGGAAATTGGCGCCGGTTGCTGTCAATAACAAACAGCTGTGTTTAGCGTGCTTACGTTTTGTTATTGTCGCACTTTGAAGGGTTGCTTTTCATGTGTGTGGTGATGCCATGCCATGAAATTTGAAATTACAATGGAGTACTAAAAACAAAAAAAAACAAAATTATAATAATAGATTTCACAAAAAAATTGCTCGTATACTACAACTACAAAAATAATTAGCATAAATATTATGAAAAATACAAATAATATAAAGTAAATGGTTTTCTTCTTTCAGTCAACTGCCTCATTAACTGCACAATTTTTTACGCCTTCATTCCAGCGAAATTTCCAAATTCCAGTGCAGTGGGTGGACACTTTCCATTTACAATGTAGGTAAGTCAAGTTCTACTATTTATTATGATAACGGAATGTGAAGGATGGTTTGAATGATTGCGTGTATATGTGTGCATGAATGTGGTGGATCTGCATATTTACTGCGCTATTTGTTGGTATGCACATAATCAGCGGGTGATAAATGAATATACGTAAAGAAGCGAGTACAAACATGTGTATGTTTGCATATCGTTATGAAAGTGTGAAGAAAATAGAGAAAATATGTAGGTAATATTTAGAAAATAAAAAAGGGGAAAAGTTGAAAATTCCGATGAACCGGCTTAAACGAGTTGAACTAATATATAGTAGATTATGAAGGAATTTATAAAAAAGTATAAAGTGCGTCATAAGGTAATTATTTAATTATTTAATTTTCGTAAATTGCGAGTAGATTTAAAAATTACCGCTTTCACTCTCTTTGGAAAAATGCTGACCCTACTATATTTAAAAAAAAAAAATCTTTTTAAGGAAAGATAATTCCGATTTCTTAGGTATATAGCTGCTAGATGTTTACTTTATAATAAGAAAACAATTGATTTTTGCAACTTTTGCAAATGAAGGAAAAATACGAACATCTATTTTCAAAATTGAAAAGATTTTTAACGTTATTATGGGAATCGGTGATCAAATTTGCATTTAAAATAATGCTTTTTAGTTAGAGCGCAGAATAAACCTGCGTAAGTTGTATAGGGCCAGCAAGAGAAAGCGGGCAATCGCGGAAATAGCGCAGCCACAGCAAATTTAGCGAAGTCCTCAACCATCTGTGTGATCCTTCTGCCAGAAAAATGTGAAACACAGATGGCGCTCTAAACAGTTAGAAGGCGTTTTTACTAAGCAACGACAGGTGGGAATTCCCACTATTTAGGACTGGTAGCGGCAAAATAGATTAACGAAACCAACGCAAGACTGAGTCTTTTCGAGGCCCTATGCTCCCGAGTGGAGTGAACAAGGAAAAAAAGTTGCATGTAGTAATGGGTCAAAACGAGTTACATAGGGTGATTAATTTAGAGGTATCGGATTTTAAATTGAAATAAAATAACGAAAATTTAAATTGATTGGGCAATCTTTATTATTTATGTGTAGAACCGTTCATGATATTTATTTTTTTTATGAAGAAAACCCCTTTAAAATGTTCAGCTATCCGTAAACACCCGCTGGAGGACTTCAGTCGGTATTTCGTGAATAACTATAGTAATGTTTGCTCCCAATGCCTCAATCGAAGCTGGTTTATACAGAATCCACAAAGCATTTAGACTGTACATACCTTCACGAATAAAAATCCAAAGGTGTTATATCACACGATCTTGGTGGCTAATCGACTACCCAGTAAATCCATTGTTTCACGGGATTTATGGCAAGTAGCGCCGTCTTGTTGTTTTGAAGATCACGGTCTTCGATGAAATATGCGCCGATGATTCCTCCAGCCCATAGGCCGAACCAAACAATTGTTTTCAATGGCGTCAGGTTGCTCTTCAGTCCAAATATGGCAATTTTGTACGGTTATATACACCATAAGTTGGCCTGAGCCCACGATGAAGGATTTTCACAGAGCATCGATTTTCATAATAAAACTGTACGATTTGTAGACGTTATTGGGGTGTAAGTTTTTCCATGATGAAATGTCAATGAATACTGAAAAAAATTATATATTTAGTTTGACAGTAGTCGCCATTGGGGGCGATCGCTAACAAAAAGTGATGCTTTCTAGCAACAATTATTTTCTTTAAATTCGATAATTTTTTTTTTCGGCTTTGTAGTACATCTTCAAACAGTCGCAACTTCTGAAATCTTTGAGACTCCAGATCACTTAAATAGACAAGGTGGTGCAAAATTAATCATCCTATCGTAAAATTTGTAATTGTAAAGCAATGGAGCGTTAAAGGTCAAAATAAAGATCTCCATCACTTAGAATAATTTTTTTCAGATCACTTAAACATACAAGGTGGCGCAAAATTAATCACCCTATCGGAAAATTTGTAATAGTAAAGCAATGGAGCGTGAAAGGTCAAAATAAAGATTTCCATCTATCAGAACATTTTTTTTCCAGATAACTTTATCAAAATAAATATTTCCATCACTCAAAATAATTTTTTTTCAGAACATACAAGGTGGTGCAAAATTCATCACCCTATCTGAAAATTTGTTATTGTAAAATAATGGAGCGTTAAAGGTCAAAATAAAGATTTCCATAACTCAGAATAATTTCTTTCAGATCAGTTAAATATACAAGGTGGCGCAAAATTAGTCACCTTGTCGGAAAATTTGTAATTCTAAAATAATGGAGCGTTAAAGATCAAAATAAAGATTTCCATCTCTGAAAAGCATTTTTTATTTAGTAAACAAGTTATTGGAAATAAAATTGGATGATTAATTTTGCGCCACTCAGTATGAGCGTGAAATCTGTAATGGAATACATGGCTCTTCTCTTAAAAGTTTATTTATCAACTTACATTTGAAAAAAATCATAGCAATAAGTTCTACAAAAATCTTATATAAACTTTTTTCCATTTTTTTATATAAAATGTGCGCTTTTGACAGATTTTGTGTTGTAGTATAGCGTGATTTATTTACATGAGCGCAAGTGGAGATACAAACAGACATACATACATACATAATTTTAAAACTCGAGCTCTTTAGTTATTTTAGATAAATTTTCTTAAAAAAGTCTAATTTACAATTGCGCATTACGAATTTTCCTTCAATTTTTAATACTTTTCCAAAATATTCATATTCCCTACTCGTATTAACGCTTGCATTTATTTTCAAAAGCTATCAGCATTCGGTGTTTTCCCATTGAAAACACACAAACAATGCGATTTCAACGCTCTCAGCAAAGCGCACAGACCGGAAGTAGACGCCATTCAGTCTATCAAAAACAAGTTTGTCATACGCTCCTCTATGCAACTGCATATGGCGATATGTACGAGGTGTACGAAGTGCAGCAGCACTCACACACGCACTTCGAATGCATGCGCGTACACATACACACACACACACACAAGCACCAATACGCAATTAATTTGTCGTCATTTACACGCACCCAGCCAGCAGAATCACTGTCAACCTACCTGACGAACAGTAGGATGGATGCTTGGTAAGCTGGCCCCGCTTACCCGTGAGCTTGAAATGAACCTCAACCCCAGCGCGCTAGAACTGAAAAAAATCTGAAACAAAAATGCAAAAAAAAAAAACGGTATACGAACATACGCATATACGTATATACATACATGCATACATACATACATGCATACATACATACATACATACATACGTACATATGTACATACATGCATACAAACATGCATTCATACATACATTTGCATATAAGTATGTTTGTATTTGGAACAACAAACAAGCAAACCATACCCCTTCCACTCATTCGTACTCACCCACTTCGCTTGCTCGTTGCCACGGTGAGTGGGCGCCATTTCATTCATTGCATACTGTGACCGGTTATAGCAGCCTCAACACCGATTGCCGATTACGCTCGTCGGCTGTTCGGTAACCAAAAGCAAAAAAGAAACAAAAACACACTAAATAAAACGCACACAGCAAATAAAAACAAAATAACAAATAGCAGCAGGAGAGATGAGCAAAAATAATAACAAACAACAAAACACAAATTCCAATGGTGTCACCAGCGGCTCGATGCCATTAACCGCCCTAGTGTACTACACATACATCACAATAAACCGTAATATGTTGTAGTATGGGTGCTTTAAGTGCGCGCCTCAACGGCCTCTTCCGTTTCCTTCCAGTGTGCGTTATTGCTCTAACTTTGTTTTGCTCGGTTACGTTGTGCGCGCGCCTGGAAGCGGCGCGGGAAATCCAATACTCACACTCTGCCATTCTGCTGGTGCTTCCGGTACTTCCAATCGGCTGCTGCTGCTGCTGATAGATATATGTAAATGTGTATTTGTTGTGTTGTTGGACGCGCGCAAATCTGGCAGACTTGACTCGTTGTGCGAAACAACTCGGCTGCCTTGACTCGTGAACCGACAACGACGACGACGACTATGCAGCCTATGTAACAGCACTGAGCGGCTGGAGCGCTTTGACTATTGTCATTCCATATTTGAGTGTTGTCGCAGCAGGATCGCAATTTCCTTGCACGCGTCACATTTTTTGTGCTACTCACACAGGATACACAACCGCATTTGGCTTGAAAGAAGAAATTTCGATAATTAAAAAATAAAGAAAAAAAAAACAAACAAAAAAACATAAATTTTTCTGCCAATGGCTGGGTGTTAGGCCCCACTTCTTGGGTGTAAAAACAAAGAAAAAAAAAGAAGAAAATTGCGTTTAATTAAAATAAATTGTAGCAGTACGTAAAAAGTGAAAATTTATTTACCTATGTATATGTACAAGTATGTATGTGTTAGTTAGCTGTGCATTAAAACGAGATATCCGGTTCCGTAATGTGAAAATATTCAATAAATGCGAATAGTAAAAATTCGTAAAGTGGAAAAGTGGCAGTAGTGCAAAATTTTTGGTGTATACACACTTGCTTGTTAGGGCAGTGGCGAAAATCGAGCGTATGCATATATGTATGTATGCATGTATGTGTGTAGTGATAGTGTACATGGATATGTGGTACATGCAGGCGTGTGTGTGTGTGTGTGCATACTACACTATTTAGTTCAGTTCATATTGTTGTTGTTATAGAGAAAAAGCGAAAACCACTTACTACGTAAAAAGAAAGCTGAAAGTGAGAAAGCAAAAAAAAAGCGAAAAGAAAAAAAAAACACATAAAAACTACGCGACACAACTCCCCACAGTTGAAACAACAACAACCACAACAACAGCAGCAACAATAAAAGCAATTACTCTACAGCATCCAACTCAGTTAGGCAAAGTAACATCAGCAGCAGGGGAATGGCAGCAGGGGAATGACAGCAGGAAAAGTGTTATCTCTTGGCAAACAACGATACAGTAAATTTTTCGCCAGCCTCTTATTTTCTATACTACAATTACCGACGAACCGAAACTATTGTACAACTACAACACATAATACTTCGTATTCACATTGCATTATTCTAGCAACAACTACATAGAAATATATGCAGTTAACTACACTCGCCCATAGGCAATGCCTCCTTCGACTGCTTCCTTTGCAATCCCACCTCTTATGTTTCGTTGCGGTCTCTACTTTCGCCTCGATGCATACATACATACATACATACACATATACTGGTATGCGTGTGTGTGTTTTTGGTACAGAGTCAAGTGGTTATTATTATGGCTTACACTGTCCCTTTCGTTGGCTTTCAAATCGAACAATGGTTGACCGCCCAATAATCCTCCCAACCGTCAACTTGGCTGTGTTTCGACTCCTACTCGCTCGGATTTCCCTATGCAGCTCCTACTTTGTGTTGGCTATTTTGATTTACTCTATGCGAGTATTTTCATAGTTGACTGGTTTTTAGACGAAACACTTTCTCGTGTGCGCAAAGAAAACGCCCATGAATAGTTGAACGTGAATTGTGAAAGTAGTTTTAGTTTTCACGATGTGTAGGGCTGCTGTGAAATTCTGTAAAATAACATAAATGCATCTATGCATATTTTGAGTAACCGCCTGGACGTAGCCAAACGGGTTTGTTAATGACTACCATTCGATGGGTTCCAGATTCAATGCCCACCATGGGCTGGAAACATCGAGCGATAGAAAAGGGTTTTGCAAGCGTTGTCGCTCCTAGGCTATAAAAAGGTTGCTCATAAAAACTAGCTACCGTTCGGAGGCGGCATAGGACATTGATTTGTAGGACATAGAAAGACACATAGCAAAGGATATATACGTTGGTTGAGTAGACAACTTTGACAGGTTAAGTGGGAATTCCTCAACAATCTGTAGTGAAGTTCTATCACACATAGTCACATAGTTATTATTTATTATTATTAGAAGGCCATTACGCACTGCGACTTTGTGAAAGGCCTGTTCTTTTGTGAAATGCCTGTTTTTATAACCCTAGAGTTTTAGGCTTTTTAAAAATTTTAGCAAAATTTTAGGTTTGTTGTTCCAAAGATTGCATCGAGTTATTACGATACCACCAAGGTGATGAAGTCACTGTCTGCCAAACGCTGGACATTCACAAAGCACATGTTCTGAGCTTTCTATGTCCATTTCGCAAAAGCGGCTGACATTGGTCTCAGATAGACCAGATAGACAGATATACATATATCCTGTTAAAAGACGCAGATCTATTCTGCTTAGTGAGAGTAGCTTGTCAGATATTCCTTTGTTGGGACTTAGAAATAGTTTGGCTTGGCGCTGACCGGCACAGTTTAGCCAGTGTGCAGCAAATTTTCTTTCTTCCCATTTCCTAAGGAATTCATTAATGTGGCTTTTTGTGAGTCCACAGAAAGGCTCAGGACCAGTAAGTTGCATATTTGCGCCTTATTTGGCAAGGTCATCAGCCATTTCATTTTCCTCATGTCCTTCATGTCCCGGAATCCAGCATAGTGTTACTATGTTGAGGTTTCCTAGCGTGTTGAGAAGGTTTAGGCAATCATTTACCAATTTAGAGGTGATAGTTGTTGATAGAATGGCTTTTAGAGCCGCTTGGCTATCTGAAAGTATGTAGATGTGAGTACCTCTCATTTTCCTGCTAAGGCATTCTCTAACACATATTTCAATGGCATGTATTTCTGCCTGGAATATTGTTGGGTAGAGTCCCATCGGAATCGATTTTTTGAACTTAGGCCCATTGATTCCCGCCCTGTTCTACCATTTTCCAATTTGGACCCATCAGTAAACCATAGCTGAGAGCCAGGTTTGAAAGTGATAGAATTAGTTCTCCAGTCTGTGCGTTCATTAATTAAGTTAGTTAGTTAGTTAGACACATAGTTTTAGCCGTCCCTTGAAAATCTGTGGTCTACATCTGGAAAGATGGGCCTCGCGTCAATGCCAGCGTTGGGTTAGTGCGCAAACGTGCAATGTCCGCACATGCTTTTGATCACGGGTAGATCGGGGCGCTTGAGGAACTTGTAAGGTTAACAAAGCCGGAGCTCTCAAATTTGGTAGGTATCCTTAAGGGAGGATGTCCCTTAGGTGTCTATGCGGTGAGACTTGGGATTGCTTCAAGTTCTTTCGGCACAAACTATCTGGAGGATGAGGATTCTTCTCAGCTGCTGACCTACTCTCGTCGGGCAAAGATTTAGACTGTGCTCTCACTTTTTTGCTACACCTGCGAATTTTTTCTTTGTTTTTTTCCTTGTTCACTCCTCTCGGGAGCATAGGGAATCGTCAAGACTCTTCCATCGTACACGGTTCTGTGCTGTTGTTTTCACACCGTCCCATGAGATATCTGTATCTGTTAGTTCAGGCAGCATCGATATTCTCGAAGTGTTTTTGGTCGACTGCGACCTCTGCTCGCTTGCGGATTCCAGTCCAGTGCCATTCCCAGTGCCAGTGTAGGCATTCGCCCAAACGGCGTCCTTGCTTTGTTTAGCCTGCTGTGAACATCTCCATCTGCTCCGTAGTCTGCCGTGGTAGTGCAGCCGGGGTAGCAGAAGCTGCCAACAAATTCCTGCTTTATTGTGGTTGACTCTCATAACATTCATCTTGGTGATGTTTTCTGCTATTTCGACAGTGCGTGTCAGCGTGACTAGTCTGTCCATCTTCGTTTGCATGCCAGTGAGCTTGTGAGAGAGGAGGCAGATGTCATAGGCGAAGTGCAGGTCCTCAAGATGTCCGGTAAAACTCCATACGATGTCTCGTTTGTGTGGAGTCAATTGACTCATGACGTCGTCTAGGACAGGGGATAACCTTGCCTTACGCCTGCGTTGGTGGTGAATGGGTCGCTGCGGTTGCCGTTGTGAAGCACTGCCAGTTCGGAATGCTCGTAAAGGGCTCTGATGAGGCGGATTTTCTAAGCGGGAACTCCCTTTGAGTCATATTTTGTGTTAATCTCTGTGTAAGTTGTGGAAGTAATCGGCTCCGAATCAGTCGAATTTGCCTTGATAACTTTTTGAGCGTCCATATTTGCTTTCTTTTGAGGTTTTGCTTACCTTTCGCCCAAACATTTTCAATAGGGTTGACATTAGGCGTCTGTGAAAGCCAATCCAACACTTCAGTCCCATTTCGATGTTTTCACTCTATACCCCTTCGGCTTCGATAAGTGCGTAACAACTTAATGCTTCTGGAAAAAGACGAATGAGTTACGTTGGCTGGTTGGATTGATCACGGAACATAATTCTTGCGGCTTAGATATGTCCACCATAGACATCATAAACAACCCAATATGTGTCTACTGTCTGGTAGAGGATGACTGTTCAGTGCATTTTACTTAATTTTGTTCAGCATTTGCTAGACCAAAACGACGTATTTTGAAGTTAGATGTTTTCGTACTAAGAATAGATCAGCTACATATTGTACCTCTCGACAAGCTTCTCAGATTCCTAAAGGAGTCAGCCCGTCTCAGTTTTTCATCGGTGCTTCCTGTGCTACTTTTAAGGTTTTAAGTGCAGTGGGCTTCCATACCTGAGTGCCTGAGTCTTCACTAATGAGATTCCGGTCTACTGGAACTCACCCATCCATCTATTTGCCCCGGAATTTTTTTTAGTAAAGAATTAACTTCTTTCTACGGCGCTTTCTTTATTATGTGGTGTTGATTGATTTGTTGGAATCGGGTTCGGAAAATTGTGCACATTAAAGGTTATTTTTAGAAGATAGACAAACTGGGTAGATGCTGATATTCAATTTTTTGAAATACACTTTGTTATTCAGTATAGTCTCTCTGAACATCAATCCATTTGGTCCAACGAGATTCGAAGTTATGAAATCCATCCCTGAAGTGAGAATCTGGAAGGGCTGCAAAATACGCTTCCACAGCTGTTATGACCTGACCATTTGAAGAAAAAGGCTTTCCACGCATGCATTTTATTAGGTCTGGAAACTTAAGTCTGGAGCTTAAATATTCTACTACTTGTTGAGCACTTGAGCTCCTACGCAATGCTATGGTTGTCAGGGTTAGTACAAAATAGTACAGAGATGTCAATCCACATGCTTTTGAAGGACAAAGTACAGATCCATTTCTGGAGATAATCTTACTAATGAATACTCCCTATAGTAAATCCATAGTTTTAGCAGTAGTATGTGGTGGGACACGGTTTTGATAAATTAAAATTTTTTCAGCCATGAGAACAAAAATCCTTGGGCATCCCTCTAACCTGGTCGTCATTGATAATAGCAAAGCGATTTGGTTACGCCTCCGATGGACAAAGCATATCCAAAAAGCATTTTTCGAGTTGTTTTCATTGATGAGTCACATGGGGTTAGTGTCGCTCCACATGAAAAAAGTTCGGTATTGAAATTTTAAATTTGAATAGGTCGAGCCAAGGAGCACCAAGAGATTTGGTGGCTCCTAAAACATTCAGGCTAAAAAGCCTATTGTATTTAGAGCTTCGAAAAGAGGGTAGATAGTCAAGGAGGAAAGGAGATAAGTATCAGAGAAAGAGATAGGACAGAATAGAGACGGAGATAGAGATAGTTAGTCCCGTGAGAATTTTCCAGATTCTTTGGCAAATCTGTAAATATCCTCAAGTTTTGAGAACGAATATTACTCATTCTCACGACATCGGAATCAAAAACTTGCAGCCTTGCTCTTGCAAAGGCAGGACACTCGCAGAGAAAGTGCTCAGTGTTATCCGCCTCCTCCAAGCAAGACAGGCACACTGGGTCCTCAATGATTCCATTGGTGGCCATATGCTGACCCCATGGATTGTGTCCTGTAATAATTCTGACCAGCAACCGGTTGTCTATTCTTCCAGGTTTTAGTAGAAATTTCGACAGTTTTCTGTTTGAGCGTGTCAGAAAATACTTTACAGTTCTGTAGCGCTCTAGACTGGACCATCGCTCTTTATGTAAATTGATCACATAATCGCTGATCCAATTCATGATTCCTGCGGAACTGATTCCGACTACTGGCTCTGGCGCTTGTGCGGAACCGCTGATCCACGGTTGACCAATTCATCGGCAATTTCGTTTCCTTGAACACCGGAGTGCTCTGGAACCCATATAAGTACAAGCCTGTTCTGTCTTCCTACAGAATTAAGCTTCTTCTTACATTCTTGAACAATTTTTGTGGTTTGCTTCGCGTTCTTCAAAGCCTTCAGTGCAGCCTGACTGTCACTAAAAACTTCAATCTGTTTCCCGCTCCATCTCCTCTCTATTACCCATTCGGCTACTTTCAGGATGACAAAAATTTCCGTTTGGAAAACAATTGCCATTTCCCCCATAACATAGTGATACTTATTACTATCGTTTAAGCACCACCCAGCTCCAGATCCTAGTTCATTCTTGGAGCCATCGGTAAAGAAAATACCCGTGAAATCGGTATTGATTCACTAATTTTAAAAGTAAATTTCCATGCAGCTTCGGTATACTCGAAAGCTCTTGCTTCTTGGGTGTTTGGCCGAGCTTCTCCTCCTATTTGTGGCGTGCGTCTTCATGTTGCTCCATAAAATGGAGGGAGCTACAGTTTTAAGCCGACTCCGGCACATTTTTTTTGTGAGGAACTTTTTCATGGCAGAAATACACGCGGAGGCTAACCACTGCCAGCCGAGGGGCGAACGCTGTTGGAAATAAAGTTTGATTTTGCGAACCTACGCACTCCCGAATTGAAGTTACGCACTAACCCATTCGGCTACTGCGGCTGCGAACCCATTAGCTTAAGAAAACTGTGCCATGAATACTAATAATCTGATAATCATTGAATAAAATTTTATTTTCAATTATTCCACTACCACTTGACTAAGAACCACTCAGCCATTCCTCAACGCAAAATGTGCTGACCGAATTTCTAAGCCTCCTCCACTCGTATTAAACCATTATGAGTAACTCACTAAAGATTTATGACAGTATTAGCTGAGAAAATCGTATTGAGTAAGTGGCCTTCTTCATTTCCATTATAAATGGCGTCCGCAAAGTCGTCTATGCCAATGTCAGTAATGATGGCAAAACAAAGCGGACTTACGATTGCCAAAACTCAAATGGACTATTAGACACTATTAAGTGGCTGGCGAATTTGCGGGCAGCAGAACTATAATACACTCACACACATACACACACAAGAGGCCGAATCTGGTGAGTGCGTGCGGAGACATTTTTCGACGCATTTTTGTTGGCATTGAGTCAAACGCTGGATATCAAGTCCATTATATGCTTCTTTGGGGCAACCGAAAGTGCGCATTAGTGAAACTACTCGCCTGTCTGGGCACCCCCTCAACCGGGATCTTTAAATGCACGCATGCGAGGGTGCTTAACTTGTTGGAGGGGTTGATGCCTGGTCGTGCCTGTTTTTTTATGCGACTGCTGCTTCCTCTGCCGCACATCACCCAACTAGCGAGTACGCATTACTTTTGTCTACCACTGCCAAGCCATTTCTGCTGGATGCTCGAGATTTCCTTGCAGTCGCGTAAATAATATAAATTTGTTCTGCTGTTTGCGGATGTTGTTGTTGTCGCACATTTATTATGCGTAAAGGCAGCATAAATATAAATTGTTTTGTGCCATTAACCCAAGTGTGTGTGAATTTGTGTCTGTGTGCGCGCGCGCGTCTTTCACAGGATATGCCAGGCAGCAACAACACCAACCCTTGACATTTGTTCTCGGAAAACATTGCCAACAAATTAAATTGTGACGTAGTAAATTTGCGCCAGTGCACAGCCGAAAAATAACATACTTGTACATAGCTGCTCCTCCCGTTGTTGTTGTTGCTGTTGTGTGTAAAGTAAAAGTATTCGTTGCATGTGTCCTCGTTGCAGGTCTGTGAACTGGGAGATGCCTCAGGCAACAGTTGAACTACCACTTGAAAGCATTTAAGCAAATAAAAACCAGTTCTTATGTGACTTAAAGGCGTAGAAATCAACAAATCAAATTTGGTAAAAAAAATTAAAAAAAAAATTAAAGCGCTTTCATACAGTGTTTCAGTGTAAATCGGCATTAACAGCAACACCGTTATAGCGTTGCAAAAACGAAGTCATGGATAGTTCACCCGATCTATCCTTGAAGTTACGTCGTGGCTCGAGCGATTCACGTGACAACTTTTACATGGATTTTGCGCAAGGCATAGACTCTGACATCGAGGAGGTGGATAATAGCGCTTTGGCGCTCGAGCCGCAACAACCACCGCCACCACCCTTGCCCGTTATGGCGCCTGAAGATGCACTTGGTGCTGGTTTTATACCGCCTCCGCCGCTGCCCATGCAGGGTCAGCCGCTGCCAACACTCACCGAACACGATGATCTACCACCAACACCACCACCACATCACCCCACTGACACCGCAGTCGATTCGCCACCCGCTTCGCCTACTTCATCGGTACTCGAAATGATACCACCACCACCACTATCACCACCTATGGCAACACCGCCTCCACCAGTACGCGCCATGGCACCACCTTCGCCACCCATTGAAACCGAAGATGAGGGAGACGATGCCGATGTAGATGAGGAGGAAGAAGAGGATGATGATAAGTCAACTCCGCCACCTCCATTGCCACCACTGCCATCGAATTTTTCTTATGTGCATGGCAATGGCGCACATGGCGTGAACGGTGTTACACCACCGACGACCAAGTCGCCCTCAACATCACCATCACCACCAGACACCCCACCGCCATGTCCTAAAGTGACATTACCCATGAAGTTGGCCTCGCCACCTCCACCTATGCACGCACAAGTGCCATTGCCACCATTGACACCGCCTTCGGAGAGTGATCAATCACAACCTAATTCACCACCACCACCATTGCCACAGCATGCTGCCCTACCGCAATCACCACCACGTTCGGTTGGTTCGCCTACCAGCTCAGCCGGCTCGCAACCACGCTCGATTGGTTCGCAACAGCGCGTCGTTGTGGGTTCACCACCGCACTCCACAAGCTCCCAACCACGTTCCGTGGGCTCACCGCAGGGCTCGATTGGTTCACCGCCACGCAGTAGAGAACTTGCAATGGACGATCGTCCAGCTACACCGCCACCAGATTTCGGTGAGCCAAGCGATGTTATAGCTGCCGCTTTGGCTGCCGCGGTTGAAGTGAAGTCAGCTGAGCTAATTCAAGGTATTACCTATGGCACCGCCTACCATATGATCGATGAGACCAAATCATCAAATGAAGATGAATCCACCACTATAACCACTCCTCCGAGCAATGGATATTCAGCTTCTTCCATCATTCCGCCACCAGCTGATCAATTGGGTGAATTGGAACAAGATACTGGCATGATGTTAGCTGATATACCGCCACCACCAGGAATGGAAGATGAATTACCTATCGAAGACCAGGAAGAAGCAATGGAAGTAGAAGAAGATGCTAAAAAACAGGCGGCAGAACTTATGGAAGTCGATGAAATTATTGAAGATGAACAAACGTCAAGTGAAAAAACTCCAATCTCCGAGCGTCAACTGAGCGACGCTATAACCGAGGATCACACAACCGCCGATACGCCAGCAGACGAGATAGTTGAGACACGTGGCACTCCGACATCACAGGCAACACCACGCGGCACGCCACATCCTACACCGCCAACTTCTGGTTCGCCTAAGAAAAAGCGTAGTAGTGTTACCGGCAGTGGTGGAAGCGGCTCGGGTAGTCGCAGCGCTAGTCGGAGTGCTAGCCATAGCGGTAGCCATGGCAGCGGTAGTCGTAATGCCAGTCGCAGCGGTAGCGTACGCGGCAGTATTGCATCACGCGCTGGCAGTATTGCAGCTGCCTCGGTGGCATCGGCTGCAGCATCCATTGCATCGGGCTCGCAACCGGTCATTGAAGCAGTAGCGTCTACAGCTGCAGTGGCATCACCACAGCCCTCAGTTAAATCGATACGTAGTCAACCGTCGATAAAGTCGTCGTATTCGAAACATAGCGCTTCGCCACCGGTGATGAAAAGTCCGCCTGAGGGCGATCGGCCACCGGTAATGCCATCGCCACCAGCGATGCGTTCACCACTGCTCATGAAGAGTCCACCATTGATGCATAGTCCACCGAAGGTGACCAGCCCACCAAGAGTGTATAGTCCTCCATTGGTAGGTAGTCCACCTACGCGTAAAACGGATTCCTTGGATTTGAAGAAAGAAGACGTAGAAAGACCAACAAAAGGCCCAGTTGCAAGGTAAGAAGATCCGTTATATTATAATTTGCAATTGTGAATTTACTATCCAAAGGGGAAAATCACTTTTGTCGGATGTAATGGAAATTGCTTACATTTTATTGTATGCAAGTGCCCCAAATTTTTAAGTGCGCTACAAGATCTTTATATGATGGGCCACTGTAGGGCCCAAGAGGGTGTGAAGGGACTCACTGAAATGTATATAACCAGTAGCTCTCCAAATATAGTCGATGGATTTAGTTAGAAACAAAGGACCTAGTAGAGAAGGTCATGGTATTATACAAAGACTGAGCAGCAGCTCAAAATTAGTTGTACTTCTGGTCAATTTCAAGAAAGGATCACACGAGATAAAATAGTAAGCTGGGTAGAGAAAAGGACTTCAATACCATCGTCACCCCCATAATTTCTTCACAAATAGATCGAAAATAATAGAAGTAGTGGGACCTGAACTTGATTCAGAACTTAATTTTTAACTGTCGTAACAGCTATCAGATTATTGCAACTAAAGCTGAATTGGCAACCGAACTAACCACTTTCAACTCTAATTATCGTTGTTGACAGCCAGACCGCCATCAATTTAATGGACCAAACTCCGTTTCCAACTCATAGTATGCCTCTTGCCCCTGTCATACAAATGGAACCTACAGTTTTTTCCCACCTCCGAACTGTGGACATCTTTCGAGGATCTTTTTCATATCAGAAATACACTCGGAGGTTTGCGATTGCCTTCCAAGGAGGAATAGCTATTAGCAAATTTGATGTTTCCCCCTCCTACTGCTGTGGTTTTCTTACCCGAGTTAACTAAGTAGCAACCACATACAAATCCACTCAGCTACCGCGCCACATAACTCTTGGGATCACACCCTTTCTTTTCTTTGTGCTTTAATAGGTATAAGTAATGGTTTTGAAGGCATCCATGTAAGAGATCTTAACTTGTGTAGAATAACTGATGGACTTCTTTTTCGTTTGCAATCAGTTTAAACTCTTCGTACCCACCTTACTTTGCCTTCCTTTTAATGTTTTTGCAAGATCTCATCTGCTCCTTTTCTAGCAGTTGATTTCTCGCTATATTAACTTTGTTAGCCAAGTCCTTCTCCACCTGATCTTTCCAATGTATTATAGAAAAGATCTTCCTCTTCCTTTGCTACCACCAGCTGGTACCGCATCAAATACTTTCAGAACCAGAGCATTTGCATTCATTCAAACGACATTAATCAGCTAACGAAGCCGCTGGATCTTTGTTCGCTGCGCTATGTCTATGCCGTCGATAAGCTCATTGCACCCATTGCCGTGTCCAAACAAAATTTACCAAATCCTACCTTTACGCATCCTTTAATCAAATTTTGGCGAATAGAATCAGCCTTTCAACCCAAACTCTGCGTAAACCATACAGGAAACTCATGAAATGATTTCTCGAGAATCTGAGAGCATTTGCACACACTCTGTCTCTTCCTTATCATACAGCTTCTTCAGAAATCGTTATGGGTGGTTCCGAGCTAGGCGGTCATATACCACTTTGATTAAAAATTTCCGGGATATATTCAGAAAATTCAAAATATAAGTTTGTTCCTCAAAAAGGATTCTATCGGCCATGCACTGAAGCCAGCGTTTGATCCAGCTATCGAAATATTTCTGAAAATTTGTTTTCGGTATAGCCATCACAGCCGTTTTGAATTTTTTAATTACTTCTTTTCGGCTGTTAGAACGCCGAAGTGGTTCGCCGTGGTGGTTTTTTGACTCGATCTAATAGAAAAAAATGCCACATCTGGTGAATTCGTTGGCTGTTGGATGGTATTCGCTTCGTAGGTGGTTAAGTGAACTAGTTGAAGTACCACTATGGCACTCCCCAAGTAGCACCAAAGCATCGTTTGATACCATTATGAGACCCCCAACAGGCAGATATCTGCAGCCAGCCAGAGCTGTTGATGTAATGGAAAAAATTTATGGGAGTTAGGTTGACGCACTGCCGCAGGCTGTCGATCGTCCAAGGACCAGTAAGCACAACTACGAGTCTGGAAATTTAATGGCATGGAGTCCCCAGGACTTTCTGAGTCCTCCGTCTGTTGTACTGCGGCCACAGGCTTTTGGAAATAGCAAATGAAGAAATGGAGCTCCATCTTTTATGCGCTTTCTTGAGATATAAGTTGTACAATTCCCCTTTTACCATAGTCAGGCGGATGACCGGTTAGGCATCAGTTCTCTTCTTGGCAAGCTCGTCCGCAATTTCATTTCCCTCTATGTTCCTATGCCCTGAAATCCAGACCAGAGAAATGTTAGCTGCACACTCACGAAATTTGACCTCGCCCTTGCAGGAGTTGACTAGTTTGGATCTGCACTTTGGCGTCGCGACAAAAGTTCGCTGCATTCTTGGTCAAAAATTCATGGATAATGCTGGCAATGTGCGACGGGCCTTATCATGGTGCAAAATCCAGCAGTTGTTCTTCCTCAAATGCTTTTTTTTGGCGGATTGCTTCACGTAAATGTTTCATAACGCCCAAATAATGGTTCTTAGATTCTTTATGAGGCTTCCACTTCGACATCATGGCCTTTATAAACTGTCTGACCTTCTGGCGAAAATTCATGGTGTAGAATACCGTTGTAATCTTTAAAAATCGTGTGCATCACTTTCTTTTTAGACTTAAAACGACTTTTTTTGGTTTTGGTTCATTCGGAGCTCACCGCTCACTCGCTTAATGTCTGGATTGCGTGTTGTACTCAGAAAGCCACGTCTTGTCTCCAGCAATGCTGCGTTTGATGAATGGTGGGTTGGTTTCAGCCTTGGAAATTATGTCAACGCGGTCCCTTTCCTATATGAAGTTCAGGTCCTTTGAAACTAACTTTGCAGCAACTCGGCACAAACCAAAATCATTAACTACAATGCCCTGAACGGATCTATAAACAATGTTCAAGTCCTCTGCCAGCTCTCTGATCGGAAATTTGTGGAAATTTGTGTCATAAGGGCTTTGATAGCAGCCCGACTGTGTATAGATGTAGAAAGTTTTTAAAGAGCGAGTTCCATTACGCTAACCAGCTCTTCCTCCAAGTCAATTGCATAGATTTTGTTCCTTCAAAGTACCTTAAACAATATTAAAAAAATGATCAGCAAGAATGTCTATGTGATTGTCTAGAAGAGAGCGCAAAACTAAAGAAAACCAATTGCGTAAGTCTGATCTATCAAATAATTATTTCTAATATTACCCCGGAGCTAAACTAGATTTCTCGTTTGTATGTAAATACCCGGAAGCGATTTTTATCTACTTTAATGTGCCGGTTTGTTGTCATGACTCAAATCCTTTGAATGAAAATATATATGTAGGTATATAAAAATATGAATATGAAGCACATGAGCGCGCATATGCTCGCATATGTACGCATAAGCATGCAGATATGCCGCAATCCAAAGCACAATTAACAATCTTGAAAAGGTTGTAGAAGCGAGGTTACGCTACTTGTATATATTGTGAGTAGCAGTGCCCCCTATAATATATGTGTGTATATGTGTGTACCTATACATCTGTATGCATTGCTTGTGTATTTGCGTGCAATGGTGGTGTATGGAAGTCATTGTCCTGCCGGCAAACAGTCGCGTCATGCATGGCATGTCCTTTTTCCACTTTAACGCTTGTTTGTTTAAACTACTTGCCGGTGAGTAGTTGGTGTTGTTGTGCCAAAGTAGTAGTTGTAACAAGTTGCATGAATGTCATTATTTATTAATGCAATGGTAGAAAAAGCGACGAAGAAATGATACTCATAGAATTGAATAGTTGGAGTTAGCGGCAGAGGCGGAATCAGAGGTAGAGGCCGAGACAGATCAGCGCAGCAGACGAGAGTGCCGTAGGCAAGCACATATAGACTCGGCTAGTTCCACATTTTTGAGTTTGTTTATGATATTTCACAGAAACATACTTATTAGAGCTATGAAAGTATGGATAATAGGCAACAAGACCGCGCTTAGTGGATAGAGATTGTCGTAAGTTTTCTGATTCTTAAAGTGAGTCATAGTAAAATTGAGTCAAACTATCTTATTAGCAGATTTGTTTGAAAACTTTTGTGGGAGTGCCAGAAAAAAAGAATTCATTTAGAACCATTTTCAAGCCGATGAGTTATCTACGAAAGGTATTTCTATTCACCTGCATAGTTATAGAAGTACTATTGGGATACCTAAGTTCCCGAGCAAACTAATAATTAAAACCAGTAGGAGGCCAATAGGTCATGGAGAGATGAAGGCATAGGCGTAACAGTGGCCGCAAATAAACAAGAAAAAGACAAAGGAACTACTTAGCCTTTCAAGAGAGGATATCGAAGGTCTTGGCTTGTATGACCAGTCATTGGCTATTTTGGAAGCCTTCCTTGGGACTAGAAGTTGTCTCCCATGAAGTTGTAGTTATGAGGGAGAGGCAGAAACAGTTGAGCACTTCCTTTGCAATGATCTAGCCTCAGCTAAAATCAGACCCGGGTTTTCTAGATAAATATTTTTTTCAATTCTCTTACGATTTTGTTCGAAGTGGGAACTGGACCAATCCCGCGCTTCATAAGAGCCACATTATGGTTCCGCGAAGAAAAATATGTGAGGTTCCCGTGTCACACAGTGGTATCTCAACACACCATAACCTAACCTGATCTAGAACCGTTTTTTCATCATGCCTATAGAATGCGCTTTACTAACCGAGACGATGGCTAAAAGCTCGAGGGCAGGGTGGGCGGCGATAAAATTCCTCACAAAACAGTCGACAACCTCAAAGGACTCCTTGTTACGAGTCATTTCACCTAATGATAATATGGGTTCCTGGCCATTGTGACATTGAGGGGAACTGCAGAGCCGATGAACTTGCGAAAATCGGTACCAAATTGACTGATGAGTACATAGACAATAATATAGGTATACCCTTGCAAACATGTAAACTATTTGCAAACATGTAAACTACTATCCTTGAAGAAATTGTAAGAGTAGCGAATAAAAGATGGCGTAATGAAACCACTTGCAAAATCGCCCGACAGCAGTGGCCGACTCCTTATGCTAAACGCATGGAACTTCTACTAAGAAGAGATAAGCACAGACTTAGCACACTGAATTCAGTTATTACGAGGCCTAATCGGTAGGCGGCCGCCGTAGCCGAATGGGTTGGTGCGTGACTTCTTCTTCTTCTTCTTAATTGGCGCGATAACCGCTTACGCGATTTTGGCCGAGATTAACAAAGCGCGCCAGTCGTTTCTTTCTATTGCTAACCGGCGCCAATTGGACACACCAAGTGAAGCCAAGTCCTTCTCCACCTGATCTTTCCAACGCAGAGGAGGCCTTCCTCTTCCTCTGCTACCACCAGCTGGTACCGCATCGAATACTTTCAAAGCCGGAGCGTTTGTATCCATTCGGACGACATGACCCAGCCAACGAAGCCGCTGGATCTTTATTCGCTGCGCTATGTCTATGCCATCGTCTACGATATTCGCCGTTGCCAACGTGCAAAGGTCCAAAAATCTTACGCAGAATCTTTCTCTCGAATACTCCAAGCGTCGCTTCATCGGATGTTGTCATCGTCCAAGCTTCTGCGCCATACGTTAGGACGGGCATGATGAGAGTCTTGTAGAGTGTTAGTTTTGTTCGTCGAGAGAGGACTTTGGTGCGTGACTACCATTCGGAATTCACAGAGAGAACGTAGGTTGGAATCTCGGTGAAACACCAAAATTAAGAAACAGTTTTTTCTAATAGCGGTCGCCCCTCGGCAGGCAATGGCAAACCTCCGAGTGTATTTCTGTCATGAAAAAGCTCCTCAAAAAACTATCTGCCGTTCGGAGTCGGCTTGAAACTGTAGGTCCCTCCATTTTGCGGAACAACATTAAGACGCACGCCACAAATAGGAGGAGGAGCTCGGCCAAACATCCAAAAAGGGTATACGCGCCAATTACATATATATATATATAATCGGGAGGCACGCCCAGATAATGGGTGTGCAAACAAATGACTTCTGTAGAAGTTGTCTAGACGAGGAAGAGGCGATTCCGCACCTTCTGTGTCACTGTCCTGCTCTATCCAGACGTAGACTCGCCATATTTGGTGGACAGTCCTTTAATGAATTATAAGATCTCGGCTCCGTCGAATCGATCTTAAAAAATTTTTTAAAAGTACACATTGGTTTTAGAAGGGATAAGGGCTAGTTCCCTTAATAAAACATATTTTTATGACGCCAGTCTTGTTCATTTTGGACTTCACCCTGTAGGCTTCACCACCTCCCCCAAACTTTTTTCATTTTTTTTAAGAATGTGATTTTGTACTTGTACATACTTCGGATTGCCTTTTACATTTTGCATCCAATACTGAAAATACAGTAAAATAATATCGAACATGGATTGGTTGTTTTTCCGTGGAAGTCCTAAGTGACTCTACATGACTCTCTACACCCTTATGAAGAGTGGAAACCACCGTAATTCAACCTAGCCTGATATCAACTATTTTCTGAAGAAAATATTACAATAAGTTTGCTGCTCATGGACATTGCACAGACTGGTAGGCTCTTCCATCGTCTACTTGCAATGGTGTAATAACGAGACTCCAGCCACTTAATCCGTCCGAAGGAAACTTCTACTGGCTTTGCTTGGTCGACCTCATCCACTCCACGCTAGAGTACAAGCTGTTTTCGTACTCTCACGAGTTTGGTTTAGTTGTAGCTTTTGCCTATTGTAGGCGAATTTATCATATTTATGTAAGAAGAGGTCTCAACAATACTAGATCTTTTAGTTCCAACTGAGTTTACTGTGAAGAGTTACGGCAAGATATTTGATCACAGAGCAAATCCAATGCTGCTTCCTAAATTTTTCTAATTATGTTCGGGAACATCTCTGAAACCATTCGATTAAAGGTAGAGAGAGTGTTTTTGATAACTAGTAGCCACAGCAGGGCGGTTAGTACACCTCCCTGCGAGGTACCTCTCTTAAGAGATTTTCAATTTCTGCGCGAATTTTCCTGGTTTTTAACATTGAAATAATCTATCGACTCAGGTCTGCTTCTGCACTTAACCAAGAACACTTTCAAATCGGGTTGGACTGAACTTATAAAATATTTGTTTATCGTAGGCCAACTAGTTGCAAATTACCCTGGATTGGGTACTCCGTTTAAATTGTTCTTCTGTGCCCCGAGTGTTTTCTGGCATGAAAAAGCTTTTCATAAAAAAACTATTTTGCCGTTCGGAATCGGCTTAAAGTTGTAGGTCACTCCATTTGTTGGACAACTTCGAGACGCACGCCACAAATAGAAGGAGGAGCTCGGCCAAAGATCCAATAAAAGATGTAATCGGCGAGAACAAATTCCTATAAAAAACTTCCGTAATTTTTGGTTTTGTTTTTATGCATTGCTTACTCATAAAGTTTCATGGCAAATTTTCCTTGTAAACAATAGAGTGGGGAGCTAAGGGAAGTTGCATTGCAGTTACTTCATTACAAAAGCGTAGTAAAAGTGTAAGTGAGATTTACGAATTGCTGAAAAAACTTAGTATTTTGAGAATGTTTGCTTACCGCACGACAGAAAAAGAAGTGACCGTCCTAGTGTCGAATCAGTGCAGTCTTAAAAGCCGTTCGAGAAAGAAATCGCTAAAATCCACTTAGAAAACAGATAATCATGTCCAGGGAAATGGATGTATCGACCAGATTCATGTCAAGCCTAATAAGAGATGATCTCCACATGAAAGTCTTCCGTCGCTCAACTGTACTTCTGGTTAACTGGTCACAACGTGCTTGAAGAAAATTAGATTCAACAGGTGCAAGCAGCTTTTTTGGTGGCATGCGGTCAACGGCCATGAAAATATTCTTTCCGCAGATGAAAAATTTCCACTGTTGAAGAAGTTTTCAATAAGCAAAACAACAAAATCTATGCTCAAACTTCTGAAGACGCAAAAAATGTTGTTTAGCGTGGCCATTATCCAGCCTCCGTAATGGTTTGGTGGGGCGTGTCTTGTAAATGCATTAAAAAGGGGGTTAAGACCAGGGCAAAAGTGTACCAGGAGGATGTCTTAGATGGTTTAGTGAAGCACCTGAGCAGTCCTTTGGATCTTCCGCAAGATTCCGCTGTAGCCTATAAGGCAAAAACCACCCAGCAGTGGGTAAAACACAATATTACTGGGTTCCTAACTGTAGAAGATTGGCCGTCTGGAAGTCCCGATCTAAATCCATTGTGGTCAGAATTGGAGAACATGGCCTGTCGAAGACCTCACAGAAAGTTGAAGAGTCCCAAACAATCTTTGGTTCGAATAGCCACGTCAATATCCATGGAAACCGTGCGTGCTGCAAGAGCTGAATGACCTAATAGTTTGAAGGCCTTTGTAAAAGCAAATCACCACCATTTCGAATGAAAATAAAATTTTTTTTTTAATATTTACATGAATAAATAAAACTAACTTCAGTAAAAAAAGTAGTATAATTTCAAATCTATAACGGATTTCACTTGTAACATAACTTATGACAGGACTAAGAATAAAAACAAAAACAGAAAAATTAAGCCATCATACCATACTCACATCCGTAGGCAAACAATTATGACAAAAAATCGTCAGATAATCACATTAACAAAAAAAAAACTATTATCAGCACAGCAGCACATGTTTATTCAATAATACGGCACATGTACGTATGTGTGTATGTGTGCACATCTAAACCAATCCATATAATACGAGTACAAACGATCAGCGGATGAGGTTGAAATATCAAAGCCACAATAATATTGGCAATAATTCGCGGCAACTTTCTTTTGTTGTGAAAGTCAACAGCAGCACACGTATATGTGTGTATGAGCACATATGTACACACATACATCATAATCAGAGTATACTTTATGGCACTGAAACGAGCGAGTGCCTGTAACTGTGTTCTAAGCTTTCGCTAGATTTTCCTTTGCCATTGTCTGGCGTTCGATGAGCGGCAAAGTGTTGGCGCACAAACACAAAAGCCATAATCCGCTAACATCCGCACACCCGTGCTGCCCTCCGTGCTTTTCCCCCCTTCCTGGCTGCCGATTTGTGCCAATGTGCAAACAATTTTTATGAGTTCTTTGTTTTTCAGTCACATCTTTCTTTATTTTTGTAACTCAAAACCCGCCACGCAATCCCTGCTTTTCCAAAGTCACACATTTCTATGCTTCACTGTTCTTTTGCTCTTTGGCTATGGCTTTGGCTTTGCGTTGTTTGGGAATGTCGAAGTTTGAAAACAAAATGCAAATCCGTTTGGCACTGACCCCTTCCCGCCTTCAAGTGGCCGGGTGTGAGTAGTCGCCCACATGTTTAGCTGCGTTGCTCGTCTCACGCCACCCTTTTCTCGGTTATATCGCATGGCGTGGCGCAATATTGTTTCAAACATTCGAGCAGCAACGCACAAATATGCGGCAACACGGGAATATTTAACAAGGAAAATTAGAGCCACGTATCCTTCCTTGTTCGTATAACATATTTTAGCTTGATTTATTTGCTTCTATCCTTTGTGTGTGTGTGTTCATCACGGCTCTGATGTATGATTTCTTCGTCTTTCACAAATTTTCTTTTGTTTTACTTTTTATGATTATTGCTCTTTGTTGCACACGTTCTTCCGACTTTCATGCTCTTGGATGTGTGTCTACAGCTGTTGACTGCAAGAGTTAATAGCTTTTCGCCTGCCTATTAAAGTCCAAGGATGTGGGTTGTTTTGGGAGTTGGCGGTGGGAAATTTGCATACGAAATATATAAAAGGGAAAGTATGAAATTAACATAAGATAAATGTATGTAGGCTGCCGCCATTCGGCATTTCGTGCTTGAGCCATAAAACATCGTAATAAGCAGCAGTGTAATTTGTTCTCCCAAAACTGCCGAATGTGAGTGAAAGCTGTAGGGGCTTCTAAGTTACACTGCGTGGTTATGAATGTGGCTGCCAAATACAAGTATATTCAAAATGTTTGTGTGAGCATTATTCATTTGGCGTTGCCAATTTTCTGGATAAATTGTAAAGTCTATAAATATTTGACATTTTTGAGAAAGACTCAAGGAAATGCGTATATGAGACTCTACAGAACAGACACACTCATAGAGGAATCTAGGAAGTCTCAGGAATCATAGAACAGTATTTAACTTAGCAAGACGGGGATCTCACTTATAGAGAGAAGATAACAGGGGACACATAGCGTGTAATTAGAGTTCTCTAACAGAGCGCTGAGGCTCCAAAAATTGCTCTGGCTGGCTCTTGATGCTTCTGCAAGTAGCCAACACTCAGTGTACGACAGTGAAGTACCGAGGAAAAACTATGGTAATAATGCCGTGCTCTATAGACTCATACCAAGCCAATTATTTTTCCATAAGCCTGATGAGCTGAGTAGGAAACTTAGGTGAATGATGCTTCTGGTTGTAGCAGGTAGGTAGGTAGGTAGGTAGATGAAATGGTTGAAGTACCACTCTGACACTCCCCAAGTGGCACTAAAGCGCGGTGTTGATACCATTTTGAGACCACCAATAAGCAGATATCTACAGTCAGCAGAGTTGTTGATGTACAGGGTCTGGCACTCGAAGTGTAACCAATTAAAAAGGCCATTTAGTTTGGAAAATTAGTTTTATTCAATTCAAATAACACAAAATTAAGAATCAATTTACTTTTACTCGATATGACCATCTTTCGCCTTGTCTATGGCCTTGAGACGGTCCAGAAACGAATCGCAAGCAGTTCGAATGAGACTTTCAGGTATTTTGGCCCACTCGCGGACAATGGCTTTTTTCAGCGACTCGAGACTGGTGAATCTTTTAGTTCGGGCCTTGCTCTCTAAAATGGCGCAAAGAGAATAATGCATCGGATTCGCGTCTGATGAATTTGAGAGCCATTGAGTGGACGTTATGAAGTTCGGAACGTTGTTTTTTAGCCATTTTTGGTTCACTCGAGCTTTGTGAGACGATGCCGACTTCTGTTGAAACGTTATGGTGTGCCACCGGAATGTTTGTCTGCCCACGGCTTTAAAGCAACCTCCAGAATACTTTCCCGATAATATTTCGCATTCACCTTGACGCCAGGCACGATGAAAACTATTAGAGAGCGCCCATCTGAGGTTACAGCGGTTGAAACCATTACCTGTGGGGGTGCTGCCTCCTGGTGGCGAATCGATGACTCAAATTCTCATATGAACGGTCGGTCAAGTAAACCCTATCGTTTTAGGAGTTTGCGCACTGCTCAATTTGAAAAAAGTCTCTCAAGTCTGACTTGTTTGCTGCTATGATATGAGATCATGCGCCTTTTGGATCTTGTAAAGCTTGACCTTGGGATAATTTTTCAGTATGCGGCGATTGCTATGGTCAGATATTTTCAGTTCTTTCGCCATTTGATTGGCACTTCGTCGGGGATTTCGCTCAAGTCGCTTCTTCACTTTTTGAACCATTTCACGTTACGCTGCAGTCTTTTGATGACCACCTCCATGACGTTTCGCGATGCTACCAGTATCATTGTAACGAGTAACGGTGCGATAAACAAAAACTTTATTTACTTTAAGAGGCTCGAGCTCCCGAGCAATCGCTGGATGTGATTTTCCAGCCAAATATAATGCAGTCACTCTATTACATATGAAATCCATTATTGGATTGATTTTCTTTTTTCGCGTTTACTCCCAGCAAAATGCTTCCGGGCGCTTGTAGACAATACTCTGGAATGCCATTTAGCAAACTAACAGACAGCTGATGCCCGTACATCTAGCAACCAAACAAGGTCATTTACAGAGAAAGTGCTCAACAACCTCCTTTTCGGAAAGACCCCCACAACCTCCACAATGGGGATTAAATGCTAAACATAGCTTTTCCGCGTGTGTGCCTATCGTCCCTTTGACCGCGAGAAGTCTCCAGAACTTTCTGAGTGCTTCTTCTATTATAATGAGGCCAAAATTTGCGCTTTGCTGAGAAATAAGTTGTGCAATTCCTCTTTAACAACAGCCAGGGGGACGCCGATGATCGGGTAGGCGATCTCTGAAACTAATTCAATCCCCTTCTAGGCAAGCTCATGAGTAATTTCAGTTCTCCCTATTTTCCTATGTTTTGGAGCCCAATTCAGAGAAATATTACTTGCACACAGAAAAGATTGGCACTTCTCGTTATGGCGTTGTCAGCGCCCTTATCGCGGATTGACTAATTCTAGCTCGCACCCACGTTTCTTAAGCATTTTGCATGCCTGCAGTATCGCAAAGACTTCTGCCTGAAGCCCTTGCCGTATTCGGAAATTTGAAAGAAATAGATAAATTGGCTGATTTAATTACCACCTCTATAAAATCCCTTCGTTAAATTTTTGTCAATGTTGACGTTTGTTTGTGGTTGTAGGTGTCTTGCACCAATGTTATTCATGGCAGATCCCCCTCTTGCCAGTTTTTCCGCTTTTTCGTTTCCTTCAATGTTCCGATGTCCCAGTACCTAGATTAGGGTAACGAAGTTTACACTTAAGGTGGTGAGCCTATTTCTGCTTTGTTCCACCAGTTTAGAGGTTGTTGTAAATGAGTCCAACGTCTGGATTAGCTATCCGAATGAATTTCGATGTTACACTTAAAAGAGAAGTCCGCGATTATTAGCTTAATAACTTTCCACAATACTTCCGCCTGGAAGACACAGCAATTATTGGGAAGACGCAGAGATTCCTCAATTCTAAGTATTTTAGAATATATACCAGCTTCAACACCACAGTCCATTTCTGAACCCTCTGTGTAGACTGCAGTGTCGAAATTGTTAGTAAAAGTCCCTCCCGAGATGGGAAGAGAGTGGCGAAATTCTTACTGAATGTCAGCGTTAAGATGATGTAATCAGCCCTGAGTTTGTTTTTGTTGCAGCAGTAACTTTGCCCTGTCAGTGTAGTGTAATCAGCGATCGTTGGGGCCAGGTGTCGTCTAGCTCATCTGACGGTACGCCCAGGAAACTTGCTGTTTCGACAGGTTGGGTCCAGAGGGAGAGGGGTGTTAGATCAGTGGGTTCGATGGGGCATATGAAAAGGTGGTTAGTGTAGTGTCGAGAGCGCTCACATGCTGGACATATGTTTAGTAGGATAAGTAGGAATTTAACCTGCTACATTATCCAGAACGTAATTGTGCCAAAGTTACGCGGGACTCTCGAGGAAGTTGGAGATCTTCGTCTGCAATGGGTGGTGGTTGGACTTCGATGACGGCGTTCGGGGGTCGGGTGCTTAAGAAGGTGGTAAGAGTCCCTGTAGTAATTGTCGGTCTGTTTTATTCTGAATCTCGTTCGGGTCCAGACATGCCTGGGAAGCGGCTCAGGCTCAAGCATGGGTGGGACCTGCGGTAAGATTAATGAAGGAACAGTTTATTATGATCCTTTACAGGGAGCATATGGGCCTCGTTGTGTAGATGTTGAAGTGGGGACATCAAAAGACATCCCGTGACAATCCTAATGGCAGTGTTTTGACAAGTCTGTAGTTTCGTGCACTGCGGTTGGTTCCAGGCGATCAGACAGGCACAGCATAGCCGGCCGTCCTGTTGCCTTAAATATCGATAGCAACATTTATATGTCTTTGACCCAAGTGCTGCCGGCAAGTCGGAATTAGTGTGTCATCGACTTTTAGTGGGGGAAGTTGGAGATTCCTCGCAGTGAAAAGGCGGGAAAGGTCGGTGAGGTAGACGTTCACTTTAGCGCACAGGCCATCAATGTCATTGCCCGACGCCATTATCGTGCAGTCGTCGGTGTAGGCAACCAGGGAGACTCCCTCTGGTGGTTGGGGGAGCTTCGATCTTGCTCCTTGCACTTTGCTCTATTTGGATGTTTGGTCTCGAAAAATCACTGACGAGTGACGACCGCTTAGATAGTTGGTGGACCACCTCTTCAGCTCTGGCGGGAGAGTCGACTGAAAAATATCATCCAGTAGCGTGAATAGCTGACAGTATCGAAAGCCTTCTTCAAGTCCAACGCTACTAAGACAGTCCTTTCGTAGAGGCGGTTTTAGTTAAGCCCATGCTTTATCTGGGCGTTTATGACGTGAGTGCTGTGGTGGTCCTGTGTACTCGTTGGAAACCATGCTAATGTGGGTCTGTGGCCAGGTGTTTCGTGAAGAGTGAGAGTAGGAGTAGGAGAGCTGCAAGTGTCTTCACTACTGGGGAAAGGAGAGTTATCGGCCGATAAGATTCCCCTTGGTTGGCGGGTTTCCCAGGTTTCAGTAGCGGGACCACTCTCCCTGCTTTCCACTTGTCAGGGATAATGAGAGTGGCCAAGGATAGATTGAAGACCCTTGCGAGAAATCCTACTGCCAATGGGCCCAGGTGCTTCAGCATCCGTGTGTTAAGTCCGTGAGGGCCAATGGCTTTAGATGGTAGCAAGGCTTTTGTCGAACTATTCGCTACATTTCTATACAAAAAAGTGAAAAAATGTTGCGAATGTTGTAAAAGGTAAAGTAACTTAATTATGTGGGCACACGTGTACATACCCACATAGTTATATACCTAAAGTATTGCATACTTCTGATTGAACGGCTGTCGAGCTAAAATGTACGATATAAACGGATTTGAAGTTTTCCTGTAATTGGCGGTTCGAGTATTTCAGACAAAGCGTAATATCTGTTTTTTACTCGCAAAACAACGAACTAAAACTTTATTAATTTGCTACGGGCTTTAAAATGCACAACTGACCCAATTTCCCATTGTTGTGGCCTTGTATACATATACACGTACATACCTATCTAGGCTGGTATTTTCTCCAGGAATCCACAAACGCGCACATTCATGTGTGACAGCCGCTATGAAAATCATCCTTTGGGTGCTTAAATGGCAGCCTAAGGAATGGCTTATAAATTCTTAATTACAAATTGAATGGAAAATCCAACTCTTTCTGCAACACCCTTTCTAACTCCACTTTTCCGCTGGAACAACGTCGTATCCCTTTATTTAAGGCATGTAAATTGGTGATTTCGCGTAATTCAGCCGCGTTGTAACTACGCACTAACGCAATTTCAGCAGGGCGGTGGAGTTTTGGGGGCGCTGGCTGAAAAGGGATGAAAGCATTTAAATGCCATTAAACAACTTGAACATATGTCGAACTCTTTCAACTTGCTGCTACCCCAATTGCAAAACTGTGCAATGACGCTTTTATCCATAAAAAATACAAACAAAAATGCAAAGAATTAAGTGCCTGCTACGCAATAAAGCAAATCACAAGCGAAACAACCACTAAGCTGGTGCTTGCGGGAGATGAAGACATGAGGTGAAGGGGTAGATTTGTGCATGTATATGTACAGTGAGTGTTATTAATATTCGGTGAACATTTTCTACATTTACAAGTGCTTATTAGAAACTCAAATTTTAAGAGTTGGTTTTATTTTATAATTTTTTTTTGGTTTTTAGTTTTCATATAATACTTTGTGCGAGAGTACTTCTTACACATGACATAATGATATGTATATATAATATATTGGGTTGGGGAAAAAGTAATGCGGTATTTTGTCAATTGAGCGCGACATTTAAACATATTATATCTTACGTTGTACTTATTGCATCGGGTCACACTAAACGGCGATTTGAAGACGACAATCTGTACTACAAGTGTCTCTTTGACAGTGTTGTGATCGTACGTTTCAGTCTTAAGTTATAGCGCGTCAAAGATGGAGTCCACCAAGCAAGAAATTCGTCATATTTTACGTTTTTGCTACCTTAGAGGGAAAAATGCAACGAAGGCGGCGACAAAAATTTGTGAAGTTCATGGGCCTGATACTGTAACGATTCGCACAGCACAGCGTTGGTTCGATCGATTTCGTTCTGTGGTAGTAGATGTCGAAGATGCACCCCGTACTGGTAGGCCAATCGTCGTAGGGACTGATAAAATCGTTGAAATTATCCAAAGAGACCGGCACGTGAGCACTCGCGCGATTAGTCAAGAACTAGGTGTAGACCACAAAACCGTTTGGAACCATTTGCAGAAGATTGGATTCCAATAAAAGCTGGATGTTTGGGTGCCACACGTGTTGACGCAAAAAAATCACTTGGCCCGAATCAACGCTTGCGACTCGCTGCTAAAACGGAACGAACTTGACCCATTTTTGAAGCGGATGCTGACTGGCGGTGAAAAGTGGATCACGTACGACAACGCCAAGCGAAAAAGATCGTGGTCGAAAAGCGGCAAGCCGGCCCAAACCATCGCCAAGCCTAGATTGACCGCCAGGTAGGTTTTGTTGTGTATTTGGTGGGATTGGAAGGGAATTATCCACTATGAGCTGCTCAAGTATAGCCAGACCCTTAATTCGGTCCTCTACTGTGAGAAACTTGACCGTTTGAAGCAGGCGATTGACCAGAAGCGGCCAGAATTGGTCAATAGGAATGGTGTTGTGTTCCACCAGGACAACGTTCGTCCTCACACATCTTTGATGACCCGCCAGAAGCTACGGGAGCTCGGATGGGATGCCCTATCGCAACTACCATATAGTCCGGATCTGGCACCAAGTGACTATCATCTCTTCCGGTCCATGCAAAACGCCCTTGATGATACCAAGTTGGCCTCAAAAGAGGCTTGCGAAAACTGGTTGTCTGAGTTTTTCGCAAATAAGGAGTTGTTGATGTTGTTCCACAAATGGAGGGACCTACAGTTTCAAGTCGACTCCGAACGGCCGATATTTCTTATGAGGAGCCTTTTCATGGCAGTTTGCTATTGCTTGCCGAGAGGCGACCGCTATTAGAAAAAATTTTTTCTTAATTTTGATATTTCACCGAGATTCGAACCGACGTTCACTCTGTGAATTCCAAATGGTAGTCACGCACCAACTCATTCGGCCACGGCGATATGTGCGCGTTGTTATTACTTTAAGGTAGTAAATCTGCTTTTTTTTATTAAGTCTCTTCAGCCTCCCAGCTACACCTACGTACTAAGCACCTCTCCAATATCTACCATTCTCCCCGCGGAACTGTCCAAATAGGAATTACCTCACGGAGCTCGTTAGCTCCTAGACTGCTAGTTATTTCGTCTACAAACCTCCGCGCGTCTTAGATCATTGTGGATATATTTTGCATGCGCGCAGATTCGCTTCCACTTATCACCCGATTTTAGCATAAAATCTATAATATTTTCTCCGTTTAATATACCACAGGTTTCGGGAGCATAGCGTGGACATTGGAACAAGACGTGATCATGGTCTCCTTCCCTCTCCGTGCATATTGGACAGTTTCGGGAAACTGTCATGGCCGAATCTATGGAGGTATTTTCGAAATACTCTGTGTCCTAAAAGGAATTTGATTAGGTGGAAGTTTGTATCCCCATGGTTTCTTTCTAACCACGTCGTACGAATGGGTTTTAGCCCATGCATCCATCTACTTTTCGGTGATCTGTTCTACCGGCCTTGCCAGTGGGCGATCGAACGATGCCTTTCTTCTTCTGCAATAGTTTTACGACTTGCTCTACCGTCGTGTTCAGATAGCCTTATATCCACTTTCTGCATTTCTTTCGCCGAAATATCTACGGGGACTAGCCCTGCTATAACGAAGGAAGCATCGTTCGAAATTGTACGGAAGCCTCTGATAGTCCGCAAAGCGCATAGCTGATAGACGTCAGCCAGTTTTTTTGTGAAGCTATTTAGGTTCAGTGCATCAGCCCAGATCGGTGCGGCATACAAAAGAACTGAAATGACTACCCTGCTATATAGCATTCTTTTGCTGTGGCTAAGTCCGCCATTGTTTGGCATGATTCGCGACAGGCAAGACTGCACACTCGATGCCTTCTTCTCAGCGTATTGCAGGGGAGTTTTGAAGTTTAAACGGCTGTCAACCATCACTCCTAGGTATTTTATAGCGGGTTTTGAACTAATGGTTACAGTCCTAATATTTCCATTTATAGTTTCTACTATCTTCTTGCTGCTTATTAGGACTACATGGGTCTTATGCTCAGCTAATTCCAGCTTCATAGACTTTAGCCTAGTCTTGATCCTGCTTACTGATTCGCTGGCGATCCTCTTAATTTCCTGGATATGTTTTGCTACCATTACCACCGCGATGCCATCCACAAATCCAATAAATTCAGTTCTAGAGGGCATATCTAGTCTTAGAATACATTGGGTTCCATAGCAGTGGACCCTGAACCGATCCTTGAGGAACCCCTGCTGACACGATATACTCCTCAACGCCTTTGCCACTTCTAAACCTCAGCTTACGGTCCGAGAAATAGCTCTCAATTAATGTGCTAATATAACTAGACGACCCTATTTTTGCGAGGGTTTCTAGTGTACGCTGCCAGCTAGCTGTGTTAAAAGCATTGAACTTCTGTTGCTAAATCTACCACGCATTTGGTAGCATCCACTGTTGAATGGGATTTCTTCAAGCCAAACTGGTATGTGGATAGAACACCTTTATCGTCAGTGAAAGACGACAACCTGTCGCAAATAATTCTCTCCAGAATTTTCCGCATTGTGTGTAGTAGACATATTGGATGGTAAGACTCGGGCTCACCAGGCTTTTTGTCGCCCTTGGGTAAGGCACATGTGTTTGCTTCTTCCACCTCTTTGGGAAAGTGCTTTTTTTAAGGTAGGTTTGGAATACTGGTGTGCATAAACATATGTTGGTAGCACTGGGAAAGAACTGCTAAAGATCTCATTTCTTTGGAAGCACTTAATGCGTATTTGTAAGATCGCGTTCATACAGGGAAACATTTGTTGCTTCAATTCGTTACTTTTGTTGCTCGTGCTCTGTCAGCACCCTTTGCGCTCTCATTCTTCTCAATATTGCTGTTGACTGTAGACTAAAAACTGACAATTGCAAGGTGTGTGAACACGACGGGAACCTCAAAGGAGAATTCGGTAAGTTAAAGCAACAAAAGTCTACCTGTATGAACGTGGCCTAATGAAATTCGGTTGCAAGAGAGTTGACAGCATTGAAAGTGCTAGGTTGTTCAACAAGTTTGCTGGTTCGATAAGAAAAACACAATTTTATGGTTTGAAATAAAAAATTAATAAATAAATAATTGGCGCGTATACTGCTGCTAGGGGTTTGGCCGAGCTCTTCGTTCTATTTTTGGCATGCGTCTTGATGTTGCTCCACAAATGGAGGAACTTAGCGGTTTAAGTCGACTTTCGAACGGCAAATGTTTTTTATTTTTCATTCACAAAAAGTCTAAACAAGAGAGGACCACGGACAGAGTCTTGCTGTACACTGGAGCCAACACAACTCCACGTGGAGGAGCCAGCCTTGTACATTACCTTTTGAGTTTTTTTGAAAGATAGCTGATCATAGCTTGACAGGGCTATCAGAAAGTCCAAAAAAGTGCTTAAGCTTTTTGAAACAAGGGCTATGATTTACCAAATCAAATTTGTGTGTTTGGCCGAACTGCATCTCTTAACGGCAGATATAATTTTATGAGGAGCTTTTTTATGGCAGAAATACACTCGGAGGTTTGACATTGCCTGTTGAGGGGTGACCGCTATTAGAAAAACTTTTTCTTAATTTTCGTGTTTCACCGAGATTCGAACCTACGTACTCCGAGTGGAGTCTCCCAGAACATCAATACACTTGCTCCAACGAGATTCCAATTTATGAATTCCATCCATCAAAATACGCTTTCACAGCTCCCTCAAAAAACTCTTTCCACCCATGCATATTTTTAGGTCTGGAAACAGATAGATGTCGCTAGGGGTCAAATCTGATGAATACAGTGAATGCTCCACCAATTCGAACTTTAATTCATGGTTATTAACCATTTGGCTCTTGTGACACGCTGAATTATCCTGGTGTAAAATAATTGTTTTCTTCTGCAAACTGCGACTTTTTTCACGAATTTTTTCCTTCAGCTGATCTGAAAAGTTACAATAATATTCAGAATTTATTGTTTTATCTGTTTGTGTGAAATCCACAAACAAAATTCCTTTAGCATCTCAACAAACTGATGCTAACACCTTCTTGACTGATTTCCAAACACGAACTCGTTTCGAAACCGAAGAATCAGGGTCACACCACTCTTTACCCCTTGTTTTGATTTAGGATCATGGTAACGGCTCCAAGTCTCATCCATAGTGATGAATCGATGCACAAAATCTACTTTATCATTTCGAAAATGCTTTAAATGTTGCTTAGAAAGTCGCGTTCGAATGTGTTTTTGTTCCATTGCTAGCGAATGCGGCATCCATTGTGCGCACAGCTTTCTGAAACCCAATACTTTACTCAAAATATTAGGGGGCGTCCATAAATTACGTGAGATGTTTCAGGGGGGCAGGCGGTCGAGTCAAATCTCATCTAATCTTACGTTGGAGAGAGGGGGGTCTCGGCAAATATCACGCAATTTTTTTTCTGATTGAAACAAAAAAAATTATACTATTTTGGTCCATTATCCAGATTGAACATGCTTAAGATTTAATCTTAAGCGTAATCGTAGTATGATTAAGATCATTCACTAATTCGTTCGAAAGAAAATAATTTCATTCATAGTTCGACGTTATATGTACATTACTACTGTCAAACCGCCATATTTGTTTTATACCAAATAGTTCAATTTAATCCGAATTTACAGTACAGTGTAGCCCGTCGTTTGTTTTCGCGCCACTATCAATCGAACGCGCGACTCAATGAACAAGAGCTTACGAGCTGAGTGGCAGCGACACACGGGCATGTTCCAACCTTCTTTGTTTATTATTGTAAATGTTTTACTCGACTCAGTTCATGTTCTTACTAATTTTAAATGAGTTATCCAGATTTTTATAACGCATACGTCAAAAGATACGTCTATAAGGCGAAGAAGTCCTGCCACGACGATGTGATAAAATTATGAAATACCTCGAAGCAAAAATTCCCGAAGAAAGAAGAGTTAATACATCACATTAAACATGAGATTGAACGGCTTCTCAGGGAATCCACTGAGAGAAAAGTTCGGTCTACTTTAGCATTCCTTCAAAAGGTAGGTTAAATATATATGTTTTTAAGAAAATACTTTTTTATATAAAGTTTATTGTTACATTTAATAGCATAAAAAAAAAACTGAAACAGTGAAATTCTTGATAAAATATGCTAAAATCATAACTACAAAATATTAGCGCGGTCATTTCCTTCACTGTTTTCATATAATTCAAAATCAGCTTCTTGTGATCAGCGATGATGTGGATGAAGCTATGTCGAGCACTACACCATCTAACGTACGTCCCACTCCAGAACAAGATACTATGAAGAAACAGATTGCTAAGCTGCATATGGAGCTTGACTTAAGTGCTGCAGCGCACGCCGGAGTGATCTGCATATGATTCTTCACGACCGTTTTCTGCCACCTCAATACCCTATCACTCAGGTTGATGGACGTTTGACAATTTCGGACTTTAAAAAACATGACGAGCTAAGCAAGCGCGTATGTTCCGCAAAGTGCGACCCCCACGGATTGTCACAAGACGAGCTAATAAGTTAGTGTGCGCAAGCGTCAACGGCTGAGAGTGGCTAGATCAGAACGAAGTTGAAGGAGCAGATGATTTTACTGAAAATCATATGGACATGTTGGTCCCAATAGTCTCTCTTGAAACTGCGCATGATTCTCCATGGACTGAATTAGAGTAGATATTTTTTTTTAATTGCAGTAGTTACGATTAAGTCTTCTATTGTTAAATTATTATTACACTTATAACTCTCAGCAATATTGATTACTAGTCTTAAATAGTCGTAAATAAAAGCACGGAGCAAATTTTTTTTTTTCTTTTTACAATAACAATCCAACGCGTTTACATAAGAAACCCACATTTTGAAAAATCTCACGTGAGATTGGGAGATGGGGGAGGGGGTTGAATAAAATCTCACGACATCTCACCAGGGGGGGGAGGGAGGGTCAGAAAATATAAAAAAAACACCTCACGTAATTTATGGACGCCCCCTTATATTGCTTACATGGCCCAATGAGATGTCAGATGCCTAGGGCTTCTACTAAATCTCTTTCACTCATCGACGATTTTCCTATTCGATATCCTGTATTTCGTCTACGATTTCTGGTGTTGTTGCTGTTTTTGACGTTCTTGACGTGGATCGTCTTCAAGGCTTGTACGATCACGTTTAAATTCAGCAACCCATCCTTCTACTGTACCAACTGATGGCGAATCGGCCAAAATCTCGTAAGCAGTTATAGCGCCAATTAGGAAGAAGAAGAAATGATGTCGAAAAGTTCTTATACATTTTCAATATTCGTTTATAAATTTCCGTTGCGTTTAAGCCTTCCAAAAATAAAAACTCAATCACAGCACTGGCCTGAAGCTTCAATAGGCTACCTGGAGAATTTGTACAAATCCATTGATGAAAGTATTTACGAAGTCATTCTCCCTCTCATCAAGTGAAGCGGACGTGGTACATGTGGAACACCAAAAAAAAAAATAATATTATAATAATAAAAATACCGAATATTTATTACTCTCACTGTACTCTGAGCCAAATAAAGCTAAACTGTGTAAATACTATTGCAACAACTCTCCCGATTGCTTCGCTCACATCCACACACATAAATACGCACTTATGCATATATCAAAACATAGTAACTGCGCTGCAAAGAAGTAAGTAACAGTTCAGCAAAAGCCGGCAGGCAAAAGGATAAAAGGAAATACTTACATAGTTGGGCAAAAGAAAATAGTAAATTTGGTTTCCTTCTTGTTCACTATTTATTTTTAATACATATTTACATGACAATAAAAAGCAAAAACGAAATCACTTCACTGCTGCTTGATTGCCGTTTGATTGCTGAGCGGCGGATAGGGCATTTCGCGAGAGCTGCTTGTTAAATTACACAAACGATTGGGTGACTGACTGGCGGGATAACATAGCGACTGTTCACTATTCGTTGCACATTTGTGCTTGCCTCCTAGTAAGCTTGAAATTTCAATTTGATATCACAGCCGTGCTCCAAGGAGTCCCCCGAACGTATGGACGAGTATACGAATGAGTATGTATGTGTGTTAATTTCCACAACACAGCCTTCGAGGATTGAGATTTCTCAAACACAAAATCAATTACATTTTGTTCAGAATTCCATACTTTTCAAATAAATCTCCAACTACTCTGCAATATTTAACACCTGAGCGAGTGTTTGGAATCCAACAAATTTTCAAATGCAGTTTGCCTGAGCCTTAATGTTTGTTGGGTTAACTCACCACCAAGTAAAGTAACTACCTATAAATACATACATAGATACAATTATGTATATGTGTATGTGTGTGTCGCCTTATTTGTCAAGCGACGATTGAAGTTAATTTGAAAACGTATTTGCGCACACTTCGTCGCTCGCGGCGAAGTTAGCCATGGAATGTGGCAGCTGAAGGAGCAGCAGCAGGACTGCAAAATTCTGCGTGATTGCACTTTGCTATTTGCAACTTCTGTTGGCGAGAGTTGTACAAGTAATGTGGCTTTGCTATGGTTTCATATTATTTACCTTTGATGGGCAAGAACTTGGCAGCAGCCTGGCGGCTTTACAGTTTTGATGAATTCTTGCAGAAAATTATCTACAGTGTGACAAAAGGGGAAAATTACTCTTTAATACTTCACGGGAGCATTTCTATAGTCAGTCTTCATTTATTTTATATAAATAATATATATAATTGGCGCTTACACCCTTTCGGAGTGTTTGGCCGAGCTCCTCCTCCTATTTGTGGTGTGCATCTTGATGTTGTTCCATAAAATGGAGGGACCTATAGTTTCAAGCCGACTCCGAACAGCAGATATTGTTTTCTGTGAGTATCTTTTTCATGGCAGAAATACACAGGGAGGTTTGCATTGCCCTCTCTTAGAAAACACTTTTTTCTATCATTGCACGGAGAATCGAACCTATGTTCTCCGTAAATTCTGAATGGTAGTCACGCACCAACCCATTCGACTACGGCGACCGCTTGGATGGTTCCATATGTAGAAGTTCACACAAGTGGGGAAAGTTGCTGATCAAGTGGCAAGGGTGATTATTCTATATACGGTTCAAGCAGCTCGCAACTTCCGGGATTAGCCCAAGTATCCTTTGGGTAGCTTCCGAACACCCGTTCGGGAGTGAGCCAACGTGAGAAGGCGAAGCATTCCAGAATAGCTGGTTGTGCGCTAGGTTTAGGACCCGCCACTTAAAAATCCCCCGATGAAAAGCCTCGGAGGAGAACTACCTTTACTGATGATGACTCCTGCAAATGAAATAAGGACTACGATTTGAGGGCATGCACCTGGAATGTCCGGTCCCTTAATGGGGAAGGTGCCTCTGCCCGGCTGGTTGATGTCCTCGTGAGAGTAAAGGCTGACATCACTGTCACTCAATAGATGCGATGGACGGGGTAAGGTAAGATAAACATAGGTCCTTGCGTCGTCTACTACAGCTGCATTGTAAAGGAGCGCAAATTCGGTGTTGGATTTGTTGTGGGAAAGAGGCTTCGTCGCCAAGTACTGACGTTCACTCCGGCGGACGAGCGCCTCACAATAATCCGATTTTTTAACATCTCCGCTTCATTTATTTTACCATGCGTAGGAAATCTGGAATCAAGGAAATCTGAAAAAAGTTTCATGGGAACGCTTTACCATCGATCGGAACCATACACTGCTGATTTACTTAATTTCAGTATGGCCATATAAGCACAAGTGTCGTCGAACGCGTTGGTCACCACATCAAAAATGTTCCACAAATTCAACATCTAATGATATTGGATGATCGGTAAGTTAAGTTGCGCAAACTTGAAGAGGCGATTGGCCTGTCATTTGGAAAAGTCAATTTTTAGGTTTGCATGGCGGCCGCCGTAGCCGAATGGGTTGGTGCGTGATTACCATCCAGAATTCACAGAGAGATCGTTGGTTCGAATCTCGGTGAAAGCAAAATTAATAAAAACATTTTTCTAATAGCGGTCGCCCCTCGGCAGGCAATGGCAAACCTCCGAGTGTATTTCTGCCATGAAAAAGCTCCTCATAAAAATATCTGTCGTTCGGAGTGGGCTTGAAACTGTAGGTCCCTCCATTTGTGGAACAACATGTGAGATCATGGGCCTTTTCGATCTAGTAAGACTTGACTTTGAGATAATTTTTCAGTAGGCGGCGGTTGCTATGGTCAGATATTTTCAGTTCTTTCGCCATTTGATTGGACTTTTGTCGGGAATTTCGCTCAAGTCGCTTCTTCACTTTTTGAACCATTTCACGTGACGTTGCAGTCTTTTGTTGATCACCTCCATGACGTTTAGCGATGCTATCAGTATCATTGTAACGAGTAATGGTGCGATAAACAAAAACTTTGTTTAACTCTGTGGGCAAAAAGTAAGGTCTCACACATTCCATGGGATTTTTCAGTCACTTCTTTATTCTTTTTTCCACTTTCTATTATTTTATTAGCATACATTTTTCAATACGCAAACACTTTAAAGCACGCTTTTAAGCCATGATAAATATACTTTAGTCCAAGGGGATGCTACCCAAACTGATTAACCAACATTAGCGTCAAAAAGAAACAAGGCGTTTGCTTTACAAATAAATAAGTAATTCCTCAAACAAGAGTTTCGCAAAAAAAAAAAATTAAATAATTACATATAATAATTTGGGACTTCTCCTGAAAATTCTTATTCGAAGAACTTCGTGCTAGAGAAGTTCGAGTTATGGATAGCCTATTTTGCTTAGAATTCATATTAATATCTTAGCTTCAGTATAATTACTTAAAACCATTTTTGAGATATTAGTTTGTAGCATGGTGCAATCAATTAGAACAGAAAATGTGTTGAATTTGATTTAGATTAAAATTTTCTATTCACTTACAATAAATAAATTTCCTTCACTCACAATCACTCACGGTGATGGTAGCCACCTGTCGCATTTTTATGGGTTGCAAATCAACTTGTGGAATCTGAGCAATTCGCTACAACTACCTTTGCTTGTGTCTGTATGCCGGTGGTAAACCAACAAATATATATTTAGGTGTGTTCCGCCCTCATCACATCATATTTTGGGCGGCATGTAACCCTGTTGCTTGCTCGCAAATCACCCTTTCCACAAAATATCAGTACAATTTTAAGTACATTTTGGCTGCTGTTTGCTACTGTTGCCGTCGAATTAAATTTAAATGCAAGGAAGCTGCGCTGAGCGCAACCCACCACATCGAAAAATATGCTCCCCTTTGTTTGGCTGACCTCCTGTCGACCTTTCAAATTTGTTTTTGCATGTTTGCAGGGGTGAAGCTGCCACTGCTTGATTGCCGCATGCTGTTTGAAGTTTGACGTCTGCTCAGCTAAAAGTATGCGCCATACGTTTCAACGCCATCAAAATCCAACAAACTCAATTTAAAGAGTTGTCGTCTATTAAATACTTAGCTGGATATCTGAATATCTGGAAAGTTGTTGTTGGTGGTGCGGGTGAGTTGGTTGACTATAATGACATTTTACCTACTCCATTGACTTTTACTTTCACTTGTCCAACTTGTCTGGTGGTTTGTTGAATTACCCCCAAAATGTCGCCCACGGCACTGTTGCTGTTCATTTTCTTTCACTCATTACGAGTGGTACACAAAATTCGGGCGGCAGCGTATCAGGTGTGTGCTGAGCTGCAGGTAGCCGTTGGTCGTAGTAATTTGCTGTAAGCGATTAACGCTTCAATACACGCCCATAATTTTCAGTAACAGTCCAACAAGTTGATGTAACTCATACGCCTCGTAAGTCCGCTGGGTTGGTACGACCTCAAAGACGACGACAGTCGGTCTCGGTAAGCTTTGTTTTAACTCATAGCGTGCGTCGCCAACAGTAAAACCACAACTGTCTGTCTATGGCAGTGTTGCGTGTTGCCGGTGAGTTATTTGTGTCCACTCATCTAATCGCTTATAATCACTTCCAAGCTTTGTTAAGTTGTCACTAGGATTTTGCGCTCCACAAGTCGCGTGTCGGGGTGCTATGCTTAGCTGTATTTACATACACATTTATGTAATACTAGAAGCTACTGATTTTTTGCGTGCATTCCTTACCTGTTTACCATACAATTTCCATATTTCTTCACTTAGACCTTTGCATTTATACTTTTATCCCGCTGTACGTACATACATACATACATACAGACATTTCTGGTGACTTTCATCACGCCAGCCATTTAATTTGTGTTAGAGTGACTGAAATGCGTCTCGACTTGGATTTCTTAATTAGTGTGACTGCAGTTGGGTTTCAGTGAGTGTCTTTTATTGCACGCAATACAAGCTTGTATGTGTGTGTGTATATGACTATTAGGGTGCATCACTTTTCAGACAAAAAAAAAAAAATTGGTACTATTCATCGGAAATGCAAAGTTTATTGTATTTTGAGAGCTCTGCAAAAGTATTGCAAACAATATTAGAATTTATGAGAGTTGGACCGGTTTGGAAGCACCTCCAAAAATCAATTTAAAACAAAATTAAAAAACCTAAAACCTAAAAATTTTATAAATTAATAAAAGAAATTGCAAAAAAAAAAAAAATTATATTATAAAAACAAATAAAATTTAGGTGAGTTGGGCTGGTTTGAAAGCACCCCCAAAAATCGAATTAAAAAAAGTTTATAAAACGTAAATTAGCCAAAATATAGCAAAGAAATACTCAAATTTAGATGAGTAGCATCAATTTCAAAGTACCTCCGAAAATCAAATTAAAAAAAAAAATAAAAAAATTCAAAATTCAAAATTAAAAATTTTAAATTATTAAAAAAAAAATACATAACTAAAAACAATAAAATAAAAAAATATATAGGTATAAAAACAAATGAAATGTAGATGAGTTGGACTGGCTTGAAAGTATCTCCGAAAATAAAAGTAAAAAGAAACAAATTAAAAATTAAAAACTTTATAAATTAATAAAAGAAATTGCAAAAAAAAAAAAAAATTATATTATACAATAAAAACAAATAAAATTTATGTAGGTGAGTTGGGCTGGTTTGAAAGCACCCCCAAAAATCGAATTAAAAAAAGTTTATAAAACGTAAATTAGCCAAAATATAGCAAAGAAATACTCAAATTTAGATGAGTAGCATCAATTTCAAAGTACCTCCGAAAATCAAATTAAAAAAAAAATAAAAAAATTCAAAATTCAAAATTAAAAATTTTAAATTATTAAAAAAAAAATACATAACTAAAAACAATAAAATAAAAAAATATATAGGTATAAAAACAAATGAAATGTAGATGAGTTGGACTGGCTTGAAAGTATCTCCGAAAATAAAAGTAAAAAGAAACAAATTAAAAATTAAAAACTTTATAAATTAATAAAAGAAATTGCAAAAAAAAAAAAAAATTATATTATACAATAAAAACAAATAAAATTTATGTAGGTGAGTTGGGCTGGTTTGAAAGCACCCCCAAAAATCGAATTAAAAAAAGTTTATAAAACGTAAATTAGCCAAAATATAGCAAAGAAATACTCAAATTTAGATGAGTAGCATCAATTTCAAAGTACCTCCGAAAATCAAATTAAAAAAAAAAATAAAAAAATTCAAAATTCAAAATTAAAAATTTTAAATTATTAAAAAAAAAATACATAACTAAAAACAATAAAATAAAAAAATATATAGGTATAAAAACAAATGAAATGTAGATGAGTTGGACTGGCTTGAAAGTATCTCCGAAAATAAAAGTAAAAAGAAACAAATTAAAAATTAAAAACTTTATAAATTAATAAAAGAAATTGCAAAAAAAAAAAAAATTATATTATACAATAAAAACAAATAAAATTTATGTAGGTGAGTTGGGCTGGTTTGAAAGCACCCCCAAAAATCGAATTAAAAAAAGTTTATAAAACGTAAATTAGCCAAAATATAGCAAAGAAATACTCAAATTTAGATGAGTAGCATCAATTTCAAAGTACCTCCGAAAATCAAATTAAAAAAAAAATAAAAAAATTCAAAATTCAAAATTAAAAATTTTAAATTATTAAAAAAAAAATACATAACTAAAAACAATAAAATAAAAAAATATATAGGTATAAAAACAAATGAAATGTAGATGAGTTGGACTGGCTTGAAAGTATCTCCGAAAATAAAAGTAAAAAGAAACAAATTAAAAATTAAAAACTTTATAAATTAATAAAAAAATTGCGAACAAATAAAACCAATCAAATAATAAAAATTTTAATAAAAAAAAATAAATTAAACAAAAATAAAATTCTATTTTTTTACAATAAAATTTAGTTGAGTTGGACTGGTTTAAAAGTACCTTCGGGGAAAAAATTAAAAAAATAAAATTTAATAAATTAATAAAAAAAATTTAAACAAAAAAGAAAACAATAAATGAAAAAAAATTTAAATTATAAAATAAAAAATAAAATTATATTTTTTTTTACAATAAAATTTAGATGAGTTGGACTGGTTTGAAAGCACCTCCGAAAATAAAATTTAAAAAACTTTAAAAATTAAAAACTTTATAAATTAATAAAAAAAATTGTTAACAAAAAAAAAAACAATTAAATGAAAAAAAAAATGTAAATTATAAAAATAAAAATAAAATTCTATTTGTTTTTACATTGAAATTAATATGAGTTGGACTTTTCAGACAGTCTCTAAACATCGAATTAAATAAATTTTTATAAAATGTAAATTAAATAAAACAAAAAAATAGTTTTTATTATAAAAAATTTTTAATTGTATAAATTAGTAAAACAATAATTTTTTCATGAAATATAAACTAAATAAAAGAAAGTTTAAAAATAAAAAAAATTTTTAAAATGAAAAAATTTTATATTTTTTTTACATTTTTTTGTTTCTAATTTATATTTTAAAAAATTCTCTTTATAAAATTTTTAATTTATAAAATGTAAACATTCCATTTTAATTCGATTTTTGCAGATACTTTCAAGCCGATCCAACTCACTTAAATTTTAATATATGAAAAAAAGTTTTAATTAAAATTTTTTATTTTATATATTTTTTGTGTGTTTATTTAATTTAAATTTTATAAATTTTTTTGATTAATAAACTAATTTTTGATTAATTTATAAAATTTAAAATTTTTAATCATTTAATAGGTTCGCAACTAAGTTCCCGCTATTTGTCAATAGATGCCGCCAGCAGTGTGCGCTAGTCGATTCTAACATAACCTAAACGTCATAAACCAAGCTTAGACATATGTATGGTAAACAAACTGCTTCGACACATTAGTGATTTTGTTTTGGCATCATATAATTTTGGTTTTTTGAAAATGTCTGATTTTGTGCGAATAATCGTCATTTGCGGGAAGTGTTGATTTTCCACTTTCATTCGAAAAAAACGGCGGCTGAAGCGCATCGAGAGCTACAAAAAGTTTATGGAGATGCTGCTTTAAGTAAAACAACGTACCGAGATTAGTTCCGTCGCTTCAACCGCTCCGAAGACGGTGATTTTAATGTTGACGACCGTCCGCGTGAAGAAAGGCCAAAAATCTTCGAAGACGCTGAATTAGAGGCATTGCTCAATGAGGAACCGTGTCAAACGCAAGAAGAACTTGCTTTAGTATTAGGAATTACCCGCCACCAATCCATTTCCAAGCGGTTGCATGCTTTGGGAATGATTCAGAAACAGGGGACTTGGGTTCCTCATGATTTAAACCAAGGAATGTTGAACGTCGTTTTTTCGACGTTTCGCCTGTGAACAACTGCTCCAGCGGCAAAAAAGTAAGGGTTTTCTTCATCGCGCATCACACTGGTATTCATCTATTATTTCATCAGCATAAACTTTGATATGCTCGTACACAATATTTGTGAACCCTTTGTAACCAACGGTCAATAGCGTTCAATAAATAAAATAATTAAATTCTTAAATTCTAATTCTTATTCGTTTTTTGTGAGCCACCCTACTACACATGGCTACAAATTTATATACAGAAAATTGAATTTTGGGTTGAGTAGGCCAGACGTGCTTCCTCCAGTTGCGGCTGAAATTTAATTAATGTCATACCATCAACGTAGTTTGTTTTTGATGTTGATGTGTGATGACAAGATTTGCGGTTAACAGTTCAGGTGTAATTGTGAAGCGGATCTAAACCATTTATTATTTATAAATTGCAGGGAAAATTACATTCGGTGGAAAATAATAGCATACCTTTTTCAATCTTTATATAATTCAAAATTCCTGAGTGGACAATTTTATTTTCACAGATCGAGAATTTTGGAGTATTTTTTACTATTAACAATGACACTAAAGAATTTCCTTTGCAAAACTTTAAATTTTTTCGTGATGTTTTGTTTAAGCCTACTTCACTTTTGGATTTTATTTTTTTTCGATTATATTAAATAATGCCTTAAATTTACAATATAAAAATTATGTTTTCCATTGAAGGCTTTTATATTTAATTTGGACTCTTTTAGGCCCAAAATAAATAATCCAATTTTGTTTTTGAATAACTTTTTTATAACTTTTTAATAAAAAAAAAATGATTCCGAGTTATGGAAATCCTTTTGACCTCTACGTGCTCTTTTGTTTGTGTGTCTGTATACTGCAGGTGTATACTGCGTAAGTGCTATATATAATATGATTGACGCACGACGCCATTTTCAATATAAATCCTTTGAAAGGCAGATTAATTTTGCGCCACCTTGTGATATTTCATTAGAAAAGATGCAGAATAGGTGAGAGAATGTAGACGTATGCGTCAATAAACTATTCAGATACATTAAAGAGTTAGGGAAGTTTACACAAAACAGTTTTTTGAATTAAAACATTTTTTTTACTCTCCTTTATTTTAAAAAATCTTTTGCATATTAAAAAAAATTATTTTATTTTATTTATTTTACATTTTTTTTTAAATTATTTTTTGTTAATTTTTTTATATTTTATTTTTATTTCACTTTATTTAATTTAATTTAATTTTTGTTTGTTTTTGGGCTACTGCCGGAGATTACACATCCCGGATAAAATTTTCAAGGGATTGTGCTCTGGTGGAGCGTAGTCCAAGTTCTACGCCCATGTAATTGCTATTGCTTAAATATTTAAATATTTTCGAACTATTGCAAAGGTGTTTTAATAAGTTTTTAACTATCGTACTCTAAATTAAAATAGAACTAAGAGATACATGTGTGAATATTGTAATTCTGAGTTTCCACTTCCGCTTGATGTCAATACCCAAATTGGTGTATATGCAGATTTTCTCCTTGTACGTTTTATGAATATTTTTGTTCAATGGGACACCAATGTCTATGAGAAACGCAGTGTTGTCATTTTTATTTACCACAAATAAATTGGTCTGGTCTATTATGAGTTCTTGTGGTATTCGTAAGGATTAATCTGTCATAATAGAGATGCATGTCCTTATCTTCATGCACTGGTTCTGGAACATATCTGTAATAGGGTGTCTTCTCACGATGAAAATCGTACATTGTTATGCCGTTTAAGGTAGAACGAGTTTGTTAATAGCTTACACCCAGCTAAACATGGTTTAGAGTTTCGCCGTGGTCGCCACATCTACGACCAAACACCAAAATTGGACTGAAGATGACTGGAAGCGGGTAATCTGGTCAGATGAATCAAAATTTAATCGGTTTCAGTCCGATGGTAAGCAGTATTGCTGGCGCCGTCCCGGAGGAACCATACAAAGACACCATATTAAAGAAACGGTGAAACACGGTGGCGGAAACGACATGGTATGGGGCTGTTTCACGTGGTGGCAAGTTTAGCCATTGCAAAAAATTTACGGAATAATGAGGAAGGAGGAATATTTGCATATTCTAAAGACTCATCTTCCCCATTTTGTTGACATAGCCGCTTATCCTGAAGAAGAAGTAATATTTCAACAGGATGGCGACCCCAAACATGCGTCCGAAATTGTGAAAGAATGGCTAGCTGGGCGAAATTTCGAGGTAATGCAGTGGCCCGCTCAAAGTCCTGACCTCAATCCGATTGAGAACTTGTGGTCAATCGTGAAAAGACGGTTAGGACAATATCAAAGAGCCCCAGCCAATACAGACGAATTGTGACGGCGTGTACAGCACGAATGGCAAACTATTCCGGCTGAAATGACACAAAATTTAGTAGGAAGTATGCCAAACCGTATGAAAAATGTCATACGTAATAAAGGTTTATGGACAAAATACTAAAAACATACTCCATCCGTACAATTGGTGAAAAGTGCAAAATTGAGTACATAGAAGTTGTTTTTGTTTTATTCGTTTATTTCCTAGAATTTGCTCCTTTTTGTTTTGTGTTATTATTTATTTTACTAAGAATTGAATAAAAAATTAAATTGAAAAAAAAATTTGCGAATTGCTTTATTTTTGTTACTGTTATGCACTTGGAAGTGTACGGAGTACAAACATGTACTCATTTGTGCACCCCACTGTATGTCTGCCGGAGCATTGGGCTCTCTGATGAAGTACTTTACATAATTTCGCGTGGGCACTACTCCATCTTGCATAGCAAATATAGCACTTTCTGTTTCCGCGAAAATTTCGTTATTGATTAGCCATAAGTGCGACAGTTTCGCGTCCACATGCGGGCTTTTCAATTCTTTGTAATATACGCCATGTATGGGCATTCGTGACCATGGTTCAACTGTCTCCATTTTTGTTGTAGTGTTCCTGCTGTTAAACTCATGAGAGAAGTTAATTTGTCATCAGCTGCACTGACGGCATGGTGAAGTGCTGAGCTTATTTTATTTTATTTTTCACTTAGGATAAGTTTTTGTATTTTAAATTAATTTAATTTTGTTTTATTATATTTACCCCATTTAATTTAATTTGTTTTTTAATTTCGATTTTTAGTTAAATATTTTCTTATATTATATTTTATATATTCATTTAGTATTTTAGTTGATTTTATTTAATTTTTTGCTAAATTATTGTTTTTTTGTCATGTAGAAACAGTTTTATTTTTATTTTACTGAAGTTTTTAAATTTCATTTTATATTTCGCTTTTATTTATTTTAGTTAAATTTTGTTTTTCTATTTTATTTAATTATAATTGTACCTTATTTTATTTCATTTTTTGCTAATTGATTAAGTTTGTGTTTTGTATTTTCATTTTCATTTTCTTCTACATTTTATTTTCTATTTTTATTTTAATTTAATTTTCTTTCTTATATTCTTCATTTTTATTTTTTGATGAATATTTTTTTTTGTATTTTATTTAATTTTTATTTAATTTTATTTTGTTTTTTGCTAATATAAGTATATTATTTTTTGTCTTAAAAAAATAATTTTTATTTGTATTTTACTCAATTTTTTAATTTATTTTTATTTTTTTTTTAATTTTTATTTTACTTAAATATTTTTTATATTTTATGCAGTTTTTATCTAATTTTATTTTATTTTATTTTTTGCTAAATGATTATTTTTTATCTTTTGAAATAAATTTATTTTGAATGTTTGAATTTTTTAATTTTTATTTTTAGTTAAATATTTTATTTAATTCCGAAAATGCTTAATGCTTTTGCTAAATGATTATTTTTTGACTTAAAAAAAATGGCTTTTATTTTATTTATTTATTTTTAATTTTATTTTATTAATTAATTTTTGTTAAATTGGTTTTTCAGTTAAATATTTTTTTGTATTTTATTTAATAAATTTTTTTTTTTGCTAAATGATTACTTTTTGTCTTAAAAAAATGACTTTTATTTTACTTAGTTTTTTAAATATTATTTTACTTATTTATTTATTTTTTTGATTTGATTTTAGCTTTTTTTTGTTATGTTTCATTTAGTTTTTATTTTATTTTATTTTTTTTATTTTATTTTATTTTATTTAATTTTTTACTAGATGATTATTTTTACATTAAAAAAATATTTTCATATAATTTTATTTTTTTATTCCATGTTATTTATTTATTTTTAATTTTTAATGTTAGTTAAATATTTTTTAATATTTTATTTTATTTCATTTTTATTTTATTTTGTTTTATTTTATGTTTTGATAAATGATTATTTTAAATATTTAAAAAAAATCGGTTTTATTTTATTTAGTTTTTTAATTTATTTTATTGAATATTGTTTTAATTTAAATATTTTTTAAAATTTTATTTAATTTAATTTTTTTTTGTTCTAAATGGAGTTTTATCTGCCTAAACTTAGTCTTTTATTGCACATCAAAGGGCATTAAAATACACAATTTAATATCGAATTCTTAAGTTTAACGTTAAATAAATAATTGCGATGAATTCAAGACTAAATATTTAAATTTAAAATTAAAATTAAAACCGTAGTATATTTCACCTTCGTCGTCATTTTATTTTTAGGTCTTGAGTGCAAAGAGCATCCGTACCTAAATACTTGGGTTTTCATTCCTTGCTACACTCAGATCAGCCCATCCAAATAAAATAAAGCTCAAATATTGGCCATTTAATTACTTTGCATTCCTAAGCTGTGTACCATCAAAAAACACCCACTTACACCCATAAGCACTTAAATCTATTTATTTATTTTTCTTTAAGTTCAAGCAACTTTTCTCACACCATGCGAAGCCATGGCAAACTCTATAATCAGCGTTAATTTGCAAATTAAGAAATTTTCCAATGCAACTTGATCTTTGTGCGACCACTGCTAGGCAAAATAAACTTCTTAGGCCACAAGTCGCAGCCAGTCAACAAAGCAAGAAAGACGCAAGAAAAGAAAAGTAAGAAAACTGAATGTGCTGACGCAGCAATGGCTGACTAACAGCTGCCATTAATTAAACATCACGTGCCAGTACAACACCACAGGCACTTAAGCTGCAAACATTCAAGAGAAAGAAGAAGAGAGGAGCAGAAGAAAGCATAGATAGATGCAAATAGAAAAGTGAGAAGTAAAAAATTAGGGTACAGCAAACAAAGCAACAAGCAAGAAGGGGTAGAAATGCAAAAAGTCTGTGCAACTAAGTCTGCTAAAAATATGGTAAGAAAAATTAAAAACAAAAAAAAGTTCAGTTGTTGGAATTTGGAAAGGCATGAAAGATTGCAAAAATATGAAAAACATGAAGGATTTTCAAATATGCCTATTTTGCTAGTGATATCACGTATACGCCACGGCGTACACCATCAACTGGAGCGAACGCTGAAAGAAGTATTGGTGTTGCTGCTCGTTGCAACTCTATCGCCTCTGGCATTAGTAACTGCGGTGTTGTTGCGTTGTTGTTGCGTTGTTTTTGCGTTGTTTTTGTAACTGTTTATGTTGCGTCAAGTGCACTACAACTAAATAATGCAACAGAGACGAGAAGAAAAAGAAGAAGACGGAGAAGAAGAAGCAGTTATAGCTGCAGCAGCAGTTATAGCATTGAAGTGAAGCTGCATCGTTGAGATGTTGCTGAAAGAAATCTACTTCTATGCTCATATATTTCATACATACGTACATAACTCTATGTGTGCCAGTAAGTTTCTTTCATCAGCATATCAATGTTGCACACATTCATACATTCATACATACATACGTTCATACATACATCCATACATTCATACATATGTATGGCTGATATTTGTTTGCATATTTTCGTCGTTATTTGTATGCGGTTGTTTTCCGTCTGCAACACTTAAACGCAGCTGAAGGCGCCAGCACACAGCACCAACATTGTTGCGTCGTTGGAATTGGAGTAGTTTTTCCATGCCTTAAGGCATCTGCCAGAACGTTGGATGATTGCAATTGCTTGTATGCGCTTATGTTTTCCAAACGAATTTGTGTGAGTGCGCGTGTATGTTTGTGTTGATTTTCGCGCTGCAGAAATGCATATTTGCAGTTTAATGGCCTGGGTGTGTTGCAACAGTTGCCTGGTTGGTTGCCAGTTCAATTGTGGGAATTTAGTCTCTACATTTCTTTTTTGGATTGGATTTCGTTTCATATTTGGAATAGTTTTCTTAGTTGCATTTTTGCTTAGTGGATAACTTGAAGAATGTGTATATAGATACAGACAGCGTCAAAATAAAGTGTGCACCACATATTGATAAGTTTTGACTATTTATTTATTTATTTTGTAATTTTTATAAAAATATTTTACTACTATTATTTCTTCATACCTAAAGTATAAAGTAAAGTTTCGAACTTTGTATTAAATTCGCAAAATTTCGGAAAACTTTCATCAAAATTTCAATTTTTCAACTCAGAATATTTAGATAAATGTCAGCTATGCTGTTTTATAAAGGGTGGTTAAGTTTCAAAGGCCGGTGTTGATTTTGAATAAAATACAAGTTTTTAAGAAATTACTGTCATTTCTCTTTATTATGATAATATTGGTATAGCTCAATTACGCATGGAACAAGATATCGGCCAAATGGCCGCTGCGGCATCGGCGGCACACCTCCATTCGATGGTCGAAATTTTCGATGACGCTGAGGCATAATTGAGGTTCTATGCCGTTTATGTGCCGAATTACCTCATCCTTAAGCTCTTAAATTGTTGCTGGCTTATCGACGTACACCTTTTCTTTCAAATAACCCCAAAGAAGGAGTCCAACGGTGTCGTTGACGTTTAGGTGTGGTTCACATTCAACATCGGCCCTTGAAAATTTTCCATAACCGAATTGCAAAGTGGCTGCTCTATGGCCTCGATAGCGTCACGACTTCCATCTTTGAGGTCTTGAATCGACTATGGGCTGTTAGCGTAGACCCTCTCTTTCACGTGGCCCCAAAGAAAAAAGTCTCTAGGTGGGAAATCACAAAATCTCGGCCGTCAATTGTGATCACCTCTTCGAGAGATAAAATAAAAATCAAAGCGATTTTTGAACCAAAATATGCGAGGTCTGATCCTTGCAGTGTACATTGGGCAAGTCTACAAGTGAACTACCAGTTGTGTGACGAAATTTTTCATAGCTGAGGTTACCTGGCTTTACATAAAAAGAGAAACACAACAGCCAGTTGAAAAATGCCAAATAGCCATTAAATGTTAAAAACAGTAAATAGCTGTCGATCTGGTGCATTTGATGTGAAAAAATACCCAATTTTTTGAAATGCGTGAAAAGGCCTAACACCGTCAGGCAAAACAATTGTCAAAAATATACGCGAATTTTGAGCCACTTGGAACTTGCACTTCTACTTCTTAGTAACCTTACCCTATCTTGTGGATACCAACCGAGTACTGAGTGTTGAGTGCCGAGCGCTGAGTGGGCTTGAACAATTGTTATGGAAAGAATTGCCACAATACTATATATGTTATATAACAGGTGGTGCCAAATTAATCATCCAATTTTGTTTTTGAGGGTCTTGCCAATGAAATTTTTGCAAGTAGACAAAATTGGAACGAAGTAAAAATCTGTATAGGGCTGTCTTCACTGACGGCTCCATGTTGGAATCGAGAGTTGGAGCTGAGGTTTCTCTATATCAGCCAATTTATTATTTCCTTTGCGATCCTGCACGCATACAAAATGTTTAGGGAACGCGGGAGCGAGGGAGATATTAAGAGTCAAATAGTCAAGCCACGATCAAGGCTCTGTCGACGCCATTATGTAGATCCAAAGTGATGAACTCCTGTAAGGAACAGATCAAATTTCGTCAGTGTGCAGTCCAAAATTCTCTGATCTGACTCTAAGCTTTGCTAACCATTTAATCACCATTGCAGAAGCTGTGGAGACCTTTAGAGAAGGAGTCTATTGATCACTCTCTCTTTAAATATCCGGGCTTGGCAGCTAGATGATTAAAGTCACTGTGCGCCAACCCAAGTCCCATCCGTTACATCAATAGTTCTGGTAGCACAAAGCTTTCCTGACTGAGTGCTCGGACTTGTTCAACCCCCTACAAATATAATCTAATCTAATTTTGAATTTCCGCAGGTTACGTATATTCGAATTTCGATTTTTTTGTGACGATATGTTGTCTCTCACTCATGCCGACGGCCATTTTGAATGTTTAGACAAAACAATTGATGAAGTGAAGAAAATGGTATTGGCCAATCGTCGAATCACCATTAGAGAAGTTGCTCGTGCCATTCGGTTTTTTTCAATGATTTGGGCATGAGACGGGTCGCCGCAAAATTCGTACCAAAACTGCTCAATTTCGACCAAAAGCAGCATTGCATGAACATTGCTAATGAGATGTTGGACTCTGTCCGCGACGACCAAATTTGCTCCAGAGGGTCATAACTGGTGACGAATCGTGGGTTCATGGTTATGACGTGGAAACTAAAGCTCAATCATGACAATGGAATCTGTTGCACGAACCAAGTCCGAAAAAAGCGCGCCAAGTTCGGTCGAACGTAAAAGTTTTGCTTACCGTTTTCTTAGATTGGAGGGGCGTTCATCATGAGTTCTTGCCACAGGGTAAAACGGTCAATAAGGAATATTACCTGCAAGTTATGCGCAATGTGGCCGAAGAAATCCGCAATCCGCCAGAAACGTCCGGATTTGTGGAAGAACAAAAATTGACTTTTGCATGATGATAACGCCCCTGCTCACACATCGTTGCTTGTGCGTGACTTTTTGGCCAAAAACAACACACTAATGATGCCACAGCCACCGAATTCCCCAGATCTGGCCCCCTGTGACTTTTTCTTGTTCCCGAAACTGAAGAGGCCCTTGAAAGGATTGACGAGATAAGGACGGCATAGAAGGAGGAGCTGAACAAGATAAAAAAAAAGATTTTTTGAAGTGCTTCGAAGATTGGAGTGAACGTTGGCACAAGTGTATAATATCTCATGGGGATTACTTTGAAGGGGACGGAATTGATATTAAAGAGTAAATAAATAATTCTTGAAAAATCACAGAATTCGCGATACTTTTTGAACACACCTCGTAGGTACATACACTTGCCAAGTTTATCAAGTATTTCATCCATTATGGGAATAGAAATCTTGTCGCTTACAGTGATATCGTTTAACTTACGATAATCTACTACAATTCGCCATTTTTGAATTTTAGAAGCATCCCGCTTCTTTGGTACAACCAGATTGGTGCGGAATATGGCGACTTGCTACGGGAAATTATTCCTTACTTCAACTTTTCTTTAATTTGTTTCTCAACTTCTGTATTATGTATTTGAAGGCTGTAAGATCTGACGTATACAGGATCTTCGTGGATCGTATAGATTTTGTGTTCGATTTTATTTGTAAACGTTAATGAGTCACCCTCTTTGTAAAATATTGGGTGCGCAACTAAGTTCTCGCTGTTTTTTTTTATGAAAATACAACTTTATTCTGAAAAAATGGTTACAAGTGAACCATTGAAAGTATTGCCCATCGCTGGCTACTATTTTTTCCCATCTTTCTGGTAGATCTCGTATACCGTCGCGGTAAAACTATTCATTTTGTGAGGCTAACCACAGATCAAGCCATTTTTTGATGTCTTCCTATGAGTGGAACTGCTACTTAGCTAGCCCATGTGCAATCGATCGGAACAGGTGATAATCGTACGGCGGTATATCTGGAGAATATGGCGCGTGTTAGGATTTCCCATTTCAGTGTTTAAAGGTAGGTTTTACGGGTTTGGCAACGTGAGGTCGAGCGTTGTCATGCAGTAGAATCACTTTTTCATGCTTCTCCGCGCATTGCGGCCGCTTCTCGCGCAGTGCTCGGCTCAATCGCATCAATTGAAGTCGATACCAATCCCTAGTGATGGTTTCGCCTTGTTTTAACAGTTCATAATAAATCACATCAACTTGGTCCCACCAAATACATAGCATAACCTTCGCAACGGGAATATTCGGCCGAGGCGACGACGTAGAAGTATGACCGGGCAGTCCCTATGACTTTCTTTTCTTTGGTTCTTTGGATTGCTCTAATGAATCCATTTTTCATCACCCGTCACGATGCGATGAAGAAAACCATTCCTTTTTTGCCGCTGGAGCAGTTGTTCACAGGCGAAAGAACGACGTTCAACATCCCTTGGTTTTAATTTATACGGAACCCAAGTCCCCTGTTTCTGAATGATTCCCAAAGGATGCAATCGATGGAAATGGATTGCTGGCGTTTAACTTCTAATACTGAAGCAAGCTCTTCTTGCGCTTGGCACCGATCCTCATTGAGCAATGCCTCCAATTCCGCGTCTTCGAAGATGCTTGGCCTTCTTTCACGCGGACGGTCGTCAACATTAAAATCACCGTCTTCGGAGCGGTTGAGCCACGGAACCAATCTCGGCACGTTGTTTCTGTTTCACTTAAAGCAGCATCTCCATAAACTTGTTGTAGCTTTTGATGCGCTTCAGCCTCAGCCGCCGTTTTTTTCGAATGAAAAAGGGAAAATCAACACTTCCCGCAAATGACGATTATGTGGCACAAAATCAGACATTTTCACAAAACCAAAAGTTTATGATACCAAAACAAAATCACTAATGTGTCGAAGCAGTTTGTTTACCGTACGTCTGAGCTTGGCTTATGACGTTTAGGTTATGCTAGAATGGACTGCTGCCATCATCTATTGACAAGAAGCGGGAACTTAGTTGCGCCTAAGAAACTTTTCTTTATTAAGATGTCTAGTTGTCAAGTCTAAAATTGGGTTCTTCGGAGTTACTGGTTGCACTTAAACCTTCTGAAAATACGTATGTTTTTGAGTCAGAATTATCTACAAATTTTTGGATAACATTGTTTTTATTAGCCATTAATTTTTGCGTTAAGTTATTGAAGAATATCATGGTATTTTGCAGAAGAGTCAAAAAGGTAAAATATTAACTCAATTTTGTAACATTGATGAAATTTTTTTAACTTTTTTCTAAATTTTAACAAAGTTTGAAACTATATTTTATTATTTTTGTAGTAAAGTGAAGCATATTTTCATAAAAGAATTATTAAAATTAAATAAGAAACGAATGGATTGTCAAATCTTGCCAATAAGTCCATGTGCCATAGCACACGCAATGCATAAACCCACTCGGCTACGTCAATCGCATCATATAAGCCACATTTAAATTCAAGCTGTCCAACTATGCAACAGTTAACATTCTTTTATCCACTCAAGAGCACTACCATTTGAAAAAGTTTGACGCCCACTGCATAGCTAAAGTACTTAGGCTGCGTAGAAGTCAAGGTGGATATATCTGCTTATATTTTATTGTATTAAAATTCAAAAGCAATCCAGTTGAAACGTGATGATGCGTCTAGAAGTAGTAAAAAATGCAAAAAAAAAGAAAAATACTAACAAAAAATGCAACTCCTTTCTGTGCAACATGTACTCCAACAACACTCGAAAAGCACACACACACAAACAGAAAAAATAGATAGCTGGCAGTGTACACAACAAAAGCACCTACCATTTGTTCCCTGAAGTGCACTTCTTCATATAATTCTCCAGCTACTGGCACAGGCATTACAAAGTTTTGTACTTGGATTTCCTTACTCGGGTATGTGGCAATTTTTTATCTTTCTCGCAATATTGTTGCTATAACTGTTGCACATACGCGTTGCTAGTAGTGAGCCGTAGTGTGAAGCATTAGAAGATGTAGCTGCAGCACACATACTTACATGCCCATATTTGAATACATACACACATACATATGTGTACGTGCACATGTGTGGGTACGTGCTTACTTCGCTTGAAAAGTTGCCAATGAGGTCTAAACGTGCTTACAGGTTATCAACCTTCGCCTATTTGGCATGCCTCACTCAGAGCCGGCGAGCATAGCCGAAGGATTCTGGAATGTTGACTTTGTACCTGTATGTGTGTGCATTGGCAAAAGTTGGTTGACTTATCTCTGCCAGTTAAACGCTATGTGTATTTACTTTGAGTTTTGGCATCGAAGTTACCTTGAATTGATGGAAAAGATACTAAAGAAAAAATAAATAAAAATAAAAAGAAAAACCCAGAAAAAATGGGCTCATGTATTTTATTCGTTTAAGCGAGGATATTTGGGGAGGATATGTTAGCTTGTGGAATCTATGACGAATTTCAATTTGGATATTGTTGGTCACGCACTCTGAGTTGTTGTGATATTTTGCATCAGTTCGATAAAAGCAAGCCACCTTCTTCTTCTTAAGCGATTTTGCCTGAGATTAAAAAAGCGAAAAGAACCAAACTAGTGGAAAAAGGAAGCAGGTGTTTTGTACTAGAAAATGACTAACAACAGCGGCTAAATTCTTTCGTATTAACCACTTTCGCAAATTGAGCAAAAAAGCGAGAACCCAGGTGCTTAAAGCTTTGTTTGTCTGTCGAGAGCTGCGCAGCTGCGAAGAAGGTATTGAGATGATTCCATTTCATGAAGAAGCTACTGAGATGATTTCACTTCGTGTAGCAAAAAAACTGGAACCCTGGTGTTTAAAGCGTTGTTTACCCGTCGAGAGCAACGTAGCTGAGAAGAAGATACTGAGACGATTCCACTTCGTTCTCTCGACAGCTGGCCAGACAAGGATCATGTGAGGTAGTGTGTCCGCGAAAGGACAAGATCGGGATCCCTTTGACAACCTGCGCTCTACTCCTGAAAGGATGGGCTTTGCACCAACTCAGCGAGCGCTCGGAGAGTACACGAACGTGTAAGATCGCGAAGTCCTTCTGGCCACGTTTGGATAGGAGGCGTTCGAGGGATATTCTGAGGATGACAAATTCTCATCTCTCAAATTTCGTGGGAATCCTCACGGGGCACTATCCGCGGGGTATACATGCCGTTATACACGGAATTACTTCGAGTCTTTTTTGCGTCAGCTGTATGGAGGATGAGGTGGAATCATCTCAGCACCTGCTCCTTCGCTGCCCAGCCCTCGCGGGACTAAAATTCCAGCATTTTGGTTCTCACTTCCTTGCGGCGCCTGCTGATATAGCAGGTCTTGATAACAAGAATCTGATCATAGTCCACAAATACTCAACCCTTCCTACCCCTTTCCTTTTCATCCGATCGTTTTTTCTTTGTCCTTCTCCTCTTTTTCTCCTCTTGTAATGGTATCACAAAGGACGAACCAAACATCTCTCGTCCAAGTAGGCCTACTCTCTGGGCAACCATTACTACCTAACCTAACCTAGACAGCATGGACAGAAAGGGATTGAAGCAATTCCAAATCTCACCTCATGGACGCTGTGGCTTTGTTAGCCTTAGAAGTTCCTTCGAGTGTCCCCGATCTACTGGTGGCCAGAAGAATTTTGCAACTTTACAAATTTGTCGACTAGCTCAGAGCTAGTTGAGTTGACGCGAGGCCCATCCCTCCAGGAGTAGACAACAGGTTCTCTAGGGAACCCCAAACCTCTTGTTTTGCGAGGATATTGTCTCCAAGGCCTCCAGTCTAGCCAGCTCATAAACTCAACAGTTTCTCTCTAAGCCACTGCGACCGGGAATCCAAATGAGCCGAATATCAAAGAATTCGGACGCAATCGAGAAAGAAGTCAGACAAATTTTTGAGTATATTTAAATAAAACAAAAAACACTCAAGAGGTCGATCAGAGCTTAAAAATGTCATTTTCGAGGAATGAATTTCGCTAGAATAGTAGTATAACATTTTTCAAAAATGGAAAACACCAAGTATGCAGTTAATTTATTTCTTTTGTTTTATTTCAATTTTCACAATAAAATTAAAAAAAAAAAAAAAAATCCACTCATTCCATTGCAATGCAAAAAAAAAAATCATACAGAAAATTTACGCCGCAGCTGAACTGATACAGGTACAAAAGAGCAATTATTTAAAATCTTTCGAAGTACTTTTCTCACGAAAACTCCAAGAGCGGTTGCATCTGATTGTTTGACTCTCCATTAGCATACGCAAGGGTCGATCATTTTTATAGAAAAAAGGTCCATTACGTTCTACCTCCGACGTGCAAACCAGATTCTCCTTAACGAAGTTGAAGAGATCACATAACCATGGGTCACTTTGTCTGAATCCTCGAACGGTACCAAAAGGTTCGGAGAGGTCCTTTCCTATCTTGACGCAACTTTGTGTGCTGCTCAACGTCACTCTGTACAGCAGTATCAGCTTAGCAGGGATACCGAAGTCAGACATTATGCGATATCGGGTTATCAAAGGCTGCCTTATTGTCGACGAATAGGTATATATATATATATTAGTCATAGTTCCTAGGTGAAACATAGTTCCAATAAACAAGTTATAATTTCGTTTGTTTAGGACTAGACGTTTAATTTGCCTCCGGGAACGGCCTGCTCTATCTGTATCTGCTGCTACTTGTCGCCTCCATGTGTTGGCTGGTCTCCCGCCTTTACGGCTTCTTTGGGGGTTCCAGTCTAGCGCTGTCCTTGCCAGGTCATCGCGAGGTTTGGGAAATGTGTGTCCGATGCATTTCCACTTGCGATGCATAACTTTCTGTGAACTGTCGTTTGCCCGGTAGCCGCCAAAAGATCATCGTTGCTTATAATTTTAGGCCAGCATATCCACCTACGAAAGATAGGCAACGGTTTAGGAAGGATTGCAATGATTGTGGGTTTCATGCTTCACATCCATACAGAACTACCGACTTTACGTTGGTATCAAATATTTTCAGTTTTTTGTATCTGCAGATGTGGGTTGATCTCTATACCTTGTCTAGCATGCCAAATGCAAGGCGACCCTTAGATATTCGGTTGCGTATGCCAGTTGTTGGACCGCCGTTTTTTTAAATTATGCTCCCAAAGTAGCAAAATTGATCTACATCTTTAACCGGCGTGTCGGCAATTTGTAGGGCTTGCGTTTCAATGGTGTTAATCTGCATTATATTGGTCTTTGCTATGTTAATTTTCAGACCTGTTTGTGCTACTGCATGGCGTACCGATTGTAGTTTAGCTGATGCATCTGAGTATTTGTGCTATAGTAAACAAATGTCGTTCGCATAGTCTAGGTCTTCAAGCCGGCCGCATAAGCCCCAGGAAATGCTCCTGCTGATCGCACACGCTTGTCGCATCGCTAGGTCCAGGACTAGGTTGAACAAGAGTGGAGATAATACACATCCTTGCCTTACACCGGTTTGAACTTCGATACTATCACTTAGAGCATTTTCGTATTTCAAGCGACAATCTTCTCAGGCACTCCTTTGCATTCAAGAGCTTTCCAGAGTGCTTCATGATTGAGAGTGTCGAACGTTTTCTCGAAGTCGATGAAGCAGAGGTAAAGAGGCGAGCGCCACTCATCCGACTGCTCCACGATCACTCTCAAGGAGTTTACATGATCGACGTAAGAGCAATGGGGACAAAAGCCTGCTTGTTTTTTGCGTAGTCCCTGATTCAATGAGTTGGACAGCCCTTTGCGAATTACGTGTGCTATTACTTTGTTCACCATGCTTAGCAATGTGATTCCTCGCCAATTTTTGCACACAAATAGGTTACCCTTCTTCAGGAGAAGGGTGATAACCGCCTCTTTTAACTCAGATGGTATTCTTTCAGAATTGCAGATGTTTTTCAATAAGGGCAGAAGAATCCGAGCGCTTATCTTGGGGTCAGCTTTTAGTAGTTCCGGTTTGATGTTATCGAACCCGGGAGCTTTGCAGTTTTTTAAATACTTTATCGCATTTATTATCTCGCTCTCATCCGGGCATATCGTGGGGATGTCACGTCTTGCAATGTAACGTTGGCAGCTATACGACAGAATGGACTGCAAGGGCGGGGGTGGGGCTGACAGTAGCTTCTTTGACTTGCTTATGCTTAGATGTTGTTGGCTCGCCGTCCTCGTCTTTGTAGTGGCTAGTTTGTCGCTCCACCGTCTTTTAGCAGGTCTGGCGACGAAATGGTGGTGGTGCGTGTCAAGTGTGGGTCTTCTGCATGGTCAGTGGCAGTGCGAACATTTTGTTGGCGATGGAGCGACCAGGTGTGAAAGCAGACTGATACGGTCCAATTCGGGATTGGGCGTAAGGTCTCAGTTTATCACATAGCAGGCAGAATAGTATTTCAAATGCGCTAACGATAAGGGTGATCACTCAATAGGTCGCGCAGTTCGTGGGGTCACTTTTCTTTAGGATAGGAAAAAGGGTTATGATACTTCAATCACCGGGCTTGCTTTTTACCTGCCAGAAGAAGCCGATAAGTCGCTGCATGCTCCCTACCAACTCATCTCTTTCAGGTTTAAACAGCTCGCCAGGCACGCCATCGGTTCCAGCAGCTTATGAAATATAGAACACTTTACAAAAAATCGTATCTGTATGAAGTAAGGTGTGAGTGACTGTATATATTTGTATATAAAAAGAGTTTTAATCACCTTAACTAACTTTATGCAACAGATTGGATACTCGGCTTTTCGTTCAGTTTTTTTTTTGTGCTGGTAAAGTGGATGTAAATGATGAATGGTATTCCCATTAGAAACCCCTTTTTGGGTGAGTTACAATTGGCTAAGCCGCTTCAGTGGTTGTAAGTAAACACACAGCAGAGGAAGTACTCCTTTCGGATCAAGCCCACAAAAAGTGGCAGCGAATTCAAATAAAAAATGTGCAATCTAATTGAATGGTACATTTTCTCACGGTTGCATTTTCCACTGCATCCGGAATAACTAACTCGTTTTTTGCTGTCGCTCTGCTCACTGCTCTCTTTGCCAGAAAAATGCATATGCAGGCGAATTTTTGCGCAGATATCCGCCCAGATGCCGTTGAATAAATCTGTGCTCTGTTTTTTATTCGTTTTATTTTTTTTATTTTTTGTTCATTGCATTCTCTTTTGCATTTCGTTGGTTCGCTACTGTCAATGCTTGTTTCAAAGGAATTGAGGCTGACTGAAGTGCGTTGACTTTAATGCAGTTTGTCATGAATTTTGTTTTTACTATGAAATAAGTTTGTTGGAAAAGATTTACATACACATACACATACACTTTTATAAACTTTTGCACTTCTATGTTTTCATTGCTAACACCGGCTGTTTTTCAAGGATATACCAAATAACGCACACACATGCAAACACACACACTTACACATACTCATAGATAAGTAGCTTAAATTTCAGAGAATTTAAGTCAAGTGGGGTTTGGCTAAAGCAAAAAATGCCAGTGAGCATAGAGAAAATATAATAAAAACAAAGACAGGAAATATGAAATAAAGTATGATTTTATGTGGTGAACGGATATGTGGTGACTGAACAACTGATGATATGCGAAATTCCCGAATTGAGTCAACTGAATATTTGTGCCGTTGGCGCATTTTTTCAGACATATTTTCCTTTTTCTTCCACCTGCGTATTTGCTGCTGTGCAAATAGCTGCTTGCGTTGGCATTTTTTGATGCCAGGTTTGCTTTTTTATGAGGAAACAAATGTTTTGCTCTCTTTTTAGTGAGCTCACTGGTCATACTCGGGCGTTGGCTACTGCGAAACCTTTATTTTTGTATTTGTTTTACGTAAAAACTTGTGGCTTATATACTTTTCTCTGGTTGGTTGGTTAGAGTGGTGATTTATCCCGAATCCAACTAGCGCTTCCGCACCATTTTGTTGCCACATCCTCGTTACCAACTTGTTTAACAGTTATTTACAGCAAGACTTTATCCAGTCTGTGCGGTTTGGGAGCCTTATTAGGTTATTGACGTCCAAGCCAGACAGTTACTCAAGACTCTCGAACAGCGGTTTGCCCAGGGTTAAAATTCTGTACTTCCATAGGACAGGGCATTCACAGAGGAATTGAAAGATTGTTTCCTTATTCTCCGGTTGTTTGGAACTATGACAGTGACTGTGACAGTGACAGTGACAGTGACAGTGACAGTGACACTGACTGTGTTGTGACGGATGCCCATTTTGTCTGCTTGTTCTCCCACAGACCAAAAGCCAGCTATGACTGCCGGTAGTCTACAAGCGTCCCGTCGTTTCATGCTTATCAATGTCGACGATTGCTTGAGGTTGTAGGTGGGCCATAGCGTTCTGCTAATTTTGCATTTCGCCTGGTCTCTCCACCTACAATCCGCGATTCGGAGATATTTTAGGGAAATTGTACTCTTGACTGCACCTAATGGTGTGAATACCGGTACTGCAAGAACGTTATTCATTGCAGTTGCACTCTTTCTATTTTGCTCATAAAATCAGGACGCATCATAGACTATATAGCAGATACTCCAGATGATAAGATAGCTACTTTACAAGCGTGTGGAGTATTTTAGGCGTACCTGGTTTGATTTTCAATATATCGATATTAATCGAGTCTCATATCTTGAAGTCCGAAGTTCAATTTAGCTTACAAAGGGCACTTTATATTCTACTATTTGGGATCAGTTTCTCATCAGATTCATTTCTAGGCAGGGTTGATGTTAAGTAAGCTCTCCTTAGTCCAGATATGTACGAGCCAGAGCGAGTGAAGCTAAGGTGTTAATTGGATTTCAGAGTGCAAAAGTTGCTTATCAAATATTTAGAAGCTGATGAAATAGCAGGCGACTAAAGAAGGTGATATTCGGCGGATTTAAAAAATCAAAATTTTTCTTATAAGTTCTGCCTTTTGCTAAATTGCACTTTTTGGTCGCTATAAACTTTGCTGAATTAAGTACTAACTTTAGTATGATGGCATGTCATTGAGAAGGGTGTGAACATGAAAAAGATTGACAGGATTTAAAAACTCCCATCTGTTCTCATAACAGGTGCAATGCCAATCACATCATCGAAAGCATTATATGCGACACTAAGCTTCCTTTCAGTAGATCTGCAGGCAAAATACAATCTGTCAAAAAAGCACCAGGAATTGTTCAATAAAACGCAAAATAATTGTTTAATCATTAACATTTGTTTTGCCGCCTTTCTCTATTCGAAGCAATACTCACATGCCAATGATTAGTCCAGTACTTTTAAACGCGTTTGAAGAGATCCTTCAGCGAATTCTCTTTAATGACCTCTATCGACTCAAAGCGGCGTCAGCGGAGTAGCAATTTAAGTTTTGGGAAAAGGAAAAAGTCCGGTGAATACGTTGGTTTTTCGATGATATTTGTTGAGTTTTTGATCAAAAAAGTGTTCACAATATAAGCCTTGTGAGACGGTGCGTTATCATGGTGGAAGATCCATGAGTTTTCTTTCCACGAATTGTGCCGTTTCCTACAGATATTCTATCTCAAACGTCGCATAACTTCAAAATAAGTTTCTTTATTTACCGTAGAACTATTTGGAACGAATTCCGAGTGCACAAACCCATGATAATCAAAGAAAACGAGTATCCTGTCTTTCACTTTTGACCGACTTTGACGTGGTTTTTTGGGTTTCGGCTCATGTGGATAGCGCCATTCAGCAGCCTGGTTGCATGTTGACTGGTTTGCATGTCGAACTCATATACCCATGACTCATCACCTGTTATGATGCGCTGAATAAACGTTGGGCTCGAATATCAAGCAAATCTTCGTCTTCAGCCACCTTCTTCCGATGCATTTTTTGAAAGAAATTCAACTCTCTTGGAACGAGTCAAGCAGTGACGCGTCTCAAGCCCAATTGTTGGTGTAAAATGTTGCGAATTGATCTGTGAGACGCGCTAAGGTCACGAGTTACCTCCCTGAAACTTATATAATGGTTTTCCAGCCCCATTTCCTTGACTTTGTCGATGTTTTCATCCGTTGAAGGCGTTGAGGGGCGACCAGATCGGGCAAATCTTCCACGACTGCTCGGCCGTCTGCAAAAGCCTTATACCACTCGCAGACCCGTGTTTTTGGTATAGCACACTCATCAAAGGCTTTCTGCTACGATTCGATCACGAAATCTTATTCACAACACAAGATTTAAGACAAATTCTTTGTCCGATATTTTTATCCATAGTGAAAATCGCAGAGCACACCTGCGGTCGACTGATGTAATTAAATGCCAAAAACAAGCTAATTGACAGAACACCTTCAAGCACTGCGACACCATAGAGGACAGTTGTACCAACATTCTAGCAAAAGAAATTTGACAAATGTGTAACGTGCGCTTTTTAAATGAACAATTCCCGATATTTTTTTGACAGAATGTATATCGCTAGGAGTGCTTCAAAAAAGTTGAGCACCTGTGGAAACGGTACATTACTAACTCATATGTCGGAGCTTCCCGGACTGTACACTCCCACCTACAATTACCATTACAAAGATCACGACCCTCCTAGCCTCAAGGGAAGGCCGAGAGGGTAGGATGGTCGGAGGTGTATATTTCGAACATCTGGGGATGTCCTTCAGTTTTTGGGCTACCCAACTACTGCAGTGTCTTTCAGGCTGAACTGTTGGCAATAATAAAAGCTGTGATACTGGCATACAAGTTTTTTGTATTTCGGGTTTTGTGTATCCTGAGAAGCTGAGATGGTGGTGAGCAGTCAGATTGCAGTTGTGCTAAAGATTGCTGATTGAAGAATCCAGTACTGCGATTCAAGACATATTTTTATAGCGAGCAGCTTGCTTCAAGCACGTACACCCGCACCTAGATGGTAAGCAGACGGTTTCTTGTTCGAGATTCTCTCCTTGATTCGGGATGTGGCTGCTACTGTTGGTCCTACTCAAAAATAAAGGCTCTGTCTGAGTCCCAAAGCGAATGTTGGACCTACAAACTCATACCACGTGTTGATGAGTGGTTAATGAGAAAACATGAAGGCACCGACTATCACCTCTCGCAGTTGCTCAGCGGACATGGCTATTTTCAGGAATATCTACACCGGTTTAAGCTGACAGACAGGCTTTTCTGTCCAAACTGCCCGAATACTAACGAAAACGCAGAACACGTCATGTTTCATTGCGACCACTTCAGAGAGGAACGAGCTATTCTGGAGCAAGCCCTGGGTCATCAACCATACCCCAGCACCCTCATACGAGATATGTGTGCAACCAGCGATAAGTGGAAGGCAGTGCAAACGTTCGCAGGTAAGATCATGACGCGACTTCGCTATATTGACTGCGAGCGTAAAGCGTTTCAGCAACAGTTGCAGCAACAAAGAAGGCGGACAGTTTCTGACGAACCGACAACAAGCACAGACGTTTGAGTGAAACACTCAATACAGTATCCTACAGAAGACAAGCCGGTAGTGAGTTAAGATAACATTACTGCAAGTTCTCCGATATCTCCTTTATTTTGGAACCACATATAAACACAGTGGGAGTAATTGGGACTATCGACGGTGTATAGCCTTCATATGCCTGCAAGAGAGGAACCTGAACGCATGTACCTGTTGTGTCTTCGGACATAAACGCGGCTCTACCCAGAAGTAATACTTTTGTGGTCCCAATGCAGAATTAGCCGAGTTGGAGGACTGTTATAGCATTAGTGGGAGAGTGCTCCACATACCATTGGTGTGACGGCACCTCTGCGATTTTTCTGACATTTTGGTTCTTTCCAAAAAAAATGCTCGTCTCTTATCATTCCGCGACAAGTGTGACTCGAAAACACGCCAGGTCATCTCCCTCATTCGCTACAGTTTTCATTACTGATGCTTTCCATTTCAATTCAACCGGGCTATTCGGGTCATGTTCTTCGATTTCGGTGTAACTGAAATATGTTGCTCTCTGGTCAAAATAATGAGACACGTATTTTTTTTTTCGCCCGAAAAAATTTTTTTTCAAGAGTTATCGGCAATTTTGTTTTTCGGCTCAAACTCGATTTTTTTTAATTATATAAGAAAAAAATTTTTTTAAATGCCCATAACTTAATCAAAAATGAACCGATTTTAATAATTCTGGGTTCAAAATGATCGTAATTACTTACACGAGCGACTTCATATAGAAACAATTGCAAAAAAGTAGTTAAAAATTTTTTATTTAGCAAAAAAGAAAAAAAATTGAAATTTTTTCAAAATTCAATATTTCAAAAAGTGTATTTTTTTTTTTATAACTTTTTCCAAATCAAAAGGACATCTCAAACTTTAATTGAGCTGAATGCCTAGTAGCTAAAATGAGTTGTTTTTGAGTAATGCATTTTTGAGTAAAAAACCTGTTTCGCATTTTTTGTTCTTTGGAAAATAAAAAATTTTCAACTACTTTTTTGCAATTGTTTCTGCACGAAGTCGCTCGTGTATGTAATTACGTTTATTTTGAACCCAAAATCGTTCAAATCGGCTTTTTTTTGACTAAGTTATGAGTAATTAAAAAAAATTTTCTTATATAGATTCTTTCCATTTCAATGCAAAAGGGCTATTCGGGACATGTTCTTCGATTTCGATGTAACTCAAATATGTTGCTCTCTGGTCAAAATAATGAGACACGTTATTTTTTTTTCGCCCAAAAAAATTTTTTTTCAAGCTTTATCGGCAATTTTGTTTTTCGGCTCAAAATCGATTTTTTTTAATAATATAAGAAAATTTTGTTTTTAAATGCTCATAACTTAGTCAAAAATGAACCGATTTTAATAATTTACTTACACGAGCGATTTCATGTAGAAACAGTTGCAAAAAAGTAGTTGCAAATTTTTTATTTTGCAAAAAACAAAAAGTACGAAACAGGTTTTTTACTCAAAAATGCATTACTCAAAAACAACTCATTTTAGCTACTGGGCATTCAGCTTAATTGAAGTTTGAGATGTCCTTTTGATTTGGAAAAAGTTATAAAAAAAAAAAAAATACACTTTTTGAAATATTGAATTTTGAAAAAATTTCAATTTTTTTTCTTTTTTGCTAAATAAAAAATTTTCAACCACTTTTTTGCAATTGTTTCTATATGAAGTCGCTCGTGTAAGTAATTACGATCATTTTGAACCCAGAATTATTAAAATCGGTTCATTTTTGACTAAGTTATGGGCATTTAAAAAAAGTGTTTTCTTATATAATTAAAAAAAAAATCGAGTTTGAGCCGAAAAACAAAATTGCCGATAACTCTTGAAAAAAAATTTTTTCGGGCGAAAAAAAAAATACGTGTCTCATTATTTTGACCAGAGAGCAACATATTTCAGTTACATCGAAATCGAAGAACATGACCCGAATAGCCCGGTTGAATTGAAATGGAAAGCATCTACTACGTTTCCTCGTTCTCACCAGATACAAGACCATTGGTCTTCTGCTACACTGCCCGGTTTGCGCCCGCACCCCGTCCACAGACACTTCTAGGAGGCTGAGAGTAAGAAGAGTTTGCAACCAATAGCACAAATATATAAAAAAATAAACGCAAACTTACAAATCTGTAAGCGTACAATCGAATAATAACTAAGAAAATCTTGTTTCCTCTTTCAAGTGCCTGTTAAGCAAATTATTTAAATGATGCGTAAAGTAAAATGCCTAGAATAATTTGGCACGTACGCAAATACACAAAAACAAAAATAAAGAAACATTCTAAAAACAAATTTGAATGGACCTATTCGCATGCAGCCTTGTTTGCTCAAATCTTAGGGTAGTTGATAAGCAAGTCGAAGGCATCCAAAACAGCCAAAGCCAGTTCACAAACTTTTCATCTCGTTTTAAGTTCTTATATGTATGTCTTTGAGTGTGTATATCTGTATGGGCGTATATATGAGAATATATGTATATATATATATATATATATATATATATGTGCGAGTATTTGTACGAGCATGGCAGAGCACTAGCGAGCTGTACGCATTCGTGCGTGACTGGCAGCGTATCACCCACACCTCCACCACTTTCGAGCTGTTTCCGTTTCAGCTCTTAGTGTTGACTTTTATTTTTTAGTTTTTCTATTATTTTTACAAGACCTTTTGGAGACATTGGAATGGCTGTATTAAGCAGACAAACTGGCGTACCGATTGCCGACTGCCGCTGCGCCCGCCTCTGCTGGTAAGCTGATTCGTATGGCTGGTGCGACTGATTGAAGATAGTAAAAATTTGTTTTGTTGGTAGTAAAAAGTAATTTTAGATGTTACTGTTATCCGTTTATAGTTGGCCTACTTGTTTTTAGCGATTTGTATGAAAAGTATGAGCGGAAAAATGGCGCGTAACAAATTTGAGTGTTTCGCAAATGGAAAATGGAAAATTTCAAAACAAAGCAATACAAATAATAAAGCAAAGTAGTGATGGGATTAAAAGTAAAATAGGGCTAGTACAGTCCTTTGGATGCTATATTCATATTTTTTTTCTTTTTAAGAGTATACAAATTATATTTTAAAGCTAAATTCGGTGAAACATTGAAGCAAGGTTACTAATAATTCTTCACTACTTTCTTAACACATTTTCCAGCCACTATTTTTCAGTCATTTTGAAAACCGAAAACTTTACTTATTTCTCTTTGTTTAAGTAAAATTGTCGGTTTTCGAAATGATTAATTTATTTGTTTTAGTTTTTGATGTCGTGTTGTTAAGGTATTTGAAATAAATCCACATGTTGTCATACAGATTTCCTTAAATTATGCACAAATGTGTTTTCGAAGCTTGTTAGCAAAGCTTATCCCTATCCAAATATATTTGTGCGTATACATTTTATGCTTATATACTTATATCCGTATATACCTGTATATGTGTATTAGGGGGGCCAATCTTTTTGTCTTCTTTCGCGCACATTCGACTTCTGCATACAGTTTAATGAAGAAAGTCCCACAGCTAAGTTCAAATTTTAAAAGAATTTTACCTTAATTAGTATGGAGTAAATATGAAGATTAATTTTACTAAAGTATTCTGAGTGTTAATTTTTAAAATGCCATTTCGTACAAGAAAATTACTTATTAAAAATAATTTTTTTTCGATAAATATTTTTTATAAAAAAAAAAAAAAATGATGCGTTTGTAGCGATGTCAAAAATATTTTGTTTTGTAAACTGTAATTTGATATGTAATAAGTTTACCAGCACCGTTTTACTATCACTGTCCTCGTGTGATGATGTCTTTTTTTTTGATTCTAAGTGAGATCCAAGTATAGCAGAAAATTCTCGATGTTTGAGATCTCATTAATGTGCTTACCGAAAGAAGTCGTGCCCTAGCTAGCCCTGGACAATCACATAAGTAGAGGGAAAGACTTTCCTTTACCCCTTCCGTTTGACAGCTTCTGCAGATGAGTTTGAGGGGGAGGTTAAGTCTGGCTGCATAATCCCCTACTTTCCAATGACCTGTAAGGATTGCAGTGATGCGGGAAATGTTTGGTCGAGAGCATCCTAACAGGGTATTCATCCTATGGATTTTGTACGACGGCCAAGTTTTTGTTGTTGTTGTGCATGTAGTTATTTCCTTCCATCTTCTTTCGGCTAAAGCATAACAGTGTGAAGCAATGGATGCTTTTATTGTGTTAAGTGGGGTGGCGACTGCCTTCGCCTCTACTACGTCTAATGTCGAATCTTTTCCTGCTAGCTCAACTGCTATCTCATTACCCCGTATGTTCCTATGACCGGGAACCCATATCTGAGTGATTTCAAACCTATGACTAAGCAATTCTAGTTCCTCTATACACTGTAAAACTAGCTTGGATGAAATGGAATTGGAATCTAAGGTATTGATAGGTGCTTGACTGTCTGAAAAGAGTTTCCTTGTAGAGTGTTAGTGATTTGCATGCTTCTCTGATCGCTAATAATTCTGCTTGGAACACGCTGGCATAGTCAGGAAATCGAATTGACTGAGATAGGTTGAGCGGCTCCGAACGGAAGCCAGCTCCCACACCATAGTTCATCTTAAACCCGTCAGTGTAGATTTCAATATCGTCTCTTCCAATCACCTTCCCTTTGCCCCATTCAGCTCTCGGTGGAAAACTTATCGTAAAGTCTTTCTTGAAGTTAAGGTCGGGGACTGTGTAGTTTGATCTGCTTTTGAGCAGCGAGGGTCACAACTTTCTATGTCCCTGAGTCTCATCGCGCTACAATTAGCAATTGTTTTTATATGTAAGTCTAATGATAATAGATGAGTTAGTACATTGAACACTTCAGTAGGACTGGTGCTAAGCGCTCCTATGGTTAAGATACACGTTGTTCTTTGTATCTTGTTCAGCTTGGTTCAGTTGTATTTCTTTTCAATTGCGTGCAACCAGACTAGTGCTGCATATGTTAGTATTGCCCTTACAATGGCTGTGTAGGACGAATTGGATAGTTTCGGTTGGAGACCACATTTTTTACCCAACATTCTCTTACACGTGTAAAGTACTATATTCGCTTTCTTTACCCTGTACTTTACGTTGGACTTCCAGCACTGGACCTTCGACTGTTTCTTAATATAACAAAATATTAAAAAATTACAAAGAATTTTCTTTGTAGCGCCATTTTGCAATTTTTTAAATAAAAATAGATATCAAAAATAAATTATTCATATCGAAGAATCTCGAAGAACTAGTTTGTATTGAGTAAAAAATAACAATAGATATTAATCTTCATATAAAATAAACTTCGATTAATTAATATTAAAATTTGGGTGCCCCAAGCCGACTTCGGAGCTATGGACTTAATTTCTTCGAACTTCTTATAAAATCCCCATCTGCTAGAACTGAATTGTTCCATACAAATGAACCCTCCCTAATGTTCACATACACACATAGCCAGGCACATATATACTTGTGCAGCACTCAGTTGTCATTTCAATAAAATCTCGTATCTGCCAATTGCCTGTCATGGCTCTAATCAAATACAATACAATAATCCTTCTCTTTTGCATTTTCCAAAGATTGTGTCTGTAGCGGTTTGCAAATTCTAATATTTCAACACATCCAAGAAATCACACATTTGTAGGTGCCCTGTTGGGGAAAGCCAGTCTACTCAGCCCACATGTCACTTCGTAAATTTGTATTTGCCATACCAGTTCGAAAATGAATAGAATTATACTACATAGTTGCGAAATGACCAATTAGAGTTGCATGCAATTTAAAATTTCTTCGAAAAAGTAAGAAAGCTGCCCGAAATGCTGATTAGATTAATATAAATTTTAATGAAGCCGTCCATCTATGTTTTGAATAAAAAACTATAATTTTTTTAGTGGTGTTTTTAGAAATAAGTTTAAAAAGAAATTTAGAAAGAAATTTAAAAATAAAAATATAATAAAAAAAATATTATACGAGGGGTGCCTTTTATATTTCGGGATTAGAGAACAAAAAAAAAATTTTAAGCTTAGAAAATCACTTTATTGTTTTTCAAAATATTCTCCATGAACATCTATACACTTTTGCATGCGTTTGAACCAATTGTTGAAGCGCTTTTGCCACTCTGAATGAGGTACCTCCAAAACATGCATTCTGAATGCCGCAACCGCTTCTTCAGGTGTCGAAAAACGTTGACCTCTCAGTTTGTTTTTTACGTACGGGAATAAAAAGAAGTCATTCGGTGCCAAGTCAGGACTATACGGCGGATGACCCATTAATTCGATGTTTTGGGTGCTCAAAAATGCAGTTGTTTGAGCCGATGTGTGAGAGCTCGCATTGTCCTGGCAACAACTGGCAAACAAATGGTTGTGTACCACTCAGAATTTACTGTTCTGCATTGTTCTAGTAGTACGGTTGCGACATGTCCAGTTTTTCCGAAAAAACAGGCGACCATTTGCTTGGAAGTGCTTCGTGCGAGAACAACTTTTGTTGGATTTGGCTCATCTTGAAACACCCATACAGTCGACTGCTGTTTACCTGTCACGATGTCATAGCCGTGTTTCGAAGCCCCGCGATCGTATTTTTTGAGCGATTGACAAATTGTGTGGGATCCAACACGAACAAATTTTTTGGACGGTCAAATGTTTATGCAATATTGAATGTATGCTGACCCCACTAATGCCTAAGATTGTCTCAATCTCACGATAGGTCACATGACCATCTTGCAATATCAGTTCGCGCACAGCATCAATGGTTTTCGGAACATCAACTGATTTTGGACGACCTTCACGAAATTCGTCTTGGAGTGAACTACGACCACGATTGAATTCACCATACCATCGATAAACACTGGTCCTTAATGGAGCTTCATCGCCAAAAAATGAATTAAGTTCATCCATGCAATGTTGCTGAGTTAATCCACTTCGAAAGTTGTAAAAAATAATCGCTCGAAAATGTTCACGATTTAATTCCATTTTTGGACCGAGATGAATCTTTTAAGTTACTGTAAACAACACAAATAGCGCTGGTATTTCAAAACGTTCTAAGTACGTAAAAGCCAAAAAATGTCAAACTTTGCGATGCAGCTGTCAGTTGCCAGATTGCAACACCAGGGTTGCCAAATCCCGAAATATAAAAGGCACCCCTCGTAAAAATATTCAAAGAGCCGAAGTTCACTTAAAGATTTGTATGAAAAAAAAATATTCAATGAAAAAAAATTAAATAGAAATATGTATATAATAAAAATGTTTTTTTTTTTTTTTTATAAATATGTTCAAAGGAGCTAAAGAATATATTTTTTCCAAAATTACCTTAAAATATTCAAAGAGCCGAAGCTTTTCCACTTCGTCTGTTCAAAAATTTTCAATAAGAAAATTCAAATATAGAAAAAATATATATATAAGTAGGGCTCAAAAGAATATTTGTTTCTAAAAATTTTGAATAAAAACGTATAGTTTTTTGTTTTTCATGTAAATATTTTTTTTAATTTTTTTTATGCAAAAAATGTATTTTGAATAAAAACTATAATTTTTTCGAATGGTGTTTAAAAAAATTAAACAGGAATTTAAAACGAAAATTTTATAAAAATATTCAAAAATCCGAAGCTGGTTCCTTAGAATTTGCATGCAAAAAATTTTCAATAAGAAAACTCAGAAATAAGATAAATATCTGAGCGGGGCGTTTCCCAAAAATGACAAACAAATTTTTTCTAAAATCTCACAATTAAAAATTAGAAAAAAATGTTTAATAAAAAATACAATTTTTTTATTTTTCTTTTTTAAGCAGAAATTTAGAAAGACTGTTTTGAAATGGATAATACGAGTATATCACAAATCTGGCATCACCTTTATTATTCAGACTAAATTATGGAATCACTTTTTTCACTTCCTGTTTAATCGCATAAACGAAAATATGTCCTAGCAAGGCTCTGCGTTTCAATACATATTTTCAATAAAATGTGCAAAAGCGCCGAAGCTATTTTACTTTAAAGTTTCTATGCCAAAATTTTCTACATTGAATAAATCTCACAATTATTAAATTTTTTTCAAAATATTTCCAGTTTACTTTTTATTATACTCAAGCCTAATAAGAAAAAAAAAAATTTAATACAAATATTTGAAGCACTTGACATGGCATTCCCAAGTGTCTTGTATTTATAGTCAAATTTAATAAAAATTGCAACGCTAGATCGCTCAGCCTGAATACCCGTATAAGTAGTTCACAACCCAATCTGCTATCTGAATATTAGAAAATAGTCGACCCATGTTAGGAGAACGCCGTTTTCCTCATTTTCTGAGATTTATTCTTAATCTCGTCTTCATTTCATTCAAGTGCAAATCCATTAAGATTGAGCTTTACGCATTACAAATCAAAGTTCGTCTTCCCCGCCCTCTGCCATCATCAGTACAGTACTGAGCACTTTGAGGGCTAGAGTGCTCACGCTGTTTGAATGTAAGTCTTTTTGTTGTGAAATGTCAAACAATAATGAATAAAAAGGCAGACAAATGAACTGTCATAATGTCAGAGTTCCTTCCTGTGGAAAAAAGCTTCAGAAATACATGAAATTTGAAATTACTTTTAAATTAAATCATATTTTCGGCAGGCAGCAGTGGATTTATCATACAACAAGAAATGATTGAAATTGGTTTTATAAATATGTTGAAATGTGTACAAATAAACCAAATGTGTATCTATCGAATTCGCAGTCTGCAAGCTTGATAAGGGTACGCCAATTGGGCCATTATTACCTTGAGCAGCATCAAAAGAATCATGAGACAAAAACCAACCCAACGGAATAAGCGAACCATCGGTGACAGGCGAAATTTATTTGAATATGTGACTACATGTTTGGCATCAAATACAGTGGAGAGCAAAACAGTCAAGATGTTTGATGAAAACAACTACTATAAATAAAGTGGAATAGCTGGAACTATCTCTCTTTAACAAAAATAAACGAATAATTTCATTTACTAGTCATTTTGACAGTCATGACAGCTAAATCTCGTATAGATATGAGGATTTTGTCCCTAAATTTTTATTTTGAGTAACGTTTTTTATACGCCTGGGCATAGGTTGTGTTAGGTAGTGTTGTCTGTTTTATAAAAAGATCTCACTTAGACCTCTTGGGCCCACTGTATTACCAGTGCAGTTCGTATTTGGAGTCGTATTATTATTTTAGGTAATTCATAATGCACGTCTTCGCGAGTTTCAACAAGCCGTTCTACTTTTTTCAGCAATATCGTTCAAGGAAGAAAAAGTAGGTGATCCTTGGTATATTCGTCGAGTCCTACAAAGAGCAGGGTAGTGGCAAAGTAGGTGTTCCAAAGTACCCTTAGCATTCGCTTCGTTGCATGTCTTACACCCCATTAAGGGACTAATTCCATTTTGGCTGCTTAAGTTTGTAGCTTTTGTAATCCAAGTATTTAGTATAGTTTTGGCAGTTTTGTACAAGGTTGAGTGTTCTCATATCGACTGCGTTTCCAGAGCCAAGTCCTCATTCAGTTCTGTTTTCAGAAAGGCGAGTGAAGGGTATATGTCTGGCGTGCTCAATTTGGGCAAGCAAATACCTGCCCTAGTGACCTCATCGGCTCTCTCATTTCCTTCTATTCCTTTGTGTCCTAGTATCCTGTACATAGTGACTTGACTATTTTCTGAGAGTTAATCTATTTAGGATCTGCATTGTTAAACACATTTCGAGTAAGTCCAAGGAGCCAGTTAGTCTGCTTAGTGCTAGCTGCTTTTGTTGCGGAATAGATTTCAACTAAAAATATACTACAGTAATTATGGCCGCCGTAGCTGAATGGGTTGGTGCGTGACTACCATTCGGAATTCAGAGAGAACATAGGTTCGAGTCTCGGTGAAGCACCAAAATGAAGAAAAAGTTTTTCTAATAGCGGTCGCTCCTCGGCAGGCAATGGTAAGCCTCCGAGAGTATTTCTGCCATGAAAAAGCTCCTCATAAAAATATCTGCCGTTCGGAGTCGGCTTGAAACTGTAGGTCCCTTCATTTGTGGAACAACATCAAGATGCACGCCACAAATAGGAGGATTAACGAGGCAGTACCGGGCTTGCCTTCTACCACTAACCGACTGAGACCTTTACTTTCACCGGAAGGAGCGCCATGTCGTTTCCAGTATGTAGTGAGGTCCAGAATGCAGAGAAATCGTCGGGATGCCAGCGCCAATGGTGAGAATGTCCGCAATCGTCCATCAATTGCATCATGCCTACAGAAGCTACAAAATGGTAAGGCCCAAGGCAGTAGCACCGCTCAAAAGCTTTAAAAAAGTTTGCGCATATTCCACAGCCTATCATCTGATTCGCTGGGGTCATCATCAATGGAAGAGGACGATATGGAATTATTTCACATGGAATCGATGCAACATTGCGCAAAGTCATCGAATTCAATGCCAAAAGTACCCAGCGATCTAGACTCATTGTTTATTGGGCAAATCAAAAATGCCTTTTCTCCCGCCCACCGACCAGACGAGCAGTCAGAACTAGTGGATCCACTGAGAACGCCCGAAATTCGTCGACCACTAGTGCGCCGTTGTTTGACTGATAACTACCCAGCGTCACCAAATACGCCAGAAACGTTCCTACACAAGTACAAGAAATTGCCACAAGTCCTTTCGGGTTCAATTTTTTAACTACCCATCGCAGCAATGGCACCATCAGTTATTGTTTTAAGCGTCCCGAACCATTATCGAAGACGAATTCACCTGTGTAAATTACCTCGGAGCTCGGCCAAATACCCAAAGGGGTGTACGCGCCAATTATATATACATAATTAGGGAGTCTGAAAGACTTTGGAGATCAAATTCCGGACAAAAGACAGGGGGTCCTACTCCTTTCTCCACTTCGGAGCAATCTGTACAGAAATTGTCTATAAATTCTGTCGTGCATTTTGCTCTATAACGATGCTAGGCTTTTTTCCAAATTTAAGTTGTGATCTTTTCGCTGAGTTTCTTACTACTAGTTTGATTGAACGCCTGGACACACTTTCTACAAAATTTTTAATAATTGACTGAGGTATGAGAGTACCCGTTGTCACAATTCGTCCTTGCTTGATGCTGGATTTCGGCACTGGACCAGTGAATGATTCATACCTCATACCCACAGTTGTTCTATTGGGTTAATACGAGTATTTGAACTTTTTGCCGGCCATTTGAACATATTAAAATATTGATTTAGTGGCCAGGTTTGTACAATTTTTGAAGTTTGCTACTTGCTGGAAGATTATTTCCGCGGCTGCAGTGATTGCAGAATGTGTGGATTCGTCTCCTGGTTCATTACCTCATTTAGCCCATACAACTCACCAACGCGCCACCTCTTGAAGCACCATCGCGAGGATGGGTGCCCCAATTCTACTGCTTTCCTATAAGACAGTGCCTAGATAGGATTCCTACTAATGTATCCTAGGTATTTCCTATTAAATTTAAGTAGACTGTTAGTACGACCCATATTCCATTCTGGCCATGTCTGCCTACTCATGCCTACTGTCTGTAGTGATTGTTAACAATACTTTATGTATATCTATCTATTTGTTGCCAACTTGTTGCCAAGGGCATGGGTATATCAACTTTGACTTGAGTAATTTGGAGCGTAGTGCCCAGTCTAGCTAACGCATCCGCCTCGCCAGTTACCGTCGATGTTACTGTGGCTCGGCACCCAGAGTAGAGTTATATGTGTATTTCGTTTCTTTGTTTTTTGAGTTCCATCTCGTCAAAACCGGCATGTTCTGCTCCACTATTCCCGTTTCAGTTCCTCACCGGGAATGTCAAAAAAGGGTGAGGTAAAGAAAATCATTTTGAGATTATTCATGTCTACGACGAGAAAATTAGCTGGGCGGATGCCTTCACCTGCAACAAATCCACATTTTGACCGCCGAAGTTACTCTCACAATTTTGCTTCGGATGACCAAACCTTGTAATCTATCATTCCTCTAAACATAGCGGGTCTTTCCTGGCAAAATTGCGCTTAAGTGAAAAAGTGTCAAAATGATTTGTAAGTCAAGTTATACGCATATTTTTGTCAATTAATGAAATACCAATTTTTTTACTTTTTTACAGTTTGAAGAAAAGAGAGTTCCAGCTTCATTTTAGTGTTTAAATGTTATAGAACAAATGTTATAAAAGTGTTCCAAAATTGCATTCAGCAAACTTGTTGACAGTTTTGCTCCCTACTGTGCGTGCCTACATACATAGGTACACACACACATGCACATACATATCTATTGAATCAAACGAATTTGCCACGCTGCGTTACCATATCTGTTGATTCATTGGTCGGACTCTTCTATATGCAAATCTACGCCTAGCGGCAAACATTTCTGTGCTCGCCATATATGTTATGTTAACACCTCTCTAGATGTATGTGTGTGACTCTGCGTCCTGGTTTGTTTGTTGTTTTTGTAATCAAAAGTATGATGAGGGAAACTCATTTTGCCTTTGACACGACACTAACGACCAACACGACATGCGGCGCGACCTCACATTCCTCTTTTGCGTACACACACACACACACATACATACAAATAGCCATTTGGAATGGAAAAGAAGTGCATTTGAATTTCCTCGACATCTGAGGGTATTCTGTTGGCGACAGCGCCAGGGTCATGCCAACACAAACAGGTTGCCGCTGACAGTTGACATTTGACTCTCTCAATGGGAAAATATATTTTTTTAAATATTATTTATTTATTTATTTATATACGTTTTCCTTTATTTTAATCTGTGTGGAAATGGAAATTTAATTTTGAAGGGCTTGGGTGCCCCAACGGCTAGAATGTCAACAGTTTGCAAAGAGCGGCAAGAAATTTATAGAAAAAGGCAGCTTACATAAATAAATACCCAGTTATTTGTATTTATATGTACCGAAATAAGCATTGTTGTTGTTGTTGTGGAGCTAGTACTTTTTTGAGCCCAAGTGAATTTTAAGTTTCCATTGAAAAAGTTAGCTTTTTGTCTATAGGCAGCGTGATTTACCGTTGACTTTTATAATTGACATTTTTAATTAAAAATTAAATCACGGTGGAATTTTGCAAGTCAGTGAGCTAAAAGCTTTGCGTAAAGGTGCGAGCTTTAAGGACATTTGGTGGGTTATCAATATTTTTGTTCTAGGGAGTGTTCCTCCTGACCGGAACTTATAAAGGGTGTGGCAATTGAGGTGCCTCTTTGAATATCACTCCCACGTACTAGAAATTTATGCGACTGGCATTTCGTCGCACATTCGTCTACGATAGAAAACATCGATCGCCTTGGAGATGCTTGAACAATCGAGACAATCGACTAAAATATCTCGAGCTAAACAAATCTACCAAATTAGTTTCAGAGAAAATGATTTTGGACCTTTTCTCCCTATAAGTGGACCCCCTGCGCATCATGTAGAACATGTCCCACTCATGCGCTCAACGTCATTCTGCACTTACTTCCCGTGGATCTTCAAGTTAAATCCACTTCTGCTCAGCAAGCAGGCAACTTCCTGTAGGACATGATAGCATCTTGAAGTAGCTCTGCCCTTCCTTCTCTATACTACGTACAGATCTCTCCATCCGCAAACTGGGTTTTGAGGGTTGTGCTAGGGCTATCTTTCCGAGCAGGCAAGATTAGAAGAATGGGAGAGTCGACACGGATATAGGTACCTCTGTTATCACTGACTGATCCAAGAAGGAATCTGGAGTTATAGCGGGGGTTTTCTCTAAATCAGCCAATATTTCAGTATCCTTTAAACTGCGGCAAAGGAGCAGCATTTTCAAGCAGAGGTCTTCGCGATCCTGCAAGCATTCAAAATGCTTATGGATCGCTGCTGGGAGGGATAAATTAATATTTTTCCGATAGTCAAGCTGCGATCAAGGCCCTGTCGTCGCCATATTGCAGCTCTCTTCTGGTTACCTCCTGTAAGGAGGAACTCAAACGTCTCGAATACGAAACATTTCCGTTTTCTGGATGTTGAGCGCAGGAATATATAGGTAAATGAAATTGCCGATGAATTTGCCCAGAAGGGATCAACAGAACCGGTTTCAGTTGCCCCCTTCCGTTGTTAAAGGGAAACTGCACAATTTCTTTCTCAAAACAGGGCAAGGCAGATGGAGGTCTGTCTCATCGTGTGCTATTTCAAAGACACTATGGCCTCAATACGATATAAACAGAGCGCTTAAGGTGATGAGAATCCCCAGCTATTCAATATCCAAACTCATTGCAGTGTTCACTGGTCATAGGGTGATCGGTACTCATGCGGAGAAGCGTGGTCTTCCATACACCCCGTATTGCAGAAGTTGTGGGGATCTTGCAGAGAAAGAGACTGTTGAACAGTTTCTCTGCAAATGTCCGGCTCTGGCGACTAGGCGCTTGAGATTCCGTAGTGTGCTTTACGGGGATAGTCTGTAGCAGTTATCCTGTCTAGACCCCATTTCTCCTGTCTAGATCCCCTTCTCCACTACATCAACAGCACTAGATGGGTGTAGATGGTTTCTCTTCCCTAAAATTTTTCGCACTTAAGTGCTACTTGAAGTGTACCTGTGGTACTCTTGCCATCTAACCTACCTAGAGCAGGCAAGTTGACTACCACCTCAAACGCTTTATTAGGGGTGGTCTTTAAAGCACCGGTGATGCTTAAAAATACAGTTTCTTGGACCTTGCCCAGCAGTTTCGTATAATTTGCCTTTTGAGTTGGTGGCCACCACACAAATATTTCAGAATTTCAGACAGTAAAGTAGGCTGAACGACTGAAATGTAATGCCAGTGTGTAATACGAGGTGTTAATCTCCACTTGATTCCGACCGCTTTTTTACATGTGAGTCCTAAGTATTTAACAATCGCCTTTAAATGAATGTCCACATCTTTGAAAATTCGCGGGAATACTGTAGGCTGTCTATGTTTTCTTCTTAAGAGAACTTCATAAATCATTCGAAACTCTATCGTATTATGAAAGTATCCATTTCTATTGACAACCAGAATATTTCTATTGTTTTTGATAAAATATTGACTAAGAAGCCACCTTTTGGTCCCTGCGGAACTATAGGACGTTATTTATATTTACATATTAGGTGCGCAACTAGGTTCTCGCTGTTTTTTTGATGAAAATACAACTTAATTCTGAAAAAATGGTTACAAGTGAATCATTGAAAGTATTACCCATCGCTGGCTACTACTTTTTCCCATTTTTCTGGTAGATCTCGTATACCGTCGTGGTAAAACTGTTCATCTTTTGAGGCTATCCACGGATCAAGCCATTTTTGCGGTCTTCATATGAATGGAACTGCTGGTCAGCTAGACCATGTGCCATCGATCGGAATAGGTGATAATCGGACGGCACAATATCTGGAGAATATGCCGGGTGGGGTAGGATTTCCCATTTCAGTGCTTCGAGGTAGGTTTTAACGGGCTTGGCGACGTGAGGCCGAGCGTTGTCATGCTGTAGAATCACTTTTTCATGCCTCTCCGCGTATTGCGGCCGCTTCTCGCGCAGTGCTCGGCTCAATCGCATCAATTGAAGTCGATACCGATCCTCAGTGATGGTTTCGCTTGGTTTTAACAGTTCATAATAAATAACACCAACTTGGTCCCACCAAATACATAGCATAACCTTCGCAGCGTGTATATTTGGCGTGCATGACCGGGCAGTCCCAATGACTTTCTTTTCTTTGGATTGCTGTAATGAATCCATTTGTCAGCATCCGTCACGATACGATAAAGAAAACCCTTCCTTTTTTGCCACTGGAGCAGTTGTTCACAGGCGGAAAAATGACGTTCGACATCCCTTGGTTTTAACTCGTGAGAAATCCAAGTCCTCTATTTCTGAATCATTCCCAAAGTATGCAATCGCTTGAAAATGGATTGGCGGGTAACTCCTAATACTGAAGGAAGCTCTTCTTGCGTTTGACACGGATCCTCATTGAGCCATTCCTCCAATTCAGCGTCTTCGAAGGCTTTTGGCCTTCCTTCACGCGGATGATTTGAAGCGACGGAACCAATCTCGGCACGTTGTTTCACTTAAGGCAGCATCTCCATAAACTTTCTGTAGCTCTCGATGCTCTTCAGCCACCGTTTTTTTTTTGAATGAAAGAGGAAAATCAACACTTCCCGCAAATGACGATCATTCGGCACAAAATCAGACATTTTCACAAAACCAAAAGTATATGATGCCAAAACAAACTCACTAATGTGTCGAAGCAGTTTTTTTACCATATGACTAAGCTTAGTTTATGACGTTTAGGTTATGTTAGAATCGACTAGCACACACTGCTGGCGGCATCTATTGACAAACAGCGGGATCTTAGTTGCGCACCTAATATATTGCCAAAATAGGCTGAATTGAAACAAAATACGTTGAGTTCGAAAAAGTTGTGCTGGCTTAATGAATAGCATCGAATATGCCACATGAAGTTTTCTTGTATTACGAAAATAGAAAAACAAAAATAGAAACACAAAAATAGAAAAACAAAACTCCAACTGATGTGCCTTTTAATAAGTTCAGTGGAAGTTGAATGACATCGATGTATTTTACTGTACATTACCTGACAAAGTTTCTTCAAATCGATTTGGCGAAAAGTACATTGCTGTAACAACAACAATTACCAATCTGAACTAGGCACACCTACCACCTTCGTATTGTTGGAATTGTTGATATTCATGCAACATTTGTGGCACGCTAGTTAACAACGAAAATTGCGATTGCGGCGTCACAACGGAAATACAATAAAGCGAAGAGGCGACGAATCAACAAAATATCAAGAGTGTAATAATAACAACAAACAAAGACGCGCGAAAGTCTCTAGGGGAAATGAACTTTCGCTTCCCTTTTGACTGCTGCTTTGATTTATTAGAGTAAACAAAATAAAAAAGAAAAACAATAAAAAAACGGTAATAAGAAGAAAGCAGCACAATAAATAATAGCATAAGGACAACTACACAAATAGCACATTACACATACATACACACCCACATTTACATACATCTGTACATTCGTATACATAAATTCATAGCTCGAAATGAGCGAACGTGACGGCAGCGCAAAGATTATGATGAACAACAAAAAATAATTGACTCTTTGTGTACACACAAACACACATAATGCACACATAAGTAAATGTGGGTATAAGTGAAATGCATTTTGATTGTCGCATAAATTGAGGATATAAACGTCTGAGGCGACACACAAAGGCACTGAATGGAGGCGGACGGACCTGTTGGAATAATAAAAAATAATACCAACGCAACACTATTGCTATTGTTGTTATTAGTAAGTAGGAATCTCAACGCAATCTTAAGCTGAGATTCTCATGCATGCATGCATACATACCAGTACATATAGGGTGGCGCGAAGCTACTCAGCCAATTTTGATTTTGAATAACTTTTTTACTAAATGAAAAATAATTATTTTGATTGATGGAAATCTTTATTTTGACTTTTACGCGTTCCAATAATTGCTTATTTTTATACGACAGCTGTTTAGTTCACAAGCGCCATTTGCAAAAATTATAAATCTTCCAATAGAGTGATTCATTTTGTGCCACCTTGTACAAGTACAGTGTTGTGCTTTGAACAGGATTCACATTTTCTTCGAAGGAAGGGAAATTTCTTAACAGACGCGTTTTTAATTAAATAATTGATAAAAAATAATCAATATTGGGTATGGGAATCCGTCCTTTCTTAGCCAAAGTTACGAATTACTTGAAAAATTATATAATACATGCGATTATGTGAAGTACATATGTGCCAACGGAACCTACAACTTTACTTTATCGTTCAGGCAGCGTACGGATTCCTCTGGCGAAAAATTCGAGTTCTTTTGAGTTGATCTATTCATTGAGCCAGTTTGCGATGCTGGGCTGACTGCATTGATCGGAACAGATGCCAATCTGAAGGCGCAAAGTCTGGGGAATACGGCGGGTGGGGTAAGATTTCCCAATTCCGTCCCTCTAAATATTTCTGGACCGATTTAGCAACGTGTGGCCTGGCGTTGTCATGCAGCAAAATCAGTTTGCCATGTCTACCGACCCATTTCGGCCGCTTATCTTTGAGAGCTCGCATTCGATTCAAGCGCATCAGCTGCATCCAGTCAGAGCCAGCCAGATCACTAGTGATGGTTTCAGATGGCTTAAAGAGTTCATAATAGATGACTCCCTTCATATTCCAGTTGCACAACATAACCTTTGAAGTATGAAGATTTTCTTTCGCTGTCGATGGAACTGGTTCACCTGGCAGGCTCCAAGCTTAGGGTTATCGTAATAGATCTATTTTTCATCGCCAATGACGATGCGATGCAGAAAACCTTTTCTTTTCTGCCCTTCAAGAAGCATATCACATGTCACCAAACGTCTCTCAATATCCCTCTCCTTCAATTGATGTGGCACCCAGTTACTTGCTTTCTGGACCGACGGTTGATCGGTTGATCTATCAACATCCAACTCTTTAGACATATCATCAAGGATTCGACATGCGTCTTAATCCAATAATTTTTGTAGTTGAGTATCTTCAAATTTTTTCGTTGCCCCTTCGCGATCTTTATCACTGGAAGCGTCGAAACCATTCTTTACAAGTTGTATTTGTTGGAGCGTGATTAACGTAATCGTACTGTATTGACCAATATACGACACGTTTCAGCTGCACTTCTCTTTAATTTTCTTCACTTCTCACATTTTTGACGTCAAACGCTTCTTTACACTTCAAACAAATGTCGACTACTGCGATAAATTTTCGAGTTTACGATTTGTTTCTAAGTTAAAAAAAGAAGAAATTTGTACCAAAACCATTCTGCATATTATTTAAAAAAACCAATACTGGCTTTCACTGTTCCCTCCATAATTTAAGTATGATTGCTTTCTTTGTTTTTACAGGAAAATGCTCCAGTCTTAAAACCTTCTGTAAGCCGCCGCACTTTCTGGGCGTTGTTCCTATTGTCCAGCATCTCAAGCTCCTCGCACTCACGTATTTCAGCCTCTTGTTTTTTCTGTCTGATAATAAGTCTCTCTTTTTTTTTTAGCTTGATATCACCGGATCAAATTTGTCCGCACGAATAGTGCCTTTTTCGGTGTGCAAAGCAATGTAATGAATTATTCGCTTTCAAATCTGCCTCTCAAAACCCCACGATTTTGTTTGTTTACGAATCTAACCAACCAGATCTGAGTCGTATCATGAAAGATGATTTTCTTCCTCAAGTGATGAAGATTTTGTTGATGAATTTTAGTAATTTCAATTCGTTTTTTAATAGTGTAAGGTGTCAAGGCTATCTAAATGAATGGGAAATCGCTTATGCTTCACCTATTGATAAATCGGGAACAAGAAATTTAGTGCAAAATTATAGGCCCATACAGCAACATGGTTTTGTCCAAAAAGGTTTATATGAACTAACCTCGAAACTTTTTCCAATTTTAAATTAAACGCAATTGAAGACAGACTTCAAATAAATATACTCTACTCGGATTTCATTGAGGCTTTCGACAGTTTAAACTAAGGATTACTTTTTACCAAATTTCAAATAATTATACTTATACTCCATTGCTCTATAGGAATTGAAACGTACTTGAAGAATAGACCGTAAGGTCTACAGTCCTAAAGACTCAATCTACCCTTCAATCCTATCTGCAGGAGCTGTCAAGCGGAAGGTGCGAAGGAAAGTCTTTTCCACTACTTATGTGAATGTCCAGGGCTAGCTAGGGCACGACTCCGCTCCTTTGGTAAGACTTTCCTGCAGCAAATTAACGAGATTTCAGACATCGAGATAAAAAATTCGCTGCTATACTTAGACCTCACTCAATGGATTTGATTCAGAACAAAAAAAAAAACAACAAAAAAAAAACATTATACGAGGATGGTGGTAGTAAAACGGTGGTGGTCACTAAATAGGATTATTTCAGTGGAAATACTCAACCACTTCAACAGCAACAACAGTCCTAAAGAAAAGTTTTATATTATTTAATATTACTATTTTACTAACTAAATTTAAGTTCATTATTTATCATCATCATTGTTGGCTGGACAACCCTGGTTGGGTGTTCGCCTGCTGCAGTATACATTCTGTCAAAAAAGTTCCGGGAATTTTTATATAAAACGCAAAATATTTGTTTAATCATCAAAATTTATTTTGTCGTCTTCAAATCACCTTTTAAACGCGTTTGAGAGAGATCTCCTTTAAATTCCCCTTAATGGGCTCTATCGACTCAAGCAGGCGTCCGTGGAGTAGCAATTCATGTTTTGGGAAAAGAAAAAAGTCACAGGGGGCTAAAGTCGGTGAATACGGTGGTTGTTCGATGATATTTGTCAAGTTTTTGGTGAAAACCGTAATCAGAATATGAGCCTTGTGAGACGTTGCGTTATCATGGTGCGAGATCCATGAGTTTTCTTTCAACTAATTGGGCCGTTTCCTACACACATTCTCTCTCAAACGTCGCATATCTTCCAAATAATATTCTTTATTTGCCGAACCATTGGAATGAATTCCGAGTGCACAACACCCTGATAATCAAAGAAAACGAGTAACATAACTTTCACTTTCGACCGACTTTGATGTGGCTTTTGGGTTTCGGCTCATGTGGATAGGCCCATTCGGCCGCCTGGTGGCATGTTGACTGGTTTACATGTCAAACTCATATACCCACGTCTCATCACCTATTATGATGCGCTGGATAAACGTTGGGTCGGAATTCATTCCCTTAAGAATTTTTTGGAAGAAATTCAACTCTCTTGGAACGAGTCGAGCAGCCACGCGTCTCATGCCCAATTGATGATATAAAATGTTGCGAATTAATTCGTGATACACGATAAGGATACGAGCAATCTCTCTCAAACGTAAATGATGGTTTGCCAAGGAAATGGACTTTGTCGACGTTTTCATCCGTTGAAGACGTTGAAGGGCGACCACATCGACTCTCTGCAAAAGCCTTATACCGCTCGTAGACCAGTGTTTTTGATAAAGCACACTCGCCATAGGTTTTCTGCAACATTTGCAATGATTCGACACACGAAATCCCGTTCAGAACACAAAATGTAAGAGAAATTCTGCTGAGGACAATCTCTATTAGAAAAAAACATGTTCTATCATTTGATCTTTGATGCTCACAGTGAGTCGCGAAACCAGATCAAATGTACTTAGCCCTGCCATAATTTCTGTGACAAACTTTACAATGCATACGGCGAGAACGAATTAGCAGAAAAAAGTTCCGTTATTTTAGCTTTTCGTGTGCATTGTCTGCTCATAAATTATACTCAGTTTCGTGGCAAATTTCCTTTGTTAACAATGGAGTGGTGAGCTAAAGAAAATCGCATTTCAGTGATTGCATTACAAAAGTGTAGTAAAAGTACAAGGAAGATTTACAAATTGCTGAAAAAACTTAATACATATTTTGAGAATTTTTGTTTGCCGCACGATTTCCCCAAACGTCTAAAGTGACAGACAGAAAAAGAAGTGGTGGTCCTCTTGTGCTTCGAACCAGTGCAGCCTTAAAAGCCGTTCCAGAAAGAATTCGCAGAAATCCACTTAGAAAGCAGAAAATCATGTCCAGAGGAAAGGATGTATCGACCATGCATCGATCCATGTTAAGACTAATTAGAAATGATTTCCACACAAAAGCCCTCCTTCGCTCTATTGGTCATCTTTGACAACGCTCTTGAAAAAAATAAGGCTCTAAAGATGCAAGCAGCTTCTTCGGTGACACACGGTCTCACGGCCATGAAAATATTATTTTCACAGATGAGAAAATGTTCACTGTTGAAGAAGTTTTTGATGAGCAAAACGACAAAATCTATGCTAAAATTTCTGAAGACGCAAAAAATTTTGTTCCAAGAGTTCAGCTTGACCACTATCCAGCCTCCATAAAAGTTTGGTGGGGAGTGCCTTGTAAAGGCGTTACATCTCTTAATTTCTGCGAAAAAGTGGTAAAAACTGGTACAAAAGTGTACCAGAAGGATTTCTTGAAGGCGAGGGGAAGCGGTTGAGCAGTACTCTGTTCAATGGAGAGCGTTGGATCTTCCAGCAAGATACCGCTCCAGCCCGTAATGCAAAAACCATCCAGCGCTGACTAAAACCAATATTCTTGGGTTCATAGCCGCAGAAGTTTGGCTGTCTGGAAGCCCAGGTCTGAATCCATGGACTGGACTACAGCTTGTCGTCAGAATTAGGAAATATGGCCTGTCGAAGGCCTCACAGAAATTTGGAGAGTCCCAAATAATCTTTGGTTCGAGCAGCGACGTCTAAATCCATGGAAACCCTGCGTGCTGCAATAGCTGAATGGCCTGATCGTTTGAGGGCTTGTGTAGAAGTAAATGGTGACCATTTCGAATGAAAATTAAACTTTTTTGTGCTAATGTTTTCCTGACTAAATAAAACTAACTTCATTCAGAAAAGTATCATAATTTCATATCTATAATGGACTTAATTTGTAACGGAACTTTTGGCAGGTCTAAGTAGTTCTGTCTATGGTTACGCCGGCTTCTCTTAGGTGAGATTAAACAGCAGGCATGAGAGACCATCCCCTTGCCCGATGACAGTGAACTTCCGAATTTTGCTAGTGTTGATTTTGTTAGTCGGGGCCAAATGTACTTTCTCCACAAATTCGACATCCGTAGATTCATCACGATGATCCGCTACATACTGTCAAAGTTCGTGCGTACCTATTGAAAAACCCTTCGTTTGCATACCTCCGGCGTACCAGCAACAATGCTGCAGTGAAGATATTAATATAACCTCAGTGGCAGGTTATTTACCGGTGAATTATGCAAAACAGAGCAATAGAGCGCGACGACTGCTCCGAGAATTCAACATTTCAATCACTGTCAGTCATTTTTAAATTTTATTGTTTAAAAGCCGGACAAATGTAGGTACACGTACTTGTGTAGTCTGAGCAAAAAATCTACGCTCACAATTTCGTGCGCTATGCAAATCTGCTTTGAAGCGGATCAGCTGTTTCCAAACTCAAATTAGACCATTCCGCACGGAAATGTTGTTGCTAACGCAGCTCAAGTGAAAGGCATTTCAATTACGCTTAATAATGTATGTTCACATATATGAAATATGAAGCTATGTGCCGTTGGCCAGTAGGGGTTGCACGCCGCCGGTGCCAGACACTGTGCTACACAGCAGCAGCAGCGCAGCACTTAAACTCGGACCACAGGCAAATGAGACTCATTTACAATTTAAAACAATCACTGATCCCGTAGCTGAGAACTGGTACACTTATGATGACTCTAATGTACATATTTATTTTGCAAATGCGCGCACACACACATACACATACATGTAGCATTTCATTCACATAAGCGCACACGCCACAATCGCCCGATGAATGTCACAGTCAGCTGTTGCACAAGCTTACCCTGCTGATTATGGCAATTATTAGCGCAGTTAGTTGGTGTTTAACTGAAATGAACTTTGACCTTGACAAAAATACGACATAAATATGTATGCTCCAAAGGTATTTTTAGCAATTGTTGCAATTAGTCTCATTTCCTGCCGTCGCATTTGTGGAAGTTTTTATTTAACGCCTGTTAATGTTGGTTTTCTATTTTGATTTGTTTGCGAAGGCTTGCCAGCAAATGCGTTTTAATATCAGACGTAAAGTAGAGACTAGATTAGACTGAGCCATTTTTTAGCTGATGCCAGCCAGGGCTTGCACCTGAAATGGGGATGTAGGAAAAATAGCACTGCACTTCGAAAAATGGCCACTCTATTTAAATTTTTTTTTATATACTCGGTGGCTGATGAATTTTGCTACATTAAGAAACTCAAATAACTTTTTTTTTAGTGTATGGAATTCATTTATTTTTTTTTCAAGTTGAAGGCCATTAAATTTTATTAAATGTAGCTTAACTAGTTTTAAAAATAATTGAATTTAAATGCCGCCCATGCTCGTTGACTCAAGTGCGGCATCTTAGTAAAAAGTTGTTCATTGCTGCTTTGAGAGTTGCGACAGGAATAGCCGCAATTGTTGCCCGAATGGATTGTTTTAGTTCATCCAAATTTGTTGGCTTTGTTTTATAAACTTCTTGTTTACATAAACCTCACAAGAAAAAGTCAGGTGCAGTAAGGTCAGGCGACCTGGGGGGCCAACGAAATTCGGAGTTTCTTGAAATCAGTTTATTGGGAAATTTTCGTCGCAACTCTGTCATAACAGTTTTTGCTATGTGAGACGTTGCCTCATCTTGTTGAAACCACACAGAGTTGAAAGGAATTCTCTTTCGGCGTAGTTCTGGATAGAAAAATTCTTTCAGCATTTTCAAATAACGGTCTTCAGTAACCGTAACGGTGTGACCATTTTCTTCAAAAAATAAGGCCCGACAATACAGCGTGAAGAAACCGCACACCACACTGTCACGCGAAGAGGATGCAATTCCGTCTCGTGGAGTATCTGTGGGTTAGACGTACTCCATATTCGACAATTTTGTTTGTTCACATTGCCGTTTAAATCGAAATGGGCCTCATCAGACATGAAAAGGCAGTTTAACATTCCAAGCGAATCGGCAAGTCTGCTGCATTCAGTTTGTTAACCATTTGAATTCTGTAGGGAAATAAGTCTAAATCTTTGTGCATTATTGTTTGCAAAGACTGTCGGCTGACACCAAGTTGAGCAGATAAGCTTCTTGTTGAAACCCTTGGATTGCTTTGTATAGCTGCAGCTACAGCAGCGATCGTTTCCTCCGTCCGAACTGGTGGGTTTCGATGATAAGGCCTTCTTGCGACTGTTCCTTGCTCAGCAAAATTATTCACCAGTCTCATTATGGTCCATCTGCTCGGGGGATCGCCGCCAAACATCCGCCTGTACTCTCTCTGTACCAAAACTACGGACTCCAGTGCGTGATAGCGGCGGACTATCCAAATTCTTGTTTGCGTGTCCCAGTTATCCATTTTAATAAATTTTAAAGATCAATCTGCAAATTAAAACAAAAATGGAACAGATAACTTAAAAAGAAAAAAAGTTATTCAATTTTTTTTTGGTAGCGGCTTTCATCAGCCACCCTGTACTTATATTTTTTTTATTTATTTTATTTATTTAAAAGAAAAACAGTTATTAAGAACTAATCCACTTACGAAATAATAACTGGCTGCCAGGGCTGTCGGCTTATGGTATCTTAAACTTCATCTTCTTAATTAGCGCGATTACTGCTTACGCAATTTTGGCCGAGTTTAACAAAGGCCGCCAGTCGTTTCTTTCTCGTGCTAACCGGCGCCAGTTGGGACACACCAAGTGAAGCCAAGTCCTTTTCCATCTGATCTTTCCACCGCGGATAAGGCCTTCCTCTTCTTCTGCCCCCACCAGCTGGTACCGCATCGCATACTTTCAGAGCCGAAGCGCTTGTATCCAATCGAATGGCCCGGCCCGACTTAGCAGGTGGAGCCACTGTATCTTTGTTCTCTGCGCATTGTGTATGTCGTCGTAAAGCTCATACAGCTCATCGTTCCATCGCCTGCGATATTCACCGTTGCCAACGTGCAAAGGTCCAAAAATCTTACGCAGAATCTTTCTCTCAAATACTCCAAGCGTCGCTTCATCGGATGTTGTCATCGTACACGCTTCTGCGCCAAACGTTAGGACGGGCATGATGAGAGTCTTGTAGAGTGTTAGTTTTGTTCGTCGAGAGAGGACTTTACTAGTCAGTCCAAAGTAGCACTTGTTGGCAAGAGAGATTCTACGCCTTTTACAACCTCGAACTTATAACTGTCAAGAATGACGTGGGTGCCGATACGCGAGTGTGCCAACTGTTTGTTTGATGATAGGAGGTACTTCGTGCGCCACCAAACCCATTCGCTTTGCTTCTTTATCCAGTTTGGAATAGGCAGAACTAACAGCGCGGTGTTTTAACTAGAGTAATAATATAGATAAGTTACTATACAAGAGGATGGGAGAGGGTAGTTGAGGAAGTGTTAGAGGATTTGTGGGTAGTGTGAGTTTGAGTGGAGTATAATTTTATATATAGTTTTCGGAAAGAGTTAAAGTTTTAAATTAGTTGGTTTTATAAATTTACAAATTAAGTTAATGCTATTCTCATCTGTGTTGCTGAGTAGATTCGAAAGTTCAAGGTTAAGATGAATTACATTTCTAGTGTATTCCAATCCTAGGCAGGTATCGAGGAGGTGTGAAGTCGTGTAGTCATTTGAGTTGCAAAAGGACAGTCTGGTTTGACTATGCCGTTTAGAATGTGAACATGGGTGGCTATAGTGTGACCAATTTGAAGGCGTGTAAATATCTTGAGGTTCTGAGAGGACATGTATGTAGTATATATGGGCTTGATGCCAGTAGGATTGTACTTTTTACAGTGTGTTGGTATTTAATCCATTGACTATTGTAGGTTTCCTAAAGAGATTTTAGTATAATTTTCCGAATATCTTTGATAGTGAAATGTGCACTGAAGTGAAGGGATTCTTGAACGGCTTCTTTGGCTCTTGTATCGGCGGACTGGTTGCCTTGTATTCCGGCGTGACGTGGAACACGCATGATCCTTATGGAATTTTTATTTAATAAGATATTATTTCGGAGGGAGTTTCGTTAAAATGGTTCAATAGAGCGTCCATTACAGACTTACTATCGCTGCAAATAATGAATTTGCCGCCTCTGTTGCAAGCTTAAAGTATCGCTTCAAGCACTGCAGCTGCTTCCGCTGTGAATACTGAGCAATAGGAAGGTAAAGCTCCGACTGAGATTGTGTTACCAAGCTGGTTTCTGACTGCAAACGATGTACTGGTGTCTGTTTTATATCCATCTGTATAAATGAATACCCATTCGTTTTTTAAAGGAGCAACGAGTTTATTGAAATGTTGGACGTATTCTTTGGAGAATTCTTTTAGCAAATCCGCGATAAAAATAATTTTTGGATTCAAGCCTTGTGGGAAAACCGGAGTTGGTGGCAAAATCGAGTGTGATGTGACATTAGTTCAACACAACGTTGTGTGGTGGACAGTTTGCGGTTATTTTTATTTTGTTGCTTCGCTGAGTTTACTGTCCAAGTAATATTTTATTTCTGCAGTGAGTTTTGAGAGAATTAGGAAAAACCAACCGCCAAAGACGAATCCTTCTTCACCAAGACAATGCAAGCATTCACGTATCGGCTCACAGAAGAGAGTTTTTGAGTACTCAAAAGATAGGAGAAAGATCGATCATCCACTTTAAAACCTTGATTTGCCACCTAATGATTCCTTTTTGCTCCCGAAAATCAAAAATAAAATGTAAGGTCATCGTTTTCAACACCTGAAGAAGCTGTTGAAGTCTTGAAACCGCTCGTTTCGGAGGTATCCATTTTTGAGTGGCAAAAGTGTTTTGAAAATTGGTTAAATGAATGTAATGAATACCAAGTACAATATTTTAAAGGCAATAAAGTCAATTTAATTATTAGTTTACTGCATGCACAACGGACCCATTTCGTGGTCAAAGTGGCATCGCTGTCTCTATGTGCGATGTGGCTGCCGAGCCTACCGCATTTTCAATATTGGAACCCGCGTAAACCATATTTTTCAAACCCACATACATATAATTGACTTTTGCTCATAACAAAAAAGCCTGCAACACTTAGAAGTGCAATGTACTCGTATGCAGAGAGTAAACGTAATTTCGCCACTGATGTCCTTTCGTGCATTGATCCTTTATACGTAACAAACATTGCTCTGCGCTTCAAGCAAACATTTTTCCGAAAGCACATCTCTTCTCAGGTACTCACCCAAGAGACTGCGCGTCACCGTAATTCTTTCTTTTTGTTTGAATTTATTCTAGAATTGCATAAGTGCCATCGTTTTATTGTTGAAACAAAAGTTGATGCTGCGCTGACTTTGTGCGCCATTGTCTCGGGAGTAAAACGTGCCTGTTGGCGAATTTGCTTTTGATTGTGATTTCGAATAAATGGCAAAAACAATGGGAATGAATGGAATATGAAAAAGTTGGAAAAGTTTTCGCAAAGCCGAAATTCGAGATTCTAGGTGTGCGTGGAAAGTACTGAAGGCTGTGGATATATTTGGTGTTAAATAAAGAGAAACAACTTTTCAGCGTTTACTCACTTTTGTTCGCTGTTGTTTCCCCATTACTGCAGGCCATACGCGTGGACAAAGAGAAAATAAGCACCTTTCACGATTTTAGACCGAAACAAATAAATTCTTGTCTTTTGTTTTTGTGAATTTAATGTAGATGGCTGTATGTGTATGTCTGTATGCAAGTAGCTGAAAGATTTTCATCTTAAGCAGTAGGCAGCGCAACTTCTAGAAAAGTAGCTAAGCAGTTTTTGCTTAAATTGCGCATGAATTCTCGTATGGACTTAAAAAGTTTGATTCTCGGATTTATAGAGGATTAGGAAAGTATTTGTTTTTGTTTGAGTTTGAGTTTAATGCAACTGTAAACAAAACGAATGCGTCGGATTAGAGAGAACAGCGATCGAAAAAGCTAAGCATCCTAATTCTTATTGAATATAAAATCAAAATTTTAAGGTAGCACAAATTCATTACTTTCAACGACATAGTTTTTTTCGTAAAACACAATTAAACAATTGACTTTTATCATATACATACATACATAAGTTTCTTGTCTTTGGTTCGTTTAAAATGATGTTGAACCTCATTGTCAAAATTACTATGGAATCATCTGCTACAGGGTCCGGCACTGAAATTAAAAAGGCCATACATTTAATTTGGAAAATTACTTTTATTCAGTTCAAAGTAAAAAATGGTTGGAAATAACACAAAATTAAAAATCAATTTACTTTTTCTCGATATGACTACCTTTTGCCTTGACTATGGCCTTGAGACGGTTCAGAAATGAATCGCAAGCTGCCCGAATGTGACTTGCAGGTATTTTGGCCCACTACACAGTGGTCCCGCTGCGAAGGAGGAGCGGTCATAAGAACTTTTAGCGTGATAAATGACTTTTTAGAACGTTTTTAAGTTGAGAAATGTTTTTATAAAAAAAACATTAAGACATATACAAAGTAATATATAATATATATAATAAGATAATTAATATAAAAAGACAAAGGAAAATTAGGTACACACATTTTTTATATACAATTTTTTTGTTTCGTTTAAAGTTTTGCATAAATCTTAAATTATAAACAATAATATAAAAAAACATTAAATTCAGAAAGGATGAGCATAAAGTATACTTTGATGCCAGTTAACTTATTCTTATTTATGAAAACAATAAAATATTCACTTCCAAATAAGTTAATGTATTTAGAAATACAAAACTTTTAACTCAATAAATCTAACACTTCTCTTGACATCATAGATTTCTTTTTACATGGTAGTTTTCGTAGACTAGATATAAATGGATCGGAATTAAGAAGAAACCTTTTGCACAGGCTCCGTGTTAGTTACAGTTCTTGGGTGCTTTGTGGTATTGTCACGTCTGAATTGTTTCAATAATTTATTACATGATTCAGCTGCCTCCTCTGATAATTCCCCAATTGATAATAGACAGTGATCGATCACCTCCGACCCATGAATGAGCACTTTATGAACTTATGCAGGTAAATTATACCATGAATATTTACTAACTAGAATTTTAGCAGTGTCTAGTGCGTATATTTTAAATTTATTCGCATTCATTTTAAAACCAGATGAAAGACATTGTAGGAGATAACTACATCTGTCTATAACGTGTTTGTCTATTCCTGTGATTTCGGATGATATGGTTGAATGAAGGAAAAATTTTCGTTCTGTATTTCCATCATTAGAGGTGCCATTTTCTCTAATTCGCGGTTTGTTAACTATCAAGCCTAATTGTTCTCTAAACTACCTCTGAACAAATTCTTTTCTCTTAGCTTAAGGTGCTTTTTCCTCAGATGAACGTGCTTGCCACCTTTTAAATTCGATTCTATAAGAAACATGAATAAAGTATTCAAAAAATCTAATCCAAGAATGCAGGGGTGATAAAATTCAAATCTACTGGAGTTTACTTGTTTGTTTCTACTCTTTTCTAAGTCATTCATTTCTTTAGGTGTCGCACCACAAATATAACATTTACTCGTAGATGAGTCACTAAGAGCACAGCACACTTTACCATCAACCATAGTTAATTGTAAAGAATGACTTACTTTATAACTATGGTTATCGATTTTAACAACAGTCGGATTCAAGTCACTAATAGCTTTTTTAAAATACTCTTCTTCTTGAACACAAAGAGCTTTAGTTTCTTTAGCAAATTGAAAACGTATAGGCCGGCAAAACCTTGTGGAGGATGGGCGAGGGTTTTTCCAAATTATCTTATCTGGGTCAGAGGTACTCGATTTACAAATTAATTTCAAGGGTACATAAGATGTAACAATTAAACTTCCATCTTCCGTTCTCGGATCAGAAAAACTTTGCTTGTATTCGCTCTTTCCAGTGCTGCCATCAAAACCCCATTTACCTACTAATTCATACTCAGGGCAACTTGATTCAGATATATTTACCAATACTGGTTTTTGAGATTCGAGAATTCGAGAGCAAGTGTGGTCCAGCAAACATTGTAAATTAATTTCGGCAGATGATTCTGTAACGCCAATTCCTGTTGGGTAACATAGGTACACATAGGTACAGATTAGACCCTTTATCAAGCGCAATCGCAGGCCATCGCAGCTGGAAATTATTTTTCCTTAAAGAGGACATACATAAAAATATTTTAATGTATGTTTCATTTGTGCAGATTCGTGCGAACTTAGTTAAAACTTTACAAACTTCTTATAAAAAAAATAAACGGCAAATTTTAAAGTACCTATTTCGTACGGTCTGAAAACCTATTAAATATAATTTAAAAAAGATAACAAAGCGTTTCACATGTCGTACATACCTTCAACTTGAATTCCCATTGTACAATAGGACATTAACACAGTAATGCTTTGAAAAATAACACTTCCCGGAACTGCGTAAGTACGGAGCGGAGACCACGCTAACTATCACTTTTCAAATTCTCTTACTTTGGAGGCACAATTATAAGTGAATTGTTTGTGCAGTTGAAATTTCTTTTGTACTCTAAGTTACTATGACTAATGAACTAACATTTAGCTAAATATTGCTGCATAATTTTAACATGATTATTTTCATCCAATGTCCTATGGCGGAACCACTGTGCACTCGCGGACAATGCCTTTTTTCAGTGCCTTGAGTCTGGTGAATCTTTTAGTGTGGACGTTATGAAGTTCGGACGTTGCTTTTTAGCCATTCTTGGTTCACTCGAGCTTTATGAGACGGTGCCGAGTCCGGTGCTCCAGAATATTACTGAAGAAAACACTGGCCACTGTCAGATATACCACCAGTTGTCGGAGCGGTGCACACTGTTCTCGATGCCACTGGATAATCAGGTGCCTTTCGTTAGCTTCGATAGGAAGTATGATGTTTTGATCCCAGATAGAGATCAATGGTTAAGTGCAGAGAACCTATTAACGGGATATCAGCACATTTTCTATACCGACGGATCCAAAACCAGTGACGGTAGCGGACCACAGGACAGATGGTCACGGTATTCTATATGGAAGTTTATGTCATCTTGAACGTGGCGTACTGGCTAATTGAGAAAAAATGGCGGGGTAGCAGTATTGGAATTTCTAGGTGTCAATTCTGCATCGATTCAACTATGAGTTGACGACTTCATGAGGTCTACCCGTAGAGGATGTTGGTCTGAGTTGAACTCGTGCCGAGTAGCCAAGTGCTTTGTGAAAGACCCAAACAGGAAAATAGCGAGCTTTCTTCTAAAACTCAGCGGAAAAGACCTGAGAGTACTGGTGGGTGTAATCACATGGCACAGCACCTGTGGTCAGCATATGATTGCCATGGGGGTCGTAGATAGCCCGATATGCCTATCTTGACTTGAGGATGACGACACTGCAGAGCATTCTATCTGTAGCTGTCCCGCATTTTTCATAATCAGACTTAGGATATTGGGTTGCGATATACTGAGTGTGAATAAAGTTCATACTCTTCCTCTTCCGGATCTCTTAAGATTCATCAATCAATCCCAGAGATGAGTGAATGAAGAGGAAGAGTGACCTCAAACTAATTTTTCCGTCTTACCACCCACATTTTATCTTTCCTAACTCTCTATTATTTTTACTGAAATCTATCCGGGTGTAGTACAATGGTCTCCTGACTGAGTGATTGTACTTGTCCAACCCCCCACAAATCTAACCGGCAATTAGGGCCTTGGGCTCATGGTTTGTGTGTTCGAGATTGGTCGGGGAATGTCTGGCTTCTCTCTCGATTGCTTCCGAATACTTTGGTATCAGGATCATTTGGGTTCCCGGTCAAAGCGGAATAGAGGAAAATTGCTGGGCTGATGAGTTGGCCACACAGGGAACTTTGGAGACGGTTTCGTCGCAAAATGAGAGGATTGAGGCTCCCTTAAAAACCTGTGGTCTGCTCCTGGAAAGATGGGCCTCGATTCAACTCACCGAGCGCTGGGCTAGTGGGCAAACGTGCAAGATCGCGAGATCCTTCTGGTCACGGGCAGATGGGGGACGCTCGAGGGAACTTCTAAGGCTAACAAAGCCGCAGATCTCGAGTTTGGTGGGTATGCTTACCGGACATTGTCCGTTATGCGTCCATGCGGTGAGATTTGGGATTGCCTCAAGTCCGTTCTGCAGAATCTGTCTTTAGGACGAGGTATAATCATCTCAACACCTTTTTCTCAGCTGCCATGCTCTCGTCGGGCAAATATTTAGACATCTGAGCACTAATTTTTTTGCTACACCGGCGGATATAGCGGGTTTAAAAATAATACATCTGGTGAAGTTCATTAGGAGCTTGATGTGGCTAATTTCGAACGTAAATCAGACACAGTCGGCGCCGTCGTAAGTGCATGGGCATCATACCCTACTGCCAAAGCTCCTTTTTCCTTCCTTTCTCCCTACTCCTTTCTCCTTTCCCCTGTATGACATCACAACGGACGAACTTTGAAAATTTGTCTAAGTGGACCCCCAAGCAAGGGCAGCCATTTAACTAACTTAACCTAATGTACAGTGATGGATTTAAGACTACATACAATATATAAAAAGTTTTAAAATTTTTGTTTACCTTCTGAAAAATACGAAAATATACTGTTTTACGCAGCCTTAAGGCCTTTACCTTATGTTCCCACATGTGCGCGAAACTCCACTAAGCTGGTATTTTCTAGTAACACAATGAAATACAACTTTTGCGATCTTACTTTATATATTTTATGTTTAGCTACTCGTAAATGAAATCTTAAATATTCTCCACAATTCTTAATGCGCCACTCTAAGCTTTTACGCCCTCTAAAGAAAATACATTCGTATGCACCGTAAACTCACTGCACTCAATGCGTTGCACTTCAACAGTCTCGTCGCATATCCTTGGCAACACTTGTGATCGCAAATAGCCTACTCACCTTTGCTGGCCTACAATAGAAGAGGACAAATTGCATTAAATTCTATGTAACCACCGTATTGTGTGTGTGTGCGTGAATAGCTATCTGTGTGTGGGCGCTTTTGCTCCATTAAATACACTTAACGTAACAAATTGCAACGACAAATGTGATTGTCCGCAAATTCACCCACTTTCACTATAAAAAGAAAATTAAGCGAAAAGAAAAAAGGAAGAAAAAAAGAAAAAATGAAAGCATAAAAGTATAAAAGGACATGCACCGGCTTAAATATAAATGAAAGCAAAGGAACACAGAAAAACGAACGAACTGTAAATAAAATTTCTGTGGAGCAAATGTTGTTGTTGTTGTTGCTGCTGCAACTGCTGCGATGCTGTAATACCTGACCCATTAACTAAAAACAATCCAATTACCAACTTTTCAAGCCTATTGTGGCAATTTGTAAAATATGCGCACATACACACACAACCATCACAAATGCACACAGGCGATGTTGACTGCAAATACATATATATTTATATGTTTGTAATATATTGGGTAATCTAAAAAGTTCGGTAATAAATTTAGGCAAAGTAACAAATTTTTTTAATGAAAATTGGGTAGACCCCGTTTGCCCTTATCCGTACGAATTGTGTTTTGCTGAGACAAAATTTTATCAGTTAAAAATGCGATTTGTAAGTGTAAAAAAGTATAAAATGCAGGGTGGCGCAAAATTAATCATCCCATCGGAGGATTTGTATTTTTTGAAAATGGTGTCATAGGTAGGTAGGTAGGTAGGTAGGGTGGTTGTCATAAAGACGCACTTAGACCTTTCGCAGGTCCATTGTGATACCACTGGAGCTCATCCTTACCCTATGTGTTCCTTTTCAAACCATCCGGTAACTTTAATAAACGAGCAGAGCTTCGTTAGTTTTAGATGGGCTATGTCCGCTACACCGGTTAAAAATGCTGTATCAAGAGTGCGCAGCCTTCTCCTAGCTAGGCTTTCACACTCACATAAAAGGTGTCTGACTGTTTCCTCTTCTTCTGTATTAAGACAGCTTCTACAGAAATCGAAGTACGGGAGTAGTAACCTTCTAGCGTGGCTGCCTATTAAACAACGACCAGTTATACTGTCAATACCCCTGCCATTTTTCTTATAGCTTCTCTGTTAAATCTTAGCAAGATCTTCGATCGACCGCTGTTCCAGTTCGGCCATGTCTGTCTGCTTAGTTCGCATGTTGAGAGGTTTCGCCAAGTTGTACTTTCCTTATTGATGGTCTACAAGTAATTTACAAGTGACTATAGACATGAGTATCACCGCCTTATCCGGTTTGAGATCGAGCATTGTACCGGTTCGAGCAAATTCATCCGCCTTGCAGTTTCCTGCTATATGGTGTCATACGTCAATCAAATTTAGGAGGTATTCAGCTGCAGTACACAAAAGACAAGAAATGAAGCACGTAAAAGCCAAAAAAAAAAAAAAATTTCAAGACCCAAAATATTTTTTTTATTTAGTGAAAAAGCAAACAAAAAAAAAAAAATGGATGCTTAATTTTGAGCGCTTTGTATACCACCTTCTTTTTATTTTTGTTTTGTTTTTTTCTTTTTTCACTCCCCTTTTGGGAGTCTAAGGCCTCGACAAGACTTTTACATCGTCAGTATTTTGGGCTGTTGTTTTTACGCCGTTCCATGAGATGTCGGCATCTGATAGCTCGGGCAAAATCCACATTCTCCAAGTATTCTGTGACCGTCGCTGGGTCCAAGTATTCTGCTCCCTTGCGGACTACAGTCCAGTGCCATTCTCGTGATGCTATCTGGTGGTTTTCTAAGAGTGTGACCTATCCATCACCACTTTCTTCGTGTGCTTTGCCATAGGATGGGTTCCTCATTCGCTGATCTCCACAGCTCCTTGTTGCTGATGGTGTTTGGCCAGAATATTCTGTAGATAATGCGGAGGCATTAGTTGATTAAAGATTGTAGCCTCTGTGTGATGGTGTTAGAGACCAGCCATGTTTCGCTTCCGTACAACAATACGGACTTCACGCATGACGCGAGTAAACATAGTGTAATGCGCCTGGAGATTTGCGACCTCGCCCATACTGTATGCATTCGCCGGATGGCGCCCTTGCATTATTTAGCCTGCAGTTGACATCTTCGTCTGCTCCGCAGTCTGCCGTGGTAGTGCAGCCGGGGTAGCAGAAACTTTCGACACATTCCACTCGGTACTCGCCAACCATTATATGACTTACTTTATTGTGGTTGGCTCTCAGCCTTTGTCTTGGCCATGTTGACCTTCAGTCCGACAGTGCGTGTCACCGTGACTAGTATGTCCGCCTTGTCAGTGAGTTTGTGGGAGGGAAGGAAGATGTCCTCGGCGAAGTCAAGATTCTCAAGATGTCTGATGAAACTCTATGCGATGCCTCATTTGTGCAGAATAAATTTTCTCATGACGTCGTCTAGGACGATGGCGAAGAGAAAGGGTTACTTGTGGTTACACACACAAACTGAAGCGCATTCTTGCTGGGTGACAAAAGTAGAATAGCTGATTTTTTTTTTTTGTTTTTTCTAATGGTTTCAAGGACATAGTGCTGCTTTTTTATTCTGATTTCCTTACATTCTGATTGAAATTGCGTGCCAAGTTGCGAAAACCAAATACGTGCAAGGAAGAAACCATGCAAAATTTGGTTTGCTTACAACTGCAATCACCTTGTATGGATCCGCCTTGAATAAAACGAAAAATTCAAGTCCAATTGCTCGACATACAGCAGGTCGAATGCAAAAAAATGCAACAGGAGTTTTGTCAGACTGAGACAAGTGACAGTGTGAACGTGCAAGGTCAAGCCTATATGGTGGATTCATCTCAACATTCTATGGCCTTAGGTTCACTCAATTTAAAACACGTTTCTTCTTCCCTTAATCTGCGCGATAATCGCTTACGCGATTTTGGTCGTGTTTAAGGGGGTATTCTGGTCTAGAGCCCTACTTTTTGGGTATTTTTCAAACTAGGATAAAAGAAAAATTAAAAACATTTTTACTATCCATTTTTTTATATAATATTTATTGATGTTTAAGGTATATAAAAAAAAATTAAAAAAAAAAAAAAAGTCAAAAATTCATCCAGTGACAGGTCGGTGAAGTAGGGGTTGCTAGTCAAACAGTGCTCCCTGGTTGACATGATTCCAACCCTTGTAGTGATCTAAATCGAACAAACAAAGAAAATTCTTAATTAGTAAAGATGTCACTACATCTTGAGCCTCGGCCGAAAAAAAAAATAAAAATTCACAAAATGGCGCCTACTTGAAAAAAAAAATTTTTTTTGACCCCTGTTTTTTGACCTTTACGAATTTTTTAAAAATACTTCAAATTAAAATTTTTCAATATCCAAGGCTCCAGTGATAAAGAGATGTATGAAAAAGATTCTCACCAAATTTCAAAGGGATCGGTCAAATAGAACTTCAGATATCGTGTCAACCACCTCAGCAAAAGGAGTTTTGAGAAAAACGCGTTTGAATTTCGCCGTCCGCTCAAACCAGTCTAGCTGTCGCGTCACTAAAATAGTTGTAATTTCGAAAATAATTCGAATTTTGCAAAATCCTTTTAAGAGCATATTTTTGAAAGTCTAAGCTTTGAAAATATGCAAAAAAAAAAAATTGATTTTTTCAATTTTCTAGACCAGAATACCCCCTTTAACAAAGCGTGCCAGTTGTTTCTTTCTCAGTGCCAGTTGGACACACCAGGTTAAGTCAAGTCTTTCTTCACCTGATCGTTCCAACGCGGAGAAGGTCTTCCTTTTCGTTTGCTACCACCAGCTGGTACCTCAACGAACACTTTCAAAGCGAAAGCTTGTATATCCATTCGGACGACATGATCCAGCCAACGTAGCCGCTGGATCTTTATTCGCTGCGCTATGTCTATGTCGACGTAAAGCTCATACAGTTCATCGTACCATCGTCTGCGATATTCGCCGTTGCCAACGTGCAAAGGTCCAAAAATCTTACGCAGAATTTTTCTCTCAAACACTCCAAGCATCGCTTCATCGGACATTGTCATCGTCCACGTGTCTGCGCCATACGTTAGGACGGGCATGATGAGAGCCTTGTAGAGTGTTAGTTTTTTTCGTCGAGAGAGGACTTTACTACTCAATTGCCTACCTTGCCCAAAGTACTTAGAATTCGACGAAAAGGTGGTGTGTGTCGATTCTCCTTTCATGGGGGTTTTCCAAGATTTAGCATATTGTGAATATCTGGTCGAGCCTGTTTCAGGTTTCTCTTTATTGTGGTCAATTTTGTTCGCTTAAATTCAATTGTTTGCTTTCGCTTCCTTTGTTTATATGATACTTACTATTCCCTTCCCATGACTACATTAATGGCTTTTGCAGACACGAATGGCTATTTTTCAGACTTGAACAATTCCAAATATTCGGAAGGGATCATCAAACTAGAATAGCGTTGGAGGGAGTGTATCAGAACAAGTTTAAATGATCTTCGTGTATTATGGTGATCTCAAATTTCGAAAACCAAAACAAAAAATTAATAAATTTGATTAAAAAAAACTTTATTCTAGACCTCAGCTCAGATAAATTTTATTGTTACTGATTTCTTTTTGGTGATTTAGGTGCGAACATGAATTCATCCCCAGCACAATCAAGTCCCTAGCAATATCCGGCCATCATCTGAACAGGCATTGGTATCTATTCTCTATTATTATATTTTTTTTTTTGACGCAAGAGCTTCCTTTGCTCTTCCCTTAAGTCTCTTGCGTTGTGTTTTAAATATATCGATATGGTTGTGGAGGTAATGCAGCTTGTTGATCAGCTTATAATATCCGAAATTTCATTCGAAGTCAGTGCAGTTATTCACATCCTTGTTCTACAGGATTACCACGCATTGATTTCGACTTGAGTAATATTTATCACGATATCACCTAAGCTATTCAGTCTAATGTTCGAGTTGGCTTTTAAAAAATAAAACAATGTATTTGACTTTTGAGCCGTATTTCGTTAATTTGTTATCAAACTTTTGACACTACCCCACATAAGTCGGATATATGTACCTCCATTTAACGGTTTACAGTTAGATATTTGCTTTACGAGCATTACAAGCCCTTGTGCATTCAACCCCCTCACTCGCCTCCACCAACTCAATTTAAACCAACTTCAGTGGCCCAATCGTATGAATTGAGTTGGCGGAAAATCGCTTTGCAGGACGAGAAAAGTGGTTAGTGACGCTGTAAACAGCTGGCGTAGCGCAATGTGTGACTTACATCCCGACTTCTGCATCCATACTATCATATTTCCCATTTCGCATCCATGCCTTCCACCTCCGTGCAGAGCTTGACTGGCTTGCGTCTTTAAATGCAATTCAATGCATAGTAAATCGGCATAACCCAACAATCATAGCACAAAACTTGTGTGTTCGTATGTGTGCGGCCAACAACAATGTGGTGCCTGACTGCATTGCGGCAACAACTACAAAAACAATGGCCGCCATTGATGGCTGACTGACGTCGAAATTGCATTTTACCCTGATTTTCATTTTTTATTATTCCTTTTTTATTGTTTTTTTTTTGTTTTTGTTTTTGTTGAGTGGCAGATTTTTGTGATATTTACTTACTACTTTGGCTGCAGCGGCTTTATGGGAAAAGCGTAGTTATATCTAACAGTTGTTGTTGTAAGCGTTATTGCACTTTCATGGCAGCGTATTGTTGTTGGGTTAGGCCACCCGCATCATTTTAACAAAATTCGCAAATCCAACTATTCGTGCTTTGAAAGCTGCCATCTGGTGAGTGTAAGTAAAGGCAGATCAGTGTGGGTGGGGAGTGGTGTGTAATGGATGGTAGTGACGCTTAGGACGGACTGTGAGAGAAAAGTGGAAAAGTTATGATTATAACTGCATACCATGAAACTGGGTCATGTGAGTGAAGTTGTGTGCCATGGATTTGTGTCAAATCGAACGTTTCACAGCTCTGCTTATAGGCGCACACATGAAAGGAGGATTGCCATTTGTATGTACGAATAAGTACGTATATTTGCATACAGTGAGCATCACTGACAGTCGTATAATGGCTTGTTTGCCTTTTATTTTAAGTGTGAATTTTTTAACTAAAAAAATTGTTTATAGCTTAAATTAATTTATAATTGAAATGAAAGTCTTAGGTATTTTAAAAGCTTTTTTAGATTTTTTTCGGGTATGCAGTTTTCTAGTTTCCTAGTATTACTGACAATCATTGGTATATTTTTCATTGTTTTGTTTTAAGTTTGCATTTTTTGATTTTTTGTAAAAAAAAAATTATAAAAATCCAAGTTTCATATGTTTTGAAGGCTTCAAAGAATTTTTGGAAATTTTTAAAAATTTAAGCAATCCTCTGTTTTGTTAGAAGTTTTTTGGGTTTGCAGTTTTCGAGAACAGTGTCACCGACAGTCAAAAACTACTTTTTTTAGTTTTTTTGTAGAAACTTTTGTTGTTTTGTTTTCTTATTGGAATTTTTTTTTTTTAACAACAAAGTTTAATAATATAAAACTGCCAGTTTTTTTTAAATATAATTTTTTTTTTTTAATTTGAAAATGTGTAACCGGATATTTTTAGAAGTTTTTCGAGTTTGCAATTTTGTCATTGAAAATCCTATATCGATTTTTTAACTTTTTTGTTAAAATTTTTTATATTTTATAATTTTTTTATTTTATTTATTTTTTGTAAAAACATTTGTGCAAATCCAAGTCCCATATGTTTTAAGAGCTTCATGACTTTTTTAGAAATTTGGAAACATTGAACCTATTTGTGTTTTGTTTAGAATTCTTCCGGGGTTGCAGTTTTCTAACCCAGTGTGATTGATTGTCGTAGAACTATTTTAAAATTTTTAATTTGTTTGAATTTTTTTATTTATTGTAATAAAATGGGTTTTTATAAGTAGAAGTTTTTCAAGCTAGAATTTTTCCACTGCCATTGATAATCATATAGCTGTTTGATTTTTTTTTACCTTTGAATTATTTTTTTTTGAATTATTTTAATCCATGTTCCAGATGGTTTGAAAGCTAAACGAAGTTTTCGGATAAATTTGAAAAAAACTTGAAAAAAATTTAGCCAAATGTTTTTTTTAATTTTTCCGGCTTGCAACTTCTAGCTCAGTGTCCCTAACAGTCGAATAACTCCTTTTTTTATTTTATACAAAAAAAAAATGCATAAATCAAAGTCCCAGATGTTTTAAAGCTTAAAACTTTTTAAATCTCAAAAAAATTTAACCAGATATGGCTTTGGCAGTCGAATAACTACTTTTTTCAATTCTGATTTGTTTGAATTCTTTTATTTGTTACATAAAAAGAAAATGTTTAAATTAAAGTCTCAGATGTTTTAAGAGCTTCAAAATTTTACCAGATTACCAGTCGAATTACTACTTTTTAATTTTTTTGTTTCAATTTTTTCATTTTTCAATTAACAAATTTTGTATAAATAAAAGTTTCTAATTTTTTAGAAGCTTAAATTTTTTTTTAATTTAAAAATTGCTAGTTATTTTTTTAATTTTTAATCAGAAATGCAGCTATGTAGCCCAGTGTTACTGGCCGCCATAGAGTTTATGTTCATTTTTTTATTTTAAGTTGCTTTCTTTTGTTATCTTTTATAAAATATATAGTATAAATCCTAATTACAGATGTTTTAAAAGCTTAAAGAAATTCTTGAAATTTAGAAAAAATTCTCTCCAATTTATTTTTTAATTATTTCGGGTATTCACTTTTGTTGCCCATTAAAGTTTAGGCCTTTCACTGAATATTTTCAGCTAAACCAAAATGAAATACTAACGCCATTTCCGCTTTTTAATTATTTCAGATTTTCCCTTCAATCTTTCTCGAATTTTCTCGTAGGCACAATTGCGCTGGTGGGTGTAATCGCATGGCACAATGTCTGTGGTCAGCATATGGCTACCATGAGAATCATTGGGGATCCAATGTAGCTATTCTGTCTTGGAAATAAGGACACTGTAGAGCATTTTCTCTGTAGCTGTTCGGCGTTTTCTAGCATCAAATTTAGGCTGTTGGGCTTTTATTTTTATTTTTTTGATTTTTTATTATATATTTTCCATAAAAAGAAGTAATATAAATGCAAGTCTCAGATGGTTTAAGAGCTTAACGAAATTTTTCGAAATATGAAAAAAATTTTCTCTTTCTCCCGGATCTCTTAAGATTTATCAATGAACCTCAAAGCAAGTTTCCCGTCTTAACATCCATTCTGTATCTATCCTGTCTCTCGATTCCTTCTACTCCATTATGGCCGGGTGTAGTACAATGGTCGTTCTGACTGAGTGTTTGGACTTGTCCAAGCCCCCTCACATCTAATCTAATCTATGATTTATTTTGCCTTTGTTAGAATCTGCATTAAATTTTGTTAGAAATCTAACAACAAAAAAATGCAAACTTTACAATTACAATAGTTGTTCGATTTTCAGTGACTCTCACTGTATCTGTATTAACACTTACAACACTGCCTTCATCCTGGTAGCTGAGTGCGTATATACCAACACACATACACATATATGTGCCCTACACACACATACCTATTTGCACAAAGAATGTAAGCCAGTGGCGTTATCAGCAGCAGTAACAGCATTAACAGCATTAAACTACGATTATTAATGAAATTTTATCGAAATGAAATTTAAGCTTGTAAAGGAATCCGTTTTACATGTTTACATGTAGTTACACATACATGCATACACCAATTTGATATGGCACAAAGAGATTCCATACATAGCGGCAGGATGCTGTGGGACACTACAAATTTTAATCTCAACTTTTCCGCTTGCTTGCGAGTGTGCGGGCGAGCGAGTGATGCAAAGTGGTCATGAAGGTTGTTAAAAAGTTGAAAAAAAGAGGAAAAAAAATCAAGCCATTAAAAGGCCACAGTAAGCGACTAATAGAGAAACTTTCAGTCGATTACATATTTAAGTGAAAAATTAAAGTCTACTTTAGGGCGGTAGACACATTAAATTTTATCATCTGCGCTGTAATGAAGCTGCTCATCGTTCGCTCTGCCATTAACTGCTTCGATTGCATAATTTTGGCATAATTTAAATTCGTTGGCAAGCCAAAGTGGCATTTTAGAAACCTCCAGCCCTGCGCGAGAAGAAGAATAATGGAAAGAAACAGAGTAAACAAAATAAGTCTGGCACCAGTTAGGCGGTTAAAATTACATAAAAAAATTGAGGTCGCTTAGAAAAAATAGGCAGGACATTTTTGTAGCTATGGAATTTGTCTTTTGAGTTTTTTTGTATTTTTGTCCTCTTCTGCCTTTACTGCTTCTTTGCTGCCTGATAACTGTTAACTTGTCTCGATAACAATGCGGAAACTCAATTGCCATTTGCCATTGAAGCGAATATTCAGCCCCCTACCCCCTTCCACTTCTGTAATTGCTCTTCTTGTAAGCTGCCGGTCTTGCCGCTCTACTCCTGGCAGTTTGTACTAAGTAATCGCTTGTTACAGATTTTCCATTCTAACTTTCCATTTATCAGTTTGTTTTCCTTATTGAATTTATCGGGCAAAGCTCTTTACTTAAATTTTTTGTGCTCGTATCAGCTTACGTTTTTCGCTTGGCTAGTTTATGTTTCAATTTTATTATAATTCAATAAATATTTTGGAAATTACTTTGTTGTTATTTTCGTTCTGCTCACTGCTTTTTATTACGCATACCGCTCATTAGACAACTAAGGAGTTTACTGTAGCAGGACGTTCAGAATGCGAGGCGTTTTTAAAGGCTGGTAGGGGGCTCAATGTTCACATAAAAATTGATTTGTTTTAACTTTTTCTTCGCATCGCATTGTCGGATCTACTGCAAGGGGACTATGATATTTGTATTAGCTAGTGGCAATATTGCTAGAAATTATTCTGTTGGAAGAGATAGTATTGCGCATTTGTTCATTGTTGCCTCTTGACAAATCGGCTCTCTTAGCAAGACACTGGGTTGCTAAATTTAAAAATATTGAGTAAACAGGGAGGCAAAGCAAAATTTGTAAGAAAATCTTTTCTCTTTCAAAAAGGTGTGTGCATGAACTTGCTCGGTAAGTCCAGGATCAGTACGGCATGGAATATATCCTTACATAACACTTACATAGTATGTTCAATAAATAACAGAACTTTTCAGATGTAGAATAAAACAAGTATCGAACCGTGTTTGAAAGCTATTTTTTATTCAAAATAGTCTCCATTTAACTCGATACAACGTTCAGAACGATCAACCAATTTCGGCATGAACTTTTTTATGTCATTTAAGGGAATGTTCTTTAACACCTGTGTCACGGCTGCTTGAATGGCTGGAATATCATCATAAAACGCACCTTTCATGGCAGTTTTCAATTTAGGGAACAGAAAATAGTCGCATGGTGTTAGATCAGGAGAATACGGAGGGTGGTCGATAACACAAATATGTTTTTCCATAAAAAATTCACGAACATTTTTGGTTTTGTGAGGTGGTGCATTATCATGCAATAAAAACAGCTGTTTCCCCTTTGGATATTCAGGTCTTACACGAACAATTCTTGACCACGAACGATGTAAAACTTGTAAATAGTATTCTTCATTAATAGTTTGACCTTCTGCAACAAATTCCTTGTGTACAATACCCTTGGAATCGTAGAACGTGATCAACATTGTTTTGATTCTTGACTTCTGAAAACGCAATTTCTTTGCTTTTGGCTCCCCTTTCGTCTTTCATTCTGCAGATTCACGCTTAGTTCCAGTTTCATATTTGAAGCACCATGTTTCGTCACCAGTTATGATCGAATCAAGAAAATCTGGATCGTTTTCAGCTGTTGAAATGATGTCTTTACAATGCTCTACACGAGCGATTTTTTGATCTTCATTTAATTGGTGTGGAACAAAGCGTGCACAAACCTTTCTTTTAACCAAATCGTCAGTTAAAATTTTCCAAATAGTACCAATAGATGAATTTAATTCTTTAGCCAACATTCTTACAGTGAAATTTCCGTCAACAGCAATGATTTCGCGGGCTTTTTCCACCAATTCAGCACTATTACTTGCTTCTGGACGACCAGGTCTTTCATCATCATTCAAATCTTCACGACCATTTTTAAATCATTTAAACCAATTATATACATTTGAACGAGCTAAACAATCATCACCATAAACTTTTTGCATCATTTTGCGTCTCACTAAATGTTTTTCCAAGTTTAACACAGAATTTAATATTTGCTCTTTGCTCCATTGTATTTTTACGACACAAGCACGAAACATACTGTCAATAAAAGGCGCGTAACTTTTTAACCTGTCAAATGATTTACATAAAGTTGGCTGCGGTTGGAAGCTGACGCTTGTACCTTTTCAATGTGATCAAAGTTTAATAGATAGCTCTAGGTGTTCCATGATTTAAATAAAAGTTCTGTTATTTATTGAACATACTGTGTAAATCAGGATGTCCTAGAGCATTTTTTGGGGCAATGTGCGCAAGAGATGGACATTTTGACATCCAGAGGCCGACAAGAGTTGCTCGCAGTAACGTGCAAACTGATGGAACTGAGTGGCTTCACCAAAGTTAGATATGTATCAATGGAGAATTTAAAAGATGATGAGGTTATTTTTAGGGAATTCACGTTGTGAAAAGAGCTAAAATAAGGATAAGAGTTGAATAGCCTCCTCGAGTGCGTGATGGAATACATTGAAGGCTTCACTATAAGAAAGCTGTGATCTTCAGAACATGTTTCCTATGAGCCTATCTTCACTTGGGTGGATGAAGTGTTCACAAAATATAATCTTGAATTAAACCATTGGTTGAACCGTTTCTAGCGTAATGCTACAAGTTAGCAAACTTTTAATACTATAAATGAATCATGTGTATAAGTAATGGAACAGTCATCTTTAGCTTGCTTGTCTTCACTATAAGGGGCACATGTAGCTATTTTGTCGTTCAAAGGAACCATAATTTTTTTATGGAAACAAAATTGGCGCAAATGAAGCTTTTTGAATTTGTTTTAGGTAAATGAGAAGTTTCTACATATATAACATCTTTTATTATTTTTAAAAATAAGTTTTTCATCAAAATGATTCGATATTTAACTGAATAAAAACTCTATTTTGCTTAATATAGAAATATAAACATACAAAATATCGAAAAGTCAACTTTGAGTGGGCAAATTTTTGAAACTCAATTCATTAAAAAAAGTAAAAAAGTAAAAAGTAAAGCAACTGTATTTAGCTCTATATAGAGATTGTCTCACAATATACAAACATTTTTAAATAGATTCCTTGATGACTTACTGTTCTTAATGCTATTAGGTAGTTCATTACAACATTTAAGGCCTTTATAGTAAATACAAGGCAGCCTAAAAGTAATCACCCTGCCAGAAGAATTATAATTTTTGAAAATGGCGTCCTACGTCAATCATAGACAGCTGCAATGGAACCCGAAATGATCAAAATAAAGATTTCCATTACTCTAATTTTTTTTGTATATAATAAAAAAGTTATTCAAAAACACAATATTATTGATTATTAAATTTGCACTAGCTAATCCCCGGCAAACGTTGCTACGCGTCAATAAGTAAATAAAAAGAAATTAAATGAAATGAAACAGTCCGCGACCGGAGCTTAGCCGGATATCGAGAACAAATGAAAATATTGAATTCGTCTCTAAAAATTTGCAATTTAAGAATTGCTCTATATCAATTTCCAAAATGTATTTAGTTAATACAAAATAAAACATGGGAAGCTTTCTTTAATTTGACACCCATGCTGAACTATTTATATCCTACAAAAAATATTTTTGACATACACCTCTTTCTTTTGATTGTTATATTTTATTTATTATTTTTGGAAACAGTTGGCAACTCTCTTAAACAATATTTTCGAAAATAAGCTCTCTTAGGCCTTATTTCATTTGAAGTCCGAGCTTTAATATTAGATTAAACTTATTAATTTAATTTTTTTTAAAGATGTCAACTCTATTAAAAATTTATTCGAAATTAAGATTTTCTAAACCTCCTTCCTTTCTTTCTTCTTCTTCTTAATTGGCGCGATAACCGCTTACGCGATTTTGGCCGAGTTCAACAAAGCGAGCCAGTCGTTTCTTTCTCGTGCTAATCGGCGCCAATTCGACACACCAAGTGAAACCAAGTCTTTATCCACCTGATCTTTCCAACGCGGAGGAGGCGTTCCTCTTCTTCTGCTACCACCAGCTGGGACCGCATCGAATAATTTTAGAGTCGAAGCGTTGATTTCTATTCGGACGACATGACCCAGCCAACGTAGCCGCTGGATCTTTATTCGCTGCGGAGAGTCTATGTCGCCGTAAAGCTCATACAGCCCATTGCTCCATTGCCTCGCGGTCACCAACGTGCAAAGGTCCACAAATCTTCCGCAGAATCTTTCTCTCAAACACTCTAAGGGATGCCTCATCAGATATTGTCATCGTCCAAGCTTCTGCGCCATACGTTGGGACAGGCATGATGAGAGCTTTGCAGAGTGTTAGTTTCGTTACTTTACTACTCAATTTCCTACTTAGTCCAAAGTAGCACTTGTTGGCAAGAGAGGCTGACATTGTTATCGGTGTTAATACTGGTTCCTATTATTATTATTATTAGAAGGCCATTACGCACTGCGACCAGAGTTGATCTATTGTGAAAGGCCTATTTTGTAACCATAGAGTTTTAGGCTTTTTAGAAATTTTAGCACAGTTTTGGGTTTGTTGTTCCAAAGATTGCATGGAGATACTACGATACCACCAAGGTGGTGAAGTCTTTGTCTGCCCAACGCAGGACATTCACAAAGCACATGTTCTGAGCTTTCTATGTCCATTTCGCAAAAGCGGCAGACATTGGTCTCGGATAGACCAATATTATTTAGATGGTACCTCAGGCTGCAGTGACCTGTAAGGTATCCAGTTAAAAGACGCAGATCTACTCTGTTTAGTGAGAGAAGTTTGTCAGATATTCCTTTGTTGGGACTTAGGAATAGTTTGGCTTGACGCTGACCGGCACAGTTTAGCCAGTGTGCGGCAAGTTTTCTTTCTTCCCATTTCCTAAGGAACTCATTTATGTGGCCTTTTGTTAGTCCACAGAAAGGCTCAGGACCAGTAAGTTGCATATTTGCTCCTTGTTTTGCAAGGTCATTCGCCATTTCATTTCCCACATGTCCTTCATGTCCCGGAATCCAACATTGTGTTACTGTGTTGAGGTTTCCTAACGTATTTAGAAGGTTTAGGCAATCATTTACCAATTTAGAGGTGATAGTTGTTGATAGAAGGGCTTTTAGAGCCGCTTGGCTATCTGAAAGTATGTAGATGTGAGTACCTCTTATTTTCCTCCTAAGGCATTCTCTCACACATATTTCAATGGCATGTATTTCTGCCTGTAATATATTGTTGGGTAGGGTTGGTAGCTGGTTCCTAAGTATACGAAGTCCTTTACAACCTCAAAATTATAACTGTCAACAGAGACGTGGTTCCGATACACGAGTGCGCCGACTGTTTGTTTGAAGACAAGAGGTACTTCGTTTTGTCCTCGTTCACCACGAGTCCCATTCGCTTTGCCTCTTCATCCAGTTTGGAGACGGCAGAACTAACAGCGCGGTTGTTAAAGCCGATGGTGTCAATATCAGGAATTGTGTACTCTTATAAAATATTGTGCCTGAGCGATTAAGTTCTACGGCTCGTGCGATCTTCTCCAACATCAGGTTAAAGAAGTCACACGACAGCGAGCCACCCTGTCTGAAACCTCGTTTGGTATCAAACGGCTCGGAGAGGTCCTTCCCAACTCTAACGGCGCTGCTGGTGTTGAGCAACGTCATCTTGCACAGCCGTAGTAGTTTTGCGGGGATACCAAATTCAGACATCGCGGCATACAGGAAACTCCTTTTCGTACTGTCGAATGCAGCTTTGAAGTCGACGAAAAGATGTTTGAATAGCTCGGCGCCCGCGGCTTTGTTCTTTAGCCGGGTTATCGCATTCTCTTTGACATGCGCAGCTATCACTGTTTAACAGGTTCGAGAAGTGTGCCCCCAAAATTTAAGAATGCTCTGGATGTCAGTCACCAGATCGCCGTCTTTGTTCTTACAGGAAAACGCCCCGGTCTTGAAACCTTCTGTAAGCCGCCGAACTTTCTGGTAGGCTCAAGCTCCTCGCGTATTTCGGCCTCTCGTTTCTTCTTTCGGATAATACATTCTCTCTTCCTTTCTTAGCTCTTTATAGCAATCCCAGATGGCTCGCGTTGCGCGCGATCGCAGCGTGGCTCTATAGGCAGCATCTTTTCTTCCGTTCTTTACTTGAACTTAATTGCTCCTCCTGTAACCCAACCACTTTCGAAAATAAGCTCTCTTAATTTTTTTTTCATTTGACAGTGGATTGCAATATTACACTGAACTTATGATTTTATTTAATTTCGTTTAACTCTTTTAACAGATAACTCTTAAAAGCATAGCCTATTTTTCAAACCAGGTCATAAACTATCTGAATGCAAAACTTTATGTCAATCGGCGGCGGCCGCCGTAACCGGATAGTTTCTTGACTACCATTCGGAATTCTCAGAGAGAACGTAGGTTTAAATCTCGGTGAAACATTAAAATTAAGAAAAACATTTTTCTAATAGCGGTCGCCCCTCGGCAGGCAATGCAAACCGCCGAGTGTATTTTTGCCATCAAAAAGCTCCTCATAAAAATATCTGCCGTTCGGAGTCGGCTGAAACTGTAGGTTCCTTATTTGTGGAACAATATCAAGACGCATACCATAAATAGGAGGAGGAGCTCAACCAAACACCCAGAAAATGTGCACGCGCCAATTATATACCTATATTTATACATTTACAATAAAAAAGTTAGATGGTTTTTTAAAAGGTCTTTTTCATGACAGACATACATTCGCAAGTGTGCCCCAGTTGAGAAGCGGAAAAACGTTCTTTATTATTTTGGTGCCCAGAGCAGGTTTCGAGCCCGGGTTTTAAACGTATGGTAGTCACGCACTATCCAATTCCGCTACGGTGGCCGCCAATGTTTTCCTTGATATTATTTATAATATAAAAAAATTGCGCACAAATCCTGGACTGAATGCTGGATGGCTGGACTTAATTATTGACAGTAGTTGACGGTTTTTCACCGTCTACGGTCATCTCGGCGTCCTTTACTACTTCTCCCACTTTTGTCTATACTTCTTTTCTTAAATCTAATAAATTTTCACATTTAATTCATTTTAGTGAAAGTATATTTGTGCAAGCATTTCAAGCATAAATTCTCATATTCTCCCTTGCTTTTCATTCATCACAATTTATTAGTTAAATATGACTTGATAACTAAGCTGAGCTAACCAAATGCCACAAAACCTAGGAACCTGGAAATGCTTCGCTTCCATAAAAATACGGTTTACGGTTTTTTGGCGCCCAGAAGTCGAATGTTGCATGATACGAGTACAAGCTGAAAGATAAATTAAAACTTTAACACAAAAAGGAGAAACCGAGAAGGAGATTGTAAATATGGACGTAAAAAGTAATTTGTCGAATTCTCTTGCAATTCTTTTCATTTAATCAACTTACATTTCGCACTTTAGTTATTGTTCTTTCTACTTGCCTTCGCATTGCTGCTACTTGGCGGTCGCACTTTTTGCCATCTGCCATTTAGCAGCAGCAGCGTTTTGGTTAACACATTGTCAGAACAACGTGCCAAACAACCAGCCAGTCAACCAGCATTTCGGTCGTTCGTTCGTTTGTTCATTTAGTCATTCAGCGGTTGGCTTTCCATCGTCACATTGTTGTCAGTGTCCTGAGATTATATTGTCACGTTTTATGCCACAAAATGAATGGTCCCTAAATTGTGGTGAGTCAGTGAACTCTAGCGGTTCGCTTTTCGGGATTGCTTTGTGAGCTTCTTTGGTTTTTCTTTAATGTTTACTTGCCACTTTTTTTCTGATTTGTAATTTTGTTTCTTCAGCGAATTTTCGTCACTTGAGAATTAAATGGAGCAACTGCGAGAAAGAAAAATAAATGGAATAAATGGAGAGTAAATGAGTAGAAAGAGAAATTAACTGAAACACTTTACGTTGCTTGGGTCATGAAAAACCGTTTGGCGTTATTTCGCTGAGGCTTTTGTTTTTGAATTGGAGTTGGATGTGGGTGAATCAGGTTTTAAGTGGTTTTTTGCTGACTTTTATTGTTTGTGCTTTGTTTTAGTGTAGTGGGTGGATGGACAGTCTCATCTCCCCAAAAATTATACGTCGTGCGCAATTGCAATTTCATTTAGAGTCATTAATTAGCAATGAATTGAATTATGCTTCAGCAAATACTTGAAATGAATTGCTAAAAGCGCAATAAAGTAGGTGAATGTGTGCTAGCTGGCGATTCTTATTCATTAGCATACTTTTGGGGGCAATTTTATCTAGCCTTTTGGAGTTTAATGACTTGAAACCGAGTGCAAGTTTAAATTTAATTTTGCAGTAAGATAAGAAATCCTAGATATCGTTACAGTTAGCCTGACACTGGCAGGCAATTGACCTCTAAATGTAATTAGATGCCACACAAAAATTGTTTTTTAGTGATGACCCTTTAGGGGGGTTGCTAAAAGTGTTTATAAAGTGTTTTTAAATAAGAAGTGTTATTTTGATATTTAAAGAAAAATGCTAGTTTTTAATATAAATGTTCGGATGTTTATTTCATTATAAAGAGGAAGGTATGCCGTTAATAATAAACATCAGACAAACGACCACCACGACCACGCTTACAGGACAATATCCTTTTCATGAAGTTTTCCATAACCGAAGTGCAAAGAGGCTGCCCTATGTCCTCGATAGCCTCACGAATTACATCTTTGAGGTCTTGAATCGACCCTGGGTCAGAAGATGTTAAATCACAAGATCTCGGTGGCCAATTGTGATCACCTCTTCGAGAGATAACACGGTCCGGAAACTTTTCCCGTAAAAGATCAATGGTTTCGTTGCTTGTGTGGCACGTAGCGCCGTCTTGTTGAAAATAAACGTTGTCTAGATTAATACGATCCAATTCCGGCCATAAAAAATCGTTAATCATCTCTCGATAGCGCAATCCATTCATTCATAACACCTGTTATTGGAAAACCCTTTATTATATCGAATCATCGAAAATCAAAACTACTGTTATTTCGCGCATTGGCTACTGCAAAGTACGAGCGTATCAACACTTTTATATATTAATCCAAGATGCATCACCTGTTACAATGTCATAGACGTGATTTGAACCACCTCCACTGAATTTCTTCAACATTTCCTTACACCGATGGACATGAGTCCTTTTTAGGGCAATTGTCAAGTTATGGGGTGCCCAAGAAGAACAAATCCATTTGTCGACCAATATTGGAACTCGTTGTAAAAGTCTTTCACCGTGTCTAAGTGTAGTGCTCCAAGGGCTAAAGTCGAAGTACGTTGATCTATGCACGATAATCCACGTGGAAACCCATAATAAATCAACAGTTAGTACCCCTTTTTGGGCGAGATGAAGTTTTCAACTCACTAAGAAAAGGAAAAAATAAAGTTTGTGAGTGAAAACTTTATTTGTAAGTTTGTGCTAAAAAATATGAAACCTTTCGGTAAAAATATCAAATAACAGTTCTTCACACGTAGTGTTGCAAAATTACAAAATATAAAGGCAACCCGCGTGTTGGTCCAAGTGCAATGAAACGTATTCGCCCATATCTCTCATGAGAAAAACATCTCCAAAACATTACTGATGGTGAATGATTCTGTTTGGTTGGTCATTCAGCTATTTTTTCGTTTGTTAAAAAAAAAATTGTCTAACTGTAAGTCCAAGATGGTTTAAAATCTTAACGAGATTTTTCATCATCATCATTGTTGCCTGGACAACCCTCGTCGGGTCTTCGCCTGCTATAGCATATGCCTCGCCTCGGTTTCGTGCCTATGCCCTCCATGCCCGAAATCCCAATAAGCCTGTGTCTTCTTCTACACCGTTAATCCATCTAAGCGGCGGACGCCCCTTTCTTCTCCGCCAGTGGCATTTACCGAAGAGTATTTGTTGAGGGAGATAATCAATGTTAGCCCGCAATATGTGATCTGCTCATCTCAATCTGTTGATCATCATTGTGGTTATTACAGATGGGTGCGCATGTAGTTTTTCGAGTTCATGATTGTAGCGTTTCCGCCACTCGCCTTTATCGCATATCGCGCCAAAATTTTTTCGCTGAACTCTCCTCTCGTAGATCAGTAGCTTCTGCTTATCTGCATCTTTGAGTGTTCACGGAAACAATAATTGAGCCGATACAGTGAAATCTTTGTTTTTTTGTCTAAGAGGCGAATTTTAGGTGTTGACACAGCGAAAAATAGCAGCGGTGGTCCATACGGATTCTGTGGTCGATTTCTGCCGAAATTTTGTCGTCATGATTAATGATTATCCCAAGGTGTTTAAATTCCTTAACTAATTCGAAACTATAGTCACCGAGTTATAGTATTTGACCCACGTTGTGTCTGACAGAGTCCGATGTAGTTGAAACTAGCGCTTTAGTTTTGGCTTCGTTTATTTCTAAACCGAAGGCTTCTTTCAAACTCGGCAGCGATTATATCTATGTCGTCCACGTAAACCAGCAATTGAACCGATTTAAACAAAATAGTTCCCGTTGTCCTTTTGGCAGAGTCCCTGATAACCTTTTTAAGGGCAATATTAAAGAGGAGACATGAGAACCCCTTGAGAACCCTTGCCGAAGTCCGTTCAAGGTGGCGCACTCTCGCGACGCATTGTTCTGAACTTTTACTATGTTCTTTACATTCTGCATGGCCGAGCGTGTTAAACGTATTAACTTATCGGGAATACCGAATTCTGCCATCGCTAAGAAGAGCTGGTTTTTAATTAAGCTGCTTTCAAGTCTATGAAAAGATGATACGTCGTCATGTCGTATTCGCGAGACTTTTCTAAAATCTGTCTTAGTACGAAAATTTGGTCAATCGTTGATCTCCTCTCTTGAAAAGCAGCCTGGTAGCTCCCAATGATGCGTTTAGCATGCGGTTTAAGTCTGCCGCTTAGAATATTTGAGTTTTTGATATTTTTTTAAACTCGAAAAACCAAATTGGTTTTTTGCAGAATTTTTTCGGGCTTGCAGTTTTGTAGTTCAGTGTCACTGAAAATTGTATTTTTTTTGTATAAATTTTTTATTTTTTTAAATATATTTTTTTATTTTTTTATGATTTTTTTTTACAAATCAAATTTCCAATTGGTTGAAGAGATTTACGAAATATTTTGAAACGTGAAAAAATTTAAACAATTTTTTTTATAGAATTTTTTTCGTGTTTGTAGTTTTCTAGCCCAGTGGAATTGAAAACCGTTTATGTTATGCTTACTTTTTTTCCTCTTTTTTTTTTGTTTATATTTGAGCCGACCAATTCTTTGCTATGAATCGGAGTCGTTGACAATAAGTGAAAAAGATAAAAACAAACTTCAAGTATTTGAGAGAAGTATTTTGAGGCAAATCTTCGGTGCCATGAACTTGACCAACTTATAAGAGCAGAAAATGTTATATGGTTCATCAAAGATTGCTAGATCATACCCTTAGAATGGACTCCGAGAGAGTTCAACGAAAAATAATTGACGCTAAAACATTTACAACGAAAGCAGGAGGCAAATTCAAGAAGGATTGACGAACTAGAAGACGACATGAGGAAACTCAAGGTCAATAACTGGAAAGAATCAGTCAATGCTTGGATCAAATGGAGACGGCATTTTGTGCAGCAGACCAAATCTCATACAGAGCTGTAACGACAATTAAAGGCCTTTTAAGGCCTTTTAACAGTACCCCGGTTGTTCACCTTTGACAGGGTTAACATTTTTTGTTCAAAGACTTGGTTTTAAGCCCTCAAAATACACCTGTGTGGATGCATAAATGCGAGAGATCATTAGAATAAATTATTACTTTCTCGAAAATTCTTCCTATCAAATGCTAAAGGTGTGTGGTGCCTTTTTGTTTAATTAGGAAATTTTTGATTCAGCTATAAACCAAGTGTTTTTGCCAAATATAAAGCACTAATCATACGAAATGTGGTTATTCAATAATTTCAAATTTTTTCTTTAAGAAAACGATTTATAAAACTTTAAAATATATATCAAACAGCATACTTTTACCCCCAAATGGTTCGCGTTTTCGAGCTGGCCTCCAACTATAATGGCCAATTTGATAAATAATCCTTACTGCTCGTAATTCGTTGGACAGATTCTGTATATTAAATTTTAAAATAGATCGAATCGAATGGTGGTGTCTTTGGCTCTGCTACTAAAGATTTCTACGCTCCAAAACCAAACATCCATAAATTACAAATTTTTCAATTTTCTTCGAGTATTTAGAAGCTTCAACTATTTAATTCGATAAATATAAAAGATAGGCACATAAATTTGTTACATAACCGCGCCCCCCCATCTACGCTTGAAGCCGCACAAATTGCCCAACAAATTGAATATTTTAATACTTACTAAAACCGCTTTTATAAAAATAAATATATTTTATGCACATACATACATACATACATGTGAATGTGTGAGTGGTCGACGCTCGGTGTTAGTCCTGCCTGTGCGCTTTCCCTAAGTTGTGCGTGTGTGTGAAGCTGTGTATGACTGTATGTGGGCGCGCTTCTTTTTATATTCAGTAAATTTTTAAATCGCCAAAGCGCATTGCTTTTGCAAATAAATTTTTCATTTCAATTCTGAATGTAAACCACAGCCACTTCAAAGCCGGCAACAAGCACGAAAAAAATCGGTAGCAGCTACTCATAACCGCACAACAATCGCACAAAGACAGCTGCAAGAGCGTAAAATAGCGCTGGCGCTTTGTCCTCGTTACCCAGCTGGGCGTATGCCGAACGGTTGTTTAGCTAAGTTCAACCAACTTTTTGCCTACTCGCCTATATACGACTCTAAAAACACACACACACACACACCTAAGTATCACGAATATTTCCTTTTCAATATGCGCTTACAAATAAACATAAATCCACTTTACACTTTTGAGGCGGCAATAAAAACTATGAAAAATGAGTTTAAAAAAAAATACAATAAAAATAAAATGAGAAAAAACTACATTCAGCTAAAATGAAAAACCAACAGCAGTGAAATTGTAAAAAATGAAATAGAACTAAATTGTAGAAAAATAGTGCAAAGCAACAACTGCAAAAGAGCTGTAATGTAGGTGCTCGTATATTTGAATGCGAGCCGAGCTCTGGCTGCAGCGACGCCAACATTTGATAAGGACATCGATGCTGCACCCACTAACCAAGAGATTGGGGAGCGGATAAACAAACGCCTATCAAAATGCAAGCCAAATACCGGCTTGAGGACGTTTTCTTTTTTGGCACACTGTACGGAGAGCAATGCACTGGCTGATGGTGAATGCCACAGTGACTTACAGCGCCGCAATTTTCCAAATCTTCTTTTTGTGCATTTGTGTATATGTGTGTGTGTGCATTTATGTCTGTGTCTGTGCCGCAAGATTACCCAGCGGCTGTAAGCTGAGCAACACAGCAACCGCATTCGAGTGTTAGCAATGGCTGGAAAAAATTAATATCCAACAACTTGAAAAATGCCAAAAAAAAAAAATGGAAAATGACAACAAAAAAATGGAAAATGACAAAAAACAAAATGAAAAAAGCAATGTTGGCGAAAAACAGGAATGATGGCGAAAAAAAGTAACAGTGTAGGAAATCCATAAATCCTTATTTTTTGTGCTTACTTTTTGTTGTACTTCTTGAAAAGGATTCTATGTTTGAAAAATGTTGCAAGCGAAACTAGGAACAGGCAGAGAAATACATAATCAGCAGTGTACAGATGGGCAGTTGTAAATTACCGGCGAGAACGCCTAAAAATATGCAAAAAACTGCTGATTGCATTTACTTTGGGTTGATGAAAGCTCATACCTACATAGCAGGCTGGGGAATGGGGAGAAGGTATTTTGTAGCATTATTTATGCAATAATTTACAATAAATTAATTTAGTGAAAATATTTGACTTTTTGGGAGGTTAATAGTGGTAATTTTGCGTCTGTCAGTAATAAATTTAAAAAGGCTGACCAGCCCCAAATCAATTTATTTGATTTATAAATGAGTAAAACAAGTTGAAAACACTATAGAGTGTTCAAAAGGAATATCCCGAACTTTGACAGTGTATAGTGGCCTCTTAGCAAAACCACAGCTATGGAGTTCTTTGGAAATATTAGTTTGGGGAAAGATAAATCCATTATTTTTGCTTAAATTTTTTGCGCTAATGGCTTAAAACTGTTTTAGGGTCGATCTTTAGCTTCTGGGCGATGATACGACTAACAAAATGTTGGTCAACTTCGATTATTTTGGTGATTTTATTGACTTTTTTCACGACGAGGCGAATCTTTAACATCAAAAATTTCTGAACGGAATCGACGAAACCCAAATTGCATGCAATAAACCGTTACTGTATCGGCGCCATAAACACCATTCACAATTTCATCGACCTGGCTTGCATTTGCGTCTTTCGCCTTTATCAAAGAAAAACTGTAAAATGTACCAAATTTTCTCTTTGTCGACTTTCTTTGTCAAGAGTAGGTCCCTGTAACTCACAACTGAATGAAATAAACTAAAACAGCAAACGATGTTTTTAGTTTGAAATGCCTTTTGATGGATACTCTACGAGATGTCGACTACTACAGCGTTGAATTGGAATCAGTTCCGCTGGAATCATGAATTGGAACAGCGATTATGTAGGCAATCTACATAAAGAGCGATGGTCCGGTCTAGAAGGCTGCAGAACTGCAAAGTGTTTTGTGACAAGTCTAAACAGAAAACTGTCAAACTTTCTACTAAAACTTGGAAGGAAAGACGTTCGGTTGATGGTGGGTATCATTACAGGACACAACCCATGGGGTCAGCATATGACCACTATTGGAATCATTCAGGACTCAATGTGCCTGCCATGCTTGGAGGAGGCGGATATCACTGAGCACTTTCTCTGTGAGTGTCCTGCCTTTGCAAGAACAAGGCTGCGAGTTTTTGATTCCGATGTCGTGAGAATGAGTAATATTCGTTCTCTAAAACTGGAGGATATTTACAGATATACCAAAAAATCTGGAAAATTTTCACAGGACTAACTAAATCCATCTCTGTCTCTATACTTCCCTATCTTTTTCTCTGATACTTTTCTCCTTCCCTCCTTGACTATTTATCCTCTTTCCATAGCTTTAAATACAATGGGCTTTTTAGCTCGAGTATTTTAGGAGCCACCAAATCTCTTGGTGCTCCTTGGCTCGCCCTTTTCAAACTACACAGCGTTGAGTCTACCCTGTTTTCAGAAAGCTACCGATAAATCTAAAGGTTTTTTGACCATACAACATTGTTTTTTCTTACACAAATACAGTTTAACGGTACATATAAGGGGAATGCTACTGAATTGCCAGTCCTTGGCCGGATATAAATCCGAGTCGTTCCCATAATGTAGAACCGCCTGCTGAGCCTTCCACTTTAGTTTGATAAAAGATAATTGGTTTTTAAACTCTGCGGTGAAGGTAAATCCTACTGAGAAATCGGACATTTCTCAAAAATGGGAGTAAGTGAAGAAAGTACTTCTTTCGGGATAGCAACGCCAACGTGATAAATGCGGACAGCGTAATCACCAGAAGAAATTCTGCCACGCTGGTTTAAAGCTCTTCAATGATATCGTAAAATTTAACGAATATTGGATGTATACATATGAACCAAAAAAAAATTGTTCGCGGGAGAAGCACCTCAAAGCAAATGATCACCTGTTTTTTTCGGAAAATCTGGTTATGTTGCAACTTTTTTTTTTCGACAAGACTCTTCCATCGTACACGGTTCTATGTTGCTGTTTTTGCACCGTCCCACGAGAGGTCGGCATCTGTTAGTTCGCGCAAGATCGACCATCTCCAAGTGTTTTTTGGTCGAACGCGACCTCTGCTCCCTTGCGGGTTCCAGTTCAGTGCCGTTCTCGTGATGCTATCTGGTGGTTTTCTCACAAGCGAAACCTAGAGCAGTCAAGTCAGAGTGATGCACACTATTTGTTTGCCAGAATTTTTCGAACTAACCCCATAGAAAAGTGGTTTAATAGAATATTGCAGCAAGTTTCTTCGTAGTGCAGGGCATTCACATAAAAATTCCTGAATAAATTCTAACTCTACCTCTTCCTCATCTCGACAAGTCCTATACCTATAGCATACCAGAGAAAATTGATTTTGAAAATCTAATTTCTTGACCAATAAGGCCATTCCGCAATGTATGCAGATTTTGTTTTGTTTTTTTGTTTTTTGGTATGCCAACCTGGGAGGTGGAATCTTCTAAAGATACATACATATGAGTCGACTCATACATATGCCCGATTCAGATGCGATATTCCCCAGCTCTTTTTGAAGCAAGTTTCGTAGTGTCTACGGTCTAAACCACCCTATCGCCTCGCTGTTCTGCTTTTGTCCCCCTTGGTATTACCAGTTCAGATATTCCTCCAGGGGGCAGGATGTGCTTATAGACTCATTTGTCTGCGTTCATTATCATCGTGTCTCAGTCTTGGCATAATTGTTGAGGCTACGTTACAACCAGAGCTCCACGTTTCTTCAGATTCTAGCATACTCGTATATTGTACTAGGTTAGCAGCTGTCATGCTGTCGCCGATGTTTGAGTGCCACATGCTTCGTTCGCCATCTAATCTAGAGCATTATAACAGGGCATGCTCAGGAGTTTCATATTTTCCTTGGTAGTATAGGCAAAATTTGGAGTCTGAGTGTGTATTGGTCAAATACTGCCCTAAATAGCCATGCCCAGTTAAAAACTGTGTCAGCATGAAATTAGCATTTCCATGTGTTGTCCGGATTCATTTCTGTACGCCGGGGGTCATAGTGAAAGTGGTTCTTCTCTTACCACTCTCGTTCCATTTGGTCTGCCAAATTTGCAGAGCGATATCGTCGATTCTCTGTTGGGCGTCTTCAGTGATGCTTTGTTACCAGATATCCGCCGGTTTTTGTATGCTGGCATTTTTGTTTTATATATAATATTTTGCCTTTATATCAAGGGGGATTCTGCCTGCTATAACCCCTGCTGCTTCGTCAGATATGGTCCTGTAGACTCTAATGATTCCAACATTGCATAACCACACCTGTTAGCCACCCGTTCCACAGCGTGAAACAGGATCGAGTTGCAGACGCTAGCTAACAATGCTCTCATTTTTTGTCTTGGTCCATCCATGTTGAGCATCAGTCGCGAAGATTTCCTACTTTTCCTCGAAAACTTATGAGAACCAGTTCGGTCTTATGGTTTGCTAAGCTTAACCCATACGATTGTAACCATTGCTTAATTTTATTGATGGCCTCCTCTACCCTTCGTGAGACCTCTTCTAGCGTTTTCCGTCCGACCACCACAGCTAGATCATCTCCATACTCAACAATATTTGGTTATTTGTGGTGTTCAACGCGTAGTACTCCATATATTGAGGAACTCCTCCAGTTGCCTTATAGCTTTTGGGGCCTACGTTTGTATTATACCATAGGGTTCTGTTATTCAGATTAGTCTACCAGATATGCACATTTGCTCAATTTGTGTCGAACCATCCTTCCACCAATTCAATGGGAGCTCCCACGTATCGGCTCACACAAGAGAGTTCTTTTAGCACTTGAAAGATCGAATTAATGGGTCATCCGCCTTACTGTCCTGGCTTGGCCCCCAATGATTTCCTTTTATTCCAGACTTTAAAAGTAAAATGCGAGGTCAATGATTTTCAATACCTGGCGAATCTGTTGAATCCTTCATCTTGAATAATCAAAAACAAGCTGAAGGGACCGTATCGGGGTATCGTAGATTGGTTGCGGCAAATTTGGAATACCATTTTGCACGAGAAATTCACACGATGCTCCGATTTATCTTGTAGGTTTTAGATAACCCTTCTCAAGTCATTTTATTGCTCAGTTCAACCTTGAAGCGTTCAAAAAAACTGAATTGATAGCATCATGTCCGATTGCATTGAGAACTTCGGAGTAGCTTGTGACTGTTATAATAGTCGATGGTGTATTTTTTTTTGTCGGGACAACTAGCAAGTGCAGCACTTAGACATTAATTGAGTCCATTGTACTACACTTGGATTCCCTTTTAATTAAGCCAAGGAGCCAAGATGGACGCTTCTTAACACATCAGTGCCAAAGACCTCAAACCTGATTCAAGCGAAGGCGGGGCAGACACACAGGAAGTGGTCCGTCGTCTCATCTTTCTCTTCACAAGCTGGGCAGAGTACACTGTCTGAGATGCCCAACCTTTCCATGTGCTTTGCCCACAGAAAGTGGCCCGTCATCATTCCAACGAGCCTTCTGCACTTCCTTCTGCTTAATGACAGGAGGGTTGCGACAGTCGATCGGACATGACAGGTAACATCAGTTTTGTCCATCTGCAGCCTCTCTCAGCCTGCCAAGATCGCTTGTGGGTGGTAGTTACCCATTTGCTAACCGTGGCTGTGATGGCCACAGAAGGGAGTGTCAAAACGGGCTCTGGGCCAAAGAAGTTGGCCTCAGAGCCCATCTTAGCTAAGGAGTCAGAGGTCTCGTTACCCGCGATACCCACGTTTCCCGGCTATGTTAGCATCAAGCTATTATGCCTACCGACATAGTTCAGCCTGGATTTACAAGACTTGACTACCCCTGATGTGGTTGGAGAGCTGTCTAAGGCCATAAGCGCAGCTTGGCTGTCGCTGCAGACACATATAGATCTGCCTCTTCATCGTTTTTCACAACAAAGTTCATCGCTTCTTGAACTGCATACGCCTCCGCTTGAAACACAGATGCATGCATTCCAAGAGCAAAGTGCAGTTTTGTCCCGCTGGATTCCACGTAGACCCCAGAGCCGGAGCCATGCTCGGTCCTGGAGCCATCCGTAAAAATGCGAAAACAGTGTTTGCCGAGCTTATTTTCTGAGTCTTCCCACAACTGAGCCTCTGGTAGCACTACACTGTATCTCTTTTCAAGTACGACTCTTGATGGCATGGAGAGAATAGTTGGATCGATGCCCATGCCTTCTCTGTGTTCCAATGCCGGACAAGGGCCGTACCAGTTCCCATTGTGTTTCAGTTTGCAGATGGCCTTCAAGGCCTCTCCTTGGATAAAAGCATCAAGTGGTGGTAAACCAACTGTATACTTCAAAGACTTTTTAGACACATCAGCATAAAATTTAATTAAAATAAAATCTGATGCGTGAAGTTATACAAATCGAATCGCATAGTGGCCAAAATTTATATAAAATGCATGGCCACACCCATCGCCACGGACTGAGCATTTAGCTACTCTCAAGTATACAGAATTATACTTCTTTGCAGAGATACGTATTCCACACAAATATCCAAGGCGAAATTGAAATTAAACAGTTGAATTTTTAAAGCCTTCTTACCCACTTGGATGTGTGGCGATGTGTGCGCATTTGTACATTTTACCCATTTATTTCAGTTGTAATTAGAATATTAATTGACTAAAATGTAACCATGACATTGAGGTTTTACAAATTAAATTAAATTCCTAACAAATGAGTAACAAAGTTTGAAAAGCCTGCAGCCAACTAACAAAGCTGCCACAGATGCCACAAGCGCCACAACTGTGATTGGGAGCAACGAATGAAATTTGCTGCCTGGTAGGTATTCATAATAGATGGAAGGAGGCTGGAAATTAGCAAACGTTCAAGCGCTAGCAGGTGGAATCAAGGCTTGCTTGGGGAAAATAACAACAACAGCAATGCACGCACAGCGATTAATGACAGCAGCAACTGCAACACAACTAAGTAGCACTTCCAACACAATTGCACGTAAATATGCTGCACTCAACACTTAAAATATAATTATCGCTCGTATGATGAACACTTAGCTAGCTGGCAAATGGTAGCAGCAACTCAACTGGCACGAAAGGCAGCGATACATATGCAGCAATACATTTATAGGTATATGTGTATGTTCGTCTAAAATATGCAAATACTTGTGTCCGTGTGCGTATGGGTGTTGGTAGTTGTTGTCACTCACTCGGCGGAGTTTCAGTATTTTGCTTAGTTGGCTTAAAGTGTAAAGTTACTAATAGCAAACGCAGACTCCCTGACAAGCTGCGCACATTTGTGGGTATACGTAGACAATTACATGTATGTGTGTCTACATATACACCCTCGTATGAAATGACATGCACATGAGCTAGTTTCACGTATGTATGTGCAAGTAAAACAGAAAGACTATTTGCACTAATAGATAATTACAACTCCATGCAGATCCATTTAAATATTTTATATATAGGTATGCAGTATCAATGAAATTATTAGAAACAACCTTCCAGACAGCGATTTTCTATATCCTGTCCATCATCTGTAAAGATAATAGTAACTGTTTAGAAGCTTGTTCTTGCATTCTTTTTTTTATTGCATCCAACGATTTTTTTAATATTGCAAATATAGTTTAAAATTTATTTGTATTAATGCAATATCTTAATTTGGTATTCCCTCAAAACTAATACGGCGACGCAAAATGACATGGAGCAATACCAGTAGCGCTGTCAGAATTGGGAAGGACCTCTCCGAGCCGCTTGAAACCAAACGAGGCTACTAACAGCGTGATTCGCTATCGTGTAACTTCTGTAACCTGATACTGGAAAATATCATGCGAGCCGCAGAACTTAATCTCTCATGCACAATTTCAATTAAATTGCGAAGTGTGCGCAAAGGAAAGCTCAGCGGCAAATTTTCCACAAACACAGGTGTTCGTCAGGGCTGCCTCTTATCGCTTTTAGCTTTTGTTTTTAATAGTCTTAAGACTCACAAATGCTGAAGTTGCAGAAGGACTGAAATGGAGGCTATACCAAAAACTTAGTGGCCTAGATTAGGCTGACGACCTCTGTTTCATAACTCACACATTAGCTGACGCCACTGCAAAACTTCGCCAACTAGAAAAGAATGCACGCACAGTTGGTTTTGAAATAAACTTGACAAAAACTTAACTTATACAACCTACAAACACATCTCCTCTTGAACTTGCAACCAACGAGAACGCCATCATTATCGAAGATGTGAATGAGTTCTGATACCTCGATAGCCAAATAAAAAAGATGGTGGCGCAGTTGCAGATATGGCAGCTCGTGTTTGTACAGCACAAACTGCGTTTCATAAGCTTAGCAGACTGTGGCGATCTCGCACCCTGTCACTAAAAAACAAATCTTCAATACCAGCTTCAACTCGGTCTTCCTATGTAGCCAGGTCGCAGGCTCATGTTTGGTCACATTAGATGACGTCTTCAAACGTTTGCCAACAAATGCCTCAGAATTATATGCCGTATCTTTTGACCGAGAACCATCTCCAATATGGACCTTCTTCAGCTTACTAAAAACTGCCCAATTAATTCCGAAATAAAAAGACGAAAATGGAGTTGGATTGGACATACTCTTCGTAGAGAAGACGATAATGTTGCCAAAATGACTTCTTAATGGAATCCGCAAGGAAGTCGAGGCCGAGGTCCCCCATGTCAAACTTGGATGCACAGAATCTCCCTCGAGAGTCTTTCCACCACTACCTGAACCAAATTAGACACATAGCGACTGACAGAAATCGTTGGAGAACATTTGTTTCAGCCCTATGTTTTGACTAGTAGCGATAAAATAAGATTATTATGTTTTTGTTTTAAATAGTTTGTTAATTTTCAATTGGAAATGTTATCTAAATGTATAATTTGTCAAAGGAATGAAAAAATTGCTGGTGTATGCCATTGACCTCAACAACCGCATTGCTAGTTCTGCCTTTTCCAAACTGGATAAAGGTTCAAAGGAGTGGGTCTGATGGTAAACGAGGACAAAGCGAAGGGTGTAAATGAAAATGATGTTGGAGAACCGTACGATAGTGAGGATTCTGATGGTGGCTGCACAACTGAGAGCGAAATGTTGTTGAGATTTCGGGGCAGATGTCCTTTCATACAGTATATTCCATCGAAGACGATGCAAAGAGTTTATTTCGTATATTTTAAGTCTGAAATATTATTATAGTTTTTACAGACCAGGCGCTGGGTTCGGCTACAACAACCTCTAAAGTGGTGGAACACAGTAGAAATAGCCTTACCGCCTTAAGTGAAAACCATAAAGTTACCTTAATCTGAATCCCGGGACATCGGAACATTAAAGGTAACGAAAAAGCAGATGAACTGGCTAGAGAGGGATCTGCCAAGAATAACGCTCGTGCGGAATCGGTATTCACACCATTAGGTGCAGTCAAGAAAATGATTTCCCTAAAATATCTCCGAATCGCGGATTGTAGATGAAGAGACCAGACGAAATGCAAAATTAGCAGGACGTTATGGCCCACCTACAACCTTAAGCAATCGTCAACATTGATAAACATGAAACGACGGGACGCCTGGAGACTAATGACAGTCATAACTGGCCTTAGATCTGTCGGAGAGCAAGCAGCCAAAATGGGCATCCCTCACAATGTACGAGTATACTGTCACAGTTGTAAACAACCGGTAAAAAGGAAACAATTTTCCATTTCCTCTGTGAATGCCCTGCCCTATGCAAGGACAGAATGTCAACCCTGGGCAAACCGCTGTTCGAGAATCTAGAGCAACTGTCTGGCTTGGACGTCAAAAACCTATCAAGGTTCTTAAACCGCACAGACTGGTTATAGTCATACTGTAAATTACTGTTAAACAAGTTGTTAACGAGGATATGGCAACAAAATGGTGCGGGAGCGCTAGTTGGATTCAGACCAACGGGTGGTATTCCAAAACAAAATTGCATGATTAGTTTTGCGACGATGAATGTACAGATAGCTTGCCTGATTTACTGACCTGCACATTTTGCTGCCCATTTCAGCGGAATTTACTGAATTCAATAGCTTTCGTAACCAAACTTTCTTGACTAGCACCGTTTCTGATTATGTGCCCGCCACTGTATACATACGCAAACACAGATTATTGGCGATATAGTCGCATGAGTTTATCGCTTAGTTAAAATATCTCGCAAGCAGCAGCGGCAGAAGCAACGCGACAACTTTTCTATACTCACATGGGAAAAATATGGATTTGCTAAGCTCGAGTACTAACGTATGCCTGCGTGTGCTTGTGTTTGTTGAGCGTATGCGCCTGCTGCAGTCACTGCCATTTGCGGTTGCTGTTAATTTCATTGTTAATGCTCGGTTTGGGCGCCTTTTTCCTGAAGGATACATAAATTTGCACCACTTGGCGACGGCGGCGGCAGAAGTCGGTGCAACAAACTCAGCCAGTCTATTACGAGTAGAAGCAGAGCAGACAGTTTCGCCGCTGGCACGTCGCTGGCTACAAAATGCATTAATGCAATTTTCTTCAGTTTATTTGCTATACTCCTTTTTGCAATTAGATAGTGGGTTTGTAAAAAATTTGAAAATTCCATGTTCTGGTTTTAAATACGAGTGTACGTAACGCAAATTATACGCTCAGCAGCCTGAACCGGTCTCAGAGTTGATGGGGCTGTTTGCGGTAGGCACTAGGACCAGCAAGTGACGATTTCGAGTTTGGGTGTAACTTTGTTGGTGCTTTGCTGGCGCATATTTTCCCAGTTTTATGGCAGATTGAAATTGAAATATTTAGGTAATCGCAGAGCTGTTGCATGCGCAAAATGGTATACCTATGGTAGTAGTATTGAGATGGCAGTGAGGTGCCGTAGTTGTGTGGCAGTTTCTATGTGCTTGAGTATGTTTGATATGAGGGAGTCATGTGAAACTCTGTGGTGGAGGGTTTATTGTGGCTAACAAACTTTGATTTTTTTTATTCTAATGACTTATTTCAGAATATTTTCTTAAAGAAATACCTAGAGTGAATTTGATAAGAATTCCAATTTTCCCCACATTTGGCACGACAAAAGCAAGATGTGAATGGGATAATGTCCAAGATCCTTACCTTGGCTAACGTTAAGGGTCAGTGGCAATATTCACTGATGGGTCAAGACTAAGTAAGAACGACGAGAGTGGCATCCACTCAGTAGTGCCGCAGCTGATCCTAAGTTTACGGCTACTTGACTCCGACTTCACCTTTCAAGCTGAGTTAATAGCTATAAAGCAGGCTGCGTGTAAGTGAGGAACTCGTCTGTTACCGCACAACCGATCGTAATCTACTCTGGCGGTCAAGCTGCGCAAAACAAGAATACATCTCCCAAAGTAGTAATTGGATGTAGAGCTCTTCCTAATGAGCTGGTGCACCACGAACGTTGTTTGAGTTCTAGGACACAAAGACATTCTTAGAAATTGCATCGCGCATGAGCTGGCTAGGAGGGAAATAGATATTAAATTAATCAATTCTGTCCAATTTGAGAGTATCCATTTATCCTTAAACAAGCTCTAGATTCGGTCGCTTTATATTACGCAGGCCGAGGGGACTACGGAGCCCTCTTGTTTTTTTTTTTTGTTTTTTGGGAAAGGGAGTATAAAAATGTCAGAAACATTTTGATTTATACCGTCGCACCAATGATATGTGGGACCCACTAAAACAAACTTCCCCTATTCGGCTTACTTCCACCCTGGGGGACCGCATTTGCACTACATCGAGGGTGGAGTCGTAATGGTGTGTATCAACGACAAAAGAAACCCGCATCCAGACTCTCTACCTATTACGTATGGAGGCTATACGTCGCTGATAGTTTCCATTATTTTCGTTATGATGCAGATGAAGCTTCAAAAAGGTGCGATAATGTCATGTGCATTACCGTCTTGTCTGCTTGTGATATGGTCCTGAGTCGTTAATTCAAGCGTCTCCAATTGTATTCGGTACGTCTGAGTCGACCTCCTCTGGAACAGTGTTTCATGCTTAATTCAGCACACGTCGGGAAGTTCGGTGTGATTACACGCGGCCCAGGGCGTTGAAGGTATGTATTTACCTCTAGCTGACGCTTTTCTTCGTCCTGCTTTCGTAGTGAACGTGCAATGTTTTCAATATCAAATACTACCAGTTAAATTTGTCTTACTTGGCTGTCTTCCAAAGATCGTGGCGAACTCGTTATCTCTTGTGAACCTTGGATAGTAGAAGAGTACGTTTCGCGCGTCTTTCAACTCTTCTGGGCAGGTAGGACAGTATGGTAAAGCGGAGAGACTAAACTTATGCAGATAATAAGTGCAATAACCGTGTCCGCTCAGCATCTGAGAGAGGAAGTAAACCACTTCTTGCCAAATAACTGGACAGATTTCGCCTAGAAAGAATAAGCACAGAACCAGATCACTCATCAATCTAGACGGGCTTTCATTAATACGATGATTGAAATCATCTGCCTCGAAATATATGGAATCGGTAAAGTGCAGAATTCGTTTGTCGATTCAGTTGCCTACTCAGCGCAAAGTGTCGTATATTGGCAAGCAAGATTCTCCCTTGGATAACAAAGCGTTTATTAGTAACGGCGTTAATGCCGGTTTCCAATTAATCGAAGTTCTCTGCTGTTTTTTTTTATTTATATGAGAAGTACATATCAATAGAGACATGAGTATCGAGAAACGTGTGACGTTTGTCGGCAGAAGGATACTTCTTTGTCCCCGCATATACATCCAGAATCATTTGCTTCACTTTTTATTGTGTTTAAAAAAAGCAGAACTTATGTTTGCTTGATGCAATCGAAATTCCTTGTATTCCTTCTTCTTTTCAGCGACAGCTCTTCAAGAAGCTTTGAAAGCAGTTCTTATTCATAATGGAAATAAATTTGCATCTCTTCCTCTGGTTCATTCATGTAATGCAACGTTTCAAACTTTAAAGTATGGAAAAGTTTCAAAATTGTTCGTTTTCGGCAGGAATGCAAGGCGGCTACACTAAATATCTGCGTTCTCTTTGCTTGTGGGATAATTGAGCACTTCATTATCAGTAGCACTCATAATCTCAACGACCGAGTTTCAAATAGGAAAACATAATGCCAAAAATAAACCAATTATGAAGACTGAACATTTTTTAATGCCTTCACTGAACATAAACTATGTTTTATGAAGCAATTTGTAAAGGTTAAGTATCTGAAGCCTTTCCATACTCGTATTCAAGCATATGTTTCCTGAAATTCGCAGAGTCTAAAATAAAAGCTGGTATTTTTGTCGGTGCACAAATAAAGAAAATAGTGATCAGTGAATAATTCGTACAGCTCCTGAGTAGCCATGAAAAACAAGATTGATTCAGCATTAAAGCAGTGATGCATTGCTTCCTTGACAACAGGAAGGCTGAGAATTACAAAATGTTTATTTCTAATTTGTTTTTGATGCCTTCAAATTCATGGGTTCGAGAATGTGCCTTAAAGTACACACGAAACAAGCTCACCTGGATAAATTTAAAGATAACTAGGGAGCATTTTCAGAAGAACAAGGGGCACGTTTTCACTAAGATGTAATGAACTACAGAATTCAGACTCGAAATTCATGTAGTTCGTGTTTTGTTTTTTTGAATGGGTGAAGCGAAAAAGAGGCATCTAGTTTAAGAATATGTGTTTATATGTCAATTTCGCGGCAATAGAAAGTTGGAAAAAAATTTAAATACAACGCCACATGTCGAGACAGTGACAATTCCCACTTTTACGAATTCTCACGAAATCCCTACTTGACTTGGCGCTTAACCGGCACGAGGCAAGAGTCAAGAGTTGGAAGCGCACCCAGTTAACCGTAATCCCTAACCGTAATCGTGTATGCATATACATATTTATATATGTGTGTAAGTGTATATGTATGTATCTATGTATGTATGTATGCATGTTTTCGTCAAGATAAACTTTTCTACGACATTTGCTCTTAATCTTCAGTTGCTTAGTTCTACAAAATGTTTCTCCCGTTACAAGCCACATAAACACCAGCAAACTGGCAACATTAAAATCGTTTTAGTTTTTGATATAAAAATGTCATTCATGTCTTATGTAGGTCACTTGCCAAGCACCTAATAAAATATGTACGTACATACATAAATTCTTTAATGCAAATGTACGTAAAAGTAATGTACGCTAGCATAAACTTTAATACTTCAACGCTGAGCAAAAGCTGCAGCAAAGCATTGTCAGGCATTGAGGCTTGGACAGAATTTCCCAAACTTACTGCATTTTATTTGTTCGTTTTTGAAGTATAAAAACTAAATTAACTATTTTCTGAATTTTTTTCCTTTTTTATTGGTTGTATTGCATTAAAATTTCAAAGTACTGCGATAAAAGCTGAAAAGTTAGCACTTTTGCCGCAGCACTGCGCTTAAACACACTTGAACTCTGCTGGTAGCTGATGACCTGATTTTCCACCGGTAAAACATTTAGTTGGTTTAAATTTTTAACGATTTTCATAAATTCTTCATTTGCGTAGTTACTCAAAGTTATTTGCCAGCAAATGCAGTTAGAAATTTAAAACTGTGGAATTGTGGCGAAAGGCTTTTGTGTTTTATTCCCAAAATTGATTGGAATTTTTTTAATTTTTAGAATTAAAATTTTCATTGAGTTTTGCTAATTTAATAACCGAACACGAACTAAGGCCGAAAGTGTTGCAAATCTCAAATCATGAAACTCAAAGGTTGTATAATAATCCTAATGGATTGATCTCCTGCAATACGTTCAACTGCAGTGGCGAGCTTTTTGGAAAAAAATTATAATTGTTTTACGTTAGGTTATGTGTCTGCCACCAAAGACGCGATGAAGGAAAAGTAATAGAGGGGAATGGACAATGTGTTTACTGCTTGAAACTAGTCGGGGATTGTCTGACTTCTCTTTCGGCCGTATCCGATTGAAAATTAGGCTCTTTTGGCTACCTGTTCCTGTAACACATTGCAAGAAACTCCTGGTCTAATGAACAAGTTAGATTGGGCTCCCCTACCTACACTTGATTTGCTCGTGGAACGTTAGACAACTACACCAAGTTGTCAGCTCGGTCGCAGGATTCATCTGACTACACGTGGATCAGAGGAACTTCTCGATGGAATTTCTAAAGCAAACAAACTCTTGACTAATAGGCTTCGTGTTAACTCAGCGCGCGTTTTGTAAGTATCCAAGCCTATACGCTCGCGAGGTTCTTCTGGCTCTACGCGTGGATTGGAGGCACTCTAGGGAATTTGCCTTTTAGGAATCTATGTAGTGAGACTTGATCTTCGTGCTTATTTTGGTTCAGCTTTCTGGAGTATAAGGTGGAAATATCTCAGTACTTTTTCTTCAGCTATCATAATTTCCGAGACTAAAATTTAGGCAACTTGGCTGTCTCGGTTTGCTACCAATGCGGAAATACCTGTTATTTCAACAGCAGTAGGAGTTTGTAGTCACTTATGATAAGAAACATCGCAACAGTTTTTTGCTTCATAATTTTGCACTTTTAAGTTAGAATAATTCGAAAATTTCGGATTCAGTAAGGCTTTGGAAAAGTAATATTTTATTCTTAAATCAAATTTGTAGTCAGGTGTGATTGAAGACTGCACTATTCGACAAAAATGGGGGGAAAACAAAGTACAAAAGACACAAAGGATATGAAAAACATTTTTATGTAGGATACTTATGAGCCGTAAATTAATAATTGCCCTCTTCAACTAAACAGCTCACTTCGGTGGTACTTCCAAGAATGTTTTATTGCTTGTATTTTCATTACGCTTCGTTCTGTTTCATATATTTTGCAGTCAGTGTCGCATACTTATATTAAAGGTCGGTTTTGTTTTGTTGCGTCAGTCCGTAGTTGCATAGTCAATCCACTCCTCTAATCTTATGTTTCTTAATATTTTAAAAACCATGCGCTTATAGACTTTTTAGTAAGGTTTTTGGTTTTAATCCAATTTAATTGCGGTGAACTATTTTTCAGCTAATTATCTTTAGCTAACTCTGAAAGATCCCTTTGTTGTTAATATTTTCACTCACTCTCACTTCGGTAAGGCAGCAGCGGGAGAGGAGTCGCTTGGATGATGGCTGGATGGCTGACTGTGTGGCTGGCTGGCTGGATAGATTGCTTGCTTCATTTCACTCTTTGTTGCTTTAGCAACAGCAAATTGAATTTATTTACTTTCTTATGCTGGCCCATTTCGAGCCAATATATTTTTTATACCCGACAATTGAGTGCTGACAGGTGCACCTGTATGCGGGGATGTATGTATGTCCAACGCTTTACAGGCACAAAAAGGTAGCAGCAAATAATGTATAAAAAGCGGCAAAGCAAACATTAAAAGAAAAAAGTGTCAAGCCGCCGCAATTCTGCAGGCGGGTATGAGCTGGTTTGAGCAGTATTTACAGCGTACACAATTCAATTTGTAAAGCAAAGTTAATTTCACTACACAGGATATGCTTGCAGGCAGAAATTTGTATCAAACAAGTAACACACAAGCACAAAAACACACTGCTGCTTGTACTCTTAATTTTTTTTAAATTATTGCTACCACTTTACTGCCCAGCATTTCGCTTTTGCCAACTTAAAGTGGACACTTTTGATTCCCCTACATTTGTAGTTCATAGCCATGAATAACAAAAGCGGGCACGAAGTAAGTGAGAAAAATATGTTATTTAATAAATTTTGTACTATCACACAGCCACACGCTTAACTCAGGTCATCTCATTCACGAATATTTATGATAATGCTTTAATAAAAGCCGCTTAAAGTTTTACGCATTTGCATTTATTTATTTTCCATTGAAAATGTCAAATAAGACCCGGGGCGTATGAGTTACGTGCGAGCATAAGTACGGCTGGTTGCACAACACAAAGTGAGGTGTTTAATTAAATTGTTTTTGGTGTGCTAACAACGCATTCTTTATGCATGCATGTGCACAGAAATAACAACAATGCAGCGACATTATGCATAATGCGATTTTATTTATGTAATTAGCAACATAAATTCTCGAAACTGACACGTTTATTAAATTATGCTTTTTGTTGTAAAAACGCATAGAGTAGAAAAGCGTGAAGAGCAAACTCAAATTCCATCGTAGTTACAGAAGGAATACTCGAAATTATTACTTGATAAATTGGCCGAATATGCAGAGTTTGTAGACTCAAATTCAAAGTACAGCTCTGCCACCTCATTTGGTGTACTATCATCGATAGCAATCAAAGCAAACAATTTAAGATACTTAGAACTTAGTGAGAACTTACTTAGAGCTTAAATCAGAAATTCGAAAATAAAGGAGTGTATTTTAGAAGGTTCGTGCAAAAAAAAACTGCTTCATTTTTTTGGTAAACCTTTTTTAATTTTCGACATAGTCTCCTTTTAAGCTTATACACTTCGTCCAACACTGTTCTAGTTTGTTGGTCCCTTCCGAATAAGAGCATTTGTCCAAGCCTGAAAAATAGTCATTCGTTCCCGTAATGACCTTCCCATTTGAATAAAATCTTTTTCCCGCCAACTATTTCTTTAAATTGGAGAGCAAATAGTAGTCCGAGGGATACGAGTGAGCCAAGTCTGACGAATAGGGGAATGTGAAACGAACTGGAGCCTCATTTCCATTAATTTTGCGACCACAATTGCTGAGGTTTGAGCTGGTGCATTGCCGTGATGAAAAAGAAAACGCATTCGACTTCTTCGACAACAAAGGGATCTTTCAGAGTTAGCTAAAGATAATTAGCTGAAAAATAGTTCACCGCAATTAAATTGGATTAAAACCAAAAACCTTACTAAAAAGTCTATAAGCGCATGGTTTTTAAAATATTAAGAAACATAAGATTAGAGGAGTGGATTGACTATGCAACTACGGACTAGCGCAACAAAACAAAACCGACCTTTAATATAAGTATGCGACACTGACTGCAAAATATATGAAACAGAACGAAGCGTAATGAAAATACAAGCTTAATTTAATATTTGTCGCTGTACCCGCTCTTGCACACTTATCTGTTACTAACTGCCACTATTCTTGCTTTTTCTTTTGTTACAACTAACAAAAACGTCAGAGACGCGCAAATACGGCGAACTGCTTGCCCCCCAGCAACTGTAGCACAAATAAGTTGCCCGCCAGGTCGTATGCGCAACTTTCGCAACTCTCGCCGCTTGCTAGCTTTCGTACTGATTGTACACATATTGTGCGGAAATTGGTGGCAATGGCTTGTGATTTTTAATTACTCAGTCGAATTTCCTTTGTATGGCTGTTAATTAACAAAATTTACAGGTGTGCACGTCAGTATTGAACTGTCGAGTTGTCGCGAAATAAGATATGCTTTTTTTCCTGCGAAATACACTAAACGTTATTCAACTCTCGCCCAATGGATAATGTTGCGCTTCTCAAGGACTATTGATTCAATGGACCGCTGATGGGAGACAGCAATAGTCTCGACAATTCTGTTTTGAAAAGCAGGCGCGAAGGATGGCGGAAGGCTTACTGCTTGCAGCGCAAATTAAACAGCTAAAGCTTGAACTCATCAGTTGCCACTAAGGAATGACATTTCTTTTATAATAACTTTTCTTTAAAGCATTGAGTAAAATTTTATTTATTAAGGCGAGGCAGTAGATTAGCATTTGAGAATTCAAATAGTTTTCGTTGCTATTAAATGCTTGGAAATTTAGTAGGTACTTCATTACATTTTTTATTCCTTAGATACCTTATATATTCTGAAGTCGTTCGACAGAGTGATAGACTATCACATTCGAAAGCTTGTGCTTGCACTCTGAAACCAAATTACCTCCAACTCAGCACGCTTACCCGAAAGGGAAATCTACCGAAACATTCTTAAATGAGGTAGTAGAGACTGTGGAAAAATCTCTAGAAATGAAACACTCTCAATGATGTTAGGGCTGAGGGCTGTCACTGCACTAAATAGACTAGAAGTAGAGAGACATACCTGTATCTGTATCTAATATCTACTAGGCTGTAGGGAATGGTCAGAATCACTAGATTCGTGCAGAGGGGTACACCGCAAGGTAGTGCCCTTTCGCGTCTCGTTTGGTTAGTAGCTAATAACGAAGATCTAGTTCGTTTAAGTACAAAGGCATGGGGTAAAGCTGGTAGCATACGCCGATAAAGGGTCCTAATGGTATTGGAACCGTTTCCCCCAGTCGAGGCTGAGGAAAAGCTGACTGAGCGGGTCTCAGTCGCTGGGCTGCGAGTCAACTCTGGCAAAACGAAACCACGAAAATAATCACGTTCTTCTAATTTTATCGGATGTTACATAGGCGTCTTGAAGTGATATTTCACTCCAAACTCCATTGGAAGCTAAACATTGAAAATCAGGTAAAGAATGCCTGCACAGCTCTCTACTCCTACAAATCTATGTTCGGCAAGAAATGGGGACTCAAGCCACAAATCATGCTTTGGGTTCCAGGACATAGAAGAACAGATCGAAATAAAATTGCCAGGAGGGTACTGCATTGGTTTCAGAAACTTTCTCCCCGGTCAACGGGATCCCCTGACTGTTGTTAAAGTGGAATTGCACAATTTATTTCTTAGGAAAGTGCAGGAAAGATGAAGTTCCATTTCTTCATGTGAAATTTCGAAAGCCATCTGACCCCACTACAAGTAAGTAGAATTGGAACGAGAGGAAAATCTGCACCCAAGCGTATACGTCCGCCTTCACTGACGGCCCCAAGATGGAATCGGGAATCGGAGCGGGGGGTTTCTCTAAATCAGCCATAGATGGAAATGAAATTGCTGATGAGCTTGACCGGAAGTGGTTGACTAAATTGGTCTCAGAGACCTCCTACCCGGGCATCCGCATCCCGCTGACTTTTGTTAAAGGGGCATTGCACTATTTATTTAGATGGAGCTCCGTTTCTTCGAATGCAATTTCGAAAACCTTTTGGTCCCAATACAATAAATGGAGGTCTCATAAAGTCGTGGGAGCTTCACGCCGTTTACTTTCCAAATTCGTTGCTGTGGTCTACCTTTCAGAGAAGGAAACTGTTGAGCTCTTTCTCTGTAAATATTCGAGTTTGTCAACTAGACAATTAAGGTCACTGGGTGCTCCTTTCTTTGACAGCCTAGGGCAGTGTGTCAACCTAAGTCCCATCAACCTTCTCCACTACATCAACAGCTCTGGCTGGCTGTAGATATCTGCCTGGTGGAGGTTTCAAAATGGTATCAAAACGGCCCTTAAGTGCTACTTGGGGGTTAAGGAAAATTAAAAAAACACTTCTTTGACTGATGTAGTTGGTCTGCCGTTAAGATGCTTAAAAATTGTGCCTCTTTGATTAATATTTAATAATTATCTTCATTAATGATTGGAAGTGTACCTCTATCACTTCTGTATTTAAAAGTTGTAATACGTAATTGCGAATTACAGATCAATTGCGAAACTATCTTCTGTTTCTAAACTCTTTGTATGCGTCATTAAAGATGAGTTTTATTTTACTGCAAAACAACTGATTACTCCCAATCAGCACGGGCATCTACCGGCTCGATCTGCATCAACTAATCTTTCAATTTTTATGGCAGACTGCTTTGCGTCTTTTGGAAGTAGCGTTCAATTGGCTGTAATTTACGCTGATTTCTCTAAGGCTTTTGCTGCGATTTTCTACCAAATCTTAGTTGCTAAATTGGCAAATTTGGTTTCCATTCTTTTTTCTCGAAATGAATTAAATCATATTTGGACAACTGGAGTTCTAGTGTTGTTACTGATGGCGATGGAGTTGTCTTATTGACTCAGTTGATTTACAATCAGTACTCAGTAAGCTTTAGAATTTATGTTTAATGAATCAGCTTTTTTAGCATAAAAAATTTCATAAAATAACGTTTTTAATCAGTCGACGAGGCTGATAACTTAGGAGTGTTTTTTGATTCTAGTTTCAATTCTACTTTGCATATGAATTATATTTTTTCAAAGCCACTTGCTATGCTGGCATTTATTAGATATCATTCTTCGCAATTCTCTGACCCATATACACTCAAGATTCTATACTCTATTCCGCCATAGTCGAATGGCTTGGTGCGTGACTACCATACGGAAGTTAGAGAAAACGTAGGTTCCCAAAGTTTTTTCTAATAGCGGTCGCCCATCGGCGAGTGTATTTCTGCCATGAAAAAACTCCTGATAAAAAATATCTGCCGTTCAGAGTCGGCTTGAAAGTATAGGTCCATACACTTTTGTGGTTTTATTTATTTGGTTGGTCAACTCAAAAAGTATTCAACTAGAAATAGAATCATTCTTTTCTTAGAAGCAGAAGTGGCTTCAAAATCAGCGAGCCTGAAATTTACGAGTAAGGAACTTTAATCGGATAAATTCTTTTAAAAAACGTAATCGTCTGCCATTTGGAACTTCTGAAGTCTGAGTTTATATTCGAAATCAGCGACTCGGGAAACACTTCTACTTACCTGAAGTTTAATAATTATTGGACTCTTTTTCAATAGTGTTTTTTTTGATACCATATGAGAGTAAAAGTTATAGAGGAAAAATTTCATATCCACGTGAAAAAATGAAAATCATCACCAATTCTGCATGTAATTCATATTTAATTTGTTTGGCACTTATTTCCGTTTCCTGGCTAGTGCTTGTGCGTACTATAAAGTGCTATCTATTCTGCCTCGGATTTATTGGTATTGCCTTGCGGTAATTTGTGCCGTTGCTGCGGTCCTGGAATCGCTGCGTTTGTGCGGGTGATAAACTCTTGTAGTAGTGCGCGTTGTTGCCACGGTTTGTGTCCGGCATTTTGTTACACCGGTCGACCCTTCTCCGTTTTTTGAAAATTTTGTCTATTTGTATTCTCATTTTGTGAATTTATTAAGATATATGTTCTTTCTCTCTCTCTCTCTCTCTCTCTCATTCTCTCTCGGGGCTCTCCCTCTTTCTTTGTCTGCCTTGAAAGTTTCACTTCTGTTATGTGTATTACGCTACACGTATTTTGTTTTTTGCTAGTCAATTGCTTTATTTTACATAAATAAAAACATAGCATTAATAGATCATGTTTCAACTTAACTTTAGCAAAATTTCCAAAAAAAAAAATTAATAATTGTAAAAATTATCGATGTTTGTGTGGAGAGTCCCTTGCGGTGCTCATCACAAGTCCTTGGAGATTCATCTAAAATCAGTCGGACAAGAGAAATTAGTTTTATAGGTAATCTTGTGCCTGATCGAAGCCTTTTTTTTGCTCTAACAATATGACAGCTTCGGGAAATATTTTCCAGATTTTCGAGAAAAAACTGACAATTAATTTTTAAAAAAAAATCGAAATTTAGAAAAAGAAAAATCCTTCGATTCGAGTTTTTTATGCTTCTCGAAAGAAGTATACATTTTTTTGAGATCTACCTAGCGGTTTTTAAGTTACAGTGATCATCAGTTCAAAAAACATAGTTTCGAGAAAAACGCTTTTAAAGATTTTGTGGTTTATCCGAAGCGCCCAGCGTCCTTTGTTAATTGTTGAATAACCCGAAAAGTACTTGTCGGATTCACTTCAAATTTTCACACAATATTTGTAAGATATTATTCTTTAAGAAAATGCAAAAAGAAAAAAATCCAATTTCTTTAAATTCTGACTACTCCTAACCTCTTAAAATAAGACAAAAAATTTAGTTTTAAAAAATGTCATTTATAATATTTTTTAAATATATTTAAGTCATCCTCTGACGCATTGCATTGCTTTTTTTTTGCTTAAATCTGAATATTGTAAATACTTGCCACCTCATTAAAATCTTCCTCGAATTGAGTTCAAAGTAATTTTTTCATAATGCAAATTGAATGAGCCTGTTTATATGTATAGTATGTGTGTGTTGTGCAAAACAAAAAAAAAAGAAAAAAAATTCAGCTTTGCCATTTCTTAATTCTTCTCGCTGCTTCACTTTCGCTCTTATGCGAAAAATTCACTTGACGCTCGCCGTGGCAAAGCCGTGCCGACACCAACGTCAATTAGGGCGTTCAAATAACTTAAAACTGAATTATCCAATTTAATGTTAACAACAACAACAAAAAGAAAAAAACACAAGCTTAATATAGGTACATATTCGCAAGTGTTGTTGTTGCTGCTGTTATTTTATTTAATTTTTATTTGCTTGACGGCAGCGCTTTAAAGTGTATCCGGTCTGTTGGGCCGTTGGGCAGCTGAACGCTTAAATTAACGGCACCGCCATCGCAGTCACTCAACGCGAGCGTGCTGCGGCGGGCGTTCTAAAAACCGTGGTTGTGGCGGTATCAGAATTTTGTGGGCAAAAATGTGAAAATCATGAATATTTTTAATGTTGCAAGAAAAAACGAGCTGAAAGATAAAATGAAATATAATTTTATATGAAACGAAAAAAGAAAAAAAAATTTTGAAAATTTTATTTGAAATTTATTTCATTATCGGAAAAAATAAAATAACTGAAAAACTAGCAGTGAAAATGAGCAGATTCCCCTAATCCCGCTATTTAATGAGTATTTATTGCAAAAATAAAAAAATATGCGTTTGTAGAAAAGAAAAAAAAAACAAATATCAGCCACAATTTAAAATTGAAATATTTGTCTGGTTACAAAGCGCAGAAAAAATTTCCAGTTAAAATAATGACACACGCACTTTCATTAAAAAAAAAATAATAGTCAAATAAAATAAAAATCAGTTTACCCCCTGCCATCGAATTATCCATGAAATTCCTACTTTACAACCGACAAAAGTAATTTTCCCAATTAAAAAAAAAATAAATAAATAACTCGTTATGCATATTTGTATTTAACTTGTTTATGGCTGCAACAACAATATCTCGTTCCAATTCCACTTGCAGCACCTACAGCGACTCGGCAGCCGCGTCCAGTGAAACTTTAGACGCCGCTTCGGTCGCTTCGCCCACTATGACAGACGCTGCCGCACCTCCCGCTGTGAGCACATCGCTCAGCTACCAGGACGAACAACAGCCGCAGCAGCATGTGATGCGCGCACACCTCAGCAGTCATCACCACTACCACCTGCCACATCAGTTCCAACATCCACACCATCAGAATCATCATACGCACGGTGGTGTACCCGTGGCTACGCCCACTGTGCCCGCCAGCTATGCGGGGACACAACATCTACTGCACCACAAAGCCACAACCTATAGCAGCAGTGCATTGGATGAGGATAGCAGCGGTAGCGTGAGTGGTGGTAGTGGTCCAACTCCACCCGCCAAGCCGCCACACATTCAGGAACGTCGTTCACCGCCCAGCGCGCCAACAACCGCAGCAACGTCTAGTCTTATGCTGATGCCAGGTGCTGTGTCGACCACCTCCGTATCGCCAGGACGCTTGACTGCACGCCTACGTGATTCGGGTTCACATCACCGCGTCACTATCGATGAATCGAATATACCAACATCTTCGGCGGCGAGTCATCAACTGGATATTAGTGGTGGTGGTGGGGGCGGTGACGATGGTGATGCTGGTAGTGGCGGTGGCGGTGGTGGTGCTGGCGGCTCGGGACCACCATCGCCTGGTTCATCAAATCGCAGGCTTTCCTCGGCATTGGGCGATGACCGCCAGACGGGACATTTAGCGTTAATGTATCACTCGCATCAGTTGACCAGCTATCCGGTGTTGCCAGCCATTAAGCGGACGCATCGACCGTCGTTCATATATCCGCCAATGCCGCGAGTCAGAGCGTAAGTATTACATTGTATATTGAAGATGTGTATTTTGTTAATTGTTGTAGGCTTTATTCGGAAGGCTTTTTTTTTGATTTTTGAATTGGTTTTACGAGATTTCAAAGTAAAGATGGCTACTTGACTATCCGAAAAAATAAATACTTCTCATAGTTGTTGTGACGGGTTAGTAGTAAACTCTGATGAGTGGCTAGTAAGCCTTTGACTATCTAAAATAATCTAAATAATACTATGACCAAACGTACTAGCATTCCAAAAACTACCTTCTTTTTTTCTGAAGGCGGCATTTGTTGCTGTTAGTCGTAGTTGTAAGTCTATTGGTAACTGGTTTAGTATGACATTAAGTGCCTGTGCTGGACACGATTTGATAGTTCCAGTTAATCCTGCGCAGGCTGCTCGTTGTACGCTTGTTAGCCGCCTAACGTTGCACTGTTTGTTTAATGCAGGCCGCCATACCAATGCTCCAAAGTGCGAGTTTAGGTTTTATACCCGAATTTCTGCTAATAACTCTTTTGCAACTATAATAAGCTACATAAGCTTTTTCTGTTCGCTTTTCTGCCTGTGCCTCTATTTAAGCTACTCTCAGATTTTAAAGCAGAATTTAACCCCCTTGATTGATGCTAATCTAAACTGAGGAATTTTGATTTTAGTTGTAAACAACTCTGGTTGCGTTTTGCTTGGGTTGACATTTAGATTACTGCTCGTAGCCCATCTACTTAGTTCCTCCAGAGCTCCTTCTAGTATTTCGCTAATAGTAGAAGTATATGAACCTATTGTTAGAATCTCGACGTTACCTGCGTATGCGACTACAGTGCTACAGTGCAAAGTACCTTAGGTTTGGTTAGGCTATAGTGGTAGTCTGTCCGTATGACCAACTCACCTAGACCTTACAGGTTTGTTGTGATACCACTGTGTGCCACGGGAACCTTATATATTTATTTTCATGACACCATTTTGAGGCTCTTATGAAGCGCAGGATTGGTCTAATTCCCGCGCCAGGTAGTTCTGTAAGAGAATTGTTTACCTAGAGTTTGGAGTGTTTACCTAGACAACCTGCTCTGATTTTAGCTAAGGCTGGACAATTGAAAGGAAGTGCTGAACTGTGTATTCCTCTTCCTCTTCTCTGCAACTTCTACAATATTTATGGGAGAAAACTCCTAGTCTCATGGAATGCCTGCCAAATAGCCAATAACCGGTGACACAAGCCACGACCTTCGAGATATCATCTCTTGAGAGGCTAAGCAATTTCTTTGTCCTTTTCTTGTTTATTTGCGGCAATAGTAGCCTGGCTGTTACGCATGTATCTTCTTCTTCCCATGACCTATTGGCCTCTTTGGTAATGCTGCTTTTTATTACTAATTTACTCGTGGCCAAAGGTATTCCAATGGTACTTTTATCACGGAACAGTTGAAGAGCAGTACCTTTTCTGGCTAGCTCATCAGCTCTACAGTTTCCCTCAATATCTCTGTGTGCCGGAACCCAAATAAGGCTGACCTTGAATACGACGCTAATATCATTTAGGGCTGCCCGACATTCCTGTGCATGCTTTGATTTAATGGCCGCTTCGCTATTCGAGAGCTTGTCGAAGGTAAGTCTAGGAATAGAATAGTGTATTTCTTGTTTGTGACTGTTCAGAGTGTGCCAAATACAGGCGTGGCCAAACCACCGTTCTTTCCATATCGCCATATTTTTGAGTCTAAGCGCCGCGGTGGCAGCCACGTTTTTCCCTACGAGATTTAGTGCAGAGAATGGCCTTGGCAAAGTACCTTACAGACTTAGAAAAATGTAAAGAAAATCAAGCCAAATGTGATATTAGGCAACTAAATTTAAAATTTTTACAAAATTAGATTTAGATCAAATGAAGTCAAGCATGCTAAAATTGTACAATTAATTAAAGTCTCGAAGTGCCCGAACAATGGGTGCAGTACTCGCAAGTTTACTCTTACAGTTTTCCTCATAAAAAGGGTAAAAGATACGGAGACAGTTTTGTGGAATATTAAAGCTTATCCACTCAAGTAGAAGTGGACAGTCTACGATGCTATTAACAACACTGGAAATAAACGAAAGTGAGCAATTATATATATATATATTTTCCCGTGGTTCCTAGGTGGAACAAAGGGCCTCAATAAACAAGTTAAAGTTAAATCTATTAGAAGCTAGGAATTTTATTTGCCGCCAGGAGCGGCCTGCTTGTTGCACTTCTGTTTCTACTAGTCGCCTCCACGTGTTAGATGGTCTGCCAGGTCTGCGGCTGCCTTGGGGGTTCCAATCCAGGGCTGCTCTAGTGATATCACCATATGGCTTTCGAAGTGTGTGACCGATCCATTTCCATTTGCGGCGTCGAATTTCGAGATAGACTGGTATCTGTTTCGTTATAGTCCACAGATCGGAGTTTGATATGACGTTAGGCCAAAAAATGCGCGTGATCTTGCGAAGGCTGCGGTTGATGAATACTTGCATTGCTTGTATGTCACGTGTTGACGCGTTCCACGTTTCGCATGCATACAAGAGGACAGATTTCACATTGGACTCGAAGATTCTCAGTTTCGTGCGCCTCGTTATATGCGTTGCTCTCCAAACTTTATCAAGCATGCCAAACACTACGCGAGCTTTCGATATCCGGTTACGTATGTCAGCCGCTGAACCACCGTTTTTATTTATTACACTGCCTAGGTAGCAGAATTCATCTACAGCTTCGATGTTAGTGCCGCGTATCTGAAAGATATGTGAATCGGTGGTGTTGATGCGCATTATCTTTGTCTTCGCAATGTTTATTTTCAGTCCAGCCCTCGCTGCGAATTCGCTCACCGCCTCTATTTTTGCTTGCATATGTGAGTGTTTGTGTGATAGCAGGCAAATATCGTCAGCGTAGTCTAAGTCCTCAAGGTTGCCGCTCAGGCCCCAGGATATGCCTCTGTTCGCCGCTGAGGCTTGTCGCATCACTAAGTCCAGTACCAGATTAAATAAGAGCGGAGATAGCACGCATCCCTGTCTTACTCCTGTTCGAACTGGAATAGCGTTGCTCAGGATGCCCTCATGTCTCACACGGCAGCTTGCTTCACTGTACAGTTCTTTGACAAGTGAAATGATTTTTTCAGGTACTCCTTTGCAGTAAAGTGCTCCCCAGATTGCCTCGTGGTTAAGAGTATCAAAAGCTTTTTCAAAGTCGATGAAGCAGAGATAAAGTGGCGAACGCCACTCGACCGATTGCTCGACAATCACTCTCAGGGTGTTGATTTGATCGACGCAAGAACAGCGTGGTCGGAATCCCGCTTGTTCATTCCGTAGGCCACTTTGCAGTGCGTCGGAAAGCCTTTTATTAATTATATGCGCTATTACTTTATTGACCATGCTTAATAGTGTTATGCCTCTCCAATTCTTGCAATCGGATAAATTGCCCTTTTTCGGTATGAGCGTGATGACACCCTCCTTAATGTCATTCGGGATCTTCCCGGACATCCAAATGTTTTGTAGTAGAGGGAGTAGCCTTCGAGCGCTCACCTGAGGGTCAGCCTTAAGTAGTTCAGGATTGATGTTGTCTGGTCCTGGCGCTTTATTGGCCTTTAGGGCTTTAATTGAGTTTATAACTTCGATTTCATCAGGCAAGGTGGTGGAGATATCGCGTCTTACCAAGTGACGTGGACATTCACATGGCTGTATTGCTCTCTCTGCTGAGTTCAGGAAAACTTGCTTGGTTCGCTGCCACTCATTTTCGTGTGGTGTAGTTGGGGCAGTGGTCGAGGTTAGTGCTTCGACGAACCTAGTGGAGGCCCTCTCGTCCTTCAATTTTTCCACATTGAAGCGGCGTTGCGACTTTTGTTGGGTTATTGCCGCAACTTTTAGCCGGACTACAGCGATGAGGAGATGGTGGTCGCTTGATATGTCCGCTCCCCTCTTGTTGCGAACATCCGTGAGGGAGCCGCGCCATTTACGACTTATGGCAATGTGATCGATTTGGTTTTCGGTAGTATGGTCAGGTGACGTCCACGTTACTTTGTGAATGCGTTTGTGATTGAATAATGTGCCGCCAATAACAAGGTTATTACTTGCGCATAACTCAGTGAATAGTTCACCATTCTCTGAGAGTACACCTAACCCATGTCGACCCATTATCTCTTCGCGGCCCAGATTGCATTGGCCAATTTGTGCGTTTAGGTCACCCATCAGGATGGTGATGTCTCCTTTTTTAACCATACTGATTACACTCGTGAGGCGGCTGTAAAAAGCCTCTTTAGACTCCGTGTCCGCCAGGTTCGTTGGTGCATAGCACTGAATGATTGTCAATTTCCTCACTCTCGTACGCAGTCTCAGTGAGATAATTCTATCGGAGTGAGCTTTCCATTCTATGAGAGCCGCGGAGGCAGATTTAAAAAGAAGGAATCCGACCCCATTTTCTCTCCGCTTGTCGGGTGAGTTGCCAGAGAAGATAAGCTTCTGCCCCGTCGCTGTTGTGATTTCACCAGAGTCGGCCCATCTGATCTCACAAAGACCGAGTACTAAGAGTTGGTAACGCTGGAACTCTTTACAAAGTTGCGCTAGTTTGGATGTTTCTAACAGTGTGCGAACATTCCATGTGCCTATTCGTGATCCATATTTCATGCTGCAGGTCGTCATCAGATTTTCGGGATTTATATTTACATTGTTTACTTTGGTTTCGTTAATCCGTTATTTTGAGGCGGGTAGGGGATTAGCCTTCCGCACCCGAGCCTGTTTCCGGGGCTGCCGGTACTGCCTCCAGGCTGGCAGGAGCAAGGGAATTTCTTCCTTGCAATCTATAGGTTATACCGCCTTATTGCTCGGTCGACAGAGCCTCGTTAGCGAGAAACAGGAGGCACCAAGTCCGAATGGACAGTGGGTGAGGTTGTCAATTGGGAAGGATTGGCTATATATTACGCATCACTTCCCCATCAGCCCCCCAGCAATGGCAGCAATTCCCTCGGGGTTTACCATTGCCTGTCGAGCGGTGACCGTTATTAGAAAAAACTTTTTCTATCATTTTCGTGTTTCATGCACGGAGATCGGAACCTTTGCACTTCCCAATCGTATCACGCAATTCATTAGGCAGTGAAAAAAGCCTTTAATGTGAAGCTCAACAAAAGCACGTCTGCCCGCGTACCGACCTAATATTACATAGATAGATAATAATGTAGAAGTGGCAGTCGGTCTCTAAACAAACTCAGACCGTAGGCGATCCATTGTGATACCACAGTCAGTAGCAGTTTATCTACTACTCCTCGTTAAACGACTTTATTTTAAGTGCAAGCCCATTGATCTGGCTGACACTTGTATCCCTAAGGCCTAAGGTGTCATTCAAGAACGATGAGCCAAAGTGGCTTGCCACGCGGCGACACAGAAACAGAGAAGATATCTGACATACTCTTCCTCCTCCTCATTCTTGCACCTTCTGCAATAGAGGAAATTAAGTACATTAAATCTTGGAGCATATCGACCTGGGAGGCAGTGGCTTGTGATCGAAATAACTAAAATACAGATCGATTCCTTTTTCTTTTATATTTCTTGACCGATTAAGTAGCGCCTTCGAGCGTCCTATTGAGGCCAAAATCTTTTTGTAGTGTTACATGCCAGACATACCACTTGTAGCACGTAGTTTGTAGATTGAGAGGGATATACCTGCAATCTTCATACCGAAAGGGAGGCGAGTGGTAGTGCCGTCTCTCGCTAATTTGTCTGTCTTACAATTCTCTGGCAATTATGGAACTAGTGATAAGAAGGACTAACCGAAATGCTTAGTAATGCCTCTAAAAACATCCGCCGGGTGCACAAAGTTTAGTTCTGATGAACTTAAACAGTTCTTTACTTTTTGCATTTAATTTTGTTTTTGAAACTTCTTAGTCATTCTAGGCGGTTTACTGCTTTCACTTGCTCTAATTGAATGGCAGCTTCTTAACCGTCAAAAAACAAACTAAGTTTTTAGTATAAATTTTGTTTTCAACTGTTTTTTTTGTTTTTCAAGATTCTTGATCGCGATAATAAAAGCCAATCATTCGCATCACTGCTTCAGACAGAAAGGAATAGCCATGCAAAAGTGTTTTGTCATTTTGGCAGAATCTAAGAAAATACGAAAATTGTCAATGCTGCGCATCAAAAATCGCTTACAATACCAGCGACGAACCCCCAGCCGAGATGAGATGTCGCTTCCATAAGCTGTTCGTAAACTGAAATCTTAGAAATGTGTATATGTATACGGACAACTAGTTGCATGTGTGTATGTGTGTATGTGTGTGTACACATATGGGAGATTCGTGAAGCTGCTGGCTGCATGGCATCCCACAATTCAGTGACAAATTACGTAATGATAAAGTAAGGCTGATATTTTGATAAGTTCAAGTTATTGGGCTGAAATAATAAAAGTTGCACAGCATCTGATTTGCTGTGATTTATCAAAGCCCGATATGTGTCAGTGTTAATTTAATGAGGTTAATAAATAATAAGCCTTATAAATTACATGCATTTTATCCATTTTATTCACTGAAAATACAATGCAATAAATCAAAGGAAAAAGGAATGAAATGCATCAAATTATTGTGTTGAGAAAATTGTGAAGGCTTTGCTGGACCTTAAAAAAACCACAAATGTGGAGCCCCTTTAAGGGGGAGGTAGGGTTTAGCGCTAAAAAAAAAACACTTTTTTTGTGAATTTTTTACAGAAATATGGCTTAAGATACTTTAATAAAATCAGTTACATGTTATTGTACGTCTTTTCAATAAGTGTTTAAAAAATATTAATAATAAAATATTGACAAATAAGCCCATGACAGAGTTTTTTTGGAGATATGTTTTTCGAGAGGTGCTCTGCGGTGCCAATCGGCATTCGTCGTAGAATCATCTGAAACTAAAAAAGTCGAATTTTTCAGTTAAAGTATGACGTAATGCTCCCCCCTACATTAATAAATTTTTTTTTTTTCATTTTTGTAGTTTTGGTGGCAAAAAAACGTAAAACGAGCATTTTTGGCGAAAAATTTCGCCATATTTGTAAGTGAAAAACAACCTTAAAAAACAAAAAATAAAAAAAAACAGTGTAGGGGGAGGTATTTTTGATTTAGAAAACGTGTGCCAAATTTGAAAAGAATCGGTTGAATAGTTTCGGAGTTGTGATTGGCACCGACTTTTAAGAAGTCGTTTCGGGAAAAACGCGTTTGAAAAAATGACTCTGAGAAATTATCGATGCTCCGCATTCGAGGTAGAGTGCCTACAAAGACTATAACTTTGAGAGTTCTGCTCCGATCCACTTAAAATTTTGACACAACTTTCTTGAAATGATTTACTATAAGATGAGTGAAGAAAAAAAATTTCGATTTTGTGACCCTACCCCCCCCTTAAGATTTGACTCTTTTTCACATCATCTCGTGTCAATTGCAGTTGCGACCAACTTCTCATAATATTCCATCAGATGGGTAAATTACAAATAGGTATTCTAAGACGAATCTTCAGTATGGAGAGTGGTAGAAAAAAGTTTTTTCGCATTTATTGCTACATCTAAATTTTTTTATGGCCAAAAAACAAACAAAAAGTGACAAGTGATCCAAGTATTTTGGACATTGCCATATATTTTTTTGAAAATTGGTTTATTTAGGGGCTTGAGTATAATGAAAATTTAACTAAAATTTATTTTAAGGAAATTATGGAGTTTTTCGGTTTATTTATGCATTCGTGCCAAGCTTCAAAATATAAAATATATCAAATCTACGTTTTTATGTGAAATCTACGAAGAAAAATAAATTTTCCCTTAAAAAAGACATGTGAAATTTCATGGGCTATGGGGCACCACTAATGGAGTCGATGGACTTCAAAATAAAATAAAAAAAAACTGCATTTTGGTTTTCCAATTCAAAGAACTTGGGGTGTTTCGTAATCTACAGTCAATACTTTGAACTTTTTGCCGAGCACCCTAATACGTGTGCATCCTCATATGTAGTAGCACACAAATACTTATACATACCTGCATGTGAAAATATACATTTCTTGTTGCAACTGCATCTTTTGCAGCTTTTCAACCAACTCCCGTGCTGCATTTCGTAAAATCCTAATTAATGGTTTTGTGTGTGCAATCATTGCTTGTGTGCGGTTAATGGCAAATTGCTGTCTCACCACAATTGGTGCTTGTAGCACAAGAGCAATTATTTGCTCACCGCAATTGTTTGATAACATCTTTGGAGAGGTCGCGTGCCATTTGTAAAATATTGTGATTCAACATCGAGTTGAGCCCCATAGAATTTATTTAGCAATCATAGATTGGCACAGTCGATTTTTTCTTCAAAATACCAATCGATTCAACTAGCAGTTATACAGCCATTCCAAATTAAAAGTAATTAGCTTCAAAATCGTCTTCGAGTTAGCTCACATATGGCATATGGGCCGAATTCATGCTTGAAATGACGGAAGGGGGCTTAAAAGAATTGTGAAATTTTTTTCACAGCAATGGCAAAAATCAAAAAAGTTTTAACAAGAATTACTAAAACCTTATACAAGGAAAACTAATTACCCTATTGTGAAATTTATAGTTTTTGCAAATGATTTCATACGTCAATCGTATTTGACACTTGTCAAGTAGGCAGCTGCAGTAAACAAACAGAAAAGCAATGAAGCCCATAAAGGCAAAAATAAAGATTTCCATCACTCAAATAATTATTTTTTATTTGGTAAGAAAGTTTGTTGGTTGGTTTAAGTGCTGATTCATCCAGAATCCAACTAGCGCTTCCGCAGCGTTGCTTACAGCATGACTGTATTTAGTCTGTACGTCTATGTAAAAAAGTTGTTCCAAAACAAAAAAATAGACGATTATTTTGCGCCACCTTATAAAGGGAGTTTTTTAAGAGCTTGAGAACTTAAAATGATAATATATCTTTTTTATCATATATTGGCGCGCACACCCTTTGTGGGTGTTTGGCCGAACTCCTTCTCCTATTTGTGGTATGCGCCTTGATGCTGTTCCACAAATGGGGTGACCTACAGTTTTGAGCCGACTCCGAATGGCAAATCTTTTTTATGAGAAGCTTTTTCTTGGCAGAAATACACTCGGGGGCTTGCCTTTGCCTGCCGGGGGGCGACCGCTATAAGAAAAACATTTTTCTTCATTTTGGTGTTTCACGAAGACTCGAACCTACGTTCGGTCCGAAATCCGAATGGTAGTCACGCACCAACCCATGCGACTACGGCGGCCTAATAATACAAAACAAAAATATTCTGAAAATTTTTTTATTATACTCGTAGTCTGGTATATAATTTCATGGCATTTAATTTTTGAATATAGTATCCGGCACATATCCGCCGCGGGTACGAGTTTCATAGTCCATTCGATCAGACCTAGTTTTGACTACTTTTTCCAATAAATCTGAATAAGAAATTTAAATGAGCCCAAACAGTAAAAATCCGACCCAAACGATGGCTTCAACTCTTGTATGAACTGTATTTTATAGGCACGTAAGCCAAGATCTTTACATCTTCAAATTTTTAACAAATTTAAACAAACATTTTCCATGTAATCGAAGGACAAATGCCAACAAATAGAGTTCGACGATTAGGCGACATTTCGCATTCTTCTTTAACATTTCATTCGATGAATTTCGCGAACAGATTAATTTGTTTTCAAAGTAAATTTTCATAATTTTTAAGCGTTGTTCTGTTGTTAAACGGTTGATGATGACTTGCCACACCTTTTGGCCAGCCTTTGGCTTACTGAACAGAAATGTCAACACAGTTTGCCATTCTCAGCTGTCAAACCATAATTATCACCGTCGCCTAATGCAGCTAAAAAAATACCTGATATAAGTCAAAATTCTCTAATCTGATTTGCATAAAAAGATTACTAACATCATGGCAATTGGGAGGAGTGAATACTATCGATGGCGTAAAACCTTCACACGCCCACAGAAATGGAATCTTGACGCAGGAGTCTGACACACCAGGACATAAACATAGACATAACCGCGGCGCCACCTTGAAGAAATGCTAACGCGATTCCACGGTGGAAATCAGTCGAGAGGAAGGAATGTTATAGTGTTAGTGGAATGTTATAGTACGATTGGTGTGACGGCACCTTTGTAATTTCATCGCAAAAAAAAAATATCGAAATTATCTATATATATAAATGTGAAAATCTGTCCCTATATTCGCTTAAAACTCGCGAACGGGCTCACCTATCCAAACCAAATTTTTAGGCTTTGTTTGGACTATTCAGTTTGTGTTTTAAAATTTTAAGAATCGGATACCAGGGTCTCGAGAAATAGGCCAAAACGTGAACCCGGGTAACCCTAGGATGTGTTTGTACAATATGGGTAGCAAATGGAAGCTGTTGGTGAATGCTTTAGTTCAGAGTATTTTTCATGCCGCTCCGTGACTAGGGTCCCGAGATAGAGACCAACACGTGGACCCTAGAATGTGTTTGTACAATATGGATAGCAATTGGAAGCTATTGGTGAATGCTTTAGTACAGAGTATTTCTCATGCCGCTCCGTGACTGGGGTCTCGAGATATAGGTCAAAATGTGGGCTCGGGTAACCTTTGGTTGTGGATGTGCAATATGGGCATCAAATGAAAGCTGTCGATAAGTGCTTTAACGTGGGGTAATTTTCATACCTATTGATGACTAGGGTCTCGAAATATATGCCAAAACGTGGACCCACCGTGTCTTTGCCCAGCGAAGCGGGTCGGGTTTGCTAGTAAAATATAAAACAATATAAAAAATATATTACTTGTTAGAATAAATTTTATCAATCAATTTTTACAATAACTTAAAAAAAATTAATTTTTAAAATAATATTTATACAATTTCCGATCCGAGTTGCGTTGAATGGACCAGCATCGCCAGTTCTTATTTTTATTCGAAAATGTTTCCATTTCTGCTATCAAACTTATTGTGGCAACACAAGAAACGTTCGATTGTAAAAAAATCGATAGTAATCCTAGTAGTAAATAAAAATCTATTTCCCTATGAAGAGCAAAAAAACAAAAACACGTACACACACACATGCTATCACACCCCCTCATGTACACGCATCTTTGTGTTGCCGTTTGCAATAAATTTTCAGCCACTGCCTTGCCACCTTCACGACTGACACAGCGCTTTGCTTCATTATGACGCCCATTTACTTCATCAGTGATCTTTTGCTTTTCCATTTTATCAGGCCATTATCTCACTCAACCCTCGAGCATTAGCCGGTGACTGCACTGTAATGAGCATCATCTCTCGTCATTAGCTTAATTTCTGTCGCTTCACAATGTCGGCCCTGTTCCACTACAGCTGGCTGCTGCTTTCAATGGCAAAAATGTTAGGGTTATGGGTAGTTTTTGCTTGTCTATCGACATCTTTAAACATAAACAACACTTAAGCTCACGTGCACATATGCACTATATCTATAAGGGATGTTAATCCCGGAATTACGAGATTTAGGTGCTTTTGTTTAATACAAAATCTCAGTATTAGTTTCTGTGAGTTCTGGTATAAATTATGAATATTTACAGGTTAAAGTGCAGTAGTGTTCAAGTGGAATATAGTCTTCTAGAAAATGAGTTAACGTTATAGGAATTATAGAATTGCATTACCAATTCGAAAGCCTATGCAACTTTTACTTATAAAGTGTTGCTTTTCTACTCAGCTTTTATGTGAAATACCATACATTTAAATCATCCCTAGAATACCAACTTTAAATGCCTTGATATTCTTGCATACAAAATTTAAATCTAGGTGTTACCTCAGGTTTTCTTGTTTTTATACTCTTTTCGGGGATTTTAGCTCACAAAGAGACTGCTAATTGAAAATGATTAAAACAAAATTTTTAAAATTTTTAATTTGTGAGCCAACTTTTGTTTTTTAGGAATTTTCTGTGGTTAAACTTAAATCATTTTATATCCTAAAAAAAATTTACTCCTTAGAAAAAATAATTATAAAACTTATTGAATGTTTATCGAATTTAAGAAATGTATGTCTCGGAACGAATTACGGGATTCTGGGATTACATCAAAAATATCTCGACTTATTACATTTTTTAGAAATTTTCATTTATGGATCATCATCATTTACAGCATTACAACGCGGGGTGCGCCAAAGCTTCCTTCACAAAACTCCTCCAAAGTGTTCTATCGCTTCCTTTTCCTTCTTAGTTGCGAATTCCCATTGCTGTGAGATCGCTTCCTACTGCGCCTATCCTTCGGTTTCTCGGTCTTCCCTTCGCCTGCGTACCAATTATCTTTCCAGTCATGGCTTTCTTTACAGCGGATTCAGCAGGCATACGGAGCACGTGACCTAGCCACCGCATACGCTGCGCCTTTACAAAACGCACAGCTGTCTCGTCTTGGATACGTTCGTTCAATTCCGAGTTGTACCTAATTCTGTAGCTGCCATCTTCATTTTTAATGGGTCCGAACACTTTTCTTAAAATTTTCCTTTCGAAGGTTATTGCCCACTGTCATTAATTTTCATAGTCCACACCTCGCAACCATATGTCAAAATTGGTCGTATAAGAGTTTTATACATGGTCAGCTTCGTAGATCTAGATAAAAGACGAGACCTGAACAAACTAAGGTGTGAATAGTACGCTCTATTGGCGGCGTTGACGCGATCTTTGATTGTGGGTGTTGAGTTACCGCTACAAGTGAACATAACACCTAGATATTTAAATTGTTGCACCGCTTCAAAAGTATATGCACCTACTTGAAGATTCTATTTTCGTTGTTTTAATTAGTAATGTACCACCTTTGTTGACTTCTTTTATAACAAAATGCAGCATCAAATTGAATATGGCAGGGGATAGTGCATCACCCTGTTTGACACCAGATTCAATTTCGAATGACTCTGTGAGCTTCCCTTGGATGATTACTTTTGCTTTTGTATCTGTGAGCGTAACGATGATTAGCCTTATAAGTTTTGCTGGAATTCCAAGGCTAAGCAGTACGTAAAAAATTGTATCTCTCTCGACGCTATCAAACGCTTGTTTGAAATCTATAACAAGGCAGTGAATATCCTTTTCATATTAGTGGTGTTTTTCAAAGATTTGACTGAGGACAAAGCACTGGTCGATTGTGGATTTTCCCTTGCGGAATCCACACTGATAGTCTTCAATAATGTTCTCTGTATATTCATTGATACGATGATAGAGGACATTTATGGATCCATGTTCTAAAAAATTTCTTGGGCATATACAAGGTGAAGTCCAAAATAAACTAGACTGAGTTAAAATAGAAACGACAGGAGCTTTGTTCTGATAACTTTGTTCCGATAAATCGATGTTTTGGAGAAATTCATCTCCGATTCCATGAGTTTCTACGTTGATTTCAGTTCCTGTTTGATAAATTTACGAACAATTCTGATGGAGTTTTCGGTGATTACTGATTTTGGGTGACCTCTCTAAAACGTGTAGACCACTCACGAACTCTGGCACGAGATAGACAATCATCGCCATAAACTTTTTTCATCAATTGAAATGTTTCGGTAAATGTTTTACCGATTTTAAAACAAAATTCGATATTAGCTCTTTGTCCGAAACTCATTTTTTACGCAATAACTTCGCCTCCACTGAACCAAATGTCTCCAAGTTTTCATTGGAAGTTAGCTAGGGATGTAACTTCCAACGCATTAACTCATTAAAAAGATGGCGCCATTAAAACATTTTTATTTTTTGGACTTCACCTTGTAATATAATTAGCGCTCACACCATTTATGATAGCAACCGTGAATGTATGTAGGTTCAATGAAGCGGCTCACTGGCAGAAAAAAACTTATGATCAAACTCAATTCCTTTCGGGGAGAACCGATTGCATCGTCTCAACGGTGACATTAAAAAGGAACTTTGCCATTTTCTTTCCATCTCGGGAGGAATGGACTAAGGGACTTTTACTAAACCACTTCGACACTACAGTCTACACAGATGATTCAAAAATGCATTGAGGTGCTGGAGAAGGTATATATTTTCATTGATTTAGAATTGATAGGAGAAGTTTTTAGGCTACTAATCGCAGGCTACTTTTTTAATGGCCATGCCGCTATTTTTTCGGATAGCCCAGCTACAGTTGAGGTTACTATAAATAACCTCTAAACAGTTGGAACAAAGCAGGCGTTAAGGTTAACGATCCCGGAGCATTGAAATTAACGAAAAAGCAGATGAACCGGCAAGAAGGAGATCTGCCTTGAATAACTTTCTTGTATAATCGGTATTCACAATTAAAATATCTACGAATCACGTATTGTATATGGAGATACCAGACAAGTCAGAAAGTGAGCAGAACGTTATGGCCCACCTACAACCACAAACAAACGTCAACATTGATGAATATGAAGCAAGGAGATTCCTGCAGACTCACGGCAGTGATAACCTGCTTTTGGCCCATAGAAGAGCATGCAGCAAAAATGGGTATCCCTTACAATATACAAGTATACTGCCATAGTTGTAATCAACCGCTGGCAAAGGAAACTATTCCCACTTCCTCTGTAAATGCCCTGCCCTATGCAAGGCGGGAAAGTTAACCTTTGGCAACCCACTATTCTCGAACAACTGGCGTAGACGTAAACAACCTTATAAAGTCTCTCACTCGCACAGACTGAATATAGTCTGAAGGAATAACTTTTATCAACTTGGTGGTATTTTATCAACTTTGGATGTGGCAACAAACTGGTGAGGAAGCACTAATTTGATTCTTGGTGAAGCATCACTTCAACCAACCCAACACCCTTTATTGGTTATTTTGCCCGAACTCCTCCCCCTATTTGTGGTGCGCGTCCTGATATTGTTCCACAAATGGAGCGAAATACAATATAAAATGTGTTTTTTTTCTTTCTTTTTTTATGAGGAGCTTTCTTGTGTCAGAAATGCCTAGAATGGCTGTCATAGTCTGGCAGGGGCGATCACTGTTTTTCTAACAGAATAGGTGTTGCTTTATCAGGACGTCTGCAGTCGCCAAAAACTAGGTTGGGAAGCTTGGAATAATGGATTTGTTTTCCACAAACTACTATTTATTTCGCACATAACTTTAATTGGTAATTCTGCAACTGGTCCAATTCTAGTCACTCCTGAACTAGTATGACTTCTTGCCTCAAATACCACTTCAAGAACTAAAATGTTTGCTGAGTAATTTGGCTGTCAACTGCAGTCAACATAGATATATACGCATGAGTGTATGTATGCATGTATCTGCTCGCCATATGCACTTCCTTTAATACGAGTAGACACTTTCGTTGTAGCTGTCACTCAAGTGTACGGCTTTCTTGTGCTAATTAATAGACAGTTTGCGGTTGTCTTCGTTGCTGGTGCTATTACTGTGGTTAAGTACGAAAAGGTGTTCACCAAATTAACTGCACCATTTCCGTTGTGTACGAAGTGAAGGGTTTACAAATGGGGTTAAAGATGTACACACGCACACATACATACAAATTTGTGGAGTTAGAGCAAGTTAATGCATATTTGATAGTTTTGTGTGTAATATTGGCTCACTTTAGGCTTTTGCTTAAATCGAAAATGATTAGCTGTACGTAAGCTTTTATATTTGCGGCTTAATGGTTTCTGGCTTCTAATGTTTACATGTGAATATTTTATTTTTATTTCAGTGGTGATGCTTTGGCTACACTTTTCTCTGCATTGTATGGCAAATTGTTGGTGGTAATGGGCATCGCCTTTCCCATGGCTGAAGTTATATCCACTTATATACCGCCTTCGTTTTATGAGGTAAGTAAATGAAAAAGCATTTTTTATTGGCTTGGTCGAATCCAACTTTTTTTAAAATTATTTTAGTATGATATAAGCACTAGAAATTTATTTTTCGTAAATCAAGCTTTGATGTTTTTAAAGCTGAGTATGAAGTAGCTTTCCGCTCTCTGAAATATATTTAATATTTTCTAAAGTACACATCATTACTATATTTCTAACATTTAAGCGCGTTTTGATCATGAAAAGATGTAAATACGAGGGCTGCTATTTATATTTCTGGCCATGGACCCCTCTAGAGTTGTGAGGCGCCCAGTGACGTTCCCTTTGGGAAGTTCAATATAAAGGGTGGTTAAGTTTCAAGAGCCGGTGTTGATTTTGAACAAAATCTTATGATAATATTGATATAGCTCAATTATGTATGAAACAAAATATCGGCCAAACTGCCGCCGCGGCCTCGGCGGCACACGTCCATCCGATGGTCCAAATTTGCGATGACGCTGAGGCATAATTAAGGTTCTATGCCGTTAATGTGCCGAATTATCTCATCCTTTAGCTCTGGAATTGTTGCTGGCTTATCGATGCACACCTTTTCTTTCGAATAACCCCAAAGAAAGAAGTCCAACGATGTCAAATCACATGATCTTGGCGGCCAATTGATATCGCCGCGACGTGAGATTATTCGGCCATCAAATTTTTCGCGCAAAAGAGCCATTGTTTCGTTAGTTGTGTGACAAGTGCCACCGTCCTGTTAAAATCACATATCGTCCACATCCATATCTTCCAGTTCGGGCCATAAAAAGTTCGTTATCATTTCACGATAGCGAGCACCGGCCTCATTTTGGAAAAACTACGGCCCAACGATGCCGCCGGCCCATAAATCGCACCAAACAGACACTCTTTGTGGGTGCATTGGTTTTTCTGCAATCACCCTTGGATTATCATTTGCCCAAATGCGGCAATTCTGCTTATTCACGAATCCACTGAGGTGAAAATGTGCCTCAACACTGAAGATGATTTTCTTCGAAAATTGGTCATTCACTGTTGCCTGTTTTCATAATAAGCCTGAATAACTTTAAAACGTTGCTTGATTGTGTGTCTTTCCATGGTTCAAATTGAGTCAGTCTGAAATTGAAAAATCTGAAATGAAATGCAAAAAAAACTTGACGTTTAGATGTGGTCACATTCAACATCGGCCCTTGGAATTCAACCTCCCTTATTTACTATGAACGAACTTAGAATTTTTTTATGTTCAAGCCATAGCAATGTTTTTTACAATAACTTTAAAAATGCATATCGCCAAAAAAATGGAATTAGACCGGGCGCATTTTTCTCGTTTAAAGTCGTTAGGATTTTTGTATATACAAAACTAATTTATAATGAAACCTAAGAAATTGGGTAACATATAAGGTGGGAGTATCTAAGCAGTAGCATGACAAACGACAGAATCATCATCATTATTAGCTCTACAGTCTTGTGCAGACCATTGCTTCTACAATGTGGATTAGCGACAATGTATACTGATATAAGGTTGTCAGCCTTAGGGCTGGTTGTCAGTCTTCCCACTTTGTGAGATATCCAGTCTCTGGTTGAGTTTAACAGTTTCACCGATAGGAGGATTCAAGTTGGGAAGATTGACAGTAAGAGGTGATATACTTCATGTTTCGAGATCTGTATTTAAGTTGCTTATTACTGCGCTTTGTGGAACCAACCAACCGCAGAATATTCTTCCATAAGTAATGTAATCTAAGCAAGCTAGATTTGTATACACTTTTTTATAGAAAGCTTTTAGTTCTTAGAGGTGTTGCTAATCACAAACTTCTAGCCTTGAAACTTAGCAACTTGCTTAACTTTTCATCGACAGCATTACATTTAATAAAATCATACCTCATTGAACGCCCGCAAGGTGTTTGTGCCGTTGACATTATGTCTAACTACTTACCCGTATATTACATTAGGTTATGGTGGTAGTCGGTCTGTACGGCCAACTGACTTAGACCTTACAGGTCCGTTGTGATTCCACTGCGTGCCACAGGAACCTCATATATTTTTCTTTATGGAACTATTTTGGGGCGCTTATGAAGCGAGGGATTGGTCCCATCCCCACGCCAGACAGTTCCGTAAGAGAATTGTAGAAATGATTGCCTAGACATCCTGCTCTGATTTTAGCTAAGGCTTGGCAATTGCAAAGGAAGTACTCAACTGTTTCTTCCTCTTCTTCATCTCTACAACTTCTACAATATTCATGGAAGAAAACTTCTAATACATAGCCGCCCCCGGTGCTTTGCAGTTTAGCAAAATTCCTCAGGAGAATTGAGTTTGTATCCGCCATGATTAGCCTTCTTTTGCTCTGTGTTGGCCCACCGATGTTTGCCTCTAATCTGCTTAGCATTCCCGTGACCTTTGCTGTTTTGGTAGCTGCATGCCGTATCTGAGCCCAGGATGTACGTCTGCAGTCAAGTTGAATACCTAAATACTTCAATACTTTTTAGGTCATTAGGGACGTGTCGCCATATTCGCGTCCTTATTATAACTTGGCTCAACTTCCTCATAGCCATGTGGTAACGCCGAAAAATTTGGATGGCTTCTACGGACGCAGAACATTTTCCTTTCATGTCCAAATGCAATTTTCCGACTTGGTAGAAGTCACATGGAGCCATATCAGTCGAATACGGGGAGTGATTGATGGTTAAAATGCGATTTCTGGTCAAAAAATCAGTCACAGGAGTGGACCGATGAGATGATGCATTATCATGCAGTAAGCACCAGCTTCCTCCTTCGCGGTATTCAGGGCGAATTCGACGAATACGATGCAACAAATACTTCAAACGCCAAGACAAAAACTTGCGTTGACGGTTTGGCCCGTTGCGCAAACTCCTTGTGGACAATTCCCTTAGAATCGTAAAAACAAATGAGTATCGACTTGATTTTTGACTACTCCGAATGTGGTTTTTTGGGTGGTGGCTCGTCTAGGGCCTTCTATTCGGCACTTTGACGCTTAGTTTTAGGTTCATGTTGGAAACACCACGTTTCATCACCCGTTACAATGTTGTAAAGGAAGTTCTCGTCCTTTCTCGCCTCTTTCATAAGGTCTTTCGAATGTTGAATTCTGAGCAATTTTTGGTCCTCAGTCAACTTGTGCGGAATGAAACGTGCACAGAGATTTCGTAAGCCCAAGTGATCAGTTAAAATGCGATAAATCGATGTTTTGGAGATATTCAACTTCGATTCCATGAATTTCAACGATGATTTCGTTTCATTTTTTATAAATTTGCGAAGAATTTCGATAGAGTTTTCGGCGATTAGTGATTTTGGGTGACCTTCTCTGAAACATGTAGACTACTCATGAACTCTGGCACGAAATAGACAATCA